>CM060921.1:680780751-681515751 GCA_030737875.1 Allium sativum
ACAACGGCTCTAGTGTTAACTAATATCGACGGCAATCAGGACTTGAAAGTCTGGACAGATGCCTCTAGAGAAGGCCTTGGTGCGGTATTAATGAAAAGAGGCCAAGTTATTGCTTATGCTAGCCGTCAGCTGAAGCCACTTGAAAATAATTACGTTACTCAAGATCTTGAGTTGTCGGCTATCGTATTCGCTTTGAAAATTTGGAGACACTATCTTCTGGTTGAGAAATTCGAACTGTTTACAGATCACCAGTCGTTAAAGTATCTGCTCACCCAGAAAGACTTGAATCTGAGGCAACAATGTTGGCTAGAGTTCCTTGCAGCATACGATTTTGAGATTTTGTACACTCCAGGGAAAGCCAATGTCATGGCCGATGCGCTAAGTAGAAAGAATGTAATGATCGCCAGTTTTATTATTACGACTTCACTGATTGATAAAATATCTGCTCTTCAGAAGGATGATCACTTTATTCAGAGCAATTTTCTTTCATTAGATTTGAACAACGATTAATAGCGATTTTCCTCTTTTTAGCTTCAGTTTTTTTTAAAACCAAATTTTCATTTTCAAGCGCTTTGATTTTAGCATTGGACGTAGAAATTTTGATTTCAAGTTGTTTTTGCTTTTCAAAATCAAGTTTTTCAGATTCTCTAAGATTTTCAATCTCCTTCTCAAAATCACGATTTTTGTTCTTCAAATTCATGATTTCACTTTTAAGTAACTCAAAATTAGTTTTGAATTTTAAAAGATCATTACTCAAAAATTGACATTTTTCGCATTCTGAAAAAACGGTGAATTTTTAACCTTTTCAAGTTTTCTTTCTAAACTGTTATTTTCTTGAACTAGTTTTAACCTATCAGATTTCAATTTCCTAACTTTTAGTTAAAGAGAATCAACGGTTTTTGTGAGATCGTGACCCATTAAAATTAAATCTTTATATGTAAAATTCGATACCTTACTTGAATCCTCTTCACTACTTTCTGAATCAGATTGAGCCATAAGACACAAGTTAGCTTGCTCTTCATCACTTTCAAAAACTTCTTCTCCTTCCTCGTCATCCCATGTAACATCAAAAGCCTTCTTCTTTCTTCTGAATTTCTTCCTCTTTTCATTCTTAAGCTGTGGGCAATCTGTTTTGATATGTCTAGGTTTCTTGCAATTGTAGCAGTACACGTTATCGTCTGAACTATCTGAAATTTCAGACTTGTTGGTTTTTGAATTCTTTTCTGCCTTGTAATTTCCTTTGGCCCACTTTCTCAAAACCATGGCTAGCTCTTCAGCGGGATCATCATCATTACTTTCAATAGAATTATTTAGAGAGATCGTCTTTTTCTTTGATTCAGAATTCTTTCGTTCTTCTTTTGCTTTTAACTCCATCTCGTAAGTAATCAGATTCCCAATCAATTTTTTCATGCTTATTTTATTCAGATTTTTTGATTCTTGAATCGCCATCACCTTAGCTTCAAAATTCATCGGTATTACTCTCAATATTTTTTGATCAATTCGACTTCGGTATAAGTTTTGCCAAGAGCTTTTGCATTGTAGACTAGTGACGAGAAGCGTCCACACATCTCTTTTATGTCTTTGTCCTTTTGCATGGAATTTTTTTTCATATTCATTGCTGAATAAAGCTAGATGAGATTCCTTAATTTGAGATGTTCCTTCCTATGTGACCTCCAACGTATGCCATATTTCCTTTGCTGTTTCACAATGAGAAATTCGATTAAATTCAGTTTTATCAAGAGCACAGATTAAAGCATTCACCGCTTTGGCATTAGATGAAAACAATTTTTTATCATTAGCATCCCACCTGTCTTTTGATTTAGGAATTTCAACACTATTAACAATAACAGTGGGAGATCTATAACCCGTTTCAATAATATCCCACACATCATAATCGACTGAACTCAAATAAATTTTCATCCTAGCTATCCAATAGGCATAATCAGTTCCATTAAACATGGGTGGCCTAGCTATGGACTGACCCTCGGAAAAAGCATTATTAGAGAGATTCATGACTCTAGAGTTAAAATAAAATAAAAAATACCATCTCTGATACCACTTGTAGGATCTAAATTAACCCTAGAGGGGAGATGGGGGGTGAATAGGGGTTTATCGCAGATTTTTACTAAATAATTAAATAATATCGATCAGAGATAATAATTAGAGTAAATGCGGAAAATAACACACAGATATACCCAGTTTCGGCAAAACCCTGCCTATTGCTGCATTCCCCAAGATTTCTACTAGGAGTTAAAACAATCTCTACGCTTACAATCCCCTGTAAACTCGTGACACTCGCTCCTAACTGTTTTAAACCCTATGCTCAAAACCCTGCACTGGTTTCTATCCCCTAAACCAGATTTCCCCGAATTACAAGTCTCGTAATTCGTCTCCGCTAGATTTTACAAACCTATAAACTGTTCGTTTGTTTTCACAACACAAATAAAAAACAAATATAAATTAAAAATAGAAAAATCCTAGGAGTTTAAGACTAAAGGGTCATCCCTTTTAATATCAGCTTGACCAAACATAAAGTAGCCGGCCCATTTTGATCGTGTTGCACCCTCTTTTCATTTGTCTGAATTGCTTTCTTTGTGGAATAAAAAATGGCGGCTCTGGAAAACGAAAAAAAACCAGGATTTTCTCCAAATTCCCCAATTTGAAACTGATTTCTTAATTAAATTGACTCACTGATGCCTTGAATCGTTGGATGCTTTTAGTGCTTTGATAACTTTGCTCCATCGGTTTGGGATTGTTCTCTGGCGATCGAAACGCTTAAAATTTGTGTGTGATTTTATCTTGTATTCTTTGAATTTTTCTTATTGGATTTCGACGATCAATTGCCAGTGATGATTGATATTTATATAGGATTTTAAATCCGAGATATATGCTTTGATTTCATGCTTAGACTCGGTTTGATATTCATGAAATTCTTGGGTTGAAATTTCTAATATTCTGGAATTGTTGCGTGTTGAAATCTGAATTTTGAATTTGTAGAGTTTGAATTCTTCAAACTTTCTGGAAACAAAACTTGCTTTAAACTGTATATTTTTCTGCTTTGAATTATTGGGTTAGTTTGAAATATCCAAATTTTTTGGTATTGTTGCGTGGTGATTTTATTGGCTATATTTTTGGACTTTGAATTATTCCCTATCAACTAAAAATAACTGCTGTAATTTTTTGACCAAAAAAAAAACGCTCCTTTAAAAAGAACTGACACTATGCTTGAATTGCCTCAACCTTGGACTGATGCTTAGCTGATATTACACTTGATTTATCTTGACCTTGAACTGATGCTTTGACTTTGACTTGCCATAGAGCTTAAGCTCTGTTGTATGCTTATGAGTTTTGTACTTTGGCTACATTTCATATGCACCTGAATGTTGGCTTGCCATAAGACTTGTTGTGATATTTGCATGTTCTTATGCATGCCTGTATGCTTGCGCTTGCTTGTATAAGCTTGCACTTGAGCTGTCCAAATCTTGGTACATTATACTTGAGTTTCATTTGACACATTTGTTGTCATGAGCACTTGCCAATGTATTGATGCATGTACATACTGTGCTTGCACTTGCATTTATGTTCACACTTGCTCGAACCTTGTATGTACACTAGAGCAGTACTTGTGTACTTCTATACTGACCACACTTGCCTACACCATTGTGTTGTGCCACACAAACCATGCTTGTATGTAGTTAAGCAAATTTAACTTGATAAGAACATACACTATGGGTCTGATCTGTGTCGACTTTGTTCTTCTGGCTTTAAGCTTTGAAAATTTGGTTCTTTGCATGAACATTTGTTTTGTATGCCCATTGGGCTTTGAACTATATTGGCAGATCAGTTTTGTTGTGCATTCATACTCGAGCACTTGTCATTTTTAGCATGCTTGAGCTTGAAGACTTGAATACTATTGACTTTTGACCTGTAGTTCATTAAAATGTTGTCCGCATATAGATGCAATTTCCTTCATATACATGTCCCTGTTTGTATGTCAGCTTGCACACTTGTATGTTGCATTTGTAGTTGCTATATATTTTGACATTGCTGTGGCCTTTTGGCCATCTTTAGTATGCTTGCTACACCAAGTTCTTATGCACTTTTCTTTGTCGGTTCCATTGTAAATATATCGTTGACTTGGCAAACCTGTTTTGATTTGATGTGTACTGTTCTTATGCACTGTATTTGTCCATGACATTTTTCATATGCCACATTGTATATACATATAATATATGTATATGTATATATATATAGTGTATTCTGGACGGGGGCATTGATTCTTTGATTCATGTCCATTCACAATGTTTTGACCATTTTGAACCTGCACAAATATATGTGTATATACATACACAAGTTTGTGTATACATGTATAATGCATATGTAATTATATTATTTATCAACAAACCACTATTACTGTGTTGTGGCTATTCAGAATCAGCCAGTTCTGATTAGCAAACCAGTGTAGTGTATTCAGGTTGATATGTGGGCACTTGATATATATATATATATATATATATATATATATATATATATATATCAGACTAAGTCTAGAAAAATGATGAGAAACACACCAAAATTCTAAGGCAAATAAAATTTTAAAAAAATAAATTTTTATTTCCTTGTATGTAATTTTATTTTTGTTTCTGTTTACTGTGTGCGCTTCTGTGACAGGCATGAAGATCACTGGACTGGATTGGAACACGTGAGGATTCAGTTCGTCAGTCAATGTCAATGAATGTATAACTTTGTCTGTATATAACTGAGTGATTGAGTGATATGTAGTGAGGAATTGAATGTACCGAGTGATAAAAATTGTACTTATATTTGTAATAAACAAATTTGATTTAAATAAAATATTATTTTATTGTGTTCAAATCAAATTGTCTATTGTATTCAAATTAATTTTTAGTATAATTCCATGTAAATTAATATCTGTGAATATACAATAATGGAGTCTGAATGTTGTACTATTTTAAATATTGAAATAAAATATTTATTTGATTAAATAAATCGTGTGAATATACAATGGTGTACACGTATATTATTCAATAAATATTTATTACTATGAAATGAAAAATAAAATATTATAATTACAAACACATTTAAATAATAATATCATATGTTTGTTATCATCAAACAAAAATCATACAACACATTGTTGTACCCAATAGTATCTACGCGGAGTAGGGAGCCGATCGATTAGGGTAGTAGTTAGGGTACGTCTAGACTCTGGTAAAGTGTAGGAGCCTATTAGGATTGGGTTGCCTGTGGATTATATGGGGTTAAAACCTCTCACTAGAAGTACGCCTAAGTCTAGCATCTTATAGTGTTGGGATCATCTTATTATGGTTATACTAATATCGGTACAGAGTAATCTTTTGAGAAGCATATACACTCTATCATTTTTACCTTGTCATACCTGCCTTTTATGGCGTTATCTCACTTATCCACTATATATGCCTGTCATGATACTTTTACTTATTTACTTGCTAAAAGTAACCAGACTCACCAAACTTTATGTTTGACCCTTTTTGTTTCCTCTTCTTTCTTCTGTCCCCCCTCCAGGTTCTCAAGGTGGGAATACTCAAGCTTGATTAGGATTGTGATATCATTTTGTTAAAGCTGCTTAGATGTATTGCTCAAGCTCCTATCTTTGCTACGATGGTTGTGTTTCTTTTAGGGAATTTGCTTCTCTTATTTTGTACTATGATATTTAAGTGCAATAGAAGTTTTTATGATGTACTGGTTTTTATGTAATTTACACATATGATGTTTTGAACCACGATGCTTTATGATTAACAAAGTTTGTTTTAATTCCACTGCTATTTTATATCTGCCTTGTAATGTTTCTGTTTCTATTTACCTATAACGCTTCACGAAACTTAATGCATTCTCTTAATGAGAGACATTAATGGACATAGGGTGTCACACTTAGTATCAGAGATGAAGGTTGCTAGATTAGACAAAAGTTTTTGAAAACTATTTTCAAAAAGGTTTTAAAAGAAAGCACTTTCAAAAGAAAAGTCTGTTTTGAAAAAGCATATTCCCTAAAGCCATATGTACTGTCTTTTGATCCTTTGTTTGTATCTCTTCCCTTTTCTTTTCAGCATGTCTGGGGAACCTAATATTCCAGAAGGCATTACGATACCAGGCTTGTTCCATAGGTATCTAAAGGCCACAACACCTACCGGTGGTCAAGATGACGTTCCTCCCCTAGTTGCACCCGTCGTTCCTCCTCCAGTGCAGACGACTTCTCTAAGATCTGCAAAGATTTCCGTGCTATGGGAGGAAAGCCATTCCATGGAACCAAGAAGTTCGTAGAGGCAAGGAATTGTGTATCTATCTGAATTCTGATAGACCGATTTTTTTTTTAAATTCCAATCTATTGAAACTCGGATTGATTTGCTCTGGTATCCTACAGAAAAGATAGAGACATAAAACATGTCAGAGCTCAGAAAATATCTCACAGAAGAATGGATAAAATATAATATAGTCAAAATATAGCCTTACCGTATTAATAATACTACTAACCAGTATTCAAGGCTATCATGTCTCTGCCACAAATCTAACCTGCGAGTATGTTATGATGAGGGGGTCAGAACACAAGGTATGGTGACTGGATTTAAATTATACACTTTGGAAACACTACATATACCGTTCAATCATATTTTCTTATTTATTAGGTTACTTGGGTTAACAGCACTCAAGGCCTACACACACGTCGTAACCATTTACTTCCCAGTAAATTAACCTAATACAGTATATATGTAGCTACCCTCAATATTAAGGTACATCCCATGGTATCCCACTCGCACGATCTCCACCGTAACACCATCGAAATATACATAGTCCCCCATCCTACGCCATAGCGACGTACGGATAACAATATTACATTCCGCATATATCTGTAATTACTATGCTACGCAACATACGGACCGCCACCTTTGTTCGAAACAGAGTTCATACCGGACTAATGCCCTCAAGTTTACGATACAACACCCAGAGCCGATATGCATGTATCTAGACTGTCCACCATACGTATCTTCAATTGTAGCTGGATGCCCCAATCGCATGTCCTCTAATATGCACCGAGTTCCATGCCACGGTGATGCAAGAAACATGGAACTCAGTCGGGAGCTTTTCCATATCTGTACAGGTCGTCTTTAAGAGCCTCTATATACGAACATACATAGGGTTTGTTTTCACGGTGGTTATGGCCCCACCTCGTCCCCTCCCTCAACTAGTAAAGACTACAAGAGCTAAACGATTGCCCCTAAGAAAAACAATCTAAACATCAATTTGGCATCTTCCCTCAACCATCGTACCCCGGAAGTGAAAGGTGAATGGTCTATTTGTTTTAGCTCTAGTCTTTTCGCATCTCACTGGCTGCCGATGATGGGTATCCGATGATCTACTATCTTTGTTGGTCGTGACCCTTCGCCTCCCCGTTGAGGCAACCACCGGATCACCCTAGTGTCACCGCGTCACCACATTCTGACTGCATAGCTACTTCTGCAGTTAAGGCCTACCTACTTGGTAGTTACGCCCAGACCCAACCTCTGCGAGCATAGCCTAAACATCTGCCACCGCAAAGAGGACTACTAGGAGCACCTTATGTATCTCAGGAAGCCACGTGCTTCCCCTTCCAGTCCTTCGGAGCCGACAGAATAATCAGATGAATATGCACTCCCCTCATGCCTTATAACACCACGATGATCTACCCCGTTCGGTTATTCACCCTCAAACGTACGGACTGGTCCAAGCGCCTCACTTTGATATGTTATTAGACCTACCTCACAGGTTTCCATTTAATTTGGTTATTCCCATTCATATTGAATTCTTAATCAAGTTACCAAGTTCTTCTTGCTTATTAATTTTGGTTATATAACTTAACCCATTTAAGTTTATTAATAAGTGCACAACCTGTTACTCTCTAGGTTGTGGCCCAAGGTATGTAATACACAATCTCTTTTATATTCTTGTTGTAATTAAGTATATCTCAATTCACTTGTTTAACATGTCAGTTATTATTTATGATTAAATATAACTTATTTTATAAGTTCTCCTCATTCTTTCTCATTTAATCATAATCCCATTTTACACAATTACTATAACTTATCGTTGTTTACTTATTAACTTAGTTCTATTCACTAAGGCCCATTAATAAGTTTCTCTACCCAGCTTGTGTTATAATTTCCCCTTGTCCGTAGGACAAGTCTAAACATGTTATCCTTATCAGTGGTTTTCAGACTTTTAAGTATACAGACTACTTAATTTATAATTAAGTACAGCTTCTTATATTTCATATATTTTCCCCCTTATCTCAACTGGTTTCAGGTTTTTTCCCATTTAGTGATCACTTAATTTAAAATTAAGTGTCCCTTATCTCATTTCCCCAGTTATCTCATTTCCTTACTAGTTTATTATAACTTAAGTTATAATCTTCACTTGTCCCTAGGACAAGTCTACCTATTATACAACATTTTTCATCAATGTTATTTATTTATAATAGGTGATTATCATTCCTTTTTTAAACCATTTTCTTTTACTGTTATATTCTAGTATTCTTCATTCACTATAATATATGTTCCTTATTTTACTTAAGGAAAACACTTCATGCACCTTTTGATAGAAGGAATCAGTGATTTATTTTCATAACATATTCCCATCTAAATCCGTGGTGGCAAGTAATTTCTTTATTTTTCTTACTTTATTTACTGTGGTTTACTTGCAACCACGTTATCAGAAATAGGTCATTTAGGGAAATACATCACTTTTCCTTAGTATCGCACTAACTTAGTTTATTACATCCCTTCCTTTCTTATTTCCTGAGTTATACATTTAGTTACCATCATTACCATTTATTCATATCTTGTTATATACATTTATTTATATACATATAAGCACTAGACCTCTCACATAAAGCCTACACTTGTGGACGCTGGATTTGCCGGGAGGGGGGAGGGTCCAGGAAGACTTCTACCACAATTTGACTCCATTACATGTTTTTGATTTTTGCACTTAGACCCCTCACATTTGATTTACCACTTGTGAATGCAAGATTTGTCGGGTGGTTCCGGGCAGACTTTCCGGGCAGACTTCTTTCACAAGTGCAATCTAACCTCATGTCTAAGAGCGTTACAGTGTCAAATTACTGTGAATCTAGGCATGCTCGTCCTTTAACAATTATTCCCATTTCAAGAAAATTTTAGGCATATTATCCTTTTTACTGTAATCTAGGTTACAGTAATCTAATTTACATGTCTTCCAATTTTGCCTATATTTTATCGCATGTCCTTTTTAACATATGTTTAACTCTATTTTGACATGTAAACATTCAATCGGGTAATTATTTAAATCCAACAAGTTAAACATGTCGTTTACTCAATAATATGCCCCAAGTGAATCATATAATTATAACAACAGTAATCATTGCCCATATTCTAACAAGTTTATTCAACATGTAATCATTTTAATACTTTAACTAATTCAACGTACGAATTATTCATAGTAACATCTCAACTTATTATAACAACAATTTATAATTAATACGGGAATTTCACAATTTATAAAAAGGGGAATGCTCAATGATAATCAAAATATCATCTAAAGGCTATGGCCAAACCCACTCACCTTTTATGCTTTCCTCAATTCTGGATCTGATCCAGTTTTAGCATCCATGGTTTTTCCCCTTTAATTTGATTTGAAACCTAATAACCATGGATTGATTGTTTTCATTAAAAAAGAAGGGAAAGAAAGAGTAAGAATTTGAATGGACTAGATCTAGAATTTTACCTCGCTTTTCATGTTTCAGAACAATCTTTTTATTAATGTCGATTCTCTCTTCTAGATCTTGAATTTTAAAATCTTCTTATTAATAATCTATATTTCTGAATATATTTGAGAAGAGAGATAGATAGAGTAATGGCAGAGTTTCAACGTAGCCTCCGAATTGTGAAGTTTAGTGTTTAAGGTCTTATTTATAGGTGTATTGGAGCAACCAGGATCCTCAGATTTGACCAAAAATAATCAGAATCGTCAAAAACTGAAAAAACCCTAATCTGTCAAAATCTTCCACAGGGGGGTCGACCCCCCTTCATGTGGGTCGACACCCCCTTTAGGGGTCGACCCCTCTTGAAGGGGTCGACACCCCTGGGCGGGAAATCTGTTGCCTTTTGAAATTTTGAAATTTGAACCAATTTTCGAATTTTGGGACCCATTTTTGAATTTCTGAACCTAATATATATTCTTCCTACACGTATACAAACTTCAAACCTTAATAACTTCTTCATACGATGTCCTATTTTCGCCAACCAGGTGTCTATTTTGACCAGAATTTCGAGACGGACGCAATGGCACAGTCCATTTTACTTATCTTGAATATTTAATGCAGTTATCCTTATTTTATTATCTTAAGTTAAAAATGCGGGGTGTTACATTCTCCTACCCTTAGGAAATTTCATCCTCGAAATTTGATAAAGGTAAAACAAACTAACCCCTCGCATAATATACATCCGTCATGTGTGCATCCAATTTTTGCAAACATCGTGCACTTGTGCAAAGTGAAATACAAAATAATAATGCAAGTATGCCTAAGCAATACCATCTATGTGTATGCGAATTTCTCAAAAATCCTTTTAAAATATGATGCTCACATCCTAAATATATTGGTAGTTCTACATGAATGCAATATTTTGAAAACAAAAATACATTTTCATCCAAATTTTCGCACACTTTTATGTCGTAAGAGCGTAGTTCATCCAACTATTGCATCCAAAATCATACCAACCAACTTTATTTTTTGAAATTCAGAAAAATCTAATTTTCTAAACTTGATTTCTTATGTTACAAAAAGGTGGAAAACGAAAAATTTCACATTTTCCATTTTTCTTTTATGTACCTTTTTCCAACTGTACTTGGATTTTATGTAACTATTTATAATGATTCTCTATTTTCCTATCCAAGCACAACCCACATAAGAAAATTTTCCTTGTTACTGATTTTCTTTTCATCTTATCTTGGAAATTTTTACTCTTATTCATCTTTTCTCATAATTTTCCATTAACTGTCATGCTTGCTGCTATACTGGTTTTGCTGTTCCCTTTTTATTTGTACCATTTCTCTTTCCTTAGCTTATTTAATCACCTAATCTTAGTTTAAATTTAAATAAACCTTATAGTCTTTCAACTAAAATAGGAGAACAGACACCCTACAGAGCTACTTCTAAGGGCCAAGAATCTCGGGACTATGTCCCCATTAGACAGAAAAGTCCAAACTATGGGATCACGATAGGTTTAGTTGTTACCCTAACTAACCAACAAGAACAAAATAATAGAACGATCCCAATAGAAACGTAGTAAATGGTCTTACCCCTAACCTGAATTAGCTATAGGATCTAAATACTTACTTGCTCTTTTTACTTATCTAGTAGTCACTACTAACTCTAACTGTGTACCAACAATTGTTTTAAGCAACACCCTAGGTTTTCTATTGCTTACACATTCTATAGGAACTTATTATTATTACAAGATAATTCTCGCAATCTGCTTCATAGCATCAAAACTTTTCCTAGGCACTAATCCTTGCCTACTCCATTCTTTTAAACCATGGTTTAGCCCTTTTCATTTAAATTTCCTTCCAAAAATTAAAAGTGTCAAACCTTTATTTTCCTCATGAAAACTTTCTTTTGCCAAACCATAAAAACATGTCATCTTAAAATAAAATGTAAATCATCATTTTTTTTTCAAATAAAAAAAAACTATAGTAGATACAGGCAACTATTTTCTCAATCGGGTTTATGAATTGTTCTTACCTATAAGGTCGGTTTGGTCTCTTACTATAAGGTGCCAACACCTATTCTCATTTCTATAACTTATTTAGTCCACCTAACAAAATTGTTTTTCCAAAATAATTTATCAAAAAGGGTTGTTATAATAATAAAGATTTCAAAAACTTTCTTTAAATTCTTATATGAGATATAACAAGAAAACTTTCATTATAAAAAATCCTAAGCTCTGATGCCACAAAACAGAGGACTACTAGGAGCACCTTACGTGTCTCAAGACCCCGTGTGCTTCCCCTTACAGTCCTTCAGAGCCGACAGAATAATCATATGAATATGCGCTTCCCTCGTGCCTTATAACACCACGACGATCTACCCCGTTGGGTTATTCACCTTCAAACGTACGGACTTGTCTAAGTGCCTCACTTTAATATGTTGTTAGACCCTATGTCTAAACATTCTTTTACGCACTTGCCTTACCTCACCAGGTTTTCATTTAACTTGGTTATTCCCATTCATATTGAATTCTTAATCAAGTTACCAAGTTCTTCTTGCTTATTAATTTTGGTTATATAACATAACCCCATTTAAGTTCATTAATAAGCCCATAGCATGTTATTCTCTAGATGCGGCCCAAGGTCTGTAATCCACTATCTCTTTTATATTCTTGTTTGATTTCATCTTCACAATAACATGTTTTACTTAATATGTAGTTAAGTATATCTCAATTCGCGTGTTTAACATGTCAGTCATGATTTATTATTAAATATAACTTATTTCATAAGTTTTCCTCATTCTTCCTCATTTAATCATAATCCCATTTTACACCATTACTACAACTTATCATTGTTTACTTATTAACATAGTTCTATTAACTAAGGCCTATTAATAAGTTTCTCTACCTATTTATTATAACCTGTGTTATAATTTCCCCTTGTCCCTCGAACAAGTCTAAACATGTTATACTTATCAGCGGGTTTCGGACTTTCAAGTATACAGACCACTTAATTTATAATTAAGTACAACTTCTTATATTTCATATATTTTCCCCTTTACTCAACTGGTTTCAGGTTTTTCCCCATTTAGTGATCACTTAATTTAAAATTAAGTGTCCTTTATCACATTTCACCTTTTTATCCCATTTCGTTACTAGTTTAATATAACCTAAGTTATAATCTTCAGTTATCCCTAGGTCAAGTCTACCTATTATACAACATTTTTCATCAATGTTATTTATTTATAATAGGTGATTATCTTTCCCCTTTTAAACCATTTTCTTTTACTGTTGTATTCCAATATTCTTCATTCACTGTAATATATGTTCCTTATTTTAATTAAGGAAAACACTTCATGCACCTTATCAGTTTGATAGAAGGAATCAATGATTTATTTTCATAATGTACTCCCATCTAAATTTGTGGTAGCAAGTAATTTCTTTATTTTTATTACTTTATTTACTGTGGTCTACTTGCAACCACGTTCTCAAGAATAGGTCATTCAGGGAAATACATCACTTTTCCTTAGTATCGCACTAACTTAGTTTATTACATCCCTTCCTGTAATGACCCAAATTTCCGTAACATCAGAGTTGACTATATACAACATACGTCTAACCCAAATATCACGAAAATACGAAACATTTTTTTTAGAAGAAAGAGATAGAAGAAGAACAGAAATAACAACACAGAATCTCACATCGCAGCGGAACAAAATATAATATATTATAACTTTTGAAATACAAAATCTCAACTGTATAACATACAATTATCAGAGTACAACACTTACAACACAACGGAACAACACTATAACTAGATAACGCTGAAGCCTCCTGCTCCAAGCTCCTTTAGATATGTCTGAAAAGTCCTGAACTACTTGACTCCCTGTACAAATTTAAGCACCCAAGAGTTTAGGTAGAACAAAACAAATAAACTCCGGGTCAGTCATGGGACTGGTACGAGTAAACAGTTTAAAACAGTTTCAGAAACTAAATGATATCTCATAAGACCACGCCGTATAACACGAAACGGGTTTTTCCCTTACGAGAATCCAAACACGTGATTTAACTTTCAAAATCCCTTTTGAAATGAACGATAATCTTTATATCAAAACTCTTTTGATATTATAATAATGTCTAAATCAAGTAGATAACAATTGATATACACGTAAATGTGTATATTTTATCCGCTTATTTATCTAATTTTCTATTTAAAATAAATAATATTGTGTATTTATAGCTGTGTTTTCAGATTGTTGATAAAAAGCTTGGTTTAGAGCATTTGATGGATAAAGCATGAAGAATTTGCTGAAAAAGAGTGAAGTTAAAATCCGAAATAAAAACTTTGAATCTGGATTTAGAGCAAGCAGGAGAACATAGGAAGCTTCAACTTAATGAACTTGATGAAATTCGAAATGATGCCTATGAAAATGAACGAATTTACAAGGACAGAACAAAAGTTTTTCATGATAAATCAATTTTACGTAAAACCACGTGTAACACCCCACGTCCATTAATGTCACTCACAAAGGGAATGCATTAACTTCCATGGAGGTTTTAAGTGAATATAGAACAGTAAAATTACAACAAGACAGATATAAAATAGTACTTGGAAATTCAAAAACTTTATTTCATTGTAGCAGAAGTCAAAACATGTTTGATTACATCATAACACCATATTCAATGTCAAGTACAATATCTATCTTGATAAAACAAGTACATAATCCCATTACATGAATAGCCATTAAAAAGAAAGATAACAAGCTGGACTTTACTTCAGCAGTCCAAGCTTTCCAGAAGATAAGCGATCCAACTAGACTCCACTAGAACTTGGCCCAACCTGCGGACCTGAAGGGAGAAAAAGGATGGAAAAGAGGGGGTCAGACATAAAGTCTGGTGAATATGATAATTCTACAATACTATTACCAAAATAACTGGACTAAGGCATAAGCTGGAAAACAAGAAAATGTCTATGAAGAGCAGATTAAGGACATAGACAATCGCTAAAGGCAACGTTATAGGCGCTCCTAAATACTAAAGGATAAACACTATACTGCACCACACCAGTCACCCTAAAGATTCATCCCACTTAGCTTCACTTAGAAACTTTCCCAATGGCTTTACGTACCCCTAGCTGACTACATAGGTGCCGCCTGCCCCTATCTCCACTAGGTGTACCCTACTTCCCATTATTCGATCGGCTCCCTAACTCGTAGATACCCGTGCTGGCCCCACAGTGGGGTGTATCACTCCCCTAAAGTGGCAACCTGATACAACGGACATGCACGACTTATACCTACACGATGCAACAACGTCTTACCTACCATCCCGGGTCCACACACGCATATGAAACCCGTTGGACTTGCGTTGCCACCGCTCCCTGTTTTGGCCTCTTATAGTCAAACCCAGTATGTGTGTCCCGTCCTCGACTTGGGTCGAGCCCACAAAGATACGTTTTGGGATACTGGTTGAAATGGGCCTCCACTATTTACCACAAGCATTCCACCTAAGCTTGTCCCCATTAGTCCATCCCACTTAACCCACTTAGTCATGTTCATTTACATGTGTGTTTGGTTAAGTCTAATCGTATTTCAAATGCCTCTAAAGGCAACCACCATATTCCTCATGCCACCCAAGGCACCTACTTAACCCCCATGTCCCACCTTACATGATTATCTGGTTAAGTATTTCTTAGTTCATTAAGGCCATAACCTCATAAAGACCTCTCACATTAGACTGGCATTTATGGCAGCTGGATTTGCCGGGCGGGTCCGGGCAGTCTTACACCATAAAAGAGTCTAACCTCGTGTCTTTACAACTGTTATGCTTTAGTTTGGGCCTAGGACCTCTCACATTGGGTCGACATTTGTGACTACTGGATTTGCCGGGCGGGTCCGGGCAGGTTTACATCACAAACGGGTCCAACCTCGTGTCCTAAGCATTGATTATTAATAATAATCCACTTTCCCCCAATTTTAATAATTCCCTACTTGAATTATTAATTACTTCCAATTTTTAACAATGTCCATAATTGACTCAATTATGGACATCCATTCATGGTATGCAAAATCTTACAAAATTGCACCCAATTTATTAATTCCTAATATTACCCCTACCCCACGTTTGAACGTTTATTCACAAAATATATGTTAGACTAGAATAGCCTAACTCATAGCATAAAAGAGATTATCATAATAACAACATGTATATGTGACCAAATGAATCATAATAAGGGGTGAAACTTGCATATGTCCAACTTGCATAGATTATACATGTCATGGACCTAAAGGTGTCAACTTGTTCAAAATTCACCTAATATAATCTCAATCAATTTTCATAAACTTACATATGAACATGTGTGAATCAACATCATCTAATTTTTTAACCACATGGTTTTATATGGGTACACCTAACTCAATAGGCAAATTCCCATAATCAAGTTTTATTTAATTATAGTTTCAAGTTTATGTGTACACCTAACCTAATAGGCAAATTCCCATAAACAAGATCCATTTAAATTAAGAAAAAAAAACATAACTTTAAGCATGATCCAACAACATGATTTTTCAACATAATATAGCATGATTTATAACATGGCATAGTATGATAGTATAACATAGCTTGACATGATTCTCAACATAGCACGACATAGCATAAGAGAATTTACAACATAGCATGACATAGCATATATAATTTACATCATACGACAACATAATAACATAATAAGAGATCCACAATATATAGAATTTACAATTACAAATCACATCACTTTCTTGTGATCCATTCATAACTGAGTCAAATTAGTTTGTAATAGTCTTGTGAGAATCATCATACTCACCAACAAAAGAAAAGAATTAGAGAAAGAGAGATCTTTTGATTTGATTTGTGTAGATTTAGTTGTAGATGATTAGGCTTCCTCTTCTTAGTTTGTGACGGCTACGCTGAACTCCATGGCAGCAGCATGACGATAGCTTCTCTAATTTTACAAGTGATTTAGGTTTAGGGTCTACCCACTTATTTATAGATTTTAGAATGCATTTAGGCCATTAAATTTAACCTAGAAATAACCGCAGTCGTTCAGACAAGATGGGGTTTATCTTGTTGACTCAGCAATGAGTCAGAAGTGACTCAGCAAACACTCAGCAATATATATATATATATATATATATATATATATATATATATATATATTCTACAATGTACACATTAGATACATCCCCCCTTTTACACACTTATTATTGTTTTTATATACATATTAGATACATCCCCTCTCTTACACACTTATTAATATTTTTATATTCATATTAGATACATCCCCTCTCTTACACACTTATTAATATTATTAGCATCTTTAGTGTTAATAGAAAATTCGGGGTGTTACATTCTCCCCACCTTTTAGGATTTCGTCCCCGAAATCTTCAAGTCTGGAAGAATGTATATCCTACCATCCAAACGTCCATCTACTCATCCATCATACACAGGCATCCATTGTCCTTACAGACTTCTAATGCTTTCATGTTTAAATGCACAGTGTGTGTATATGTCCGTATCTAATGCAAAATCAGGCGGTCCACTGATTCAGTTGACCTCCTTAATGCAACTATGATCGTGCCATGCATCCATTGTGTATGCAAAAGATTCTTAATGCTACATAATACTTCTATATGCGTGCACAACCATCATCTGAATGCAGCATCCACATGATAATACAACCATCATTCATCCATTTTACTAAATACATCCATATATATGCAATATGCAATATGTAGTGACTGAGCCGATCTAGTGCCTAAAGTGTGTGTATATATGCATCCACGAGCAACCACTAGCAAACACTTGCATCCATTTTGCATCCATCATACATAACATGTCTCAAACACATGTTTCAACCATAGGATTATCCTAACTAAAGGTCAAAGATACTAATGAGAGGACATACTAAAGATAAGATAATATAAGCTAAGCGATAAAGGAGAAATTAAAAGACATACCCTCAAAAAGAAAAGGGTACAACGAACGCATCTTCTCTTCTGTCTCCCAAGTTGCGTTGCTCTCATCATCTCCCCATTGCACTTTAACCAGTCTGACCTCTCGATTCCTCAACTTTTTGATCTCCGACCCAAGAATGCATGTAGGAGCTCGTCTAATTGTTGCATCACGCTCTATTTCCACCTCTTTAAGCAAGCTCGGCTCTACCACCTCCGCGGTCTTGTGCAAACACTTCCTCAAATGTGATACATGGAATACGTCGTGTACTCCACTAAGTTTCTCAGGCAACTCCACCCTATATGCCATCTTCCCAATCCTGTTTTTTACAGGAAACGGCCCTACAAACCTTGGTGCTAATTTCCCCACGGACCCAAAGCGAACAACATTCTGTAACGGAGATACTTTGATAAAAACCATGTCCCCAATGTCAAACTCAAGATCTGTCCTCCTCTTATCAGCATACGATTTTTGCCTATCTTGTGCTGCTTTCATCCTCCTTCGAATCAACTCAATCTTCTCCGAGGTTTCCCTAACCATATCGGGCCCAAGTAGGATTTTATCGGTAGATTCCCACCAACATGTAGGCGAACGGCAAGGCCTTCCATAAAGAGCTTCGAAAGGTGCCATGTCAATACTAGACTGAAAGCTATTATTATATGCGAATTCTACTAACGGAAGGTGCTCTTCCCATGTACCCCCAAAGTCTAGGATACAAAGCCTTAAAAGATCCTCTAGAATGCGATTCACCCTCTCGGTCTGGCCGTCTGTCTGAGGATGATATGCGGTGCTCAAACATAGCTGAGTCCCTACCGCCTCTTGTAAACTCTTCCAAAATTCGCTAGTAAAGATGGGGTCACGGTCGCTTACTATACTAGAAGGAATACCGTGCAAACGAACTATCTCCTTAATGTATACAGAAGCCAACCACGGAGCAGTCCTCTTACTTTTCACGGGAATAAAATGGGCGTTTTTAGTAAGTCTATCTACTATAACCCAAATCCCCGTGTTACCCTTCCTTGATCTTGGTAATCCATCCACAAAATCCATTGAGATACTTTCCCATTTCCATAGTGGAACTTCTAATGGGTGAAGCAACCCACCGGGTTTCTTTTGTTCTGCTTTAACTCGTTGGCACACCAAGCATCTAGCGACGTACTCGGCCACATCCTTTTTCATACCGGCCCAAAAGAAAACCCGCTTCATATCTTTGTACATCTTATCCCCGCCGGGATGAATGGTCATTTTTGAGCGATGAGCATCATCAAGAATGGCCTTCCTTAAGTTTTCGTCTTGCGGTACACAAAGTCTATTATCCCTTCGTAGCCAACCCTTATCGTCTAGGGTATACCTACGAAGATGGCTTGACGACTCCCCCCCCCCCTTTGAGCTTTTCTACTATCTCAACCAACCGTGGGTCGTCTCGCTGTGCCTCACCAACCCGTCCTAGAAGTGTAGGTCTAACCTCCAAGGATGCTAACAGACCGGGTACTAAGTCAACGGAGGGTCTAAAGTCAAACATAGAGATGAATTCTAAGCTTTGTTGTTCAACAAACAACGGACTCAAGGACAACCTTTTCCTACTTAAGGCGTCTGCCACCACGTTACCCTTGCCCGGGGTATATGCTATTTCAAAATCGTAGGAGGCTAAGAATTCCATCCACCGTTGCTGCCTTAAATTCAAATCCTTCTGAGAGAATAAGTATTTTAATGATTTGTGGTCAGTGAACAGTTCGAATTTCTCACCAAGAAGATAGTGACGCCAAGACTTAAGCGTGAAAACAATTGAGGCTAGCTCTAAGTCATGCGTGGGGTAATTCTTTTCATGAACCCTCAACTGCCTTCCACCATAGGCTATTACTCTTCCCTCTTGCATGAGGACCGCGCCAAGTCCCGTCCCACAAGCATCAGTATAGATGGTAAACGGTTTATTCCCGTCTGGCAGCACTAAGACTGGGGCTGAAGTTAAGGCTCTCTTTAAACGTTGGAACGCATCATCGCAATCTTTGTCCCACATAAAAACCAGGTTCTTCTTCGTTAACCGTGTTAATGGAGCTGATATTTTTGCGAAGTCTTTGATAAACTTCCTATAATAGCCAGCCAACCCCAAGAAACTTCTTACTTCGGTTGCATTTTTAGGGACCTTCCAATCTTGGATGGCCACCACCTTTGCGGGATCCACTGCTATCCCTTCTTTGGAAACCACGTGCCCTAAGAACCGTACTTCCTTCCTCCAGAAGTGACACTTAGAAAATTTTGCCTTAAGGTTATGTGCTCGAAGGGTTTCCAACACTTCCCTAAGATGTAGGGAGTGCTCTTCTTTATTCTTAGAAAAGACTAAGATGTCATCCACAAAGACTACCACGAATTTGTTAAGGTATTCCCTAAACACCCTACTCATCAAATCAACAAAATATGCAGGGGCGTTTGTCAAACCAAAGGGCATCACTAGCCATTCATAGAATCCGTCAGGAGTCCTAAAAGCAGTCTTATCTATACTATCCTCAGCCACTCTCAGTTGATGAAAGCCAGTGGCTAAGTCCAACTGCGAAAACACTGAGGCGCCAACTAACTGATCAAAGAGATCGTCAATCCTCGGCAGTGGGTGTCGGTTCTTTTTAGTAAGCTTGTTTAGTTCTCTATAGTCCATACAAAGTCTAAGAGACCCATCCGCCTTTGTGGCAAAAACTACTGGAGCACCCCACTCCGATATACTACGTCTTATGAACCCCTCCTCAAGCAACTCCTTTACTTGCTTATTGAGTTCCCTCCTTTCACGAGGAGCCATGTGGCGCACTGGCAAAGATACGGGTTTAGCATTATCCACAAGATAAATTCGAAAGTCTATTTCCCGCTTTGGAGGTAAGCCCTTCACCTCCTCAAACACATCCGGATATTCCCGGACCACTTCTACCGATCGCAGGTTCTCTATAGACGCGTCAAGCGATTCAAGATAACTTAGCATAACGGAATTTATGGGATTACAAAAGATGTCGAGAGCATTACCAAGGCGAGTCACAAGCCTAACTACTCTCCTTTCACAATCAAGAATGGCCCTATTTCTAGACAACCAATCCATTCCTAAAATTAGCCCATAGCCCGTGAAGCCCAATACATAAGCATCACATCTAAATTCAACGCTAAGTATAGAGATTTTCAAATCCAAACATATCATGGTCAAATGAGCCGAACCCCCAATTGGATTTGAAACGACCAAGGGATCCTCTACTAAACTGGTGTTCAAGTGCAGTGATTCAACTAATGATGTAGAGATAAACGAATGAGATGCACCAGAATCGAATAAGGTACGGACAGGATGATCAAACAGAAAAACTAAGCTTTCAACAGAAATTGTTCTACCTCTTTCTTGCAGCGGTGGGGCCGCAATAGCCTGAACTTGCCCCCTTGCCTGCCCTGGTGCCATAAGAGCCTGCACCTGTCCTCCCGAGGTAGACCCTGCCCTCTGCCCCTTCTTTGGACAGTCCTTCACTAAATGTCCCGCATCTCCACAATGAAAACAACCAGTCTTCTTTTTCTTTCTACAATCTTTGCTGAGATGGCCAGGCGTCCCACAATTGAAGCATTTCTTCTTCCCTTTGCCATTATTGTTTTTACCACCCTTCTTATTTTGCTGTTGGGGTTTCTTCTGATCCCCTTTCTTTTCAACTGCCTTATCCTCATGCATAAGTGCCATTTCTACTAGCTTTTCAAAGGTGGCTCCCATAGGGATGTGGGTCATAGCCAACCCTTGCAACGGTTCATTCAAGCCTATAACGAACCTCAAAGCTTTCTTCTCTGGCGTGTTCACCAACTCCAAGCCAAGCCTTGCTAACTGATTAAATTTATTGACATATTCCTTTACTGATGAGCTCCCTTGCTTTAGTGCCAGGAATTTTTCCATATTTAAGTTCTCCTCTGCCCTTGAAAGAAACTTTGCCTCAAACCTTCGTCTGAAATCCGCCCATGAATCAACTGGACGTTCCCCGTTAGTGACCTCCCACCAAAACGAGGCCTCTCCCTTCATTAACCAAGCAGCTAAACGGACTTTCCTCCCATCTTCCACTTCAAAGATATCCAACAATTCCTCAGTCTCCTTAAGCCAATCTCTGGCCTCCACAAACGTCTCAGTCCCTTGAAAAGTTTTTCCTCCCATAGCCTTGAATTCCTTGCACGTCTTTGCAAAAGTGTCAACACGAGGAGGAGGAGGAGGAATGGGTGCAACTAGGGGTGGAGGAGTATCCGCTGGGCCTGCAGTGGTGGCCCTAGCCTCCAAGTATCTCCTAAACCACCCTGGAATCGTCACGCCTTCTGGGAGATTAAGATCTTCAGCCATGCTGAAACGAAAAAGGAAAGATTCAAAATGGAGAATTCGAAAGATAAAGATAAGGATGTGGCTATTTGGGATTATGTTTTTCCTAAAAACTCTCTTTAAATAACATGTTTTTTTTTTGAAAGCACTTCTTCCAAAAATACTTTAGAAAAAAAAAATATTTTTCTAAAAAATTTTTTTTATCTGTTCTGGTAACCTTATGCTCTGATACCACGTGTAACACCCCACGTCCATTAATGTCACTCACAAAGGGAATGCATTAACTTCCATGGAGGTTTTAAGTGAATATAGAACAGTAAAATTACAACAAGACAGATATAAAATAGTACTTGGAAATTCAAAAACTTTATTTCATTGTAGCAGAAGTCAAAACATGTTTGATTACATCATAACACCATATTCAATGTCAAGTACAATATCTATCTTGATAAAACAAGTACATAATCCCATTACATGAATAGCCATTAAAAAGAAAGATAACAAGCTGGACTTTACTTCAGCAGTCCAAGCTTTCCAGAAGATAAGCGATCCAACTAGACTCCACTAGAACTTGGCCCAACCTGCGGACCTGAAGGGAGAAAAAGGATGGAAAAGAGGGGGTCAGACATAAAGTCTGGTGAATATGATAATTCTACAATACTATTACCAATATAACTGGACTAAGGCATAAGCTGGAAAACAAGAAAATGTCTATGAAGAGCAGATTAAGGACATAGACAATCGCTAAAGGCAACGTTATAGGCGCTCCTAAATACTAAAGGATAAACACTATACTGCACCACACCAGTCACCCTAAAGATTCATCCCACTTAGCTTCACTTAGAAACTTTCCCAATGGCTTTACGAACCCCTAACTGACTACATAGGTGCCGCCTGCCCCTATCTCCACTAGGTGTACCCTACTTCCCATTATTCGATCGGCTCCCTAACTCGTAGATACCCGTGCTGGCCCCACAGTGGGGTGTATCACTCCCCTAAAGTGGCAACCTGATACAACGGACATGCACGGCTTATACCTACACGATGCAACAACGTCTAACCTACCAGCCCGGGTCCACACACGCATATGAAACCCGTTGGACTTGCGTTGCCACCGCTCCCTGTTTTGGCCTCTTATAGTCAAACCTAGTATGCGTGTCCCGTCCTCGACTTGGGTCGAGCCCACAAAGATATGTTTTGGGATACTGGTTGAAATGGGCCCCCACTATTTACCACAAGCATTCCACCTAAGCTTGTCCCCATTAGTCCATCCCACTTAACCCACTTAGTCATGTTCATTTACATGTGTGTTTGGTTAAGTCTAATCGTATTTCAAATGCCTCTAAAGGCAACCACCATATTCCTCATGCCACCCAAGGCACCTACTTAACCCCCATGTCCCACCTTACATGATTATCTGGTTAAGTATTTCTTAGTTCATTAAGGCCATAACTTCATAAAGACCTCTCACATTAGACTGGCATTTATGGCAGCTGGATTTGCCGGGCGGGTCCGGGCAGTCTTACACCATAAAAGAGTCTAACCTCGTGTCTTTACAACTGTTATGCTTTAGTTTGGGCCTAGGACCTCTCACATTGGGCCGACATTTGTGACTACTGGATTTGCCGGGCGGGTCCGGGCAGGTTTACATCACAAACGGTCCAACCTCGTGTCCTAAGCATTGATTATTAATAATAATCCACTTTCCCCCAATTTTAATAATTCCCTACTTGAATTATTAATTACTTCCAATTTTTAACAATGTCCATAATTGAGTCAATTATGGACATCCATTCATGGTATGCAAAATCTTACAAAATTGCACCCAATTTATTAATTCCTAATATTACCCCTACCCCACGTTTGAACGTTTATTCGCAAAATATATGTTAGACTCGAATAGCCTAACTCATAGCATAAAAGAGATTATCATAATAACAACATGTATATGTGACCAAATGAATCATAATAAGGGGTGAAACTTGCATATGTCCAACTTGCATAGATTATACATGTCATGGACCTAAAGGTGTCAACTTGTTCAAAATTCACCTAATATAATCTCAATCAATTTTCATAAACTTACATATGAACATGTGTGAATCAACATCATCTAATTTTTTAACCAAATGGTATTATATGGGTACACCTAACTCAATAGGCAAATTCCCATAATCAAGTTTTATTTTATTATAGTTTCAAGTTTATGGGTACACCTAACCTAATAGGCAAATTCCCATAAACAAGATCCATTTAAATTAAGAAAAAAACATAACTTTAAGCATGATCCAACAGCATGATTTTTCAACATAATATAGCATGATTTATAACATGGCATAGTATGATAGTATAACATAGCTTGACATGATTCTCAACATAGCACGACATAGCATAAGAGAATTTACAACATAGCATGACATAGCATATATAATTTACATCATACGACAACATAATAACATAATAAGAGATCCACAATATATAGAATTTACAATTACAACGCACATCACTTTCTTGTGATCCATTCATAACTGAGTCAAATTAGTTTGTAATAGTCTTGTGAGAATCATCATACTCACCAACAAAAGAAAAGAATTAGAGAAAGAGAGATCTTTTGATTTGATTTGTGTAGATTTAGTTGTAGATGATTAGGCTTCCTCTTCTTAGTTTGTGACGGCTACGCTGAACTCCATGGCAGCAGCATGACGGTAGCTTCTCTAATTTTACAAGTGATTTAGGTTAGGGTCTACCCACTTATTTATACATTTTAGAATGCATTTAAGCCATTAGATTTAACCTAGAAATAACCGCAGTCGTTCAGACAAGATGGGGTTTATCTTGTTGACTCAGCAATGAGTCAGAAGTGACTTAGCAAACACTCAGCAATATATATATATATATATATATATATATATATATTCTACAATGTACACATTAGATACATCCCCTCCTTTTACACACTTATTATATATACATATTAGATACATCCCCTCTCTTACACACTTATTAATATTTTTATATTCATATTAGATACATCCCCTCTCTTACACACTTATTAATATTATTAGCAACTTTAGTGTTAATAGAAAATTCGGGGTGTTACAACTTTCATGCCAGGTCAAAAAGTTCTGTTGTATGACTCAAAACTGCATTTATTTCTGGGTAAGCTAAAATCTAGATGGACAGGACCTTACACTGTACGGACTGTTTTTCCATATGGTGCGGTAGAAATTGAGAATCCAACCGATGGATCATCCTTTAAGGTAAATGGTCAACGCCTTAAACCTTACTTGGAACCAATACCCAACCAAGAGGAAGAGCTCATGGTCCTCCATGAGCCACATTACATTCGGTAAGACGCACTAACCCTCTTTTGTACATATGTAAATATTCTCTTATTTATTTCCCTTTCACTAAGATATGTCTGAATAATGACTGTGAGGACACAGTCACACTCAAGTGTGGGGGGAATTTACATTACATCAACAATCAAATTTTATTAAGTAGGTCATTCATTGAACAAGGATTAACTTAAATTCATAAATAAGACCTTGGTTCTTGTTTGATAAGTTGAATTGTTGGGTGATGGGAATGAACATTATTTATTCAATGAGTCGTAATGTGTCTTTTTTAAGATGCTAGCTTGAGACTATGCAGACGTTAGTCGTGTTCTGGAGTAAGCGTGTCAACCCTTGTTATACGTGTTAGAATGTGCAAGTAAAAATAATCAAAAAAAATCAAGAAATAAAAATGATTTTGCACCTACATTTGTTAGATTCTCTGAGTTCGTTTTCATGCATAATATTTTCTTTTCACTCAAATTTTCAAAATCGTAAGTTCTAAAATCCACTTGGCCCAGTTAAGGAGAAATGACTCATTGTAGCGTTCTTCTTCGATACCCCACATTATTCAAACCCAAGTTTTAGTCGATTTACATCCATGTTTCGACAAGTTTATCTTATATTGGTATACTCAAGAACCTTTGTTTAAAGGTCAAAAACGTCACTTTTTATACCAATATTACACCGCCCACTCCGTACTTGTTTTAAGGTAGGATAACCATATACCACATCTTATTTTATATGGGTTATCTATCTTACGAAACTTTGTTTATCATTCCTTTCAGCTTTTTATATAACATCAATCCAGACTTGTGTGTTGAATTAGGGTTATAGAAATAGAGTAACTAGGGCACAAAACTTTCCTTTCATGAAGTATTGGTTTAGTAGAGGAGGAATCAAATGAAATAATGTATGGCATCATTCCATCTCCATTCATCATTCATCATGCAAAAAAAAAAAAAAAAAAAGAGAAAAAGAAAAAAAATATGAAATAAAGAGAGAGTCTCCCTGAATAAAATAGTCATTCATCATTCTTGACTATAAAGCTTTCAGTTCCACTCCATCCACATCCATTATACCGTACTTGGAAGCAAGAATTGTAGTTGAGGAGATGAAAGGAAACAAAATGTCCATATGTGCCTTAGTACTACTTTATCTTTTGTAGCTTGAAATTCAACTAATACACTTGCCCTCTTATCTATAACATTTTTAGAACTTACAAAATTTTCCTTCATCTATGCATAACTCACATCCAATACTGTACAGTTACAGTGGTGCAAAATTCTTCAAAAAAAAAAAAAAAAAGAATAAATGATTGGGTGCACATTGTCGATGTGTAGAACTTTGGTTGACACCACGCTCTTAACCTTCAAGACAATTACAGTATTATCAAGGAATTACGATTCAGCTTGAAAATTTTTATTCATTTTTGCACTAATTATGGGATGGACAATTTGGGGCTAAACCGTTATTATTGAAGTTAGGTGAAATCCTTGGAATGTGAAAGACCTTAAATATATTGTTTGATTAATCCGCGTACATAAGAAGCTTTGGATTTTGTGGGTAGTATCCGCTGAAAACCCTCACGAGACAACACACGTCCTACTGGGGACACCCAGAGGTTTAACGGCTTGTTGCATACGCTAAATGCAATCGTGTTTCCTACGAAAGTGTGACATATCTTAGTTTAGTTTATTCGAGGACGAATAAAAAGATAAGTGTGGGGGTATTTGATATACACGTAAATGTGTATATTTTATCCGCTTATTTATCTAATTTTCTATTTAAAATAATTAATATTGTGTATTTATAGTTGTGTTTTCAGATTGTTGATAAAAAACTTGGTTTAGAGCATTTGATGGATAAAGCATGAAGAATTTGCTGAAAAAGAGTGAAGTTAAAATTACTAAAACTTGAAGAGTTTAAAGCTTGAAGAACGTTTGCAAATAGAGTTCAGTTGGGTAGATTTGGCTCACTAAAGACTCATATTGTGTTCACATTGACTCAATTGCAGACCATTTCACTCATGTAGCGTTCACATTAGCTCCTTTGCAAGGCTTCTCATTCATGCACTACACGCGTTCACACTGGCTCACTTACAAGGCCTCTTACTCTACAACCCCGTTCACACTAGCTTATGTGTTATTTGGGCTAATTCTTTAGTCCCACATTGTGGAATTTGCCAAGTAGTCTTTGTCATATCAGCTATAAATACCTTGTATCTCATTCATGTAAAAACACACTTAGTTTTATTCTGTAATCTTTCTCTTGGAATAAAACTCTTCTTCCTCTGTTCTATTTAGTTTTAGTTTTATTTATGTTCATGTTATTTAATTTCTGTTTTTCTTCTTCTTTAGCTATGTCTAGCTAATCCCCTTTAATTAGGGGGTGATGACGCTAATAGATATGATTCAACATGAATCACATAGGCAATAGATGAGGACTTTATATATGTAGATCTAGATCTGAATCAAGGGTTAGATCTGAACCTTCATATTCTGTGTCGTTTAAGAGCTATGCTCCTTCACAGGGTATATTCTTGTTCGATCTAACAATTATCATATTTAGATCTAATTTTAGGTTTTTAGAAATTAATTTGTGAATCTGTCCTCATAGTCTGTGGTTGTTTAAGAGCTCAGCTCCTGCATAGGCTATGCTTGTCGTTGTTTACTTATTTGTTTCTAAAAATCTATTTATCGTTGATTCGTGTTTGTGACAGAAACATGAATTAGATCTATATTTATTTGTTGGCTATTGATGAGTGTGAATCTAATCTATGTCATTATCCCCTAATTGCTTTCTCTTATTAGATAAATCCCTCTTCTTTATTTAATTGCTGTTATTTTCTGTGTTTTCAGTCAATCAAAATCTTGGAATAACTTGGCTGGATTTATTAATTAAAATATTTTTTGGTCCCAGAGTTCGACACCCTCTACAACAATCCTTGTTGTTTAGGAAAGCCGAACAGATTTTACAGTTGTTTACAATTGTATAATTTTTCCGCAAACAACAATCTAGTGGAACGTTTGCATCTCACGTTCCACATGTATATACAAATCATAAACCGCAAGCACGTATTGGGTATTTGATTTCCAACTATGACGAGGTATGGAACCACCTTCCGCTGGTATATCTCTTGAGGAGAATACACCGAGTTCAACGAGAACATCTTGCAACTCAGCCATACATGACCGACCACTCATTTGGCTTGAGTGTATCGAATGTATATCACCAACGGTTGGGATCAACAACCGTTTCCCGAATGGGACAGCATCGACAATAGATTTTTAGAAGTAAATGAAACTCTAGATCAGGTGATTATACACCCTAATAGGTGCGACCTACATAGCCATGTTGCTTGCCCGATTTCTGTCATTTATCGATTGTTGAGGCCAGAGGCTACGATTTATCATCACATCAGATTCACTTCGAATGCCACATTGTCAGATCCATCGAAAATAACTAATTGACGTCTACAACAGTACATTACGTGTTAGCTAAAAGAAGTTTCCTTCTCCGCTTTCACTCTTGGTATGGTTGAAGAAATCAATGTACGTGACCTTTCCAGAAATACTCTGTCAGACATTCATCCATACGAGTCACCCAGGAACAGGATGAACCGAAGGCACTATTTCTATAAATAGAAAAAGTCCTTATACTCTACTTCGTCTTTGATTATCTTTATATTATCTGATTCGCAACGCTACTGCTAATACGGAGTGGTTCTTTGGATAATAATCCAATCGGTCTCTCTATATTGACAACGATGGTCAAAACGTTGATAGTTTGTGATTTAACTAACGAATAAAAACAAGTGTTTCGATAGTCGATGATTTAACTATCGAAGAAAACAAGTGTTCATCCAATTATCAAACAATCGCTGAGCCCTTAGTTATTATTCCATTAATTAAATCACTTCTCTATTTCTTTATCAATATTTGTTAACCAAATATTTTCAATAACTATATTGGCCTTTCACGTTATTTGGAAAACATTTCCGAATATCGCCTTCCTTTATTTTCTAAACTTTAGAAAATATATGTTATTTATAATTAGAAAATATTCCAATTTACTTATCTCTTTCCGATCTCGTTTATTCCTATACTTAGGAAATATTCTATATTATATTTCCAAGCTTGCTTTTATTTGGGTTAAAATGGATGTTGTGTAAAACATCGTTACGACAACCCAAATACTATATTCAACTAACTCTTATTCAACATTGACCTTCGAGCCTGAAATCTTACTATTTATTTGTTAACAATGAAATCAATCAAGTTGGGGTATAACTACCTCTCAGACCTTGACCGAATAACATTTGTAACGTCAAAACAGATAAGAGTACTTACTCGAGTAATCAATACCATACAACTACTGATTCACTTTTAAACAAATATACACCACTTTCTATTCTTACTAGATTTTATTCTTATATTTCCTTTTCGATTATACTATTCTATTTCTAAGTTCGTTTCCTTATCGACTTCTATATATATCGATACGTTGATTTCTAACTATCAAATTATCTTAAAAATATTCTAACTCCTTAAATTCCCGGAAAAATTCGCCATAACCTCCTTTGTACCGGGAGCATCGGGATATTTCAAATAGCCTCCCATGGCCCTTACCAATCCAAAAAGAAAAAGAAAAGCCAAGCGGCTAGCCGATACGGCGCATAAAATCTCATATATGAATTAAATACGTACCTTTTTGTCGGGCACTCTATTTATATACCTTCTAACACTTTATTCCAAACCTGACTCTTATATATCTATACCTGCCCAATCTATTTTCAACCATACCTGATTGTTTCTCAATTCGTTAATTAATTTGTTAATTAACTCTTTTGCCTATTTCTCTTTCACATTTTAATATAACATGTTCAACTATATTCTAACTACTCATGAACCAAATCTAATTCTATTTTTAAACTTGTTTCCTTATCGACTTCTATATTCAATTTCCAATTCAATTCTCTTTCAAATACTATATTCAAATCTATTTGAATTCTCTTTTCAAATACTATATTCAAATCTTTGAATTCTCTTTATTCAAATATTATATTCAAATCTATTTGAATTCTCTTTATTCAAATACTATATTCAATTCTATGGATTATTTATAAACAACATTTATAACTTCACTTAAAATCCCACACTATATATTTATAAACAAAGTTTATAAATTCAATTCAAATCCCACATTTTGATTTATAAACAGAGTTTATAAATTCAATTCAAATCCCACATTTTGATTTATAAACAGAGTTTATAAATTCAATTCAAATCCCACATTTTTATTTATAAACAGAGTTTATAAATTCAATTCAAATCCCACATTTTTTATTTATAAACAGAGTTTATAAATTCAATACTCGTTTTATATATCTTCAAAACAAGTAAATATTTTCTATAGTTCATTAAAAAATTAAATTCTATTTATAAAAATAGAATTCCCTTTTAAAATCTCAAATACCCTTTTTCGATATTTTTATAAATTAATATTCAAGCCCCAGTGATATTTAAACACACAAAGCAACCAATTATTTATTTTTCTAACACATCATATATGACAGTATATATGCAAATAAATAAACAACAGATAATATATTTTTGAGGAATCCAGTCAGATTCCTCCAACCTGTTTTTCCTACATCCACAGACGTTAGTCAACATAGTAATACCCATCCTGCTTCGTGGCAGGATATCGTGGTATGAAGGTCATCCACTATCATAGCGTGGGGCGTATAGGGTAATCATCCGCTATGAAACCGCGGGCATCCGCTAATGAGACTGCAGGAATCCAACCAATCATCAACCCAATATATATATATATATATATATATATATATATATATATCCTAAATAACTAATATATATTTTAAAACAATCAGACAGCATTCAAACAAGCAACAACAATTATTTTTAACTATATAAAAATAATTTCTAAATAAAAGGTGAGTGAGATTTACTTACCGAGATTTTTAATTTGCTGAATATCCCAATTTGAATTAAATCAAAGACCATTCGATTTAAATTAAATTATAACCGATTCTGATTACTCTGAGGATCTCAAAATGAATCCATCTCTATACGAATCCCATTTGCTTTGTTTTCATGAAATCCTGTTATCATATGAATTATATATAATGTTCTTAAATTTTGGTAGAACTAAATTGTCATTAAATAATTTAATTAGAAATTAATTAATTTTAATTAAAAATAGATAAATTCCTCACCTGCGTTTTAATTCCTTTCTGCTTGAAATCTCCCCAACACTACCGTTCGCTTCCATTAGCCTATAACTAAAACGCAACAGCCCCTTCCTCACGAACCCAGTAACACCACCTTCTTGCTATAACTCAAATCACCATCCACTTTCACCCCGAGGGCCAGACCACTCGCACACATCCTTCATTGTTGCAACTTCATCATAAACACCCCACTTCCCATTCAATAACCTCAGAGTTCGCCCAGCAGCTCCAAGATGTACAGGGCGATTGAAAACCCACCAAAATCGACTTCCAATACATCACGCTTCAGCCCTGTGAACCCATCGCAACTTCCCAGGTTACTGAATCCATTCCTCTGCCACAAATCCTCTGCCACCAACATTCAATGCAAAATCAGATCAAAACTCCTTATCCTTGCTTCGCCATGAACCAACGCCTACTCCCTTTCAACTTGCGATGGCTCAGTTCGACGGATTCAGACATCGATCAGACCCAAACTCGCGAACTCTCTCCCTCCTGGTTCACGCAACATGCCAATCCACTCTTCGATTCACTAATTCCTTTTTCTGACTCCTCCTGCAACAGTAGCGTGACTCGAAGAACACGGCTCCAGGAAATGATCGAGTCCAACCTAAAGAAAAACATCGCAAAGCCCATGCCCTAAGGAGTTCAACGAAATCCGATGTTGAGTGCTCTCGTGGAGGATTTGATTTCGATTTGGATTAATTGATTTTGAGAGGAAAAACTTCGGTCATTTTCATTTTGCCAGAAAAGGATTTATTCAGAAGAAAGAAATCAAATTTGTGAACAGAAGGATATCGTGTTTTATAAAGGAACGGATGGCAAAGAAAGGGCCACGGTGTGTTTTTGTTTTGGGGTTAAGATAGGAGCAATGAGGCTAATATTTTGTAGAGGAAATAAGGAGCACATCTGATTGTTTTTACTTGTGGAAGAAAATGAATTGAAGGAGTTTTATTTTTATTTTATTTATATTTAAACCAATATCCTTTAAATTAAATACCCATGATGCTAAACTCCTTTCTGAACCCAACAACTGTCAATTCTAGGGTAATACCCCTATTCCAGACACACTGAGATAGGTCACGAAGTCCAATTTGATTATCCGTAGTTGATATGAATTTAAATTGATATAATTTAAATTTCAAACTATTTATTCTCCTCAATAATAAATAAATATTATTACCGTTAAAATTTCATATTAATTATTTGAACTGTTTTCAATTTTTATTAAAATTTGAATTCAACTAAATCCATTTTCATATTCTGATAATTTAATATTTTCAATATTAAATTGAAATTGATTTTTAAATCAATAACTCCCTATAAAAATTGATTTATTTACTTTAATCGATATTAAATCCATATTAAATATTTTAAAATTAACCTATAAGGATCCGGGTCATTACAATCTTCCCCACTTAAAATAATTTCGTCCTCAAAATTGCTAAGGTAGGAAAAGTGCTACAAACCCATTTATCTTTTCAAAACTTATTTATTTTGATACTCAACATTTCAAACTTCCTTACGTAACTCTCTTTCGAATAAATCCCTATTAGATAACTCCTCCCTTCGAATAACTATATTCGATAATCTGTCTTTCGAATAACTAGATTCGAAAACCTTTCTTCGAATAAACTATATTTGATTTACTCTATTCAATTAACTCTTATCAATTAACTCTATTGGATTAGCTCTTTTCACTTAACTCCTTCTGAATACGCTATATTCGATAACTCCTTCAACTCTATTCGAATAAACTATATTCGATAACTCCTTTAATTCTATTCGAATAACTAATATTCGATAACTCCTTTAATTCTATTCAAATAACTAATATTCGATTTAACTCCATTCGCTTGACTCTAGATCGCAGTGATCACAATGGTTACACCTGATTCCTTCAGTAAACATCCGACCGCCCTAGGCTACCTGCAGCCCTGCGAATTACGCTAGCAGTCGTATGAAATGGCAACTTATCCTGAGTAACTATGTTTGACTAACTCTATCTCAATAACTATATTCAATCAACTTTAATTGAATAACTAACATTCAATTAAATCCTAATTCGATTAACTATGTTCAATTAACTCTATCTGGTTAACTCTTAATTTGAATAACTAATATTCAATAAATTCTAATTGAATAACAAATATTCAATTAACTCTACGGATTAACCCTAACTGATTAACTCTAACTAGTTAATTCTTACTCTAATCGATTTATCGTAACTCTAATCGATTATTTCTACTCTAATCGACTTCTCCTATTCGAATTACTCCTATTGGATAACGTTTATTCATTTATAAAGATTTACTTTTAGTAACGGTTCTTCACTTTATAAATGTTCTCTTTAATAACGTTACTTCACTTATACAAGCGTGGTGTACCCCTTCTATTTAAAACTATCGGTGTTAAAAACCAATATCTCTTCTCTATATAAGCTCAGACTTATATATTCCATTTATCGAATGATAAATATTTAATTTAATTTATAATCTGTTATTTATAAATTAATCTTTTCTATTTATCTGCTAAAAACAGATTTCCATTTTCTATTCATCTTCTAAATATTCCTTTGATTAAATTCTATTTATTTAACAAATAAATATCTAATTTATAACATTCTATTTATTTTCTATAAATAGATATTTCCATTGAATCTATTTGTAAATGTTTTACAAATATTCCCTTCTAAATTCTATTTGTAAATGTTTTTACAAATATTTCTCCTTCTATTTGTTTGCACATAACTTCCTTTGTATTTGTGTTACAAATATATTTCCTTTATTCACACCCAATTCATATTTCATTCACATTGATTTTACTCAATTTATTCATTTCGATCCATTTAACTTACTTAAGTTAAATTTAATTTCAATCATTCAAATTCCCATTAACTAGTTGCTAATTAACCGTTTTGCCTATTTCACCCTTTTTATTTGAATATAACTTGTTCAAATATATGTCAACTTAATTATAACTAATCTAATTATATTTTCAACTCGAGTTATATATTCGATTTCGAATATAAATTCTCGATCTCTTCCACTTATCCAAAAACCCAATTTCGATTCAAATTTCCTTTAACTAATTATTTTTCAATTTAGTTAATTCTATTTAACCATTTAAAATATGATTTTTGTCTTAAAAATCATTTCACTTACTTCACTGGAGTTCATATTTATTTTATATCTCCAGTCTGGATTTTTCTAATGCCAATTCGGATTTTATTTCCTAAAAATCCTTTTATTTATTTAATTAAACCGTTATGGTTTTATAATGGTTCTGGCGCTGTTTTTCTAAAAATTTGATTTTGACATAACTCAAAATCTATACGACGAAATCCAGATTTTTCTCTTTCATTAGAAAACTATTGTTCAACCGGTCCCGAAGATTCTTGTTTCAAAGAATTCCGACTTCAATTGAGTTCTGTATACTAAATAGAAGTCCGAATCGCCAATTTACGAACTGTCGCGCTATGGCAAACTCGTTTTAATTATATTTATAAATATAAACATTTTAACTTTGTTTATAATAAATTCAACTCCATTCTGATATATTTTTAATATATATCAAATCCATTTCATAATATTCCTGATCTATTTCACTTCTAATATTCAAATCCTATATATTTACAATATTCAAATTCCATTTGAATTTCTTTATTCAAACTCTATATTTGAATTTCCTTTATATTTGCAATATTTAAATTCCATTTGAATTTCTTTATTCAAACTCATTTGAATTCCTTTGAAATCAAATTCTATTTCACTTCTATTTTAATTATATATATATATTCAAATTCCTTTAATTTACTTCTATTTGAATTCTATATTCCAATTCCCATTTCAAAATTCCTTTGAAGTAATATAAATATATACATATATTTATATCTATCTCAAATTCAAAACATTTGGATTTTCAAACAACTTGTTTTTTTTCAAACAAATTTCCATCAAAAACTTTTCTAAGGCAGCAATTCATCACATAGAAACTCGAAAATGAACACTGATGATGTTGCGACCATCATCATAATTATTTCCCAGCCACTGAAGTGAGTCCAGTTCTTTATCATATTCAAAATCCTTCTAAAATAAAGCTATATTATTTTAATAAAATTCGGAAAATATTTTCCAATTCCCAGGATTTTAAATTCTTAATTCTGGTTTGAATTCAATTTATCACATTTTTATATTTTATTCCATATACAAATTCCATTGGTTATATATATAACTATTTCTGTTTTATAATCTAATTTGATTATAATTCTAACAATCAACTCAACTATTTAAAAACAATATCGTGTCCAATCTCCTGTTCAAGTTTTTATAAACTCCTATCGACATCGTGGCGTCCCACAATTCGATCAGAATTCATAATTCACTCAACAGGCTAGTCAACACAATATAAAACAGTTTTTATATCAAATAACAAATACGCTCTCTCGTATATATATACACTTAACTCATTCTAGGGTACTACTTACCCTATCTCTAATGAGAACATTCCAACAAGCCTAGGTATTCGCTCAACCTAAGCTCTGATACCAACTGTAATGACCCAAATTTCCGTAACATCAGAGTTGATTATATACATTATACGTCCAACCCAAATATCACGAAAATACGAAACATTTTTTTAGAAGAAAGAGAAAGAAGAAGAACAGAAATAACAACACAGAATCTCACATCGCAGCGGAACAAAATATAATATAATATAACTTTTGAAATACAAAATCTCAACTGTATAACATACACTTATCAGAGTACAACACTTACAACACAACGGAACAACATTATAACTAGATAACGCTGAAGCCTCCTGCTCCAAGCTCCTTTAGATATATCTGAAAAATCTTGAACTACTTGACTGCCCGTACAAATTTAGGCACCCAAGAGTTTAGGTAGAACAAAACAAATAAACTCCGGGTCAGTCATGGGACTGGTATGAGTAAACAGTTTAAAACAGTTTCAGAAACTAAATGATATCTCATAAGACCACGCCGTATAACACGGAACGGGTTTTTCCCTTATGAGAATCCAAACACGTGATTTAACTTTCAAAATCCCTTTTGAAAGGAACGATAATCTTTATATCAAAACTCTTTTGATATTATAATAATGTCTAAATCAAGTAGATAACAATCTAGTGGAACGTTTGCATCTCATGTTCCACATATATATACAAATCATAAACCACAAGCACGTATTGGGTATTTGATTTCCAACTATGACAAGGTATGGAACCACCTTCCGCTGGTATATCTCTAGAGGAGAATACACCGAGTTCAACAAGAACATCTTGCAACTCAGCCACACATGACCGACCACTCATTTGGCTTGAGCGTATCGAATGTATATCACCAACGGTTGGGATCAGCAACCAATTCCCGAATGGGACAGCATCGACAATAGATTTTTAGAAGTAAATGAAACTTTATATCAGGTGATTATACACCCTAATAGGTGCGACCTACATAGCCATGCTCCTTGCCCGATTTCTGTCATTTACCGATTGTTGAGGCCAGAGGCTACGATTTATCATCACGTCAGATTTACTTCGAATGCCACATTGTCAGATCCATCGAAAATCACTAATTGACGTCTACAACAGTACATTATGTGTTAGCTAAAATAAGTTTCCTTCTCCGCTTTCACTCTTGGTACGGTTGAAGAAATCAATGTACGTGACCTTTCCGGAAATACTCTGTCAGACATTCAGCCATACGAGTCACCCAGGAACAGGATGAACCGAAGGCACTATTTCAATAAATAGAAAAAGTCCTTATACTCTACTCCATCTTCGATTATCTTTATATAATCTGATTCGCAACGCTACTGCCAATACGGAGTGGTTCTTTGGATAATAATTCAACCGGTCTCTCCATATTGACAACGATGGTCAAAACTTCGATAGTTTGTGATTTAACTAACGAATAAAAACAAGTGTTTCGATAGTCGATGATTTAACTATCGAAGAAAACAAGTGTTCATCCAATTATCAAACAATCACTGAGCCCTTAATTAATATTCCATTAATTAAATCACTTCTCTATTTCTTTATCAATATTTGTTAACCAAATATTTTCAATAACCATATTGGCCTTTTACGTTATTTGGAAAACATTTCCGAATATCGCCTTCCTTTATTTTCTAAACTTTAGAAAATATATGTTATTTATAATTGGAAAATATTCCAATTTACTTATCTCTTTCCGATCTCGTTTATTCGTATACTTAGGAAATATTCTATATTATATTTCCAAGCTTACTTTTATTTGGCTTAAAATGGATGTTGTGTAAAACATCGTTACGACAACCCAAATACTATATTCAACTAACTCTTATTCAACATTGACCTTCGAGCCTGAAATCTTACTATTTATTTGTTAACAATGAAATCAATCAAGTTGGGGTATAACTACCTCTCAGACCTTGACCGAATAACATTTGTAACGTCAAAACAGATAAGAGTACTTACTCGAGTAATCAATACCATACAACTACTGATTCACTTTTAAACAAATATACACCACTTTCTATTCTTACTAGATTTTATTCTTATATTTCCTTTTCGATTATACTATTCTATTTCTAAGTTCGTTTCCTTATCGACTTCTATATATATCGATACGTTGATTTCTAACTATCAAATTATCTTAAAAATATTCTAACTCCTTAAATTCCCGGAAAAATTCGCCATAACCTCCTTTGTACCGGGAGCATCGGGATATTTCAAATAGCCTCCCATGGCCCTTACCAATCCAAAAAGAAAAAGAAAAGCCAAGCGGCTAGCCGATACGGCGCATAAAATTTCATATATGAATTAAATACGTACCTTTTTGTCGGGCACTCTATTTATATACCTTCTAACACTTTATTCCAAACCTGACTCTTATATATCTATACCTTCCCAATCTATTTTCAACCATACCTGATTGTTTCTCAATTCGTTAATTAATTTGTTAATTAACTCTTTTGCCTATTTCTCTTTCACATTTTAATATAACATGTTCAACTATATTCTAACTACTCATGAACCAAATCTAATTTTATTTTTAAACTTGTTTCCTTATCGACTTCCATATTCAATTTCCAATTCAATTCTCTTTCAAATACTATATTCAAATCTATTTGAATTCTCTTTTCAAATACTATATTCAAATCTATTTGAATTCTCTTTATTCAAATATTATATTCAAATCTATTTGAATTCTCCTTATTCAAATACTATATTCAATTCTATGCATTATTTATAAACAACGTTTATAACTTCACTTAAAATCCCACACTATATATTTATAAACAATGTTTATAAATTCAATTCAAATCCCACATTTTTATTTATAAACAGAATTTATAAATTCAATTCAAATCCCACATTTTGATTTATAAACTCTTTATAAACAGAGTTTAAAAATTCAATTCAAATCCCACATTTTGATTTATAAACAGAGTTTATAAATTCAATTCAAATCCCACATTTTTGATTTATGAATAGAGTTTATAAATTCAATACTCGTTTTATATATCTTCAAAACAAGTAAATATTTTCTATAGTTCATTAAAAATTTAAATTCTATTTATAAAAATAGAATTCCCTTTTAAAATCTCAAATACCCTTTTTCGATATTTTTATAAATCAATATTCAAGCCCCAGTGATATTTAAACACACAAAGCAACCAATTATTTATTTTTCTAACACATCATATATGGCAGTATATATGCAAATAAATAAACAACAGATAATATATTTTTGAGGAATCCAGTCGGATTCCTCCAACCTGTTTTTCCTGCATCCACAGACGTTAGTCAACATAGTAATACCCATCCTGCTTCGTGGCAGGATATCGTGGTATGAAGGTCATCCACTATCATAGCGTGGGGCGTATAGGGTAATCATCCGCTATGAAACCGCGGGCATCCGCTAATGAGACTGTGGGAATCCAACCAATCATCAACCCAATATATATATATATATATATCCTAAGTAACTAATATATATTTTAAAACAATCAGACATCATTTAAACAAGCAACAACAATTATTTTTAACTATATAAAAATAATTTCTAAATAAAAGGTGAGTGAGATTTACTCACCGAGATTTATAATTTGCTGAATATCCCAATTTGAATTAAATCAAAGATCATTCGATTTAAATTAAATTATAACCGATTCTGATTACTCTGAGGATCTCAAAATGAATCCATCTCTATACGAATCCCATTTGCTTTGTTTTCATGAAATCCTGTTATCATATGAATTATATAAAATGTTCTTAAGTTTTGGCAGAACTAAATTGTCATTAAATAATTTAATTAGAAATTAATTAATTTTAATTAAAAATAGATAAATTCCTCACTTGCGTTTTAATCCCTTTTTGCCTGAAATCTCCCCAACACTACCGTTCGCTTCCATTAGCCTATAACTGAAACGCAACAGCACCTTCCTTACGAACCCAGTAACACCACCTTCTTGTTATAACTCAAATCACCATCCACTTTCACCCCGAGGGCCAGACCACTCGCACACATCCTTCATTGTTGCAACTTCATCATAAACACCCCACTTCCCATTCAATAACCTCAGAGTTCGCCCAGCAGCTCCAAGATGTACAGGGGAATTGAAAACCCACCAAAATCGACTTCCAATACATCACGCTTCAGCTCTGTGAACCCATCGCAACTTCCCAGGTTACTGAATCCATTGCTCTGCCACAAATCCTCTGCCACCAACATTCAACGCAAAATCAGATCAAAACTCCTTATCCTTGCTTCGCCATGAACCAACGCCTACCCCCTTTCAACTTGCGATGGCTCAGTTCGACGGGTTCAGACATCGATCAGACCCAAACTCGCGAACACTCTCCCTCCTGGTTCACGCAACATGCCAATCCACTCTTCGATTCACTAATTCCTTTTTCTGACTCCTCCTGCAACAGTAGCGTGACTCGAAGAACACGGCTCCAGGAAATGATCGAGTCCAACCTAAAGAAAAACATCGCAAAGCCCATGCCCTAAGGAGTTCAACGAAATCCGATGTTGAGTGCTCTCGTGGAGGATTTGATTTCGATTTGGATTAATTGATTTTGAGAGGAAAAACTTCGGTCATTTTCATTTTGCCAGAAAAGGATTTATTCAGAAGAAAGAAATCAAATTTGTGAACAGAAGGATATCGTGTTTTATAAAGGAACGGATGGCAAAGAAAGGGCCACGGTGTGTTTTTGTTTTGGGGTTAAGATAGGAGCAATGAGGCTAATATTTTGTGGAGGAAATAAGGAGCACATATGATTGTTTTTACTTGTGGAAGAAAATGAATTGAAGGAGTTTTATTTTTATTTTATTTATATTTAAACCAGTATCCTTTAAATTAAATACCCATGATGCTGAACTCCTTTCTGAACCCAACAACTGTCATTTATAGGGTAATACCCCTATTCCGGACACACTGAGATAGGTCACGAAGTCCAATTTGATTATCCGTAGTTGATATGAATTTAAATTTATATAATTTAAATTTCAAACTATTTATTCTCCTCGATAATAAATAAATATTATTACCGTTAAAATTTCATATTAATTATTTGAAATGTTTTCAATTTTTATTAAAATTTGAATTCAACTTAATCCATTTTCGTATTCTGATAATTTAATATTTTCAATATTAAATTGAAATTGATTTTTAAATCAATAACTCCCTATAAAAATTGATTTATTTACTTAATTCAATATTAAATCCATATTAAATATTTTAAAATTAACCCATAAGGATCCGGGTCATTACACTTCCTTTCTTATTTCCTGAGTTAGACATTTAATTCCATCATTGCCATTTATTCATATCTTGTTATATACATTTATATATATATAAGCATTAGACCTCTCACATTAAGCCTACAGTTGTGGACGTTGGATAGCGGTTCCGGGCAGACTTCTACCACAAGTTGGCTTAACCTCGTATCTTAGCACCATTACCTGTTTTTAATTTTTGCACTTAGACCCCTCACATTAGATTTCCCACTCATGAATGTTGGATATGCCAGGCGGTTCCAGGCTGACTTCTTTCACAAGTGCGATCTAACCTCGTGTCTAAGAGCGTTATAGTGTCAAATTACTGTGAATCTAGGCATGTTCGTCCTTTAACAATTATTCCCATTTCAAGAAAATTTTAGGCATATTATCCTTTTTACTATAATCTAGTTTACAGTAATCTAATTTACGTGTCGTCCAATTTTGCCTATATTTTGTCGTATGTCCTTTTTAACATATGTTTAACTCTATTTTGACATGTAAACATTCAATCGGGTAATTATTTAAATCCAACAAGTTAAACATGTCGTTTACTCAATATTATGCCCCAAGTGAATCATATAATTATAACAACAGTGATCATTGCCTATATTCTAACAAGTTTATTCAACATGTAATCATTCTAATATTTTAACTGATTCAACGCATGAATTATTCATATTAACATCTCAACTTGTTATGAAAACAATTTATAATTAATCTGGCAATTTCACAAATTATAAATAGGGGAATGCTCAACAATAATCATAATATTTTCTAAAGGCTATAATTTAAACCCACTCACCTTTTATGCTTTCCACAATTCTGAATCTGACCCAGTTTTAGCATCTATGGTTTTTCCCCTTTTATTTGACTTGAAACCTAATAACCATGGATTGATTGTTTTCACTAAAAGAGAAGGGAAAGAAAGAGTAAGAATTTGAATGGACTAGATCTAGAATTTTACATCGCTTTACATGTTTCTAAATAACCTTTTTATTAATGTCGATTCTCTCTTCCAGATCTTGAATTTTAAAATCTTCTTATTAATAACCAAAATTTCTGAATATAATTGAGAAGAGAGAGAGAGATTAATGGATGAGTTTCAACATATCCTCTGAATTGTGAGGTTTAGGGTTAGGTCTTAGGTCTTATTTGTAGGTGTATTGGACCTACCAGGACCCTCAAATTTGATCAAAAACCATCAGAATCGTCAAAAACTCAAAAAAACCTAATTTGTCAAAATCTGCCGCAAGGGGGTCGACCCCCCTTGAAGGGGTCGACCCGCCTTCATGTGGGTCGACACCCCCTTTAGGGAGTCGACCCCCCTTGAAGGGGTCGACACCCCTAGGCGGGAAATCTGCCTTCTTCTGAAATTTTGAATTTTGAACCGATTTTCGAATTTCTAGGCCCATTTTTGAATTTCTGAACCTAATATATATATATATATATATATATATATATATATATATATATTCTTCCCATGCATATACAAACTTCAAACCTTAATAACTTCTTCATATGGTGTCCGATTTACGCATACCAAGTGTCTATTTTGACTAGAATTTTGAGATGGATGCAATGGCACAGTCCATTTTACTTAATTTTGAATATTTAATTTAGTTATCCTTATTTTATTATCATAAGTTAAAAATGCGGGGTGTTACAAATTGGCTTAAGGAGACTAAGAACTTGTTTGGCATATTCGATATGGATGGTCGTAGGAAGATTCAGTTAATCGCCTGGCTACTGAAAGGCGAAGCTTCGTTCTGGTGGGAAGTAACCTAGGCGGGGCATGCTGTGGAGACATGGGATGATTTTAGACAGAGGTTTGAAATGAAATTTCTTTCTCAATCTGATAAAAGCATGCAAATGGAGAGGGTCTTAGCGCTTAAATATGGAAACATGACTGTTAAAGAATATGTGAACTAATTCAAACAACTAGCAAGGTTTGGATTGGAACTAGTAGATACTCCGTATAAGAAGCTTTGCGGTTTGCTAAAGGGCTGAACGAACCGTTTCATGGGTTAACTATGTCGCATATTCCAATGGGAGCTACTTTTGAAAGGCTTGTTGATATGGCTTTGATGCATGCAGAAGACAAAGGACAAATGAAAGAAGTTAAAGCCGAGGAAACAACACAAAACAAGAAGGTATGGCCCAAGAAAGGACATCAATAATAAAAACAGAAGAAGGACGAAAATAATGACAAGGGTAAGGATAAGAGGAAGTGTCACAGTTGTGGATGTGAGGGTCACTTGTTGAAGGACTGCAAAAGAAGGAAGAATTCTTGCTTCAATTGTGGAGAGGTCGGACACTCTGCTAAGGAGTGCCTGAAGAAACAGGGACAAGGTCAAAGAGCAGGAGCTTCTGGAGGGAAGGTGCATTCTCTCGCGACCAGTGCTCTAGATAAAGGTAGGAAAATTTCCGTGGAAGGTTTGATTTCTCTTTCCAGTCATCCTTTTAGAACTCTTTTTGATTCTGGCGCTTCACATTCATTTATATCTAGTTCTATGGTTGAGTCTCTACACCTAAATACTAGCACGGTAGTGGATCTTGTAGTTATCTCAAACCCCATTGGTGGTTCAGCTCATTTGTCCATGATTCGTCGGGGTTTGAGAATATCTGTGTTAGGCATCGAGTTTGAGTGCGACGCGTATGTGCTCGGTTGTATGGGCTATGGTTTGATTCTAGGGATGACTGGCCAACCATGTATGGTTCCATTCTAGATTGGGAGAAGAGGGTCATTAGACTTTTGACTTGCCATTCGAGGACCCTCGAGATTTCTTGTGACCTACAAGGGTTTGTCATGCTTAGTTTCCTAGAGCCTCGTGATGCATCTATTGATGATCTACGATCTATTCAAGTAGTCCGTGATTATTCAATTGTTTCTGACGAGGTACAGGCCTTATCTAAGAGACACGAGATCGATTTTCGTATATATTTGGTGGCAATGCAAAGCCAGTTGCTTACCTGTGTGCAGTATGGCTCCAAGGGAAAGGACGGAGCTTAGCAAGCAATTAGGGGAGCTACTTGAGAAAGGGTTTACTAGGTGAAGCGTATCTAAATGGGGTGCTCCGGTAGTATTCTCCACTAAGGTGGATGGTTCGCTTTGCTTGTGTGTGGACTGTAGAGAGTTGAACAAACTCACAAAGAAGAACTGGCACCTACTTCCGAGGATAGATGACTTGTTTAACCAGCTTGTTGGTGCCTCGGTATTTTCACAGTTAGACTTAGCCACGGGGTTTCATCAGTTGAGGGTGGCTAAGGACGGTATAGATAAGACAGCTTTTAGGACTCCAGATGGTTTCTTTGAATGGCTAGTTATGCCTTTTGGGTTGACGAATGCATCCTCCTATTTTGTTAATCTGATCAGTAAAGTGCTTAGGGAGTCTCTTAACAAATTTGTCATGGTCTTTGTTGATGATATCTTGATCTTCTCAAAGAGAGAAGAAGAGCATGCCCAACATTTGAGAGAAGTTTTGAAAAACTATCCGTGCGCATCAGCTTAAGGCAAAGTTCTCCAAATGCCATTTTTGGAGGAAAGAGGTGAGATTTCCAAGGCATGTGGTTTCCAAAGATGGGATAACAGTAGATCCCGCAAAGGTAGTTGTAGTTCAAGATTGGCAAGTTCCAAAAAATGAAACGGAGGTGAGAAGCTTTCTTGGATTGGAAGGTTATTATAGGAAGTTCACTACGGACTTCGCAAAGATACCATCCCACTCACCATGTTGACGAAGAAGAATTTGACGTTTTCATGGGATATAGATTATGATGTTGCTATCCAGCGTTTGAAGAGGGATCTGACAAAAGGCCTAGTCTTGACCTTGTCTGATGTCAATAAAGTGTTTACAGTTTACACTGATGCATGTGGTACAGGGCTTGGTGCGGTTATGATGCAAGAAGGGAAGGTAGTGTGTTATGGGGGTAGACAACTAAGAATTCATGAAAAGAACTACCCTACCCGTGAATAAGAGCTAGCTGCCATAGTATTCGCGCTTAAGATGTAGCATCATTATTTTCTTGGAGAGAAGTTTGAGTTGTACACCGATCATAAATCTCTCAAGTACTTGTTGTCGCAGAAGGATCTTAATTTAAAGCAACAAAGGTGGATGGAGTTCCTAGCTTCTTATGATTTTGAGATTGCTTATACCCCCGGCAAGGGTATTGTGGTGGCAGACGCACTGAGTATGTAGAGGATGGCCTTAAGTCCTATGTTTGTAGAAAGGAAAAGCTTGGAGTTCATATCGACTTTTGACTTTAGACCCTGCACCGAGCTATTGCCTGGTTTGTTTGCATCACTAGAGATATGGCCTACTCTGATGGATCAGGTAGGAACATCGCAGTGAGATGATCCAAAGGTTTCAGACATCTTGGATTGGCTTAGTAAAGGGGAGACTTATAGTCACCTCAATAGATATTCCATTGACGATAAAGGGTGGTTGCGACGAGATGGAAGGCTTTGTGTTCCTCAAACTGGAAGTTTGTTAAAGGCAGTCCTAGAGGAAGCCCTTCATTCTAAGATGACTATTCATCCAGGCAGTGATAAGATGCATAAGGATGTGAAGAGGGTTTTCTTTTGGGCTGGGATGAAGAAAGATGTGGCTGAATTTGTTTCTCAATGTTTGGTTTGTCAGCTAGTCAAAGCCAAGCAAAAGAAGCCCGGTGGTTTACTTCATTCTTTGTAGGTTCCACAGTGGAAGTGGGAGAGCGTCTCTATGGATTTCATAGATGGTTTGCATATATCGAAGAAAGGCAAAACTAGTATTTGGGTTATGGTGGATAGGCTTACTAAGAGCTCTCATTTTGTTCCAGTTAAGGGTAAGAGGACAACAACTTGGTTGGCAACAATTTATGTTCGTGAGATTGTCCGTCTTCATGGAGTACCTTCCAACATCATAAGCGATCGTGACCCCATCTTCACTAGAAAATTTTGGATCAGCTTGCAAGAAGCATTGGGTACACAGTTGTGTTTGAGCACCGCTTATCATCCTCAGATCGATGGACAAACGGAGAGGGTGAACAGAATTCTTGAGGATCTTTTGAGGCTATGTATCTTAGACTTCGAAGGGACTTGGGAAGAGCATTTTCATTTAGTAGAGTTCTCCAACAACAGTAGTTATCAAGCTAGCACTGGCATAGCACCCTTCGAAGCATTGTATGGATGACCCTGTAGATCACCAACTTGTTGGTGGGAATCTACAGAAAGTCTATTACTTGGACCAGATATGGTTAGAGAAACGTCCGAGAAGATTGATCTTATTAGACGACGAATGAAGACCTCCCAAGATAGGCAGAAATCCTACACAAACAAGAGAAGGACTGACATTGAATTTGAAGTGGGAGATATGGTTTTCATTAAAGTGTCACCTCTGAGGAATGTGGTTCGCTTCGGATCTGTAGGGAAATTGGCACCAAGATTTGTAGGACCATTTCCCATAACAGAAAGGATTTGCCGAATGGCCTATAGAGTAAAGCTGTCAAATACACTGTCTGACGTTCATGATGTTTTCCATGTTACTCATTTACGGAAGTGCTTACATGATATCGCAGAAGTTGTTGAGCCGAGTATATTGGAAGTGGAACGGGAGGCAACAGTCAGACGAGTTCTTTCCTATATTCTCGGATTAGAAGTTAAGAAGCTACGCAATAAAGAAGTCAAGTTGATGAATGTTCGGTGGGGAGATAACCCAAAGGATGCAATTTGGGAGACCAAAGACAAGATTCAGGCTTCGTACCCTTTTCTTTTGAAGTGTATGTTCTTAATTTATGTTCGTGAACAAATTAATAACTGTAAACAATTGTTTAATTTGTTCATCTTTCCTAAACAACAAGGTTTGTTATAAAGGATGTCGAACTCTGGGACCAAAAATTATTTTACTAATAAACCCAATCAAGTTATTCTGAAATTTTAATTGTTTGAAAATAACAGAAAATAAACAAAAAGAGAGTTTTTAATAATAAAAGAAAGCAATTAGGGAGAAATGACATAAACTAGATTAATATAATTCAATAGCCAAACAAATTATTCTAGATCTACCCATGTTTCTATCACAAACATGAACCAACAACAATAAGGTTTTCAAAAAAAATATGTGAATAACGAAAAGCATAGCCTATGCAGGAGCAAAGCTATTAAACAACCATAGGCTACCAGGACAGATTCACTACTTTATTTCTAAAACCCTAAAAATTAGATCTAAATCTTATAAGCATTAAATATACCCTGTGAAGGAGCACAACTCTTAAACGACACAGAGTATGAAGGTTCAGATCTAACCCTTGGTTCATATCTAGATCTATATACATGAAGCTCTAATCTTTTTGGCTATGTGATTCATATTGAATCTAATTTAAGCATCATCACCCCCTAATTAAAGGGGATTAGCTAGACATAGCTAAAAGAAAAGAAGATAAGAATAAAATAAACAACATAAATAAAATACAATAAAATGTAAAGAGAAAGGAAGAAAAATGATTTTATTCCAAGAGAAAGTTTACAAAAAAAAACCTAACGTATTTCTAAATGAACAAGATACAAGTGTATTTATAGCTGATATGACAAAGACTAATTGGCTATTTACACAATGTGGGATTAAAGATTTAGCCCAAATAACACATAAGCCAGTGTGAATGCAGCTGTAGAGTGAAAGGCCTTGCAAATGAGCTAATGTGAACGCAACATGAGTCTTTAATGAGCCAAATCTACCATGATGAGCTCATTTTGCAACCGTTCTTCAAGCTGAAAACTTTTCAAGCTTTAGCAATTTAAACTTCACTCTTTTTAAGCAAATTCTTCATGCTTTATCCATCAAATGCTCTAAACCATGCTTTTTATCAACAATATGAAAACACAGCTATAAATACACAATATCAATTATTTTAAAAAGAAAAAAAGAAAAATAAGTGGATAAAATATACACATTTATGTGTATATCAAATACCCCCACACTTATCTTTTTATTCATCCTCGAATAAACTAAACTAACATATGTCATACTTTCCTAGGAAACACGATTGCATTTAGTGTATGCAACAACTCATTAATCCCCTAGGTGTCCCTAGTAGGACGAGTGTTGTCTCGTGAGGGTTTTCAGCGGATACTACCCACAAAATCCAAAGCGTCTTTTGTACGTGGATTAATTAAACAATATATTTAAGGTCTTTCACATTCCAAGGACTTTACCTAACTTCACTAACAACGGTTTAGTCCTAAATTGTCCATCCCTTTATTGGTGCAAAAATGAATAAAAAATTTCAAGCTGAATCGTAATTCCTTGATGACACTGTAATTTCCTTGAAGGTTAAGAGCGTGGTGTCAACCAAAGTTCTACACATCGACAATGTGCACCCAATCATTTATTCGTCCTTTTTTCTGAATAATTTTGTACCAGTGTAATTGTAACGTATTCGATGTGAGTTATGAATAGATGAAGGAGAATTTTATTTGTAAGTTCTAAAAATATTATGGATAAAAGGGAAAGTGTATTAGTTGAACTTCAAGCTACAAAAGATAAAGTAATACTAAGGAACATATGAACATTTTTGTTTCCTTTCATCTCCTCAACTGCAATCCTCGCTTCTAAGTACGGTACGGTGGATGTGGATGGATTGGAAATGAATGCTTTATAGTCAAGAATGATGAATGACTATTTTATTCTGAGAGATTTTCTCTTCAAATATTTTTTTCCTATTTTTGTTCTTTTTGATATTTTTTTTTTTTTTGCAAAAGAAAAACAAAAAACACTAAAAAAAATTAAAAACTTCAAAAACTAACTAAAATGAAAAGAAAGAATGAAAACAAACTGAAACTAAAAATCAAATGAGTGAAAAAAAAAATGAAAATAAAACTAAACTAACCTTAATTAAACAAAAGAATGATGATTTTTTTTGGAGAGAAGAATAAAAAGAAAGGAAGATAAGAACTATTAAAAAAAATTGAACTTGAATAAACCCTATCCCAAAATCAAACACAAATATAAAGACCAAAAACCCGTTTTTTCCTTTTTTGTTTGGAAGAACAGCGATTCACTCAAAAACAAAATAACACAAGTTAGCTCACGAAGATGTCAAAAATCTGTTTAAAGACAAGGGAAGGCCCAGCTTAGAAAAGCCCACCGTCCAAACTTACTAAATCAAAGCAAGCAGCCACTGCATGTTTCATAAAGAATAACTAAGTAAACAACTCAACCAGATTAAAAACTAATCAACCCAATTCCTCAATCCAAAATTCAAAAGGAAAATAAAATTATGGAATACAGGCGGTGAGGTGGGAGTCAAGTAGTTTGATCGAACTGCGTCGCTATTGAAATTAGGGTTGAGGCTTTGGTTCGAACACATCAGTTTGAACTTGCGGTGGAGTTTGAACCTACGGTGTATGGAGGAGTTGATGTTGCGAGTTTATTGGATGTTTCGGTTTGGGGGATGATTCTACTCATGTTTAATGGTTTCGGTTAGTGGCTTGGGTAAGGCGAATTTGATTCAGGTTGGATTTGTGGAATTTGGGGATTGGATTAAGAAGCGGGTTTGAATTAATTTGCGATTGTTGATAGTTTTCTCTTTCTGATTCGAAGTCTAGAGTGAATTGTGTGGCTTTGGTTCGTGTATGGTGTTTTCTGATGGAGAATGTGGATATAGTTTGTGGTCTTTGACTGAGGAAGAGAGTAGTGGTTAAGTGAGTTTGATCATGGTGGTTGTTAGCGTTAGAAGTAGAGACTGATGGAGAAGCGGTGATTTTTTTTTTGTAGGTAGACTTGGGGATGCAGTATTAACAGTAGTGCGAGACAGAAGTGGTTTAGCTTTTGAGGAGCTGGCTAAGTTTGATAGAGGATGGTGGTATGAGCAGTTTGGAGTGGTTGAGGTTTTTGAATTGGTAGAGGAATTCGGGAATTGAGTTGCGGTTGATGGAGGATTGTGATGAGTTTGGGAAAATCCGGATCGGATTTGGCTATGGTAGGATGGTTGATGGTGTCGTGTTGACAGTAGATGGAGATGTTGGAGGAGGTAGTTGCGGCTTTGAGTTGTGGTTAGATGAGAGGGCGCAGAAGTCACAAAACAAATTTGAATGGTGGGTTTTTGGCTTGGACGTTGGGTCTGTTTGAAGTTGGATAGTGATAGGATATAGACGCTGGTTGTTTTCGAGTGGTGTTTAGTGCAAGAAGATGACAAAAGGAATAAATGAAAAGTAGAAAGAAATTTATGGAATTTTTTTTAATTTATTTAAGAAACTTGTAAAAGAAAAAAGGGGAAAGAGATGTATTGAAAAATGGAAAGACAATAAAGAAAGGAAATGAAACAAAAGGCAAGATATTTTTTTTTTCTTAATTTGAAGATTGTAGTATGAATAACACCCAATCAACCAAGCAAGAATTTTTTTTCTATATATGAATGAAAACAAAAGGAAAACAAAAAAATAATGTTTTTTAATGGAAAAATAGAAAATAAAAATATAACCCAAAGGATTTACTAATAAAAATTATTTTTGTCCCCGGCAATAGTGCCAAAATTTGTTTGTAAACAAATTAACAACTGTAAATAATTGTTTAATTTGTTTGGCTTTCCTAAACAACAAGGCTTGTTGTAAACGGTGTCGAACTCTGGGACCAAAATTTATTTTACTAATAAATCTAGTCAAGTTATTCTGAAATTTTAATTATTTGAAAATAACAGAAAATAAACAAAAAGAGAGTTTTTAATAATAAAAGAAAGTAATTAGGGAGCAATGACATAAACTAGATTAATATGATTCAATAGCCAAACAAATTATTCTAGATCTAACCCATGTTTCTATCACAAACATGAATCAACAACAATTAGGTTTTCAGAAACAAACATGTGAATAATGACAAGCATGGCCTATGCCGGAGCTAAGCTCTTAAACAACCATAGGCTATCAGGACAGATTCACTACTTTATTTCTAAAACCCTAAAAATTAGATCTAAATCTGAAAAGTATTAGATCGAACTCGAATATACCCTGTGAAGGAGCACAACTCTTAAAAGACACAGAGTATGAAGGTTCAGACCTAACCCTTGGTTCAGATCTAGATCTATATACATGAAGCACTAATATTTTTGGCTATTGGATTCATATTGAATATAATCTAAGCGTCATCACCCCCTAATTAAAGGAGATTAGCTAGACATAGCTAAAAGAAAAGAAGATAAGAATAAAATAAACAACATAAATAAAATACAGTAAAAAATAAAGAGAAAGGAAGAAGAATGATTTTATTCCAAGAGAAAGTTTACAGAATAAAACCTAATGTATTTCTAAATGAACAAGATACAAGTGTATTTATAGCTGATATGACAAAGACTAATTGGCTATTTACACAATGTGGGACTAAAGATTTAGCCCAAATAACACATAAGCCAGTGTGAATGCAGCTGTAGAGTGAGAGGCTTTGCAAATGAGCCAATGTGAATTCAGCATGAGTCTTTAGTGACCCAAATCTACCAAGCCGGCCTCATTTTGCAACCGTTCTTCAAGCTTAAAACTATTCAAGCTTTAACAATTTCAAACTTCACTCTTTTTAAGAAAATTCTTCACACTTTATCCATCAAATGCTCTAAACCAAGCTTTTTTATCAACAATCTGAAAACACAACTATAAATACACAATATCAATTATTTTAAAAAGTAAAAAAGATAAATAAGAAGATAAAATACACACATTTACGTGTATATCAACTTCCTTTCTAAAGCTTTTATTTATGCTTGTTTCTATCATTTAAGTGTATCCTATCAATCGAATCTTCAACCTTTAGGTAGAAATCCCATGGATGTAAACATGTATTTGACACATGTTATGTCTAATGGATGCAAGTGGATGCAAGTGTTTGCTAGTGGTTGCACATGGGTATATATACACATACATTAGGCACTAGATCGGCTCAATCACGCTCATACTGCATATGGATGTGTGTGCATTTTTCTTCTTTTAATGGATGGAAATGGATGTATCATCATATGGATGTTGCATTTGGATGGATGATTGTGAACCCATATAGAGCTTACATGTTATAATAGGATAATTTCATACATGTTGGATTCATGGCACTAACATACATTGCATTAAGGAGGTCGACTGAATCAGTAGACCGCCTGATCTTCGCATTAGTATTGGGACATATACACACACTTTTGCATATGTTCATATAAGCATTAGAAGTCTTTAAGGACAATGGATGTCTGTGACTGGTGGATGAGTAGATGTGTAAGGGATGGTAGGATATACATTCTTCTTAACTTGGAGATTTTGGGGATGAAATCTTTTGAGTAGGGGAGAATGTAACACCTTGTAATTTTAACAACACTAAAGAGGATAAATTAAATAATAATTAATTTAATATTCAGAATTAAGGGAAACAGACTGCATCATTGCATCTGTCTCGAAATTCTGGTCAAGATAAACATTTGGTTTGCGTAAAACGGACACTGTATGAAGAAGTTATGAATGTTGTATACGCACAAGAGAATTATATATATATAATTTCAGAAATCAAAATCCGTTCAAAATTCAAAATTCCGTAGGCGGTAAAATTCCCGTCCTAGGGGTGTCGAACCCTTAAGGGGGTGTCGACCCATGGGTCGACCTCGTAAGGGGGATGACACCCTGCGGTATATCAGAAAATTAGGGTTTCGGGGTCTTCTTTTTTGCTATAAATATGGCTCCATTTCTCTTGTTTTCTACACTGAAAAATAATGAAGACCTAGATGTTGTCGGTGCCCATACTAAACAAACCTTTTTCCTTCTTCTGCAATCAAGTTAATCGAGTTATTTACGTGTAGATCTATGATTCAACCTCTACTATTCTTCTTCTATCTTTCTAGATCCAAACACTGTAAGTTTAAGTTACTTTTAGATTTAAATAATTAAAAAGTAAAACATGACATGACTGTAATTTGGATATATGCCTATGACTGCTTGAATCATATCAGATCTATAATAACTTGTGAACCAATAATATTCTGATGTAATTATGACTTAGATCTTAACCTTTATCATGTTAGATCTACCTTGGATTATAGATCTAAGTCACTATTTAGATCACCTTGTACCTATCATGTTGTGGTTAAATTGAATCTGTTACTAGTTGGACATCCAAATTGTTGTTTAGATTTTATCGGGCCTATTATGACATCCCTATTATGTTAGAATCGGTCATGTCATTTCATGTTCACCGGATCTGTTCTTATATCCCCATCTTATCAATATGCCATTATGTGTTTATGTCAATTTTGTTAGTAAAATCATTTATATCATCTTCCCTTCATCTTTCCCTTTTTATTTTATATAGCCTGACTATTTTGAGCCTAGGCATGCTGCTAAAATATGCGAATGCGTTAAACGAGGAACGAGGGGACAAACATTGAAATTGGGCATAAATTATAAATAGGGAATTTGGCATAACTTGAATAATGTTTATGAATATGAATTTAGGGCATATAATCCATTATGAACATAATTGGGAAAATGGGGTCATGAAACCTATAACACATAGGTAAAATTGGCTAATAGTAAAATGTCTAGGATTACAGTAATTAGAAACTGTAACTGCGCTTAGACATGAGGTTAGATTACACTTGTGGTGGAAGTCTGCCCGGAACCGCCCAGCATATCCAGCGACCAAAAGTGGTGAATCTAATGTGAGGGGTCTAGTTGCACAAATAAGAGACGTGCTGAGATATGAGGTTGAGCCCGACTTGTGGAAGAAGTCTGCCCGGAACCGACCGGCATATCCAGCATCCACAAGTGGTATGCTTAGTGTGAGGGGTCCAGCACATTATAACCATAAATGGACATGGTAATGAATTGGAACACTTAACCTATTTGAATCCACAAGGATTGTATGAACATGAACTTGAATAGGGGTTAACTAAATCTGTTTGAACAGTGGGTGGGTTGAGTAAATCTGGGTAGGGTGGGTAATATTTATATATATGACCACAAACTTAACCGGTTGGGGTTATGTAATTAAAGACACCATTAGGTAAGCATAACCTGTAGAAATGAGGGGGTTTATGTAATTAAAGACACCAATAGGTATACATAACCTTTGAAATCCTAGTGGGGATCGATACAAGACAAGAGGGAAAGCTTGTATCATCTTGTGTGTGGGACCCGTTTTAGTCAGTAACCCATAGAACAGTACCAAACGAGTACTCCGCCCTAGGTCGGAGTTGGGACACGCTTACTGGGCGGATTGTAAGAGATCCAAATGTGAAGGACGGTGTGGGCGGCGCAAACCGACAAGGACATATGCGTGCATGACTGGGTAGAGGGGGATAAGGCGACCCTGACTACTGTAGATATGGTTGTGCACATCAACGAAGGGTTGCGACTTTAGGAAGTGATAACTCCTATTGTGGGCTGGCACAGGGTATCTACGCGGAGTAGGGAGCCTATCGATTAGGGTACGTCTAGACTCTAGTAGAGTTTAGGAGCCTGTTAGGATTGGGCTGCCTGTGGATTGTATGGGGTTAAAACATCTCGCCAGAAGTACGCCTAAGTCTATCATCTTATAGTTGTTGGGACCATCTTATTATGGTTATACTAGTATTTGTGCAGAGTAATCTTTAGAGAAGTGTATACACTCTATCATGTTTACCTTGTCATACCTTCCTTTTATGGTGTTATCACTCTTATCCACTTTATATGTCTGTCATGATGCTTTTACTTATTTACTTGCTAAAAGTAATTGGACTCTCCAGACTTTATGTCTGACAATTTTTGTTTCCTCTTCTTTCTTTCATTCCTCCTCCCCCTAAGGTTCTCAGGGTGGGAATACTCAAGCTTAAGCAGGATTCTGCTGTCATTTTGCTAGAGCTGCTTAGAAATATTGCTCAAGCTCCTATCTTTGCTACTATGGCTGTATTTCTTTTGGGGAATTTTTCTTCTTTTATTTTGCACTCTGATATTTAAGTACAAGACAGAAGTTTTTATGATGTACTCGTTTTTATGTAATTCAGACATATGATGTTTTGAACCACGATGCTTTATGATTAATAAAGTTTGTTTTAATTCCGCTGCTATTTTATATCTATCCTGTAATGTTTTTGTTTCTGTTTACCTATAATGCTTCATGAAACTTAATGCATTCTCTTAATGAGTGACATTAACAAACGTAGAGTGTCACACGGCCTCAGTGCTTGACCTAGAATTGGTAGATAGTTTCTTTGAGCACCCTGATATTAAGTTGTCACCTGTGTGTAACAGTATCCTGTCATTGATCTTCTATCATCATTGTCTGAAGTCCATCCCGAATAACTATTGTCGTAATGTTTAGATGTTTAATGGTTTTGAGAGTTAAACCATAATTGATTGTGCCCTTTAAGTATATGAGAATCCTCTTTACAGCTTTCCAATATAACGTTTTATATTATTTATTGCTTCTCCCCTGATTTTAGAGTAATGTTGATTTGATATCATAGGTGTAGATTGAGGCTTTGTTTCATTCATATTTTATTTGATCAGTAATTTTGAAATATATCTCTTTTTACATGGATGTATTTTTGATTCTGATTATCTTGTTACTTATATTCCAAGGAAGTATGAAATGTCACCCAGGTTCTTCATGGAAAATTTCTTATTCAAGTATTCAGTTAATTTCTAACTTCTTCTTTATTGCTACTACTAATAGTCATATCATCAATGTAGATTAGTATGTATACAGTATATGAGCTATTAAATTTAGTATATAAAGAAGAGTCAAATTTTGTTTGTTGGTATCCCAATGTGTTGAAAGTAACTTTTAACTTGTCAAACCACACTCTAGGAGCCTGCTTTAAACCATAAAGGGCTTTCTTCAGTTTGCAGACTTGAATTTTGTCCAGTATGAATCCTTGAGAAAAGCATTGTTCACATCAAGATGCTTGATTTTTCAATTATTGTTTAGAGAAATTGTGAATATGAGTCTAATGGGAGATGGTTTGGCATCCGGAGAGAATATCTCATTGAAATCAAAACAGTATTCTTGAGTATAACTTTTGATAACAAGTTTTTCCTTGTACCTATTGATGGATTCATCTGGATTTTTCTTTATTTTATAATTCCATGTACATTCAGTAATATTTTTGTTGCTTGGTGGATGAATTAATTCCCATGTCTTGTTGAGCATTATATTCTTTTTTCATGGCAATTCTCCAGTTTTCATTTCTGATGGCTTGATTGTAGCTTTTTGGTTCACCGATGTTGATAGTAATATTATATGTTTTGGGCTTGAAAATTCCTCTTTTTGCTATTGTCATCATATGGTGCCCAGTTTTGGTGTGTGTGGAGGTTTGAGTGATAAGTCCTTTTGTTCTGATTTGGATTTACTATTGTTGCCATTGCTTCCTTTATCATAATCAATATTCTGACCATTGTGATTGCCTTTTGTAAATCTGTCATTGTTTTCACTTGAGGCATGATGCCGATCGGCGTGGCTAGGCAGCTCTGTTTGACAAGCTTTTGACTGGTCAGTCATACTGTGATGATCAATCTGAGCATCAACAGCTTCAACCCTACTCATCTTCTCCCATACATTGCTGAAAGTTGGTAGCTCTGGTATACTCACTTTAGGATTATACACTTTCGTAGAAGTTTTAATTTCTGATTTTTTGAGTGGAATGACATTTTCATCAAAAATAACATGCCTACTTATATAAATTTTTCCATTAGCATCTTTTCACTTGAACCTTTTGTTGTTGATTGCATTACCTTATGAATGTGCAAGGTTTGGATCTATAATCAAACTTTTTTGTGTTATATAGTCTTAAGTGAGGATAACATAGGCATCCAAAACATTAAGTCAATCATAGTCTAGTTTAACATTGTACATCTTTTCTAAAGGACTTATATTATTTAAAATTTTGGTTGGCATTCTGTTTATTAAATAAACAGCTGAATTGAATGATTCAGGCAAAATTTTAATGGTAGAGAAACTTGAGTTAATAGTGCTAAGCCAGTCTCTATTATATTTCTATGTTTTCTTTCAGCTATCCCAAACAAGTGATTCTATGCACTATCCCCTTATCTAGACAGTTTTTTTTACAAAGGATAAACCATTTTCACCACTAGAAAGCTAAAACATCCATAAATCCCTTAATTTACATACCCACGACAGCTAGCAGAAAACCCCTAAGTTACTTCGTCCCTTCTTAGCAACAGCCTCCTTCATGGCTAACGACTTGCCCACCTTCTTCACTTTCGGCTTCGCCACCGCAGTTACCTTCTTCTTCGCCAGAGTCGCCTTCACCTTCGACGGACCACCTTTCTTCATCATCTGAGCAGCCTTTGCCGGAGCAGCCTTCTTATTCACCATGGTCTTTGCTTTCATCACTGATGCACCTTTAGATTTGGGGCCCTTCTTCTTCTCGGACGAAATAGGCTGAGCGAGTTTAAACGATGCTTTGACCTTGGTAGGCTTACCGCTTGTAGCCAACCGCTTCAACTAAACAGAAAGCATCCTCTTGAAATTCTCCGACAGGCCCTTGTGCTTCTCCTCTATGTACTTAGCAATCGCCATCTGGCTGGATCCAATTCGATCTTTCAGCGCTGTTATCGCCTCTCCGACCATCTCGTGATAACTGAGATGAGAAGCAGCGGTTTTGTTAGTAGCCATTGCAAGGAAACTAGGGTTACGGTGAGGATGAATTGAAGTTTGCTTTGCTTGCTTGGGGAAGTGAGATCGAGAATACCTAGAAAGAATTTGCTAAGAGGCTTAAATTCTATACCCCGTCTGATTGAGCTGTTTTCACAGTACTATTAAACTGGTTTTTTAATGAAATTTAACACAACTTTATAGGTGTTAGACTTAGACTTCAATAGATATAACCATGTATATCTAGTGAATGCATCAACAAAAGATATATAATACTTATAACCAAAATCAAAACTAATAGGGCCTAGACCCCACAAATCTGTGGCAATCATGTCTAGTGATTTAGTATATATAGTTAAAGAATTAGGAAAGACTACTTGTGACTTTTTCCCATTTAGCAATAAGTGTGGGTAAACTAATGGTATCAAATTTTACTTTAGTATCAATAAGCATTTACTTTACACAATTAGTACTAGAATGGCCTAGTTTGTAGTGCCACAAATCAAACACTGATTTCTTCTCATTTCCATTACTCATTTCAGATGTATTGCAGCATGAAACAACATTTACAGTATTGTTGTAATTTCCAAGGTTAAACTTGTAAAGGCCCTTAACTGCATCACCCTACAAAAGAATATCTCTAGTTAGTATGTCTATAACTAGACGGAATTTAGGAAAGAATTCAAAGTACATCCATAGCAAACTGAGATACACTAATTAACTTTTTTCTTGATTTTAGATACACTTAATAAGTTATGAAAAATTAATTCTCTTTTACCATTGATACTACCTTTGCCAATATGGGTTATACTAATGCACTTACCATTCCCATTGCAAATAGTTGATTATCTTTGTACTTCTATTGCCAAGGTTTAGATTTTCAAGGTTATTAGTTATATGATTCGTTGCCCCAGAATCAGGATATCAGCTTTCGTCATGAATGTGATACACTCTTGCACTTTCACTTTGATTTCATGATGTTCAGGTTGAATAGTGGAATCATTTTGAACTTGACCAAGATTGACATTTTGATTTGATCCTTTCTGATTGCTTGATTTCTGATTCACGGCATAGTTGGCATTGAACATATAGTAACGACTTGGTGCAGTGTGCCCAACTTTTTAAAATATTTGACATTTGGGTTTGTTGTCATTGTTACTCCATCTACCTCTGGTTGGTGGACCACCTCTTTGAAAGGTGTTATCTGTCTTGCTATACTGATTTCTGTTTTTGTCACTATTTAATATGCGATTAACAATGAAATCAATTTCTTGAATTCTTTTACTTTTAGGTCCTGCTTCAACAACCTCATACTCGTCACTAAGGTCATTTAAAATCACTAATATTTGTTCAGACTCAAGCAGTTTGTACCCTGCAGCATCAAGCATATCACACATCGATTTGATTTTGCTCAAGTATTCACTTATTGTGATGTTATCCTTTTTGATTTTCTGATGTTGTCATTTGTAGAACATTATTTTAATGATGGATTGATTATTGAATACTTTTTTGATAGTTTGCCAAATATCGTTAGCAGATTTACACCCAATAATTTGGGGCAATAGATACTGACTGATTGGTAACGAAAGCCAATAATTTGGGCCAATAATCTTGATTATGATATTTATTTTACTCTTCATTAGGAATCACTCTGTTTTCTTTGTCATTGATGAATTTCGGTGGAACAACAATGGTACCCATGATAAATCCCGCGATTCCATATCCTTGTATTGTTGTTTCAATCTGTAGCTTTCATAAAAGATAATTATTCTCATCTAACTGAACTATGATCAATTGAGATTGAGGACTGACTACAATTTTTATTGAACTGTCTGCAGTGGTGCTTCGATTTGTTGAGCCAATAGATGTATCTGAAGAAGATGATGAGTTATTGTTGGCCATGAAAACATAACATGGAGGAACTAAACAATGCAGGAATCGGGACTTCTAATCAAGTAGAAGAGAAAACAGCCACAACTTGACTGCTGCAACTATGAGCTCAAGAAGGAAGAAAGAATTCTCTAACTTGGGTTACTGGTATGGCACATATTTAGTTTTGATTGCTTTCTTGAATTCTTGAGTTATTTTCTTGATATCTTGTATACAAGTCGATTCACATTATGATGCAGTCACTAATATCAGCACTAGCGAGGTGATAAATCTTGTTGCAGCAATGTTGAATTGGTAATGGCTTGGCACATGTGGCGATAATCGAATATCCTTGTTTAATGACAATGTTTATCCGAGGGAAGAAAAATGATCAATTCATGTGATGAAATTAAACTAATTAGCTAATTCACACAAGCAAGAATAGATTCAAGATGTTGTTAAGCAATGAAAATGCTCTGATACTAAATTAGAAATAAGAGAGAAAGTTGAGGGACTGAATGTAAAATGCTTGTGTATTATTTTTGAATTGAACACAAATGTATAGGCTATGATTGAATATATATATATATATATACACAAATGGTAATGGGCTTGAAGAGACATAGCCCAGATAGCTTAAAGGTAAAAGAAAAAGCAGGTCTCGTGCACAGATAGTGACCACGTTACATAGGAATAAAACGTTATACAAGATGATAATGTGAGTCATTCCTTATTTCTGTTTAGATGAAATTTTATAACATCCCGATCCTTACCTGGTCTCATCTCGGCATTACCTGGCTTGCAAGTGGACTTAGGCATTTACTATGCATAGGTGAAGCCACTGAAAAGATTAGAGAGATTGGATTTTGCGAAGTGTTTGATCGAAGTTAAACCAACTTCTCAACTTATTGACTGCTTTCGAATTCAACTTGTTGATGGTGGCTCTCAAACAGACGATGTTGGTTGCTTCTGGAAACCAAATATATGTATTGCATGTAAAATGTTGGGCACATAAGTAATTCCGAAAAGGAGCTTAAAAGCAAACAAGAAGGAAAATGTGATCTTGTGGATTATGATCATAACTTCATAAGCATGTTGTTTACGATGAAAAAGAGGTACCGTAGACAAATCCAAAAGCTGTCACCAAGCTTATCCAAAGATAGTAAGTCGTTCAGCGATATGATAGGAAACATGGTAGACTGTGTTCATGAAAATGTTGTGTTTGGTGATAATCAACATGCCACAATGATTGAATCCATTTGGATGTGTTAGTTCTTTGTAATGGGTTGTTAGAGAAACTCCAACAAGGTTGCGGATCAAAATGTTACGATCCATAACATTCAAGGATATATCTTTGATATCTCCCAACAGTCGGGCGACAATTTTATCGGTCGGCCTATATATAGTCAGCGCGAGCCGATATTATTGGGTTGCATGCCTAACGCACCTATATATACGACGCGATAGGCCTTTGCTCCCCCACTTTGCTCCTAATTCCTCTTTTTAATTTTTTTAATTGTTCGGGACGTCGGGATGCCGCCACGCGTAACGAGGATGGGGAGACATACAGTTCATCCTCAGATGGACGACGCAGCTGGTCCAGCAAACCCTCCTTCATCAGCGGGGACAACGATTGAGGACTTACGGATCCTTCATGAGTTGCCAGTGGATCAAGCACCGTTCATTTACCGCGCTCGCCACTGTTCTGGTACAAATTCTAATTTTAACATTTATATTTATTGAACTGTTAACTAGTTTACTAAATTACGTAGGTAGTATGACCTGTTGGTTTTATAGTTATAGTCTAGTACACGTACATTATAAATTATAATAGTATAAACCACTGATTTTATAGTTATTGAACTGTTATAATTTTAATTGACATAGTACAGCTACGTTCGTGGGAGTTGGTCGAAGTTTAGTACATAGGGCCTTGACATATTACCATTACATATTCGAGATAGGCTACTAGCTAGTCCGTTCGGACTATTTTTACATATTATACCTCCCCAGTCCTTTGATTGATCATTGGTGGAGACCTTATTAGAGAGATGGTGGCCTATGACACACACTTTTAACTTCCCCGATTTTGTGCTAGGTATCACCCTAACCGATTTCTACAGGCTTGCGGGGACTGAGATTGGCCTCCCTAACAGAGTCTCCTGTCCATTTGATCCCTCGTATGAGTCACTGAAGTCATACCTTTAGTATTTTCCAGATTTGTCCGTGGCCCATATATCCAATGGTGTCGTTTCTGTCGCATATTTACTTGATTACATTACAGCGCATCTCGGTGACATGGATTTCCAGGACGTAGTATATCGGGCTACCATTTTATATCTCATAAGTTTGCATTCTTTTCGAACCAATGGAGTACGATTAGATTGGGCTACCTAACAGCACTAGTCGATTTAGAGCTGCTGCATATGATTGATTGGGGCTCTGCCATATTGGGATATCTATACTCTGTGCTTGACTCTTATGTCTTTGGATCGGTCCAGCAGATGTTTGGATTTTGGTACATGTTGTCGTGCTGGTACTACGAGTACAAGACGAACATGCATCCACGCCTAGAGCCCACCGCCATTCATACTTCTGAGTCCTTTTCCCCATGCATGCGTAAATGGGAGAGTAGTAACATAGTCCGCGTGCTCCTACTGGCGAGAGACACGACTTGATGAAGCCCATACTCAGTTAGATTTGGGGGATAGGAACAACATATTACGATCACCTTGGACTTCTTATTAGTTGTTACTTGCAGCAGACGGGCCGCTATCAGATACCCACCCATTAGCTATTGCATGTCGTTTATCATTGCGTCGTGTCCGCTTGCTCCCACCCACTCACCTTCCTATTTGGTACTTGGGAGATCACTGTTATTACCAAGGTCCCGGTCAGTTGCGCGTACCTGGTGATCCACTTCATCCCGATGATATGTTTGGGCCGCGTCGTTCTATAGGGATCAGTATATACAGGGTTTGAGATAGGGAGGATGGGTTGATATGCAGTATTTTCTATTACCCGAAGCAGATTTTGAAACTTATTGGCATCGAAGCTCCTCGGCTGTACTTGTTGCCAGATTATATGCGGGGTGTGAACTCCGATCACATTGGTCCCCGAGAGGCTGCCAATAGAGTTCATACTCCACCATTTACTTTTGACCCGACCCCTTCACAGTACTCCGACCAGCCTATGGACTTGCTCTGGCCGACACATTTTATGCATATGATCTTAGTGGTACACGGTTATCCCTGCCTGTTGTCTACCCACTTGTTCACATGGTACACGGTGTCCCTACTGCTGGATTATATCTGGCACATGACGTAATATTCAGGAGATGGCCCTGCTACATTCTCAGTCCGTATGTCAGAAGCACCAGGCTATAGTTTAGGTTTGCAGGCCCAAATCGCCGACTTACAGGCCAGACTAGCGGCAATAGGGGGTAGTGATACAGGAGCATCAGGTACAGTTGGAGGTTCATGTACTGGTGGAGGTTCAGGTGCTGCTGGAGGACCGTGAGGGGGTGGAGGATTAGGTGGTGATGGAGGATTAAGTGGTGCTGGCCGATAGGGTGTGGTAGTGACGATGACGATATTACTTATTATGGTGGTGATGATAGCGGGGATGATATGGAGGAGGATGGTGAGGAGTGTGAGCATGATGATGACGATGATGCTACGCATTTAGGATGACTGTCATGAGGATGTTGATGATGATATTTTGTTTTTGGTTATCATGATGTATGTATGTGTATGGCTTGATGTAGTAGACTTTATGTTATTCTTTCATGTTTGCTCGTTTTCATATGTCACTTTGATGCATGTTGTACTATACTATATTATCTACATTTTATGTTTATTGCTGTCGACAACTATATTTTATGATGTTCTGTGTACTGGACCCTTTATTATTTATATTTTATGATGTTCTGTGTAATGTTAAACGATGTTTGAAATGTTTAATTATAAATGATGTTTGAAACGTTTAATTCATAATTTAATTATAAAACGAACTATAACGGCGAAGAACGTTTTGAATTTTAATTGGTTATATAGGATCCAATTTAAGTCGGATTTCTTCGAAACAAGAAACGTTCGAATCTAATTGATAATATTTTTCTAATGGAAGAGAAAAATAGAGTTCTCATGTTGTAGATTTTGTTATATATCCAAATCAAATTTTCAAATAGTCACAGTGAAATAAGTTTATAAATTATAATCTTTATTTAGATAAAACAAAAGATTTTTATTTCATGTAATATCGTTTTGGTTTGGAATTCAACAAATAAAGCGACGCACAACACGATTTACACTCCGACCAATAAAGCGGCACACAACACGATGTTTAAAACATTTAATTTATAATTTAATTATAAAATGAACTGCAACGACATGGTAGTTCATAATATAACGTTTTGAACTTTAATTGGTTGTACAGGATCCAATTTAAATCGGAATTCTTCGAAAAAAGAAACGTTCGGATCTAATTGATAATATTTTTCTAATGGAAGAGAAAAATAGAGTTTTCATGTTGTAACTTTTTTTATATGTCCAAATCAAATTTTCAAATAGTCGTTGTGGAATTCATTTATAAATTATAATGTTTATTTATATAAAATAAAGGATTATAATTTTATTTAATATCGTTTTGGCTAGGCATTCAACACGAGCTATTATGTGGACGACCCTACTTGTTAAATTCCTTGGCTACATTGCGTGGATGACCCTACACCATGTACAATAAAGGAGCACGCTTACCAATAAAGGAGCATCATGTCCAATAAAGGAGCACTATGTCCAATAAAGGAACACTCATACCAATAAAGGAGCACTATGTACAATAAAGGAGTGCTTGGTCCAATAAAGGAACACTTTTTCCAATAAAGGAATGTTATGTCCAACAAAAGAAGCGCTCTATCCAATAAAAGAGCACCATGTCCAGTAAAGGAGCACTCTGTCCAATAAAAGAGCACTCTGTCCAATAAAGGAGCGCTTTGTCCAATAAATGAGCACACTCCACCCAATAAATCTATTCACTGACCAAGACCTCATACCTTATATACAACAGCAACGTCGCAACCATATCTCATATCCAAACATATTCACAAACAAAAATGGATTCCTATTTTATGAAATGCATCATGGCTTTTAATAGCGATTAGAAGAAAGAGGAAATCCTTTAAGAGGAAGAGGAAGAAATACAAGAAATATGGGACTTATACCATGAAACCTACGGTTCATCATCCACAACTCGAGGGGGATCAGTTCCTCGAAGGAAGTTTATACACCGAAATCATTCTAAATAACATAAGTCTCTAATGTAAGATTACTTCAATGACAATTGCACTTACAAGCCTGATATGTTTCGTAGAATATTCAGGATGCGAAGAAATCTATTTCTTTGGACTTTGACGGGTATTCAAGGAAACAATGTTTACTTTAAGTACAAACAAAATGTGTCGAAGACACAGGGGTTGTCCGATTTTCGAAAAATGACGGCCGCTATGAGAATGTTAGCATATAGCACCCCTGCTGATGCATTGGACGATGCATACCGAACAGCAGAGAGCACGACACTTGAAACACTTGAAAATTTCTGTCAAGATGTGGTTGACGTCTATGTAGAAGAATACTTAAGGTCTTCGAACAAAACAAATGTAGTGCGAATCAGAGAGATGCACGAAAGCAGGGGATGGCCGGGAATGTTGGGAAGTCTGGACTGTATGCGCTGGGAATGGAAGAACTGCCCTAAGGGATTACAAGGTGCATACAACGGCAAGGAAAGGAGACCAACTATCATTTTGGAAGTTGTAGCATCATACGATTTGTGGATATGGCACGCTTTATTCAGAATCCCCGCTTCAAATAATGACTTAAATGTTATAGAAAGATTCCATTTGTTCAATGATCTTGCTCAATGCCAAGTACCTCTTTCAACATTTACGCTGGGTCTAAATAATTACAAGCATGGCTATTACCTAGGTGATGGCATTTACCCGAAATGTAGCACAAATGTTAAAACATGTCTTAATCCATTGACTCCTAAACAAGTCAAATTTGCGGCTATGCAGGAGGGACAAAGGAAAGATGTAGAACGAGCATTCAGTGTTTTACAATCTGGATTTGCAATGATAAGTAATCCATGTTGCTTGTGGTCTAGGACAAAGATGTCTACAATCATGTTTGCCTGCATTGTTCTACACAACATGATTATAGAAGATGAAAAGATATGGATGAAGGGCAACGTCACTGCGAATATGAAGGTGATTTGCAACCACCTCAAGTATTCCGACAAAACACACCACTAACAAAAGAGGACTTCACCATTCATTTGAACCGTCATGTTATGTTTAGAGATGCAAAACTCCATAACCTGCTGCATAAAGATCTTATGGATCATTTATGGAACCACTAAGGCGATACCTAGTTATGAAGCTTGATGGTTTAAACTTGTGTTTTATTTTATGATTGTCTGAACTTATCGATCATTTATGCAAGATTGACGTTGTAGTTTTTTATTTTGCTAATCGCACTCTATTGTATTTGTACGGGTTATTAACAAACTATTATTATGTTTTGAAGCTAAATTAGTTTATTTCGGTCTTCCTAAACATAACTATTTTCTATGAAAATAATAAGATTTTATTTTGTCATATTAAAATTCAAGCTAGGATAGGTAAACAAAAATTTAAAATATAAATGTAGCACGCGCCGACTTTGTCGACTCGTCATGTGACGTGCCGATTTTATCGGCGCGTGCCGAAAAAATCCGCTCGCTACATGACAAGCCGATAAAGTCGGTGCACGAGACCAATTCAGGATTATGAATTGATCCCGTAACATTTGCCTGAATATTACCCAATGTAATATCTGTTGGGGACCATAATTGGCACAAATTCAGTATTAAGGCCATAAATGCCTTGCTGTTGGAGATGCTCTTAGCATCAGTGCCAATATTACACCTTTGCATGGCCAAAACACTACTGTTTGGCATGGACATGATATTCAGAATCTTATAGCTCTTGAAGCTCCAAAACTGTCGATGCCATAGAAAGATCGATCATCTGAATTTCTTTGCCTTAATCTTATTATATCAGTGGCAATTTTATCTCTAATGCTAAAACCACGCCTGTTTCAACTCATGCCACAACTAACCTGCAAACGGACCTTACTTATATACCTCAATTCAAACAATCTGCCACCACCTTGCTTTGTCATGACCCACATAAATAACTCCATCAGTTTCCCTTCATACTGATCAAACTAACTCTATCCTACCACCTATTCCACAAACTAAATCAAATCAAAATCATCCGGCTCTTCACCTCTAACTGTAATAGTTAATATTCTAAACAAAATCTCCACCAACACTCTACAATGTAGATTCTCACCCAATGCCACTTACCGGAACTAGGGAAATACCCTTTCACACCATAATGGAGTATTGGAACATATGGTTTTATCGAAGCATTATTGGTTTTGTTTGTTCACATGCGGACCAGTTGCATTGCAGTTGTTCAGGCTTGCTGGGTTGCTTCACTAATGAGCTGCCTTTTCTTATTCACTCTATTGTTTACTTTGTAGCCTTCCTCTATATATATATCACTTGTAAACAATAATGAGATATTAATCATTTCGATCAATAAATTTTCAGTTTCACTTTTATGTTATTGGAGTTGTACATACCTAACGGTAGAAATTACCCATAGTGATTCATCTCTATCTTACCTCTATCATCCATAAAGAGCATCAATCTAAGAAAGAAATTTTGGTTTATCTAATCCCCTCAGAATATTATCATTATCGGGGGATATACCAGTCTCCGATCAAGAAGCTCAGTTATTTTGCTAAGCCGAGAAGGAATCTGAGCAATTTCTTCACCTTCTTTTAGGCTGTAGTGCTACGGAATGACTCACATGTTGTTAAGGTTGGAATGGCGGTTTAAATAAATAGTCTCACATCACAGAATAAATTGAAGAAGTGGAGTGCACATATTAGTTGATAGACATATAACATCAGTGATTCTTTTTATTACAAGGATGTGTACGTCAACACATATGCGTACGCCCTGTGCTGAAAAATACTGACTATTCAACTTTGCTGACTTTTCAGCATATTCCACTAACATTATATTTGACGTTCTTATTGGGTTGTGAATGTAATGTTTTGTAAATAAATAATGTTTTGTACTTTTGTAATGACCCGGGATTTCGATCAACTAATCTTAAATATTTAATCTGGATTTAAATATCGAGTTATTAATATAAATGAATTATTTATATTAAGGTATCAATTCTTGGTAATCAATTTTGATTTAATATTAAAAATATTAAATTATAAGAATACGAAAATGGATTTAGTTGCATTCAAAATTTAATTTGAAATAAATATAGTTCAAATAATTAATAGGAAATTTTATTTGAATTTATAACAATAATAATATTTATTTATTATCGAGGAGAATAAATTGTGTTGAATTTAATTTATATCAATTTAAATTAATATCTTCTGCAGTTGATAAAATTGGACTTCATGACCTATCCCAATGTACCCGGAATAGTGGTTAAACCATAGAAATATATGTTGTTGGGTTCAAAAGGTAGTTCAGAATCAGGGGTATTTAAATTAAAGGATACGATTAGAAACTAATTAAAATAAAAGTTTAATATTAGGAAAAAATCCCTTCTTCCTTTTGTGGACATAATCATAACAGCAAGAAGGAAATAACTGGCCTTGCTGTTTATTTCCAAACTGCAAGAACAACCCGTGGCCTTTCTTTCTCCATTCCTCTTCTATATAAAATCGAGATACCACCCCTTGTTCCTTTCATTTTCATTTCTTCTAAAAATCATCCGCAAACTTCTAATTAAAAAGGGCCACACTCCTCTTAAACAAATTCAATACACCCAAAATAAGGGAGAGAGGGGAAATCGATTTGATTCCAATTCGTATCAGAGACAAAGTACTATGCACGCCTGGCATTGCGACATGGGGTAGAACTCGCAATCGAAGATTTGATGAGGTTCCTTGACTTGCGTTGATGGTCATCGATCTGGGAAGTAGAGGGATCGCAAAGTGGTCAAATACGGTGTTCGAAGTACAACAGGGTGGAGGACAGGTTGATCTGGAGTTCGAACTGGAGTGCGGTAGTGGGATTTTGAGCGCAGATCCATGTATTTTGGAAAAGTACATAAGTTTGCAAATGGGAATTTCGGGTCTGTTTTTCTGGGATGTTGCTAAAGGGGTGGCTGTTGTTTTGGATGAGGCAGTGGTATTGTGTACTGTTGGGTAGAAGCAGTGCTCGACGCAGTGATGGCTTCAGTATGCCGAAGTAGGAGAAGATGGTGAGCAGTGGGGATTGGAAGTCGCGTCAGTAGCCTGAGATGGGTGAGTTCGATCACTGTTGAGAAGGGTTCGCACTTTTGATGGTGGTTGCTTAGTCGAATTTGGCATTCGTGAATGGGTGAGGTGGAGCTGTATATTTTTGGTGACAAACCTGTGTGAATTTAGAGTGCGATCTTGGATCTCCATTAGTGCGTGATTAGCTTTGGCTAATCCAAGGAATTAAGGTAATTATTTATTTTACTGTAGTAAATAAACAGATTAAAATATCACTATTTTAAGTAACAAGTATATTGTCATACACTGGAAAGCGGCATCATTTTCTTTCTGGATTTAAAAGACAAGGTTCATATTCTATAAAGGAAGTGATTGTAAAAGTGTCGTTCTGAAAGGATATCAACCTCCATTGTAGCATCTATATTATCAGACTACATATAAATAAATATGAAGTTAACATAATGTCTCTAATTTAGTTAATACTCATAAGGGTTCATAAAGAATGAGTTAACCAAAACAAAGAACGTTAGTATAATTTGATAACTAAATTTTTATATATATTGTTTTACATTAAAAAAAAGACGTATGGAAGAATCATTCAGAACCAGCTTGGAAATTCTTAATTAAAATCAAAGATCGCTCGATTCGAATTAAAATGGTAACGGATTTGGAAATAAAACCACGGTGAGTAAATCTCACTCACCTTTTATTTAGAACTATTTTTATGTCATTAAAAATAATTGTTGTTGCTTGTTTGGATTTTTCCAAGTTGCTTTAAATATATACAGTTATTTAGGCTTGACTATTATATATATATTGGGTTGATGATTGGATTGTTCCCACAGTCTCATTAGTGGATGCCCGCAGTTTCATAGCGGATGATTTCCCTATGCGCCCCACAAATGTATATTAGTGGATACCTTCATACCGCGATATCCTGCCTCGAAGCAGGATGGGTATTACTATGTTGACTAACGTCTGTGGATGCAAAAATACAGGTTGGAGGAATCCAACTGGATTCCTCAAAAATATATTATCTGTTTGTTTATTTGTTTGCACATATACTGTCATATATGATGTGTTAGAAAACCTGAAATAAATAATTGGTTGTTTGGTGTTTAAATATCATTGGGCCTAAGTGTTAATTTATAAAAATGTCCTGAAAGGGATATTTGAGATTTAAAAGGGAAATTCTATTTTTCTAAAATAGAATTTGAATTTTTAAAATAGATTTCAAAATAGACTTGTTTAAATAAACAAGGAAATTTATAAAATGGTATTTATAAATAAATTGAATAAATTATCAAGAGATAATTTGAATATTTAAATTCAAATATGAATTTAAAAATAAAATTGAACTGGAATTTGAATGTAGAAGTCGATAAGGAAACGAGCTTAAAAATAGAATTAGATTTGGTTCATGAGTAGATTAAAATATTTTTGAACATGTCATGTTCAAAATGAAATTGGAAAAAAAGAGTTAATTAGCAAACTGATTAATGAATTAAGTTAAAACGATTGGTTTAAGTTGAAATGAATTAGAAATGTATGCATATACATGAGTCAGGCTTGGAATAAAGTATTGGAAGAGATATAAATAGAATGCTCGACAAAAAGGTACGTATTTAAATTGAATATGAGATTTTATGCGCTGTATCGGCAAGCCGCTTGGCTTTTTATTTTCTTTTTGAATAGAGAGGCCTGTGTGGAGGTTTGGGGATTTTCCCGATGCTCCCGGTACAAAGGAGGTTATGGCGATTTTTTTTGGGAATTTAAGGAGTTAGAATATTTTTAAGAAGATTTGATAAACAAGAAATCGATATATCGATATATATAGAAGTCGATAATGAATCGAACTTAAAATAGAATATTATAAACAAAAAGGAATTTTATAAAAAAAATCCTGGGAGATATACGTTTTAAAGTGAACGATGATTTAAAAGCAAAATGATTGCAGATTTAAAATGATCGTGTTGATAAGAAGTTAATCAAATGGAGTTAAAGTTATAGAGTTAAGAAGAATTAGAAACTAACCGGAAATTAGTTGAGTTGAACGACTTTTTGAGTATCGATCTGATGTAGGTTTCGGCCTTCGGGGTTTATACTTAGGAAGTTGTTCTCTTACTAGTTTACAGTTTGAGTCTGATAGATGTGGAAGAATAGTGATATGTACATATGCAATGGGAATGTTTTCCAGAGTTAATAACATATATTTTCTAAATATAGAGAATAAGGAAATATGAATATATATAATGTTTGATGATTTGATCGATAATTCCATTTGGATAAGATCATTGTGTGTACACGGACATTTTTCATTTGATAGTTAAATCACCGACTATCAAAGTTTTTACCATTTTAACGTTGTTAATATGGAGAGACCGGTTGGATTATTATCCAAAGAACCACTCCGTATTGGCATGTGTTGCGAACCAAGTATGCTGAATATATTGAAGACGGAGTAAAGTGCAAGGGTTGTTGTATAAGTCCAAGGTAGAGATTGCCTAGGATGGATGTACTAAATAGTGCCTTCGGTTTCGTTCAGTCCCCGAACGAACATATATGGACGAATGTCTGACAGAATATTTCCAATGATCGAATGGGTTGGTCTGTATAAATATATATGGTTGCAACGGATTTATTCCCTTAGCATAACATCCAGAACATTTGTGTAAACTAATTAATGATTAACAGATCTGATAATGTGGCATTCAAAGTGATCCTATTAACCATGAGAAAAGTAATCGTAGCCTCTGGCCTCAACAACCGGGAAATGACAAAAATCGGGCAGGCAGCATGGCTATGTGGTTAGCTCCCATTAGGGTGTATCATCTCCTATCTAGAGATTTATTTGATTCCTTATTCTATTCGATGTTGTCCCATTTGGGAAACGGTTGCTGATCCCAACCGTTGGTGATATACACTCGATACACTCAAGCGAAATGAGTGGTCGGTCATGTGTGGCTGAGTTGCAAGATGTTCTTGTTGAACTCGGTGTATTCCCCTCTAGAGGTACACTAGCGAAAGGTGGTTCCATACCTTGTCATAGTTGGAAATCCATTACCCAATACGTGCTTGCGGTTTTGATTTTATACTATATATGTAGAACGTGAGATGAAAGCGTTTCTGCTAGATGATTATTATATTGTGGTTGATAAGCATTACTATAATATCAAAAGGTTTTTTATATAAAGATATTTTGGATTCTCATAAGGGAAAAACCCGTTCCGTTATATGGCGTGGTCTTATGAGATATCGTTTACTTGTTCAAGCTGTTTTAAACTGTTTGCTCATACTAGTCCCATGACTGACCCGGAGTTTATTTTGTTTTGTTTTACCTAAACTCTTGGGAGCCTAAATTTGTACGGGCAGTCAAGTAGTTCAGGTGTTTAGGAGCTTGGAGCAGGAGGCTTCAACGCTAGTTATCTAGTGTTATTTCCATTGTATTGTAAGTGTGTACTCTCATGATAATGTTTTGTATATATAGTCAAACTTTGTAGTTCAAAAGATGTTATATATTTTATTTTGTTCCCCTGCGATGTGAGATTCTGTGTTGTGTTTTCTGTTCTTCTTCTTTTATTCTAAGTTTCTTTCTTTCTATTTCTCATCCTCTAACTTCTTTATATTAATGGTTCGTATTTCTGTGCAATTTGGGTTGGACGTGTATTATATTTATTCAACTCAGATAGTACGGATTTGTGAGTCGTTACAATTGGTATCAAAGCTTAGGTTGATTGAATACATAGGTTTTGTGGAATTGTGCTCATTAGAGATAGGGTCAGTAGTACCCTAGAATGAGTTGAGTGTATACATATGAGAGCGCGTATTTCTTAATTGATATATATATGAAAAATATTTGTTTTATATTGTGTTGTCTAGTCTATTGAGTGGCTTATGAATTCTAATCGAATTGTGGGACGCCACGAAGTCGATAGGAATTTCTAAACATTTGAACAGAGAAATTCGACATAGTATTGTTTAAAAGAAGGTAAATGAAATAATTTTACCCAAACTTCTTTTTTTGATATAGAAGGAATAATTTTCTGAAATTATTATCATATGTGGATGAGTTGGTTGTTAATATTATAATCAGATAATATTATAAAATTGGAATGGTTATATATAACCAAATAGAGTTTGTATATGAATTAAATATACAAAATAGGATGAATTAAAATTGAATTCAAAACAAAATTTGGAATTTTCAATCCTGGGAATTTGGAAAATATTTTCTGGAGTATATTAAAGTAATATAGCATTACTCTGAAAGGATTTAAATAAAAATCATTTTAGATGGATTTGAAAGTGGTAAAACACTGAACTCACTTCAGTGGATGGAAAATAATTTTGATGACGACTGCAACATCATTAGTGTTCGTTTTCGAGTTTCTACGTGACAAATTGCTACCTTAGAAAAGTTTTTGATGGAGATTTGTTTGAAAAAAAACAAGTTGATTTAGAAAATTCAAATGTTTTGAATTTGGGATGGATATAAATATATGTATATATTTATATTATTCCAAAGGAGATTTGAAATAAGAACCCAGGAATTTGAATAATTGAAATTTAATTTAATTTAAGTAAGTTAAATGGACTAAATTGAACAAATTAATCAGTATCAATTTGAAATGAATAGAAACCAATGGGTGAAACTAAAATTATAGAAATATAAATGGTTAAAGTTTCAACGTAATTGAGTTTGAAAAGTTAATCGATTTGTAGCATTTTTCTTACCTTACTAATTTCGGGGATGAAATTCTTTTAAGGGGGAAGATTGTAATGACCCGATATTTCGGTCAACTAATTTTAAATATTTAATCTGGATTTAAATATTGAGTTAGTAATATAAATGAATTATTTATATTAAGGTATCAATTCTTAGTAATCAATTTCGATTTAATATTAAAAATATTAAATTATAAGAATACGAAAATGGATTTAGTTGCATTCAAAATTTAATTTGAATTAAATACAATTCAAATAATTAATAGGAAATTTTATTTGAATTTATAACGATAATAATATTTATTTATTATCGGGGAGAATAAATTGTGTTGAATTTAATTTATATCAATTTAAATTAATATCTTCTGCAGATGATAAAATTGGACTTCTTGACCCGTCCCAGTGTGTCCGGAATAGTGGTTAAACCATAGAAATATCTGTTGTTGGGTTCAGAAAGGAGTTCAGAATCAGGGGTATTTAAATTAAAGGATACAATTAGAAACTAAATAAAATAAAAGTTTAATATTAGGAAAAAAATCCCTTCTTCCTTTTGTGGACATAATCAGAAAGGCAAGGAGGAAATAACTGGCCTTGCTGTTCATTTCCAAACTGCAAGAACAACCCGTGGCCTTTCTTTCTCCATTCCTCTTCTATATAAAATCGCAATACCACCCCTTGTTCCTTTCATTTTCATTTCTTCTGAAAATCATCCGCAAACTTCTAATTAAAAAGGGCCATACTCCTCTTAAACAAATTCAATACAACCAAAATAAGGGAGAAAGGGGAAATCGATTTGATTCCAATTCGTATCAGAGACAAAGTAATATGCGTGCCTGACATCGCGACATGGGGTAGAACTCACAGTCGAATATTTGATGAGGTTCCTTGGATTGCATTGATGGTCATCGATCTGGGAAGTAGAGGGATCGCGAAGTGGTCAAATACGGTGTTCGAAGTACTACAGGGTGGAGGACGGGTTGATCTGGAGCTCGAACTGGAGCGTGGTAGTGGGATTTTGAGTGCAGATCCGTGTATTTTGGAAAAGTACGACAGTTTGCAAATGGGAATTTCGGGTCTGTTTTTCTGGGATGTTGCTAAAGGGGTGGCTATCATTTTGGATGAGGCAGTTGTATTGTGTACTACTGGGTAGAAGCAGTGCTCGACGCAGTGATGGCTTCAGTATGCCGAAATAGGAGAAGATGGTGAGCAGTGGGGATTGGAAGTCGCGTCAGTGGCCTGAGATGGGTGAGTTCGATCACTGTTGAGAAGGGTTTGCACTTTTGATGGCGGTTGCTGAGTCGAATTTGGTATTCGTGAATGGGTGAGGTGGAGCTGTATATTTTTGGTGACAAACCTGTGTGAATTTAGAGTGCGATCTTGGATCTCCATTAGTGCGTGATTAGCTTAGGCTAATCTAAGTAATTAAGGTAATTATTTATTTTACTATATAGATAAACAGTTTAAAATATATTTTAAGTAACAACTATATTGTCATACACTAGAAAGCGGCATCATTTTCATTTCTGGATTTAAAAGACAAGGTTCATATTCTATAAAGGAAGTGATCGTAAAAGTGTCGTTCGGAAAGGATATCAACCTCCATTGTAGCATCTATATTATCAGACTACATATAAATAAATATGAAGTTAACATAATGTCTCTAAGTTAGTCAATACTCATAAGGGTTCATAAAAAATGAGTTAACCCGAACAAAGAACGTTAGTATAATTTGATAACTAAATTTTTATATATATTGTTTTACATTAAAAAACAGACGTATGGAAGAATTATTCATAACCAGCTTAAAAATAGAATTGAATTGGAATTTGAATATAGAAGTCGATAAGGAAACGAGCTTAAAAATAGAATTAGATTTGGTTCATGAGTAGATTAAAATATATTCGAACATGTTATGTTCAAAGTGAAATTGGAAAAATAGTTAATTAGCAAACTGATTAATGAATTAAGTTAAAACGGTTGGATTAAGTTGAAATGAATTAGAAATGTATGAGTATACATGAGATAGGTTTGGAATAAAGTATTAGAAGAGATATAAATAGAATGCTCGACAAAAAGGTACGTATTTAAATTGAATATGAGATTTTATGCGCCGTATCGGCAAGCCGCTTGGCTTTTTGATTTTCTTTTTGAATAGAGAGGCCTGTGTGGCGGTTTGGGGATTTTCCCGATGCTCCCGGTACAAAGGAGGTTATGGCGAATTTTTCTGGGAATTTAAGGAGTTAGATTTTTTTAAGAAGATTTGATAACTAGAAATCGATATATATAGAAGTCGATAATGAATTGAATTTAAAATAGAATATTTTAAACGAAAAGGAATTTTATAAATTAAATCCTGGGAGATATACATTTTAAAGTGAACAATGATTTAAAAGAAAAATGATTGCAGATTTGAAATGATCGTGTTGATAAGAAGTTAATCAAATGGAGTTAAAGAAATAGAGTTAAGCAAAATTAGAAACTGACTGGAAATTAGTTGAGTTGAACGACTTTTTGATCGATCTGATGTTCGTTTCGGCCTTCGGGGTTTATACTTAGGAAGTTGTTCTCTTACTAGTTTACAGTTAGAGTCTGATAGATGTGGAAGAATAGTGATATGTACATATGCAATGGGAATGTTTTCCAGAGTTAATAACGTATATTTTCTAAATATAGAGAATAAGGAAATATGAATATATATAATGTTTGATGATTTGATCGATAATTCCGTTTGGATAAGATCATTGTGCATACACGGACATTTTTCATTTGATAGTTAAATCACCGACTATCAAAGTTTTTACCATTTTAACGTTGTTAATATGGAGAAACCGGTTGGATTATTATCCAAAGAACCACTCCGTATTGGCATAAGTGTTGCGAACCAAGTATGCTGAATATATTGAAGACAGAGTAAAGTGCAAGGGTTATTGTATAAGTCCAAGGTAGAGATTGCCTAGGATGGATGTACTAAATAGTGCCTTCGGTTTCGTTCAGTCCCCGAACGAACATATATGGACGAATGTCTGACAGAATATTTCCAATGATTGAATGGGTTGGTCTGTATAAATATATATGGTTGCAACGGATTTATTCCCTTAGCATAACATCCATAACATTTGTGTAAACCAATTAATGATTAACGGATCTGATAATGTGGCATTCAAAGTGATCATGTTAACCATGAGAAAAGTAATCGTAGCCTCTGACCTCAACAACCGGGAAATGACAAAAATCGGGCAGGCAGCATGGCTATGTGGTTAGCTCCCATTAGGGTGTATCATCACCTATCTAGAGATTTATTTGATTCCTTATTCTATTCGATGTTGTCCCATTTGGGAAACGGTTGCTGATCCCAACCGTTGGTGATATACATTCGATACACTCAAGCGAAATGAGTGGTCGGTCATGTGTGGCTGAGTTGCAAGATGTTCTTGTTGAACTCAGTGCATTCTCCTCTAGAGGTACACTAGCAAAAGGTGGTTCCATACCTTGTCATAGTTGGAAATCCATTACCCAATACGTGCTTGCGGTTTTGATTTTATACTATATATGTAGAATGTGAGATGAAAGCGCTTCTGCTAGATGATTATTATTTTGTGGTTGATAGGCATTACTAGAATATCAAAAGGTTTTTGATATAAAGATATTTTGGATTCTCATAAGGGAAAACCCCGTTCCGTTATACAGCGTGGTCTTATGAGATATCGTTTACTTGTTCAAGCTGTTTTAAACTATACTCATACCAGTCCCATGACTAACCCGGAGTTTATTTTGTTTTGTTTTACCTAAACTCTTGGGTGCCTAAATTTGTACGGCCAACCAAGTATTTCAGGTGTTTAGAGATATTTGGAGCAGCTTAGAGCTGGAGGATTCAGCGTTAGTTATCTAGTGTTATTTCCGCTGTATTGTAAGTTTTGTACTCTGATGATAATGTTATGTATATACAGTCAAATTTTATATTTCAAAAGCTGTTATGTATTATATTTTGTTCCGCTACGCTGTGAGATTCTATGTTGTGTTTTCTATTCTTCTTCTTCTTCTATTCTAAGTTTCTTTCTTTCTATTTCTCATCCTCTAACTTCTTTCTATTAATGGTTCGTATTTTTATGCAATTTGGGTTGGATGTGTATTGTATTTAGTCAACTCAGATAGTATGGATTTGCGGGTCGTTACAACTTTTCTGCAAAAAGTGTTATGTAAAATAGTTTTAGATATAAAACACTTTTATCGTTGACTGTACTAACTTGAGGTTGATAACAAAGATTTCTCTTTCTGCTGTTCGATACTTTCTCTATTTTAATGGTAGATTTCATGGTATCTGAGCAAATCGATCTCTAATTTCTTCGTTTTTCCTCTAACTGAGTTTCTCTGGTAGTATGATGATTGATTCTGAGAACTTGACCTTCAATTTAATCCCTCAATCAGGAAACGTTGTTATCAATTACAACGATCCATATTTTCTAATCTCTGGAGATACTTCGGCTGTTCCAATTGTCAATTATACTTTCAATGGAAGCAATTTTGTTAACTGGAGCAGGCGATAAGGATGGCGCTAATTGCTTGAAACAAATTGGGGTTTCTTGATGGAATGCTGTCGAAGCCTAAATTATCTTCTCCTGATTACCAGAAGTGGATCCGAAATGATTATTTCGTTATGAATTGGCTATCGAATTCAATTGACAAATCGATTTCAGAGAGCTTCATTTTTTGTGACTCTTCTCACCATCTATGGACTGAAATTGTTGAAAGGTATGGAAAAACTAATGCACTGCAGTTATATGATTTACATCGTCAACTGATGTTGATTGAACAAGGTAGTTTATCAATCTGTGAGTATTACTGTAAACTAAAACAAAACTGGGATGAATTGCAAATCATTGATGGATATCCAAGTGTACATATGGAATTATGAAGGATTGTTGTCGTGGTATTCCCAAGAAACTTATTGAAGATGATGAAAGATTGAAACTTATTCAATTTTTATCTCATCTTAATAAAAACTATGATCAAGTTGGAGTTAAGTTACTGAGTGCTGATCCTTTTACCGATAGTGAATCATGCTTATAATATTCTGCAACAAGTTGATGTTGGAGAATGGAGTTTTGATGACAACAACCTTATTTCAATATTAATTGATTATAAAATATATACTAACACTTTTGTCTAGGATATATATATATATACACACACACACACACATATGCAGGATTTATATACAGGAATTATTATTAAAGACGGTATAGTTTAAATATGTTAGAGATTCTGAATTCAAAGATGATTCAGGACTCATGAGTATTTAAGATTTCAAGAGTTCAAGACAAATATAGTAATAGAGTCTAGATTATGTAAGACTCTGAATAGCACTCTAAGTTCAAATTAAAATATAAATTCAAATCCCCTTTTTCAATGTCTGATTTCAAAATCTGTTTTCAGATTCTATCTACAATCTATATCTTCTCTATTTTACTTTCTATTTTAATTTGATTTTAAACTTACGTTTTATAAGTTTATACTTTATAAGTTTTATATATTTATACTTTATATCACTACTACAAAACAGGTCAGTTGCTTTAGTTATTTACCCCCTATTGCTTCTGTTCTGGAACCGAAGCAACTATAGAAGACGCAACAGACCAAAATTTGTTGCTTCGGACAAACAATCGAAGCAAATAATATTTTTTGCTTCGGTTGTTTACCTCCTATTGCTTCAGTTCAATAACTGAAGCAAATGAAGAAGACGCAACATGTCTACACCTGTTGCTTCCGTTCTACGTTGGAATCAAATGGCCAATATTTTGCTTCATTTTCTCGAAACAACCGAAGCAAAAAAGTGGCTGAAGCAGGAAAAAAAATACTGCTTCAGGTTTTAATTAAAACCGGAAAAAATATAGGCATGGTTGTAGAAATTTTGGCACGCTACATAATAGGATTTTATTTTCGGTTAGTTGTCAACAAAATTAATATAAAAGCAGGACATTCTCATATACTTGGGATTGCAATTATACCATAATCAATTAACAGGAATATAAATTTCACAATACCACATCAAAGATTATAATATTAAAATTGGTTCAACAAGGTTTTCGATGACATGATAACAAAAAAAGCAGAACATGAACTTGATTAATGATTATTACTTGGTTCTCTATCCCATCTTCAACTGATATCTTTTCCGACCCTTCTGCCAATAATGCCTTCATTTGAGATTTGAGGAATATCCAAGGGGTAAAGCATGCCTATGTCGACATTCCTTTCCACCGATTTGAAGGGAAAAAAGTGCAAAATCATGTAGCAACCTCAAAAAGCATCATACAACTCCTGTAAAGAAGATGCACAAATGTACGTATATTAGTATATAACACCAATACCTTTGTTAAGGTAGCAAAGACGCAATACAACCATATTTTACCTACACCGATGTAAAACATATAGCATGTTGTGATGTAAAACACCTAAAAGTAAGGCAAGAACTTTGCTAATACCTGTCCCAAAATATAAAAACTGAGAAGTATGCCGCACTGTGAGCTAAAATCTGAAAGACACTAAACCTGAGACTCACCTAGCCATGAATGATCAAACATAATCAAAACATGAAATATTATTTGAAAGACACTAAATCTAAGCCTCACCTAAACATAAAACTTGAATGATGCTAAATCTAAAAGACTCTAAAACACTATACCTGTGCCTAGTAATTTATATCATAACCATGAGACATAATCAAAACATGAGTACATTCTGCTACTAATAAAGAACCATTCAAATTTAACCATTGTAAGCTCAACTCCACCTGAAATCACATAAATATAGTTCCATATTTTTGAAAGAAAAATGAAAGGTGGAAGAAAGCAAAGGATGAGCGGAAGTTCTAGATATAAAAAACACACTCAATTGGTTCAGACCAAAAATATATTTGAAGAACGGATACGCATGAGTATGTCATGCCAGCCAATAATAAGAAAATTTAATTAAAGATGTCAATAATCCAATGCAAAAATATTTTCCGCTAGAATACTTATTCATCATTTTGAAAATAGAAACCCCATAATAGATGATAAATCTAGTACATAAAATGATATCTTTTAAAGCATTTAACATCTAACATATGTAACTTATATATTAAAGTGATATTCAGTGTAACATGAGTACAAATAGGTTTTATAAAAGCGTGTCTTCCAAAAATCTACGTTTCTATCTATACACTTTAGAAGATTGATTAATACATAGTAAAAAGTTTTATTGGTTAAACACTACTTAAAATTTCAGTGCAATATGGATGGAGGAAGAACTTTGCAAAGTTCATCATATTTTGTACAGTTAGAAATAATAATTCTAAAGCTCAACACCAATTTTTTATTCATTACAGAACAACTAAACATTAATTATACCAACGTAATGACTTCACCTCAACAGGGCCAACAAAAATGGGATAAAAATTAAATGATCAATCTACATTTGTTTCTAAGACCTATTAAGATAACCAAGCATAATCAAGATAGAACTATTTTTGAAAGAAATTTACGCCTGTCAGGCTACCAGGACATTGCCTTCCAATACAAAATTAGCTTACACTAAAAACAATCAAGTTTATTCTTTGTAAATTAAAAAAGTAGGATATACTTACAAAATCACCATGTTTTAGCCTTAGCAGACATCAAAATTTGGAATCTCTCTTCCCATCAATGCTAAACCTTGAGCTCGGATTATCAGGGCATCGAAAGCTCCCCAACTTTCAAGGAATCGACGTCGTACTCATCATTCCTCTCAAAATAGATCTGAAATCTAGGAATAGATCGATCGAACCGATTAGATGAAGGGTCGAACTGGTAGAATTTGAAAGTGAACACAAAGCCGTGGTTTAGATTAGGGATGGAGAACGATCCAGTAAAGCGAAGGATGGTGTGACTGGGAATAACAAATCTGCACTGCGCTTCTTTAGTCATTTCCCCATTTTAATAAATGGGGATCAAAAGAGGATGGATATGGCGGCTACTAGGTTTTATTGTTGTGAAATGGATCAGGGCAGTTTTTATCGGGTAAGAGTAGTATCCAAGGATTCAAAATTGAACCATGCGTTTACATGTACGTCCCAGAAAACTTCAAGTTTAGTGACTATTGTTTATTAGTTTTTTATATCTTATAAACTGCCACTCATCACAATTCAATTTATATTATTTCTGACTTATAAACTACATATTTAGTTCTGATTTATTAATAATAAAAATTAATTATTATTTAATTACAACTAAATATGTTCACTAATTATAATTTACTTACTTCTGCCTTATTTATTATATTAATTAACCATTACGTATTTAATTTTGAACATAATTAATAATTAATTAAGTATATCTGTTAATTATTACTTATGTATGAATTTATACATAACTAAGTAAATGTAATAAAATTTTAATTTTTCTAAGTTCCTATTTTTTCTTTTAGTTTGGATCTTCTTGGTTTAAAAAAACCAATAGACAATTTTAAATTTATTACATAAAATTCTAAATTTATAATATAAAATTTCAATTTCAGTGTATAATTCCATTTCTTAAATATTAATTATCATTTCGTACTTATTTATTATTATATACAACTTTTTAACTATAACTGAATATAAATTATTTGATACTAATTATTTAGTAAATTATTTATTATTTATTAATATTATTCATTAAAACATATTTATTGTAATTTATTAATCATTAAGGTTAATTATATTACATAATTAAGTGTAAAAAATAATTTAGATAATAATTAATAATTACAAATAATTTTTTGATAATCATTGGTGGTAAATTAAAGTTAACTACGTATAAAAGTTTCCATTTACAAATTATTATTTTTTAATTGTCTTTATTAATTAACTATTGGTTAAAATTAGTTACTATGTACTAAATATTACTTCATAAGTATTAAATTTTATTACTAATTATTAGTATTAACAATTACATAATTATTGGAAATTAGTTATTAAATATCTGAACTAAATGATTCACAACCATCGTTAATGACGGCTTCAAAAGTAGTTTTTCCTTCTTCTGCTTCACAAGCCTTCGATTCCTCTTTTCCTCCTCTTCCATCTCGCTCTTCTCCACTAATTCCCTCGGATCCTCCACCTCTCTCTACTAATTCCACTTCTGCAATCCGCTTGGATGCAAATTCTGGATCGCTTCCGGTCCACGCGAGTCATGATAATTCCAGATCCAATCCTCAACATGATTCTTCAAAGCAATTTCCTCCAGCTTCGAACTTTAATACTTCTAATTCGTCTTATCCAGCTTTTACAAAGTGTGATTACGCCTCTCTTTTCAGATCCCTCCCTAGAAACGCTGAATCTTTCAAGCCTCTCCACTTCGATATCCCTAGGGATGTAAAGCATAAGCCAATTCCTGATCTGGTTAAGCAAGTAGGTATGGATTATTGGAGAGATTATTTGATTGGTTTTTTCTTAGATGGAGTCTTAAACTACCTTGTTGTGGTGAATTACTTAAATCGGTATTGGAAAATACAAGGTGAAGTAGATACTAAATTTGATGGCAAGCATTTTTATTTTAAATTTTCAAATGAATTAGATAAAGAGAAAATTCTTCGATCTAAGCCTATTTTCATTAGAGGCAGGATGTTTATTCTTACTAGACGGGATCTACGATTGGGAATGCACAATCTCAGATCAAGAAAATACCAATATGGGTTCATTTCGATTTAGGTATGCTAAAGCTTTGGTAGAAATATCTGCTGATTTTGATTTGCCAGAGTCTATTGATACTTCTGAACTAGGTGACAATTGTCCTCCTATTATACTACAATATGACCAGAAACCATCCATTTGTACAGTGTGTAAAGTTTTTGGGCACAATTCTTTTGACTGTGAATTCTGTAAAAAGGATAATTCTACTTATAATGAGTTCAATAAATAGGATTATACTGGTAATGCATATGTACATACTGAGCCAAAATGGAATGTTAATGTAAATAACAATAGGAATAATTGGAATAGTGTAAATACTAAGAGGAAGAAATATTGGAGGATGAAGGATAATAGTTTAAATCAGGTGAATGATGGTAATAATGCTGAAGTGGAAAATGTACGTGTTAATCCTTTTTCCTCGTTAGCTTGCGATGGTTTAAGAAATGAAGAAAATACTCAGTAGGGTGTTAATATTGAGGTAAGGAATAGTATAAAGCAAAATAACACTGATGCAAATACTGTTTCAAAAGCTGCTAATGTTAGTGCTCAGGAAGATGTTTCTTTTTTTGGGAATCTTTTTGATGAAGCAAATGTTCAATTAGTTTTATTAAATAAGGATTTTGGGTTTACTGTTCCTGTCCCTTTTTCTTCTTCTGGTTATACATGTTTAAATAATGCATCTCAAGCTACTGCCAATGTCGTTAATGAATCATTAAGTGCTGGTTCTTGTAATACCATGTCATGCTCATCAACCTTCAGTACTTCTGCTCCTGCTACAGTTGTCTCCAGAGTTAATAATGTATCTGTTGGTTCAATTGTTGAAGGAAATGTGGCGCAAAGTGTTGATAAGGGGAAATAGGTTAAGTCTAAGTCTTCCCCCTCAACTTCTTCTCTTTCACGATTGATAGGAAAATTTTGGCAAGATGATGATAGGGTAATTGATAACAGAAAAGATCTAGAGAGTAATGTTGCAGTCAATGCTCCTAGTAATTCGCCGTATTCACAGCTAACCCTTCCCCAGCATATTGTTTTGCCGCCACCGTCTAACACACAATCTAGCTCTGCACCACCTCTATAAGCTCCTTCTAAGGCAGCTTCTAAGAATGCGAAGAGATGAGCGCGAAAGAAGAAGACTGGTGAGTGTAACATTGATGATTTGGATGATGGTATCGACTACTCGCTTGAGGAGTTCCTACCAAATTCTATGAAATTTCCGCCAAGACACACTAGAAGAAATCCAATTTAATACTTGCACTTGATCTCTTTTGATGTGCTTATTAAGGTGGTTTGATAGATGGAATTGTAGGTAGATGAATTCTGGAGAACATGGAAGTTTGTTGATGGTTTTCTTTTCTATTGCTTTGTTATAGTTTCAAAATGGTAGGTGGGCGTGAAGATTAGTTATGCAGTTGAAGGTTTAGCGGGCGTAATCATTGTTTGGACATGATGTGAAGTGCTTTTGGTTGCTTGTAGTATTTTGTTCTGTGGTAATGAAGTTCTGTTAAGAGGTATTAGCGGCGAAGCGTTTTTTCTATGATATGTTCTTTGTTTATGGGCATCTGGTTTTTCGTCATACTGTGGATGGGATTTCTTTGGCACTTCCAGAAGTATTCATCTTTATTTTGGCAATTCATGTTTTGGTTAATAAAGCTAAATGGAGTTCTCAGTGTTATAGGAGTAATTGGATTTAGTCTAGTAGTTTTGAGTTTTTTTTTTTTTGTGTTCAATTGTATATCATTCAGTGTTTTTTCTCATTACTTGCTAGTTGTGGTATATGTAATAGAATAGTAAGTGTGTAGGTTATTGTGATTCTTCTATGTACATTGTAATATTTCATAGTGCTAATAATAGTTTTACTTGCCTTTCAAAAAAAAGTTACTAAATATCATAATTTTTTAGAATTAATTATTATTATTAATTAATAATTACTGAACGTTAATTATTGAACATTAATGCTAATTTATAATTATTAATTTTTAATCTAATATTAAATGTCAAACATTAATCATTAAATACTAATTATTAATTATTCAATATTAATTATTTAATATTGATTATTGATCATATTCTATAATCACTAAATGTAATTAATAAGTGTTAATATTAATTATAATATACCATTAAATGAAAATAATAGTTATTGGTTAATTACAATATTTAATCATTTTAGATTACTCGTTGCTACTCATTAATTAGAATAAATTGTTTATTGCTATAACGCATTTGCTTCTATTCTTAAGGAACGAAGCAAATAACATTATTTGCTTCGGTGCATTTGCCTGGGTTCATAAGGAACCAATACAAATAACATTATTTGTTTCGGTGCATTTGCTTCAGATTTTAACACAGTAGAAGCAAATGATACTATTTGCTTCCGTTGTGAGCACAACAGAAACAATTAACACCATTTGCATCGGCACATTGCTTCTGTTATGTGAAAAACCGAAGCAAATGATAGTATTTGCTTCGGTTGTGAGCACAACAGAAGCAAATGAGGCAAAGCAACTGACCTGCTTTGTAGTAGTGTATACTTTATATTTATATAGTTATAAATTCTATAATTTTATAAATATGTATATATAGTTTATATTTATGTTTTCACGTGATTATCTACTTTATAATATTTATCTATAACACTATGTTTTAATTCAAGAATTTCTAGAATTATATATATATATACACACACACACTTGAAAAATATTCAAATTTCAATTTTGTACATTGATATGTCGACATAGATATATATACATGTTGACATATAACTGTCATTTTTAAAAATTGAAAGGAAGTATCTTTTCACTATTTATGATGGTTTAGAAACATTGCAACCTTTCAAATCTTATCCATAGGGGTTGATTTTGAATTTTTTATCATTCTTCTTATCCATCTTCATCTTCTTTCATTACACCATTATATCTTCTCATTTTAATGATTTCTACACTTATACTCTACCAAATTCAATTCTTTTTTCATTAAACTTCTTCTTTTTACTCTCTCTACTCATTACTATCTGAACTAAGTGCTATTAAAGAGTTATAGGGTTGTTTATACTTGTCTGGGTTGTGCAAGTAATCGGTGGTATCCTTTGTAGTTGTGAAATCAAGGATGGGTAATCGGTGGTATCCTGAAAGACTCCACCTCCGTTAAGGTCACTCACAAAGGGAATGCATTAACTTTGGTGAAGCATTATAGGAAAAAGATACAAATAGTTTACAAGATTGACATACAAACAGCGGAAAAACTGGAATTATTTCATAAGCAGCATGGTTTAGTCAAAATGTTACAACCATTGTCTCAAAACCCAACTTCCAAATCATTACAATAAAACCTCTGTCTTGATTCAAAACTCCAAATACATAAAGAAGCATAAAACAGTAGTAAAGCATCATAAATCCACAATAAAAGTGTAACCACAGCCATAGCCCAGGAAAAGAGAATCCAAGCAATACATCTACTCTCTTCAAGCTGGAAAAGGTCTGAACTAAGCTGAAGTATTCCCTCCCTGTGGACCTGGGGAGGGAGAGATGGAGGAAAAAAAGACGAAAGAAAACAGGTCAGACCTAAAGCCTGGTAAGCCCAGTGATTTTCAGGACGTAAACAAGAAAAAGGATCACGACATGAAACACCCCACCTCCGTTAGGGTCACTCACAAAGGGAACGCCCTAATTTCGGTGGAGGTTTATAAGTATAAGTCACAGATACACAAGACATATATAATTACACATATTTTTATAACAGCGGAAACAACAGCAACTTTTATTTCATCAAATACGTGTTACACAAACCATACCATAATTGTCTTACAATACTTCCAAAAAACATTACATTTCCATAACTGTCTTGATTTCATAACTTAAAGAAGCATAAAAACATAAGTAAACTGCATAAGTCCTCATAATTGCTATCCAATGCCATAGTCCAAAACGAAAGAGATCCAAGCAATACATTCTCTCTCTTCAAGCTGGATGTGAAACTGGTCAAGTTGCGGTATTCTCTCCCTGTGGACCTGGGGGGGACGAAAGAAAAGAAGACGAAAGAAAAGTAGAGTCAGACATAAAGCCTGAGTAAGTCTAGGACTATTTAGTCTATGAATAAGAAAAAGAGCATGATGAGTATAAACTGGAAATGGGAAAGCACCATAAACTAAGTTAAGTTGTCTAGAGTCGAATACACTATCGTACCCCATATTAATCTCTGCACCCCCTATAAACTAGTTCCCAACTGGCACCCTAAAATCAGGGTGAAGTGATCCTTTTTAATGATCGGCTCCTACTCGCATAGTTACATGTGTCTTACGGCCCCCAATGTGGTAGCTACCTATGCTGGTCCCACCATAGGGTGTATCAAGTCCCATGGTGGTGGCCCGACACAGTTCTAGAATGCACAGGTATACTACTGGTGCCCAGTGCCTAATTTTTCTGCGCCGGAGTGTGTGCACGCCCGCACCCCGTTAGAACCTACACTGCTGCAGCACCGCCGTCGATTTGACCTCTTACAGTCAACCCAGAAATCGTGCCCCACCCTGCCTAGTTCAGGGTATCCTGATACACCTTGTAGGGTTACTGCTGAAAAGGGTCCCCCGTTACTAGGTTTTCTATTTCTAGCCAACATGCTAAGTTGGTTAAGTGTTATGTATAAACCTAACCCCCAATCAGTCTGTATAGTTTAGCATGTTGTATTTGATTAAGTATTAATTCAATTTACTTAATCCTATCAATCCTGACTTAGCCTTAATTGACTTATTAAAGCCCCAACCACTCACATTAGACAGGTATTGTTGTGACTGCCTATTGCCGGTTGGGTCCGGGCAGTCTTACGTCACAACTCAGTCTAACCTCGGGTCTTTATTGGGCTCAATGCTTAACCACCCACATTGGATAGGTATTGTTGTAACTACTGGACAGCCGGGCGGGTCCGGGCAGTTTTATGTCACAACGCAATCCAACCTCGGGTTACGCATGTCGTCTTTCTAAGTTTACATATTTTGTCTCTTTTTCTTTTATATGTATATATTTGCGGCCCATTATTCAAATTCATTATTCTTGGGTATAATAATTTATACCATTTAAAATGTCATGAATCGTTGGCATGTGCCAAACAAGCCAACACATATATTTTAATTAACCCTAACGTATTCCCCCGTTTGTACGTAATAATATAACATATGTTAGGCTTCAACATTTTATCCCAATTTAGCCACATAAAAAGTGGAGGCTTAGACCATGATGTATATATATATTCTAAGTAATATCAAAAAGGGGAGTGTAAACGCATGAACTTGCAACATAGCGATCTAATTAACATAGATTAGGCACTTGTGAACTTGCATTGTAATAGCATATAATCTTGACATAAAACATACCTAAACATGAATCATGGTTCTAATCTAATCATGTAAACTTTTATTTAAAGTATGAATCTAACTTAATTATGTGCCACATATATTATCATATGTTTTTTAACAACAACCTAAGCCTAAACATATTTTGTTTGGGCATAAAGTTAAACATAAACTAGTCATGTTCATAAAGTCAACACAAGTTCACAAAGATGCTTACTTTTGTCACTAATACAAAAGTATGGTTTTCACTTGAATTATGATGCCTATTCCAACATAAATTCATATGAATCATAATATCCAATTGGATCCAACTACACTAAAAATGATCATAAAAATATACATAGAAGGATCATAAATCATGTTGGCATAATAGTGAATCATATACTTGCATATGTCTTAACTTGGTTGCAATGAAATATATATAACTTCTCATTAACCACAACGTATCAAATTTCCAACATGAGTTATATACTTGTAACGCAACTATTCAATAGATCCAATATCATGTTAATTACACTACCACATCCCAAATCCATTCATAGCAAATCATAGCAACATACAATTATGAATTAACATTATTATAATTAAAGTACCAATCCCGTTTCTTATTCTACACAATCAAGTCTCAATTATTCATTCACATCGGAATAGCACTCTACTTACAACGTATGACGAATCTTGTATTCAGGACTCTGAATTCTAAATTTGGTGATGCTATCCTTTGTTTTAGGTGTTGTTTTGATTTAATTGTCATGGCTTTAAGCTTTTGAATCAACTCCTAATCGTCTCTCGATTTGACAGCTACTCCTAGTCTTTCTTCAGCAGCATGACAGCTCCATACTCATTTTATTTGTGTGAATTAGGTGGAGTCTTAGGTCCTTTTTATAGAGTTTGTGAATTGATTAGAGCCGTCGATGGAGCCAAGATTAATATAAGCCGTTCGTTTTAAAGAGAAACCAATCAAGGGTTGACATATAAGCCCTAGTGACAAGACCAAGTCCAGAAATTCGGCCAAGCACAGACTAGGCCAGCCAGGAGGGGCTGGGTTCGACCTGGCTCAGGGGCCAGGTCGACTACCCAGTCGACACCCAGGTCGACTGCCCAGTCGACCTGGGTCTTGGGCGGGAAAATTCCCACCCATCCCAACCTGGGTCCGATTTTGAATTCGAATTCGTTTTTCTGAACTGCTTCTGCCTGTTTGAATTTTAAACTGAATTCTGAAACTTCCGGAGGTCATATCTCCCTCATACGGAGTCCGTTTTACGCAAACTCGGACTCTATCTCAAGCAGAATTCCGAGACGAACGAAATAGCGTATCCCATTTCCCTTAATTCTTTGATTTGAAATTAATTATACTTTAATTTATGAATTTCACTGTTATAGAATATACGGGGTGTTACATTCTCCCCCACTTAAAAGGATTTCGTCCCCGAAATCTTCAAGTTTAGGAAGAATGTATGTCCTACCATCCAATCGTCCATCTACTCAACCAATAAACACAGGTGTCCATTGTCCTTAAATACTTCTAATGCTTTATGATCATATGCATTGTGTGTGTAAATGTCCCTACCTAATGCAGAAATCAGGTGGTCGACTGATTCAGTTGACCTCCTAAATGCGAATCATGTGTCATGAATCCATTATGTATATAAATTTCTTTTTTTTCCTACTCATAATTCTACATGAGTGCACAACAATTCATACAAATGCGATAACCATATGATACATATAAAATTTCAACCACATATAAACGAGAATACATATATGCATATGCAGTATGAAGTGACTGAGCCGATCTAAAACCTAGGGTATGTGTGTATATGCATCCACGAGCAACCACTAGCAATCACTTGCAACCACTTGCAACCATCATCCATAACATGTTTCAATTACATGTTTTCATCCAAAGGGTTTCTACCTAAAAGATAAGGTCGAGGAGATATACCCTAAAAGATAGATAAAAGCACAACTTAGGGAAAAAGAAAGATCAAAGATGTACCCTAAAAAATAAAAGGGTAGGCTGCGCGTATTCTATCCTCAGTTTCCCAAGTCGCGTCTTCCTCGGCGTCGCTCCACTGAACTTTGAAGAGCTTGACTTCGCGGTTGCGTAGCTTTTTCACTTCAGTTCCTAAGATGCGTGTTGGAACTCTTCTCACAGTTGCTTCACGTTCCACTTCGGCTTCTTCTAGAATGCTAGGCTCTACTATTTCAGCAGACTTGTGTAAACACTTCCGGAGGTGATAAACATGAAAGACGTTGTGAACTCCGGCCAGTTTTTCGGGTAGCTCTAATCTATAGGCCATCTTCCCAACCTTCTCGATGATAGGAAATGGCCCTACAAATCTCGGTGCAAGCTTTCCAGTGGATCCAAAACGAACAACGTTCCTTAAAGGAGATACCTTAAGAAAAACTCTGTCCCCAACCTCAAACTCAGGGTCGGTCCTTCTCTTGTCGGCGTACGATTTCTGTTTATCTTGGGCCGTCTTCATCCTTCTTCGTATCAAGTCCACTTTTTATGAAGTTTCTCTGATCATGTCTGGACCAAGAATAACCTTATCTGTAGACTCCCACCAACAAGTTGGTGACTTGCACGGTCTTCCATATAATGCTTCGAAGGGTGCCATGCCTATGGTAGCTTGGAAGCTATTGTTGTAAGCAAACTCCACTAAGGGAAGGTGATCCTCCCATGTCCCTCCAAAGTCTAGAACGCAAAGTCTCAAAAGATCCTCTAAAACTCTATTCACCATTTCCGTCTGTCCATCGGTCTGGGGGTGATAGGCCGTGCTCAAACATAACTGTGTGCCTACAGCTTCTTGCAAACTTCTCCAAAACTCACTTGTGAAGATAGGGTCTCGGTCACTAACAATGCTGGAGGGTATCCCATGGAGCCGAACTATCTCCTTGATGTAAAGAGACGCTAAAGATGAGGCAGTCCTTCTACTCTTGACAGGTAAAAAGTGGGCGTTCTTAGTAAGCCTATCCACTATTACCCAAAGGCTAGTATTGCCCCTTCTCGACCTAGGCTGCCCATCAATGAAGTCCATTGAAATGCTATCCCACTTCCACTGTGGAACCTCAAGGGGATGAAGCAGTCCTCCGAGCTTTTTCTGTTCCGCTTTAACTTGTTGGCATACCATACACTTAGAAACGAAATCTGCCATGTCCTTCTTCATGCCGTTCCAAAAGAAAACTCTTTTCGTGTCCTTGTACATTTTGTCTCCGCCTGGATGTATCGTCATCTTGGAGTGATGTGCTTCCTCGAGAATCGTCTTTACTAAATCTCTTGTCCATAGGATGCATAGTCTTCCGTCTCGCCTTAGCCAACCCTTATCGTCGATGGAGTATCTGTTGAGGTGACTTGAAGTCTCACCCCTAATTAGCCTATCAATCATCTCCACAAGCTGAGGGTCTTCGCGTTGTGCTGTCCCTATTGAGTCCAAAAGAGTAGGGCGCACCTCAAGAGATGCTAATAAACCCGGTACGAAATCAGAGGAGGGCCTAAAGTTAAAACCGGCTATATACTCTAGGCTTTGCCTTTCAACAAACAGCGGGCTTAATGTTAGCTTCTTTCTGCTCAGAGCATCTGCGACTGCGTTGCCTTTGCCCGGAGTGTACGAGATCTCGAAATCGTACGAGGCAAGAAACTCCATCCACCTTTGTTGCCTCAAGTTAAGGTCCTTCTGCGAGAAAAGATATTTCAATGATTTATGGTCAGTATGAAGTTCGAACTTCTCACCTAGGAGATAATGTCGCCAAGACTTGAGTGCAAAGACAATGGCGGCTAACTCAAGATTGTGGGTCGGGTAGTTCTTTTCATGAACTTTCAATTGCCTTCCACCATAAGCTACTACCCTCCCTTCTTGCATCAAGACAGCGCCTAGCCCTGTCCCACATGCATTTGTATAAACTATGAACATCTTGCTTCCGTCTGGCAGAGTCAGGACGAGGGCTGTTGTAAGAGCCCTTTTTAGGCGTTGGAAAGCCAACTCGCAATCCAAGCCCCAATTGAACACTAGATTCTTCTTTATCAGCCTTGTGAGTGGAGCTGAGATTTTCGCAAAATCCCTTATGAATTTTCGGTAGAAACCTGCTAGTCCTAGAAAACTTCGGACCTCAGTTACATTCCTTGGTGTCTTTCAATCCTGTACCGCTACTACCTTAGCAGGGTCCACAGCTAACCCTTCTTTGGATACTACATGGCCAAGAAACCTTACTTCCTCTCTCCAAAAGTGGCACTTGGAGAATTTGGCTTTTAGCTGATGGACTCGCAGAGTTTCCATGATTTCCCTTAGGTGCTGAGCATGTTCTTCTTCACTCTTTGAGAAGATCAAGATATCGTCTACGAAGACTACCACGAACTTGTTGAGGAATTCTCTGAACACCCTACTCATCAGGTCCACGAAGTAAGCGGGTGCGTTTGTCAAGCCGAAGGGCATGACAAGCCATTCAAAGAAGCCGTCTGGGGTTCTGAATGCTGTCTTATCGATGCTATCTTCAGCCACCCTTAGCTGATGAAATCCGGTCGCCAGATCGAGTTGGGAGAAAACTGACGCTCCTACAAGCTAATCAAACAGATCGTCAATTCTGGGGAGAGGGTGCCTATTCTTTTTCTTTAGCTTGTTGAGCTCCCTATAGTCAACACATAGACGGAGTGAACTATCCGCCTTTGTAGCGAACACCACTGGAGCGCCCCATTCTGAAATGCTCCTTCTAATGAACCCCTTCTCTAGAAGCTCTTTAACCTATTTACTAAGCTCTTTCCTTTCCCGTGGAGCTATGTGTCTAACGAGAAACGCAACGGGCTTTGCATTATCTACAAGATATATGCGGAAGTCTATCTCCCGCTTCGGAGGTAAGCCCTTCACCTCTTCGAAGACATCCGGGTATTCACGGACCACTCTAACAGATTGCAAACTCTCAACAGAAGCATCTAGCGATTCAAGATAACTAAGCATAACCGCATACGAGGGATTACAAGTAATTTCCAGAGTGTTACCGAGTTGGGTCAGAAGCCTAACCACTCTTTACTCACAATAAGGATGGCATCATTACTGGATAGCCAATCCATGCCCAAAATCAAACCATATCCCGAGAAGCCCAAAACAAAGGCACTACATCTAAATTCTATGCTTAGAATAGAAATTTTCAATCCCACACAGATCACAGACAAATGAGCTGGGCCCCCGATTGGATTTGAAACAATTAAGGGGTCCTCTACCATACTAGTTTCTAGGTGCAGAGATTCTACTAAAGCAGATGAAATAAAGGAGTGTGATGCGCCAGAATCAAATAAAGTGCGAACTGGGTGATCATAAAGATAAACTACACTTTCTACAGAAGTATTTATACCTCGTTGTTGCAGAGGCGATGCTTCTAACGCATGAACCTGTGCCCCTGAGGTGGATCCAGCCTTCTGCCCCTGCCCTCGCTTCTTTGGGCAATCCTTAGCCATGTGGCCTGTCTCACCACAAGAAAAGCACCCACCATTCAACTTGGCCTTCTTCTTCCGGTAGTCTTTCACTAAGTGCCCCACTTTGCCACAGAAATTACACTTCCTCTTCTCTTGGGACTTGTTGTCTTTCCCGCCCTTCTTAAAGTCTGTCTTCTTAGGCTGTAAACCTTCTTTCTTCCCTTGAGACCCTTCTGCATTTGTCTCCTTCTTGCCCTTATCATCTTCGTTCAGCAATGCCATCTGTACCAACCTTTCATACGTAGCTCCCATAGGTATATGGGTCATGGCCATGCTGTGTAATGGCTCATTAAATCCTTTGACAAAGCGGAGAGCCTTCTTGTGCGGAGTGTTGACTACGTCCAGTCCGAACCTAGCCAGCTGATCGAACTGATTAACGTACTCTTTGAATGTCATAATCCCTTGCTTAAGAAATAAGAATTTTTCCAATTGAAGGTTCCTTTCAGCTTCTGAGAGAAATTTAGCCTCAAACCTCGCCCTAAAGTCCTCTCATGGTTTTGAAATCTTTACATGTCTTAGCAAAATCATTACCACGCGGAGGAGGTGCTGCTGCAGCTGGGGGAGGAGGATGATTTTTGTAACACCCCGTGAATTCTATAACTGTGAAACTCACAAATTAAAGTATAATTAATTTCAAATCAAAGAATTAAGGGAAACGACATCACCATTGCGTTCGTCTCGGAATTCTGCTTGAGATAGAGTCCGAGTTTGCGCAAAACGGATAACGTATGAAGAAGATATCTTTAATTTAAATATTACAGCAAAACATGAAAAAAGAGGAGTAAGGAGAGGACAATAATAATTATTATTCTAAGACTTATTAACAAAAGCCTCTGTAGCTTAGTTGGTTAAGGCATTGGATTTGTAGCATGGAGGTCGGGGGTTCGAACCCCGGCGGCGGCATAATTTTTATCTCTGTTTTAGAGAGGGCCAACTGAGCATGCAAATACATGTACGTATACAAATTCAAATTTTGAAAGGATAAGAACGTACATATAAGGAAATGAAGAAAATATATGTATATATATGAGAATATATATATATATGCAAAAATATATGTATACAATAGATAAAATTCAAATAGACTAAAACAGCTCAATTTAAAGTTTAATTTTTGAAAATCGAACCCAGTCCCTCCTGGCTGGCCTGGTCGGTGTGCGGTCGAATTTCTGTTGTCTGCTTTGTCATTAGGGCTAGGTGGCGGGTTTTTATTGGTCTCTCTTCCTAATGAATGGCTATGATCAATCCAAGCAACATCAAGGGTCCTAATTAGTTCCTAACCTCTATATAAACAACCCTAGACTAAACCCTAATCTATTCATTCAAAATAAGATTATAGCCGCCGTGTTGCTGAGGAACGACAAAGAATAGCCGCCAACTAAAGAGAGGATTAGGGAGAAATTTCTAAAGCAAATTCAAAGCAACCTAAAGCTAATCAATTCAACAAAGGAATTTGCGTCTTCAATCCCTAAACTAGAGAATTCATCAAACCATTGTAAGTAGAGTATTACTTTGGTATTAATAAACAACTGTGTTGATGTGTATGCTTGAATTGTGGCAATGAAAGTAATTCATATTTGTGCAAAATTATGTTATTCATTATAAAGAACTACATGCGGTAGTTCTATGCAAATATACGTTTGGAATATTGCGCAAATTATGTAATCTATGTTGAAGCTACATGTATGTAGTTGAGTGAAATTTATGCAAGTTTGGGGCTTTGTTATTATGTCGTCATGATGTATATTTTTGTGCATAAATCATTTTGCAAGTAATTGAGACAAGTTTGGTTGTTATAGTTCATATGAAACTATGTTGGAATTTTGACACCATAATCCATATATTAAGTCATGCTTTTGCAAAACTTATGAATATGGCTAGGCTATGAATGATATTGGGCATAATTGAAATTCATGATTAAGTCTATCTTGTTTAAAAGAATTATATGATGACATATGTGAGACATGGCTAAGTTAGACACAAAAATCCCTTTTTTGCAAGTTAAAAGAAAACACCATGATTAGGAATATTTATGCATAAGTATACCATCGTTATGTGATTAAATTTAATTAAGTTGAACTATGCTTTTGTGTTAGTAACAAAGTATCCTCTTTGTAAACATGTAGAAACCTTATGAACATGACTTGTTTATATTTATGCCATGAACAAATTTAACTATACCTATGCCATGTTTATGCTAGAAGTATTTATGCCATGCTTATGTTTGACATTATGCCATGTTTATGCTAGAAGTATTTATGCCATGCTTATGTTTGACATTATGCCATGTTTATGCTAGAAGTATTTATGCCATGCTTATGTTTGACATTATGCCATGTTTATGCTAGAAGTATTTATGCCATGCTTATGTTTGACATTATGCCATGTTTATGCTAGAAGTATTTATGCCATGCTTATGTTTGACATTTTGCCATGTTTATGCTAGAAGTATTTATGCCATGCTTATGTTTGACATTATGCCATGTTTATGCTAGAAGTATTTATGCCATGTTTGACATTATGCCATGTTTATGCTAAAAGTATTTATGCCATGCTTATGTTTGACATTATGCCTAAGTAAAAATATAGGTTCATGGGTCAATAATGATATCTCAATTACAAGTTCACATGCTTTGATTCATGTCACCTATGTTACCACTATGCAAGTACACCAGTTTCTATTATGTATTTCCAATGTCATATGCAAGTTCATGCGCTCACCTTCCCCTCTTTGTGTATGTAATCACGCTTTAAGCCTCCCTTTTTCGCATGGCTAATTTGGGCTTTAAAAGGCTAAGCCCAAAATATATAAACGGACGTGTTAAACGGGGGAAAATAACGTTGGGTTAAAATTACTAATGAATGAAAATATAAAATAGAAGGGCCCAAATTCAAGTATGGGTTGGGCCCATGGTTGGTGTAACCTTTACACCATTAACATAATAATGGGCCGCAAATATTTACATATAAGAAATAAAGAAGAATGACAAAATATGTAAATGTAGAAAAGACGATGTGTTTAACCCGAGGTTGGATTGAGTTGTGATGTAAACCTGCCCGGAACCGCCCGGCTGTCCAGTAGTCACAACAATACCTATCCAATGTGGGAGGTTAAACATGGAGCCCAGCAAGGACCCGAGGTTAGACTGAGTTGTGGCGTAAGACTGCCCGGAACCAACCGGCAACAGGCAGCCACAACAATACCTGTCTAATGTGAGAGGTCAGGGCCTTAATAAGACAATTAAGGCTGAGTCAGGATTGTTAGGATTAAGTGAACTAAAGACTTAATCAAAATGGAACATGCTAAACTAAACGGACTGGTGGGGTTAGGTTAGGAAACACTTAACCAACTTAGCATGTTGGCTAGAGATAGAAAACCTAGTAACGGGGGACCCTTTTCAGCAGTAACCCTAGAAGGTGTATCAGGATACCCTGAAACTAGGCAGGGTGGGGCACGATTACTGGGCTGATTGTAAGAGGTCAAAGCGACGGCGGTGGTGTAGCAGTGTAGGTTCTAACGGAGTGCGGGCGTGCACACACTCCGGCGCAGAAAAATAAGGCATTGGACACCAGTAGCATACCTGTGCACTCTAAGGTTGTGTCGGGTTGCCACTATGGGACTTGATACACCCCATGGTGGGACCAACATAGGTAACTACAGACATCGGGGGCCGTAAGACACATGTAACTATGCGAGTAGGAGCCGATCATCGTAGAATGGATCACATCACCCTGATTTTGGGGTGCAAATTGGAAACTAGTTTATATGGGTTCAGAGATTAACATGGGGTACGATAGTATATTCGACCCTAGATAACTTAACCAAGTTTATAATGTTGCCCACTTCCTGTTTTACTTATCATACCCAGTTCTTTATTCATAGACAAAGTAGTACTAGACTTACTCAGGCTTTATGTCTGACTCTATTTTTCTTTCATCTTCTTTCTTCCGTTTCCCCCCCCCCCCCAGGTCCTCAGGGAGGGAACGCAGCAGCTTGACCTACCTCAACATCCAGCTTGAAGAAGAGAAATGTATTGCTTGGACTTTCCTGTTTTGAACTATGGCTTTGGACAATCCACTATGGGGCTTTGGCAGTTTGTCTATTTTTTATTTATGCTTCTTTAAAAATAATGTACTCAAGACAGATTATGAAGTGTTATGTTATGTTTTTGGAAAGGATGTTGTTGTAACACGTATTTGACTTTATGAAATAAAGTTTGTTGTTCTGCCGCTGTTTACAAATATGTGTTCTCTTATCTGTCTTGTATATCTGTGACTTGTACTTATAAACCTCCACCAAAATTAGAGCATTCCCTTTGAGAGTGACCCTAACGGAGGTGGGGTGTTTCAATTTTCTGCATCTAGGGGAGGAGGATGATTTTCTGCAGCTGCGGGAGGAGGAATAGTGGGACCTGGCTGATTGGCCCTTGCTTCTAAGAATCGTCTGAACCAACCAGGTATTGGTACACCCTCTGGCAAGTTAAGTTCTGTGGACATGCTGAAACAAAAAGGACATATTCAAAACGAAGGATAAAAGATAGTACCTATGGCTTTGGGGGACTATGCTTTTTTTAAAATAAAATAACATTTTATCTTTAAAAATGCTTCTTTAAAATTTCTTTTGAAAATAAATTTTCAAAACTTTTTTTTTATCCGATCTGGTTAACCTGGCACTGATACCAAGTGAAACACCCCACCTCCGTTAGGGTCACTCACAAAGGGAATGCCCTAATTTTGGTGGAGGTTTATAAGTATAAGTCACAGATACACAAGACAGATATAAATACACATATTTTTATAACAGCGGAAACAACAGCAACTTTTATTTCATCAAAATACGTGTTACACAAACCATACCATAATTGTCTTACAATACTTCCAAAAAACATTACATTTCCATAACTGTCTTGATTTCATAACTTAAAGAAGCATAAAAACATAAGTAAACTACATAAGTCCCCATAATTGCTATCCAAAGCCATAGTCCAAAACAAAAGAGATCCAAGCAACACATTCTCTCTCTTCAAGTTGGATGTGAAACTGGTCAAGCTACGGTATTCCCTCCCTGTGGACCTGGGGGGGACGAAAGAAAAGAAGACGAAAGAAAAGTAGAGTCAGACATAAAGCCTGAGTAAGTCTAGGACTATTTAGTCTATGAATAAGAAAAAGAGCATGATGAGTATAAACTGGAAATGGGAAAGCACCATAAACTAAGTTAAGTTGTCTAGAGTCGAATACACTATCGTACCCCATATTAATCTCTGCACCCCCTATAAACTAGTTCCCAACTGGCACCCCAAAATCTGGGTGAAGTGATCCTTTTTAATGATCGACTCCTACTCGCATAGTTACATGTGTCTTACGCCCCCGATGTGGTAGCTACCTATGCTGGTCCCACCATGGGGTGTATCAAGTCCCATGGTGGTGGCCCGACACAGTTCTAGAATGCATAGGTATACTACTGGTGCCCAGTGCCTAATTTTTCTGCGCCGGAGTGTGTGTACGCCCGCACCCCGTTAGAACCTACACTGCTGCAGCCCCGCCGTCGATTTGACCTCTTACAGTCAGCCCAGTAATCGTGCCCCACCCTGCCTAGTTCAGGGTATCGTAATACACCTTGCAGGGTTACTGCTGAAAAGGGTTCCCCGTTACTAGTTTTTCTATTTCTAGCCAACATGCTAAGTTGGTTAAGTGTTATGTATAAACCTAACCCCCAATCAGTCTGTATAGTTTAGCATGTTGTATTTGATTAAGTATTAATTCAATTTACTTAATCCTATCAATCCTGACTTAGCCTTAATTGTCTTATTAAAGCCCCAACCACTCACATTAGACAGGTATTGTTGTGACTGCCTGTTGCCGGTTGGGTCCGGGCAGTCTTACGTCACAACTCAGTCTAACCTCGGGTCTTTATTGGGCTCAATGCTTAACCACCCACATTGGATAGGTATTGTTGTGACTACTGGACAACCAGGCGGGTCCGGGCAGGTTTATGTCACAACGCAATCCAACCTCGGGTTACGCATGTCGTCTTTCTAAGTTTACATATTTTGTCTCTTTTTCTTTTATATGTAAATATTTGTGGCCCATTATTCAAATTCATTATTCTTGGGTATAATAATTTATACCATTTAAAATGTCATGAATCGTTGGCATGTGCCAAACATGCCAACACATATATTTTAATTAACCCCAACGTATTCCCCGTTTGTACGTAATAATATAACATATGTTGGGCTTCAACATTTTAGCCCAACTTATCCACATTAAAAGGGGAGGCTTAGAACATGATGTATATATATTCTAAGTAATATCAAAAAGGGGAGTGTAAACGCATGAACTTGCAACATAGCGATCTAATTAACATAGATTAGGCACTTGTGAACTTGCATTGTAATAGCATATAATCTTGACATAAAACATACCTAAACATGAATCATGGTTTTAATCTAATCATGTAAACTTTTATTTAAAGTATGAATCTAACTTAATTATGTGCCACATATATTATCATATGTTTTTTAACAACAACCTAAGCCTAAACATATTTTGTTTGGGCATAAAGTTAAACATAAACTAGTCATGTTCATAAAGTCAACACAACTTCACAATGATGCTTACTTTTATCACTAATACAAAAGTATGGTTTTCACTTGAATTATGATGCCTATTCCAACATAAATTCATATGAATCATAATACCCAATTGGATCCAACTACACTAAAAATGATCATAAAAATATACATAGAAGGATCATAAATCATGTTGGCATAATAGTGAATCATATACTTGCATAAGTCTTAACTTGGTTGCAATGAAATATATATAACTTCTCATTAACCACAACGTATCAAATTTCCAACATGAGTTATATACTTGTATCGCAACTATTCAATAGATCCAATATCATGTTAATTACACTACCACATCCCAAATCCATTCATAGCAAATCATAGCAACACACAATTATGAATTAACATTATTATAATTAAAGTACAATCCCATTTCTTATTCTACACAATCAAGTCTCAATTATTCATTCACATCGGAATAGCACTCTACTTACAACTTATGACGAATCTTGTATTCAGGACTCTGAATTCTGAATTTGGTGATGCTATCCTTTGTTGTAGGCGTTGTTTTGATTTAATTGTCGTGGCTTTAAGCTTTTGAATCAACTCCTAATCATCTCTCGATTTGATGGCTACTCCTAGTCTTTCTTCAGCAGCATGACAACTCCAAACTCATTTTATTTTTGTGAATTAGGTGGAGTCTTAGGTCATTTTTATAGAGTTTGTGAATTGATTAGAGCCGTCGATGGAGCCAAGATTAATATAAGCCGTTCGTTTTAAAGAGAAACCAATCAAGAGTTGACACATAAGCCCTAGTGACAAGACCAAGTCCAGAAATTCGGCCAAGTACAGACCAGGCCAGCCAGGAGGGGCTGGGTTCGACCTGGCTCAGGGGCCTGGTCGACTACCCAGTCGACACCCAGGTCGACTGCCCAGTCGACCTGGGTACCCAGGTCGACTACCCAGTCGACCCGGGTCTTGGGCGGGAAAATTCCCACCCATCCCAACCTGGGTCCGATTTTGAATTCGAATTCGTTTTTCTGAACTGCTTCTGCCTGTTTGAATTTTAAACTGAATTCTGAAACTTCCGGAGGTCATATCTCCCTCATACGGAGTCCGTTTTACGCAAACTCGGACTCTATCTCAAGCAGAATTCCGAGACGAAAGAAATGGCATATCCCCTTAATTCTTTGATTTGAAATTAATTATACTTTAATTTATGAATTTCACTGTTATAGAATATACGGGGTGTTACACGACATGAATAAACCGAATATAAGACAATACCATAGTAATAGGATAACATAAGGCAAGATAAACTGAATATGCTATCACGCTCATTTCTATTTCTCTGCACCTACTAACAATTGTTTCAACTAGCCTCATTTTACTTAATTCCCACTTTTAAAATTAAGCATTATTTAATTCGTTATTTTAATATTCACAGAAAATAGTGGGTGTTACATTCTCCCCTCAAAGGATTTCATCCTTGAAATCTCTGAATTAAGAAGAATGTATCCTAATATCCAGCATCCATCTACTCAACCATCAATCACAGGCATCCATTGTCCTTAAAAAGATTTCTAATGCTTTCATGATTATATGCTTAGTGTGTGTATATGTCCTTATCTAATACAAAATCAGGTGGTCTACTGATTCAGTTGACCTCCTTAATGCGAATTATGTCAGTGCCATGAGTCCATCATGTATGCAATTATTCAACATCCATATGATAACACAACAAGTTTCAATCCATATACAAGTACATATATGCATATGCAATGTGAAAGTGACTGAGCCGATCTAGTACCTAATGTGTGTATATGCATCCACGAGCAACCACTAGCAACCACTTGCAACTATCAGTCATAACATATTTCAAATACATGTTTACATTCATTTGTTTCTACTTAAGGATCAATAATAGGACCGAGGAGATATTAAAAGATAGAAAAAAGCATGCATAATCTTATGGAAAAAGAGATCAAGGATGTACCCTCAAAAAGAGAAGGGTAGGCTGCGCGTATTTTGTCTTCAGTCTCCCAAGTCGCATCTTCCTCAGCGTCACTCCATTGTACTTTAACTAGCTTGACCTCACGATTGCATAGCTTTTTAACTTCTGTTCCCAAGATACGAGTGGGAACTTTTCTCACCATCGCTTCTCGTTCCACTTCTACTTCCTCTAGTATGCTTGGCTCTACAACTTCCGCAGACTCATGTAAACACTTTCGTAGATGAGAAACATGAAAAAAATTATGAACTCCAGCCAATCTTTCGGGCACCTCTATTCTATAAGCCATCGTCTCAATCCTCTCAATGATAGGAAATGGCCCTACAAATCTTGATGCCAATTTTCCTACGGATCCAAAGCGAATGACATTCTTCAAAGGAGATACTTTAAGGAAAACCCTGTCCCCGACCAGAAACTCAAGGTTGGTCCTTCTTTTATCCGTGTAGGACTTCTATCTATCTTGTGCGGTCTTCATTCGTCTTCGTATCAAGTCCACCTTCTCTAAAGTTTCTCTGATCATGTCAGACCCAAGTACGAGCTTGTCTGTAGATTCCTGCCAACAAGTTGGTGATCGGCATGGTCTTCCATATAAAGCTTCAAAGGGTGCCATGCCTATGGTGGCTTGGTAACTATTGTTGTAGGCGAACTCCATCAAAGGAAGATGATCTTCCCACATTCCCCCAAAATCAAGAATGCACAATCTCAAAAGATCTTCTAGTACATTGTTCACCCTTTCAGTCTGACAATCGATTTAAAGGTGATAGGCAGTGCTTAAGCATAACTATGTGCCTACAGCCTCTTGCAAACTCTTCCAAAACTCACTCGTAAAGATAGGATCTCGATCACTTACTATGCTAGAGGGTATCCCATGCAGTCGAACTACTTCTTTAAGATAAATGGATGCTAATGATGAGGTAGTCCTCCTATTCTTAACAAGTATAAAGTGAGTGCTTTTAGTGAGCCTATCAATTATTACCCAAATACTGGTATTGCCCGTTCTTGACCTAGGCAACCTATCTATAGAGTATGAAGCAGACCACCAGGCTTCTTCTGCTCCGCCTTGACTTGTTGGCAAATCAAGCACTTAGAGATGAATTTAGCTACATCCCTCTTCATGCCATTCCAAAAGAAAACCCTTTTTATGTCTTTATACATCTTGTCTCCACCTGGGTGTATGGTCAACTTAGAATGGTGTGCTTCTTCAAGAACTGTCTTCACCAAATCTCTTGCTATTGGGACACAGTCTTCCATCCCTTCTCAACCAACCCTTGTCATCTATGGAGTATCTATTGAGGTGACTAGAAGTCTCAAATCTAGTTAACTTATCCATCACATCAACTATCTGAGGGTCTTCACGTTGCTTGATTCCTATTGAGTCCAAAAGTGTAGGCCGCACCTCTAGCAATGCTAACAAACCAGGTACAAACTCAAAGGAGGGTCTAAAGTCAAAGGTTGCTATGTACTCCTAGTTTTGCCTTTCTACAAAGAGAGTACTTAAGGTCAGCCTTTTCCTACTTAAGGCATCTATTACCACATTACCTTTGCCAGGGGTATAAGCAATCTCAAAGTCACATGAGGCAAGAAATTCCATCCACCTTTGTTGTCTTAAGTTAAGATCTTTTTGTGAGAAAAGGTATTTTAATGATTTATAGTCAGTAAACAATTAAAACCCTTCTACTAGTAGGTAATGATGCCATGACTTAAGAGTGAAAACAATGGCAGCTAATTCCAAATCATGAGTTGGGTAGTTCTTTTCATGTACCTTCAATTGCCTTCCTCCATAACAAACTACCTTACCTTCTTGCATCAAGACAACGCCTAATCCCGTGCCACATGCGTCTGTGTATACTGTAAACGTCTAACTTCCATTAGGCAATGTCAGAACTGGAGCTGTTGTTAGACCACTCTTCAATCATTGGAAAGCAACATCACAGTCCAAATCCCAAGAAAAAGTTAGGTTCTTCTTCGTCAATCTAGTAAGTGGAGCTGAGATCTTTGCAAAATCTTTAATGAAACTTTCTGTAATAGCCTGCTAGCCCGAGAAAACTTCATACTTCGGTTGCATTCCTTTGAATCTTCCAATCTTGCACCGCCGCTACTTTTGCGGGATCCACAACTATCCCCTCTTTGGACACCACATGTCCAAGAAACATTACTTCTTCTCTCCAAAAATGGCATTTGGAGAATTTTGCTTTCAACCGATGTGCTCAAAGAGTATCCATAACTTCCCTTAAATGCAAAGCATGTTCTTCCTCACTTTTTGAGAAAATCAAAATGCCGTCCATGAAGACAGCTACAAATTTATTAAGGAACTCCCTAAACACCCTACGCATCAAGTCTATGAAATAGGCTGGTGCATTTGTCAAACCAAAAGGCAGGACAAGCCATTCAAAGAAACCATCCGGAGTCCTGAATGCAGTCTTATCTATACTATCTTCAGCCACTCTTAGCTAATGAAATCCGGTAGCCGGATCTAGTTGGGAGAAAACTGATGCACCTACGAGCTGGTCGAATAAGTCGTCTATTCTTGGAAATGGGTGCCTATCCTTCTTGGTCATCTTGTTTAGCTCCCTATAATCCACACATAGGCGAAGTGAACCATCCGCTTTGGTTGCGAATACTACTGGAGCACCCCATTCAGAAATACTCCGCTTTATGAACCCCTTTTCGAGCAACTCTTAACTTGCTTGCTGAGCTCCTTCCTTTCCCTTAGAGCCATGTGTCTAACAGGTAAAGCAACTGGTTTTTGCATTATCAACTAGGTACATGCGGAAATCTATCTCTCGCTTTGGAGGTAAATCCTTCACTTCTTCAAAGACATCAGAGTACTCACGGACTACTCTAACAGATTGCAAATTTTCAATAGACACATCAATATATTCTAGGTAGCTAAGCATAACAGAATTCATAGGATTACAAGAGATTTCGAGAGTATTACTGAGGCGAGTCATAAGTCTAACCACTCTCTTTTCACAATCGAGGATGGCACCATTACTAGATAACCAATCCATGCCTAGAATCAACTCATATCCCGTGAAACCCACAACGTAAGCATTACATCTAAACCCAATGCTTAGTATAGAAATTTCCAAATCCAAACAAATCATTGATAAATAAGCCGAACCCCTAATTGGATTTGAAACAACCATGGGATCCTCTACTATACTGGTATCTAGGTGCAGAGATTCAACTAAAGCAGTAGATATAAAAGAGTGTGATGCGCCAGAATCAAAAAGAGTATGAATAGGATGATCAGAAAGATAAACTAAACTCTCAACAGAAATATTTCTACCTCTTTCTTGCGTAGGTGCTATGAGAGCGTAAATCTGGCCTCCAAAAGTAAATCATGTCCTCTGCCCTTTCCCTTGCCTTTGCCTTCTTGGGCAATCCTTAGCCATATGTCCTGCCTCGCCACACTAAAAGCAACCACACATCTTCCTCTTCTTCTTTGTGTAGTCCTTAACCAGATGTCCAGGTATGCCACAAAAATTACGCTTCCTCTTGTCACGGGGTTTGTTATTCTTCCTGCCCTTCTTGGAATCCATCTTCTTATTCTGTGATCCCTCCACTTTCTTGTCTAGAGGTTCTTCCATCTTTGCCTCTTTCTTCCCATCCTTGCTTTCCTCATGTAACAGTGCCATGTCCACCAGTCTCTCATAAGTCGCGCCCATAGGTATATGGCACATAGCTAGGCCGTGCGGTGGCTCATTTAACCCTTTAGCCAAACGAAGAGCCTTTTTATGTGGAGTATTCACCAACTCCAGTCTGAATCTAGCAAATTGGTTGAACTTGTTGACGTATTCCTTAGCCTTCGGCGGGTGTCGTGGCCTCCAAGTACCTACGGAACCATCCAGATATTAGGACTCTCTCTAGAATATTAAGATCCCAAGACATACTGAAATGAAAAGAAAAGACTCAAAACAAAGGATAGAAAGATAGTGCATATGGCTTTAGGGAATATGCCTTTAAAATAAAACAACACTTTTCTTGAAATGCTTCTTTAAAACCTTTTTTTCTTGAAAAATGGTTTCAAAAACTTTTATCTTATCTGGTAACCATCAGCTCTGATACAACGTGTAACACCACACCTCCGTTAAGGTCACTCACAAAGGGAATGCATTAACTTCGGTGAAGCATTGTAGGTAAAAGATACAGATAGTTTATAAGACAGACATACAAACAGCGGAAAAACTAGAATTATTTCATAAGCAGCATGGTTTGATCAAAATGTTACAACCATTGTCTTAAAACCTAACTTCCAAATCATTACAATAAAACATCTGTCTTGATTCAAAACTCCAAATACATAAAGAAGCATAAAATAGTAGTAAAGCAACATAAATCCCCAATAAAAGTGTAACCACAACCATAGCCCAGGAAAAGAGAATCCAAGCAATACATCTACACTCTTCAAGCTAGAAAAGGTCTGAACTAAGATGAAGTATTCCCTCCTTGTGGATCTGGAGGGAAACAGAAGAAAAGAAGACGAAAGAAAATGGGTAAGACATAAAGCCTGGTAAGCTCAGTGATTTTCAGCATGTAAACAAGAAAAAGGATCATGACATGAATAAACCGAATATAAGACAATACCATAGTATCAAGATAACATAAGGCAGGATAAACTGAATATGCTATCGCACCCATTTCTATTTCTCTGCACATACTAACAATTATTTCAACTAGCCTCATGCATTCATAATAAAATGATCCCTTTATCGATCGGCTTCTACTCTCATGTATTTATTACTTGTGTCATTCGGCCCTGCTTGTTTGTAGATACCTGTGCTGGTCCCACCATGGGGTGTATCAATCCCTATGATGGCGACCCGACAAAATTCAAGATGCACAGTGTATAACTATTGATGCATAGTGCCTGATTTTTCCACTCCAGAGTACGTGCACGCCCATACTCCGTTGGAACCTACACTGACGCACCACCCTCCGCTATTTTGACCGCTTATAATCAGCCCAGTAATCGTGCCCCACCGTGCCTAGTTCAGGGTACCGTTATACATCTATGTGGGTTACTATTGAAATGGGTCCCCGTTACTAGGACTTCCTAACCAACATGTTATAACGGTTAAGTGTTCTCAATTTAACCTAACCCCACTCATTTGTTTAATTAACATGTTGCATTGGTTAAGTGTTGCCTATGTTAACTTAACCCTACCATTCTTAACATGTTTGTTCATTAATTCATTCATTAATGCACTAATCTCTCGCATTAGAACTGTTGTTTGCGGTTGCTGGATGTGCCGGGCGGTTCCGGGCAGACTTCTACTGCAAATTAATTCTAACCTCGGGTTTTGGGGCTTAATGCGCTAACCCTCACATTAGATCTGTTGTTGCGGTCGCTGGATGTGCCGGGCAGTTCTGGGCAGCCTTACACCATAACTCGATCTAACCTCGGGTTAAGCATGTTCATCTTTTAGCTAAATCACATATTTACCATACATGTCCAAGTTTATATGTCAATTATCCACAAGTGCAGTCAATTCAAGTTATGTCTCATTTACTTGTTATGTCCAAAATTACTCCAATAAGTTATACCCAATTCCCTGCATTACAATCACACGTACAACAAGATTCAAACTAGGTTTCCAAATGAACGTAGTGTTCATAAAATAAAACGAAAAGGGGAATAGAGAAGAAACACAAGAATTGACATAAGAGAATAAGCATGTAAAGGTGTACCAAACACAAGAATCATGGTTCCAATAGATTTGTTGTACATTAACAATAAATATGAGCAAACTGAGCAAGTCCCATCATAGGCATAGAGATTCGATAGAACTGAACATAAAAGAATCACCAATTTGATGTACAACAAGATAATTCAATTGTATCACTAGTAACAGTCTCATAGGCATAGGTAATCTCTGATTTGACAAAAGAATAAGAATGAATCAGAATTGGTTATCATTACAATTAGACATAGTTCTAGATTCGATTCATTACAGTCACGATTTCTATTATGTGTTCAAATCTGAATAATAACTGAACTTACAATGATAGGATTAGAAAGAGAGAATAATTTGACATTGTAGCGATTCTAATCTCCCTTTGTTGATTGAAGTGGAAAACCTTTACTTTAATTTGAATCTCTCCAATTTGATTTCTAGTTTGGAGAAGAAGGAGGCTAGGCTAGTTTAGAGATGAACAATATGGTGGCATCATAGAATAGGGTTATGAGGTTAGGGTTTACGTTTATGTGTGCTTATATAGATGTGTAGGATTAATTAGAGCCTTTAGATCAACATAGGACCCATCCAAACCATCTAGTCCAAGAAAATGCGTCATCAGGCCAATCAGAAGTCGCCACGTAGCTCTAAAACTCATTAAATTGTCATTGTCCAGAATAGTCAGCAGGGGTCAACCCCTACAGGGGGGTCGACACCTATGTCAACACCCCTATAGGGGGAGTCGACACATGTGTCGACATCCCTTAAGGGGGTTGACACCCTCTGGCAGGAATTTTCCCGCCCACTTCTTTTCACTGGTTTGAATTTCGAATTTTGATTTATTGATTATTTATTTATTTCTGATTTAAACTTAAATCTTCTAACCTCAATAACTTCTTTATTCTGTATCCGTTTTACGCAAACTTGGACTCTATCTCAAGCAGAATTCCGAGACAAACGCAATGGCGCTACCCATTTTACTTAGTTCCCACTTTTAAAATTAATCATTCTTTAATTCGTTATTTTAATATTCACAGAAAATATGGGGTGTTACATATCCCTTGTAGTAATGAAATCAAGGACGAGTATACTTGATCAAGTGTGTGGAATCGATGGTATCCCTTGTAGCCGTGAAATCAAGGAGGATTGTAATTGGATATTGATATAGTAATAAAACTCTGCACGATACAGCGTTGTGCATGGGCGTAGGTGCAATTCTGAACTAGTATAAAATCTGGTGTGTTCTTTCCTTTTCTGCACTTTATTTTGGTTTATCTTTGTGTTTGTGTTTAGTTCTGCGTCTGTGACTGTTTATGTGGTGTTTGATTCATATAGTAGTTCATATAAGTTTAAATTTTGTTTAAATTCTCAAAAAACACTATTCTCCCCCCCCCCTCTATTGTTTGTTTTGCCTTAATGATCCATTTTGCAATCCCTAACAGTTGAAAGGAAGAATTTAAATGGAATTAATAATTTCATATCAGATACAAATGCTCTTCAAACACAAATTGAGAGGTCAAATTCATAGAAAATCTCAGTACAAGTTCCTGGAAAGCGTGATTTCAAGAAAATTAAGAGTGATGTGATATGTGAACATTGAAAAATTAAGGGACATTCCATTGATCAATGCTTCAAACTCATAGGATATCCAGAATGGTTTCATAAAGGGAAGAGTACAAAGACAACAGGCAAACTAGCAGCAAATGTATTTGGATCTGAAAGTCTTAGCAATAATACTTCAGTGCAAACTGGATCTGAAGCTGGAACTAATGTTGATGAAAACTTGTGTCTTAAATTTACAAAGCAGTGATACAAATGATGTAGAAAGAATCCTCTCCTTCTGATCCTTTATCACAAAGTTATTCTACAGTGAATTTCATAGGTATAATAGTTTCTATTGTTAATTATGATTCAAAATCAGTATATCATAATTCACGGATTACAGACACTGGTGCATCAGATCGTATGACATATGATTTAGAATTTTTTACCTCGGATTTAGCATTAAAACATCCATTGACTGTTAGTTTACTCGATGGAACAATTAAATATGTGATAAAATCTGGAATAGTTCATCTCACACCAGAAATAATTCTCAAAAATGTCCTATATATACTGATTTTAGACACAAATTTACTCCCTTTTGGAAGGTTACTTGATCATAACAAGCTAATTGCTTATTTTCATCAATCAAGATGTGTATTTTAAGACCTAAATTCTAGACAATGAAAAGATATAGAGTAAGAGATGCTGGACAATACAAGTTCAATGAAGAAAGTTTAAGTTCCATGTCTAGTACTGTTTCTTCTTCTATAATTTTAACAAGTACTAATAATGTGTTAGCAAAGATCTCTACATCTGTACCTTGTTTTAGTACTCTTCAGCAAAGATCAGGACATATAAGTGGTTCTAATATGAAGCATTTAACTGTTTCTTGTATTGGCAATAAAATTGTTGATTTTACTGGTAAAGCATGCATTTTAGGTAAACACCATAAGTTACCTTTTGTATAGTCTTCTTCTATTGCTAATAATCCTTTTGAGATGATTCACATTGACTTATGAGGACCATACAGAACTCCCACTTTGTCAGGAGCAATTTATTTTCTAACAATTTTAGATGACCATACCAGAACAACTTGGGTTCATCTTAGACATAACAAGCAGCAAGTATATGCCATAATCTCTGCTTTTCTTAATTATGTCTAGAGCCAATTTAATAGCAAAGTGAAGATTATTAGAAGCGACAATGAAACCATAATATTTAATGAATCTTGTAGTTCATTATTTGTTTCAAAAGGGAATAATTCATCAAAGAAGTATATCAGGGGTACCTCAACAAAATGGAAGAGTAGAAAGAAAGCACAAATGTCTTTTATAAACTGCTGGATTAATTAGAATTCATGCTAACCTGCTTATCAAGTTCTGGGGTGATTGTATTTTAGTTGCTGCACATTTAATTAATCTTCTGCCTAGTTCTATTTTACATTGGAAAACTCCATATGAGAAATTAATGGGAAAAGCACCTGACAATGGACACCTCAGAATAATTGGATGTTTATGTTACCCAGCACCAAAATCAAGTGATAAGTTTTCTTCTTGAGCAAAAAGATGTATAATGATAGGTTATCCATATGCTCAAAAGGGGTACAAATTATATGATTTAGATGATCACAAGGTAATTCTTAGTAGATATGTTTTTATTGAAGAAAGTGTGTTCTATCACACAGAAAAATTTCTTCCATTTACACAAAATCAATTCGAATCTTCATCATCTCCAGTTCAAGATGTTATTCATGATGAACAGATTTGTAGTTCAAACTTAAACATCCCTCCTTTTCCTGTTTCACAAATTGTTCCTTGCAATAATGATATAACTTTAGAGGATTCAACTTCATCAAATTCAAATCAGCAAAGTATTTCTATGCCTGATTAGCAACATGAAACTATGGTGCTTACTATTCCTGCAACAAGAAAAACTACCAGATAGTCTAAATTACCATCAAAATTTAAAGATTTTGAAGTTCAACATATCAAGCCTTTATCTATTGCACATGATATTCACTCTGCATCTATGATTTTTAATAAGTTTACAGAAAATTTATTGAAGCATTTGGACTCAAATACTCTTTTGAATCTTAATAAGATGCTATCTATGCAAGAACCAACTTCATATAATCAGGCAAAGGAGGATGCTAGATGGGTGGAAGCTATGAAAAAGAAATAGAGGCAATGGATAAGAATCATTCCTGGGATTTATTGACTTACCAATCAACAAGACAGCAATAAATAGCAAATTGGTCTAAAAAATCAAATTTATGAAGAATGGTGAAGCTGGGAGATGCAAACAAGAATTGTAGAAAGGGGAGATAAGAAAATCAAAGGTAAAGATTTTAAATATACCTTTAGCCTAGTAGCAAGATTTACAACAGTCAGAATAGTTATTGCTCTAACAGCGGCAAATAATTGGCATTTACATCTATTAGACATAAACAATGCTTGTTTACACGGCTACATTGAAGAAGAATTACACATGAAGCCTCCGCCTGGTTACACAAAAGCTAATCCTGGACAAGTATGCAGGCTTAGAAAATCAAATTATGACATTAAACAAGCTACTAGACAATGGAATAAAAAGCTTAAAAAAATTTGATTCAGCTTAAATTTGTCCAGTCAAAGCAAGATTGTTCTTTATTTACCAGAACTAATGGTGCAGATTTTACTGTAATTGTCTGTTATGTATATGATTTACTTGTGACTGGATCTAACCTGCAAATTATTTCTGAAATAAAAAGGATTTGCATCTGGCTTCTACAATTAAATATTTAGGAGAGCTTACATTTTTTCTTGGTATTAAAGTTACAATAAATAAAGAAGGAATTCTTCTAAACTAGAAAAATATATCATTGATATGCTGAAGTCTGCAAATAGGGAGAATGCTAAAGTAGCACCTTTTCTTCTTCCCAAAGGTTTGAGATTAAGTACTATTTAATGTAATAAATTAGACAATCTAGAAGTGTACATGAGATTAATTGTTAAACTTTTACATCTTAATATGACACGTCTAGACATTTTGTATGATGTTCAACAACTTAGTCAGTTTATGCAAGAGCCTAGAACTCCACATTTTTCTACCACATTACATATATTGAAATATTTGAAGGGCACATTAAATCATGGATTATTTTATGCTGCTAATAGTGTGTTACAGCTCAAAACATATAGTGATGCTGATTGGGGCAGTTGTGCTTTTTCTGGAAAATCATTAACTGGATTTTGTGTTTTCTTTGGAGATTCATTAATTTCATGAAAGGCTAAGAAGCAAAAAAGTAACTTCTAAAAGTTCAACCGAAGTTGAATATAGAGCAATGAGTCAACCGACAAGTGAAGTTGTTTGGATCGAAGGTTTGCTTCAAGAATTACTAGTGAATGTTTCTAAATCTATCTCTTTATTTAATAAATCTGCTAAATAAATCGCTGAAAATGAAGTTTTTCAAGAAAGAACAAAGCACTTAAAGATGGATTGTCATTACATAAGAGATCACATTCAAAACAATTTCATTATACTATCACATGTTAATACAACCATACAACTTGCGGATTTGATGACTAAACCTTTTGGTGTAGAACAACATCGTTTTTTAAGTTTCAAGATTGGACTTGTGTCTTAATGGTTAGCAAGTCCATCTTGAGGGAAGATATTGGGTTGCAAATGTAATGTATTGTAAATAAATAATGTTTTGTACTTTTCTGCAAAAAGTGTTATGTTTTAGATATTAAACCCTTTTATCATTGACTGTAATGACTTGAGGTTGATAATAAAGATTTCTCTTTCTATTGTTCGATACTTTCTCTATTTTAATGGCATATTTCAGTTCTACTTTGTTGTCACTTTCTTGCAGCAACCAGCAAGGTCGTTTTCTCCTTTATACTTCCCATTCCATGTTTGCAAATCTATTCCATTTCGGTTCTTACTTTCTAAATTCTAATCAAGGCAATTACTTCATGCTTATAATTTTCTATATCTAGGTTTATGAGTTGATTCCGCCCCTGATTCCACTATTAACTATTCATTTCCACTTTCCAAGTTTCACAAAGTAAAAGAAATCACATTCTGTTTTGATGAAAACCGAGGTAACTTGAATTTGCAGGTTTCACAAACTTCTAAATTTCAATTTTCAAGTTTCAACCTAGTCTGCGCTTGTTGACCGCATTGTTATGATCTATAAAATATGATTTCATAATTTCATATAACCCTGAATTTCAGGATCAATTCTTTTTTCAACATATGAATTGAAATGCAATTTATTAATATAATTTTCTTTTTGAATTTTAGATATATTGGATATCAATCATATCATGGTTAGATCTTCTAAAATACACGACTTTTTTAAAAAAGAAGTTACTGAAACTCAAGAATCTATTAGATCTTCTTCAATCTCCAATAACGACTGTCAAACTCCGGATGCTTTTCCAACTCCAGAATATCAAAGAATTGAGATTATAGAGATTGAAGAAAAGGCTTTAGAACATGATCCTGGATTGCTCTCACAAATATATGATTATCCTTTATATAAGCAAGATGAAATTAGACGTGCTTATGTTAATTTAGGAACTTATCAACCTATACTTAAAGAGTTTCCATTGTCCGAAAAATGTATACATCTTCGACGATTTAATGGTTCTCGGTCCATGGTTGGAATATTCATCCGCTAAAGATGTAGCATTTTGTTTACCATGCTTTATTTTCAATAAGAGAATGGCTAACCGATACAGATCAAATGCATTCACCGTTGATGGCTTTCGAAATTGGAAGAAGGTTCATAGTGGTACTTAATGTGCTTTTTTAAATCAAGTTGGAAAATCTGCTAACTCATAGCATAATGCCACCGAACAATCTTGCAAAGATTTAATGAAATCCTCTCAACATATTGAAACTATTTTGGAGAAACAAACTGAAGAGAAAATATCCCAAAATAGATTAAGTCTTTCGGTATCTATTGACATTATCCAATGGTTAACGTTTCAAGCATATGCACTTCGTGGAGATGATGAAAGCCTTGATTCCAAAAATTCGGGTAACTTCATCCAATTTATAAAAGTCATAGCCCCTTATAATAAGAAAGTCGCAGAAGTTGTCTTAAAGAATGCACTGGGAAATGCTAAGTATATTTCATCTCAAATTCAAAAGGAAATTTTACGTGTCATTGCAACAAAAGTTAGAAAATTTATTTGTGAAGAAATTGGAGATGCTAAATTTTGTATCATTTTCGATGAAGCACGGGATGAAGCTAAAATAAAACAAATGGGCCTTTTTTAAGATTTGTTGATAAAGAAATATTTGTACGTGAACGTTTTTTTCAATATTGTTCATGTTAAAGACACAAAAGCAGAAATTTTAAAGCATGAATTTACTACGTTACTTTCTAGTAACAATTTATGTATCCAAAATATTTGCAGACAAGGTTATGATGGTGCTAGTAACATGCATGGTGAGTAGAAAGGATTACAAGCTCTTTTCTTAAATAAATGCCCATATGCTTATTATGTTCGTTGGTTAGCTCATCTGCTTCAATTGGCATTAGTTGCTGCTACCAAAGAAGTTCTTCCGGTTTATCATTTTTTCTCCAAATTAAGTGTTGTTGTTAATGTAGTGGTGCATCTTCTAAGCGTCATGATGAGTTGTAAGCAATTCATAGAAGTAATATATCTGAGTTAGTTGCTAGGGGTGGATTAAAATCTGGTACAGGTCTTAATCAAATTGGAACTTTGCAATGAGCTAGAGATACTAGATGGAGTTCTCATTTTATTTCGGTTTGTAGTTTGATAAAAATGTATAGTGCATCTTGTTTGATTCTTATTGATATCACTAAAGACAAAGGATGCACAGTTTCACAAAGAGGAGAAGCCGATACGGCATACAATGCTTTATTATCTTTTAAGTTTGCATTTATTTTTCACTTTATGCAAGAAATTATGGGAATCACTAATGGTTTGTGCCAACATTTACAAAATCAATCTCAAGATATATTGAATGCCATACAATTAGTAAAAACTATAAAGGCACTTATTCAAGACTTAAGAGGTAATGGTTGGAGTTTATTTCTTGATAAAGTTATATCATTCTGCCGCAAACAAAAAAAATGTTGTTCCCGACTTGCATAGTTGGTATAGTTCAGGAAGAAGTGCTCGAGATAAAAAAGATAAAGTTACTGTTGAACACCATTATCGCTTTGAATCATGTATTTCATGAAACAATTGACACTCAATGGCAAGAATTAGATCGTCGATTTAATGAGCATATGCTACAACTCTTCACTCTTAGTTCTTCTTCGGAGCCAAAAGATGCATACAAATCATTTAATATCCCAAATATTTGTGAATTAGTTAATACATTCTACCTACAAGAATTTTTTGAGCAAGAAAAACTTCATCTTAAATATAAACTGCAACATTATGGTTTAGATGTGTCTAACGATGATCAATTAAAACACTTATCAACTATTTCTGAACTTTGTCAAGGATTGACTAGGACAAACAAGTCAAATATTTATCCCTTGGTAGATCGATTAATTCGTCTTGTATTGACTCTTCCAGTTTCCACGGCTACTACTGAAAGAGAATTTTTAGCTATGAAACTAGTTAAAACTAGTCTTCACAACAAAATGTAGGATGAATTTCATGCAAATAGTATGATGGTTTACATTGAAAAAGAGACTGCAATTCAGTTCAACAATGATTCAATAATTGAAAAGTTTGACAAGATGAAAACCCGTCGAGTGCAACTAATGCAGAAATAAGTTATATATGTTATGATATTCCTGATTCTTTTGTTAAGGTAATCAAATATGTAAGTAAGTGTGCCTTATTAATATTTCCTTTTAAGCTTTGTGCGCAACTGGGTATTAAATTATCTCTTTGTTCTATGTAGCTTTTGGTACTGCTGTAACTCAGTCTGGCTATGGATAAAGCTTTTAAAATTATTTCTTTTGGAGCTTTTGTGATTTTGTGTGCAATCACATATAAAATTATTTCTTCCGGATTTTCATGTAACTTTTGCTATTAAGTTAACTCATGTTGTAGCTTTTAGTGCTTTTTTTATAGTGTGGCTTTGATCACTTTGTTGCTGCAAATTAATGCTGATTAATTAGCCATTATCACTTTTCTGCTGCCAATCAAGTAAACTTGACCATTTTGTTGATGAAACTGGACCTCTGCCTTCATTCGGTTGGTCATTTAAGCTTTTGTTTTAAACTATGTTTGTATAAATTTTTGGTGACTGTGCAAATAAGCATGGTGGTAACTGGTATAAAATTGAAATACAAATGAACATGCTGGTAACTTAGAATTTTTTATTTCTTTGTTTTTTTCTTTTCTAAAAGTTAAATATAAATAAAAACCATAACATCACAACATTAATGCAAAGTCTGATGTAGGTAGAGATTGAGCAATAGATAAATGGACTGAATTACACACAGAGACAAAAAAAATATGTGTAGTTATCCCTTTTATGAGCCAGTAGGTATTTTAGCATTTGTTTTCAACTGTATTTGTAAAAATCGGGCATGGGTATTTTCATATTTGTTATGAGGCAGCTATATGAAACATAATATCTAGTAAAATTGGGCATGGATATTGTTGTTTGATTTTAGTCCCCCAATCGCAAAATTCCTGGCTTCATCCCTATCGTTACATATCAGTGGTATCAGAGCCAAAGATTACAAACTGGATCATGCATGCAAAACAGTGCTCTCAAAAGATACAGGTAGGATGCGAGTAAAAGGGGAGACTGTTAGGATTGCCTCACATGTTGTTAAGGTAGGAATGACGTTTTGAATAAGTAGTCCCACATCACGGAATAAATTGAAAGAGTGGAGTAAAAATATGAGTTGGTATGCACATAACATCAGAGATTTTTTTTTTCAAATTAAATATAACTTCAAAAGTAAAACGAAATAATAAAAATAGAGAGACAAGAAAAAACTGTGTTATCTATTCATTAAACAAAGCCTAATATATGGGCAGATACAACTAATTACATAACATAAAAGTAGGATCTAATGAATAAGTAAGCATAAAACTTGATCCATCTCCACTTATTTAGCTAGACATGGTCAAACACAACTTCTAACATCTTCCCTTAAACTAGATGTACTAACATATAGTTTATAAAGCAATGAATTGCGGTTTTCATTTTCTTCATCGTCTTTGCATAGACAAACTCGATCAACATTCATCTCTACCTAGTTGTGAATGCTCAATTGTTTCACGTTGATTGGTACTTTAGCCATCAACAAAAAAACTCTTGGTTTCCTTTTTGGGATTCACAGGCCTCTCCACTCGGGTCATCCCTCTACACCATGTCATCTCTCCAACAAGCTAGAGTTGCAACTCTTCCTCTCGTTGGATTACACGAAACCACGTCTGTTTCACTCACAGACTCACCTAATTCACTTGTAGGAATGTACCTATTTTCTAATGGGCATTTTCTCAAACAATTTCTAAGCACTTCACAAATGCCCAACCTTATAACCGACGTTCTACTCTTCATCGTTTTCATTTTCATATCCACATCATTTTCTCTACAACATTCACAACACCTCCCATTGACAACAAACTCTACTCACTACCACTGCAACAACTTGTATTGCTTTTGTGAACAGGGAGTAACGACACCTTAGATATACTCTTCCATCAGCAACATATAGACCATTTCATTTAACCTTTCCAACATACATAGTTTGGTCCAGTGGTCATGGTATTCTAGGAGGGGAAATGGTTGTGATGTATGGTCGAATAGGTGATAGTGAGATTGTTCGAAAATAGGTCTAGAAGAGATGTTGGAGTATGTAGAGATGGATGATGGTTAACGCCAGTAAAGTGCGGGCCGTAGAATTGGTTTTGGTTGTGTTGTCAGGTGTGTTATTTCAAGTTGATGGCAGTTATGATATGTTTGGATGAAAGGTATGAAAAATGGTGATGAAAATTTGTTTAGTAGGTTGTTTAAGTGTTTCTTTGTGAGGACGGTGGACAGTGAAGTGAGGAATGAAGAATTTTGTGCTTGTTTGAGAAAGTGGATGCAAAAAGAGCCCAGTGCTCTCATAAGAGTTGTTTCGATCTTGTATGTTGTTCTCCGGCGGCGGTAGCCACCTTAAAAGGTTGTCGTCCGCCAGGTCTTCTTAGTGTAGTTAGTACAGGCGGCCCAAAGATTTGCAGCCATTGGCTGAACTCCGATGTATGCTTGGATCCGAGTTATCAACGACACTGGGTTTCCGATGGTTGCGAGGTGCGGTTGAGGAGAAGTCTATGGCAGCGGAAATGGATGCCTATCTTTAGTAACATCTTTATTAAAAAAAAAAAGGATTTGTTGATATGAAGTGGAAAATCAGAATATGAGTTTGGCATCGCTTGGCTATTGGATCTGGATTATCAAAGCTTTGGCCAATTTCTGAAATTGAAGGCTCTAACTGTAGTCTACAATCGACACGGTGTTGTCATGTTTATCAATATGCATACGGGATAGCCATGGGTGAGACACCACATAAAGCAAGACGTATTCAGTCTCGGATTGTGGAGACCGATTTGAAGTGGTCAGTGTCGTTAGTCATAAGAGACAACTCTTGGGTCGTCGAGTGCCAAAGCATCTGTACTAATAATCTAGTGGCTTTGAAGGGAGGAAGGCTTTGTTCCGACCATCGTTACATAACAGTGGCATCAGAGCCGAAGGTTAAGGAATGGGACATGCAAGCAAAGTAGTGCTCTCAAAAGATACTCGTAGGATGCGAGTCAAGGGGGAGACTATTAGGTTGCATCACATGTTGTTAAGTTAGGAATAACGGATTGAATAAATAGTCTCACATCATGAAATAAATTGAAGGAGTGGAGTACAAATATGAGTTGGTAGGCACATAACATCAAGGATTTCTTTTTTTACAAGGATGTATGTGCCAACTCATATGCGTGTACCTTATGCTGGAAGGAAGAGAGCTTTGTTCTGACCATCGTTACATAACATATTCTTCCACGCCGAGAAGGAATATAAGAATTTCTTTACCTTCCTTTCGGTTGTAGTGCTACAGATCATCAAGAGAAAGTGGCTTCAGAGATCTCTCCATGCCTCACCTAATCACCACCTTATATCTGTAACATCATTCATGATCCCACATTTTCTTTTTCATCACTCATCATTGTGACTAATCATCGCAAGAAAGGACAATGATGTCGCATCGACCATATCAAAAATCGAAGCCAATGACAATACAGAGCCGAATCTCACCCTAATCAAGCCTAAAAGCCAAATCATCACTATATCTCTTGATTAAGACAATTTCATATTATGGAAATACCAGGTTGAGACAGACTTGAAGGGTTATGGCCTTCAAGGTTACATCAAGGGTACAGTTGTCATTCCACCAACTAACACTGTAGACAAAGAGAGAAAAATTATTTGAAACCCAGGTATGTTAGGTATAAAAAACAAGAAAGTTTGCTATCATATGGCTTTTATCATCTATCAATGCAAGTCCATTATCACAAATTGTGGGCTAAAATACATCATTCATAATTTGGGCAGCAACAGAGCAGACATTCAACTCACAATCGTCTGGAAGAATAATGCGCTATGGAAGAAAGTTTCAAAATTCAAGAAAAGAAGACATGACAATAAGAAACTATCTTAGCAAAATAAAAATATTATATGACAACTTAAGTTCAGTCGACCACAAGATTTCTGATAGTGAACAAATGCTCATCATTACAAACGGCTTAGATGAAGAGTATGAATCATTTGTTGCATACACTACTACTCAAAAGACCCTACCTGAATTACAGTTTTTTCATTCAACACTATTTGCGCACGAAGGCATAGTTGAATAGAGGAAAGCAATACAGAATGAATACAGTGTCAACTATGTTGGTACTTCATGAAACAAGGGCAAGCAAAAATACCCAACAAACCAAAACAAGCAAGAGGGTCCCCGGTGTAGGGGAGGTTATGGCGAAATTTTTCGAAAATTTAGGGTGTTAGCCAAATTTTTGAAGAATTTGAAAAGTTCTTAGAAACTGGAAAGTTGAAGAACTTAAGCCGTAAAAAACTAATGAAGGTTGAGTTGACTAGTTAAACAACTTTCAGCTTCGTTCCTTTTCGGGGACGAAAAGTTTTAAGTGGGGGAGATTGTAATAACCCGAAAATGCGAGCCAATTTAAAATTTTTATTTTGGCAATTTTAATGAATTTTGAATATTTAAAATGGAATATTTTAAAAATAATAAAGATGAAAATTTTATTTTGAATAGAATTAGAACATATATATTTATATAGATCGTCGTTAGAATATAAATTTTTATTTTAAATATAGAAGGAATTGAAAATGGCGTGGTAGTTCGATATTTCGATTTCAAAGTTCAAATAAATGTACAGGATTCAAAATAAACCAGATTACAGCGAAACCAAAAATATTAGAATCTATTTGAGAATATCTTTCCAACAAATCCAAAAATTGAAATTTCATAGCGGGAATCAAAAGTTATGTCCAGTTGAAAATTCAGAATAGTCGCTATGGAATTCTAGCCCTTAAAAATGGAAATTTTGCAAACGACCTCGGTTTTAGACGAAACCACTTTTGTTGAATCCGTGATGTCAAGTAATTGCTAGGTTTCAAAATTCATAATTTTTTGAACAATATGTAAGCGTGGCAAAAGAAAACGCGTTTGACCAGTTTCAGTTGATTTCAATCGACAGGAAAATGGCCATTTTTCAAACGGTCTCAGAATTCGACGAAATTAGTTTTATTAGGACTGTATCGACAATACGAAGCTAGAAAAATATAAAGATGCGTTCTTTTAAATTAGAGAAGATAAGCTTTTTAGTTTTGAAAATATTTGATTTTTAAAGTGTAAAAGGTAAGATTTTTAAAGCGTTGTAGAGAAATGATTCTTATCATATGAATGGCAAGTTAAAAATATGATTTTTAAATCATATACGTTGTTTTGAAAATGTCATTGAAATAAAAACAAAATTTTAATCTATATAGTAGTGATGTAAAAATAGAATTTTCATCTATATAGTAGGGATGTAAAAATAGAATCTTTATCCATATAGAGTGATTATAAAAATGTGATTTTTATATATATAGCAAAATATAAAAATGTGATTTTTATATATGTAGTGGCTACAGACAATGAAATTGACAAAAGGCGAGCACGACGAAGATTTCTACATAAGAAGAGTCGTGGCGTTTGGCTTAGCTAATCGGTTAGAACTTCTCACTTTAAATTTTGTTTTCTAGTTAAAAATATATACTAGAACGCAGACGGTGCTTAGCAACACCCGACACCCGTCGTCCACAAACCATAGATGGCTTGTATGTTTGATTGTTGGTTGTGGTGAAAATTGATTGTGTGATGTGAAATAAAATAAAATATTTATATAGTTAAAAATATTTTATCGTTAAAAATATAATTTTTATCGTGAATGTGAATAAATAAATATTCATTTACAACTGGGCGGTTTGCTTATGAACACCTATTTGAAGGACATTGATTGGGACGATAAATTTTACACGTCGCCCAACTGCACAAATAATATTCAGTGTTTGTGGATTGAAATCCCACACGGGTGTTGGGATGATATTTGGCGTGCACTAATCCCAATTATTTAGTTGTATGTCGATCGATTGGTCGACAGACTGTGTAAGCGTTAATTATTTATATCTGATACTTATGCAGTTGTGTGGTGCACTTTGGATGGTGGTTGATTATTTATCATTGCTATTATATATGTGTGTTGTATGGAATCCATATAATTAACATTATATGGTAATTGATTGGGCCACATTCCAATTGGGAACATAAAGAATATTATAAAATAGATTTACGTGTTGACAATACTCATGTGTTGAGATTAGTCATGTGTTGAAGGAAATATAGATTCATGTGTTGAACGAAATATTTTAACAATAAAATTTACATCTTTATCATATTTAAAATTAGAAACTAACTGGAAAATAGATAAGATGAGTGGTCTCCTGGGTATTGATCTGATGTAGGTTTCGGCCTTCAGGGTTAATACTTAGGGAATCGTTCTCTTACTAATTTCTGGTTGGAGTCTGATTAAAAATTAAACGATAGAAATCATAATTTTATAAAATATATTAAATAACAAAAATAGTCACGTGTTGACAGTACTCATTTGTTGAGATTGGTCATGTGTTGAAAGAAATATATATTCATGTGTTGAATAGAATAAATATTCATTTGTTGAATATAATAATGAAGTTACTGAAAAATATAAGGCCGTGTTGATTAGAGATGCGTTATTTTGACGCGAACGATATTTATATCGATTATATTCGTTTTTATAATGAATATTGAAAAGAGATTTAAAAATCGAATATTTAGAAAATGAATTCGAATTGAATTGAAAGGAAAAAGAATCAGAATTGAATAGAATATAAAATGAATTCGAATTGAATTGAATTGAATATAAAATGAATTCGAATTGAAATGAATTCAAATCGAATTGTAATCAAATTGAAATTAAATTAAATAGAAATGCAATTGGAAATCGAAGTGAAATCGATTTGGAATGAATTCAAATCGAATTGAAAACGAACTGAAATTGAACTGAAATCGATTTGAATTGAAATCAAATAGAAATGAATGTAAAAAGAATTTATAATGGAAAATTCAATTTTGATTTGAATTTGAAATGAAGGTTGAAATTGTTTTTGAAAAAAAATTGAAACGATTTATAAAATTCATTTAAAAAAAGGAAATCGACGAAATATAATATATATATATATATATTATATATATATAATGGCCTGAATAGAACGCGCCACGCCTCGGCAGTTCGTGAATTTCGACCATTGACTTTGAACGGACATTACGGGAGATCCGACCGTCGAATTCTCCTAAAACAAGAACCATTGGGTTCGTATCGAAAAGAGCTTTCTAATGAATACAAGAGATTTGAAATCTGATGGTTGGATTTGGAGATACGTCCAAATCAATTTCAGAAAAGGTCGTTGTAAGTGCAGTTTGATGACCGTTATTGGAAATCGACTGTACGAGCCTTGATAAAATTATCAAAAATATCATTAATTTGTGTAAAATCATAAGAAATGATTTGTGAAGAATTGGGATGAAAAACTCCATACTTAAAAAGATAAAAATAGATTTTCATCGAAATGAACTAGTTTTGAACTAGAATTAAAATCCAATTATTTTTAAAATAAATTGGATTTGAAATGGGTTTTAAATAACCAGAATTTCCAACATATGAATTGGAATGGATTTAAATCGAAATTGTCTTTGGAATATTTCGATATTATATTCCACGATTATACAAATATTTTGGAGGAAATTTTGGAAGACATATTTTATATCGTTATTTCCAAAGCAATATTTGTGGGTTTCAGAATTTGATATTGAATATAAGCCGATATATTTTCTATTCATAGCCTTGTGTTTAATATCAAATGGGATTTGGGTTTATGGTGAACAGTGTTTTAAATAACACTTGTTCTTTGACCCGATAATAAATAGAATGTGATTTGGATTTATCGTGAACTGTGTTTTAAATGACATTAGTTCTTTAACCCAGTAAAAGGAGTTTTAATGAATTTGTAATTAGATTGAAATGTGAATTGATAATTTAAATTATCAAATTTGGAAAGTGAGCGAGAATGGAGTATCACCAGTTTTGCCCCAAAGCGATAGTTAAATCTTTAATTAGATTTGAATGTGAAACGGTAATTAATTTTACCGATAACACCGTGGTGTTAGATATGGAGTATTACCAGTTTTGGTTCATGGGATGAATAGGTTGGGATTGGGAAATAAAATAAATAATTACTTCGGTGTGGTTCGCTAACCCCGACTAGTTTGGAAAACCTTAACATGGTTTTAAATGACATCCAAAGGAAGATTAAAGAATAAATTTAAAAGAATTTATCTTTGATAAAATTAATGGGAGCCTTTCCCTAAGAATGTGAAATTAAGAAACTAACCGTAGGTTAGCTAAGAAGGATGGTTTCCTGGGTATTGATCTGATGTTGGTTTCGGCCTTCGGGGTTAATATTTGGGGAATTGTTCTCTTGCAAATTTATGGTTAGTGATTGATGAATTGGAATGAGGCGTATGTTGGTTTGTGTAACATTTGTTTATTATATACGCGGGTTATTCAGAAAGGCCGGGTTTATACCCATTCTGAATAACCGATTCGACGATATGTCGAAGATGAAGACAGTGGTTGAAGACCGGAAGTCTTCACATCGTTTGGGTGATTATTGATGATCTTGATTGGGCTGTACAATCAAGAGGAGGGAATCAGTTGGTGATCATCCAGACGTACTTGGAGATCGATGGATATGTGAGGAAAGTGCCTTCGGTTTCGTTTAGACCCAGAACGAACTTGTAAATGGACTGTGTGTCTGACATTGGATTTTAATCTGTGTTGATTGATCTCTATTAAATATACATCTGTTTGGTGGCGGAGAATTTATTCTCTTGCTTAACGCCCCTCTCTGAGACATACGAGCTCAGAGGTTGTATATCGATGGACATCAGTCGCATGGAGTGAATTGCCTGTGTGGCATGCCTAAGTGGCAAATGATCAAGGCTTCTATTGAAAAGAAAAGTCTTGTGGTTGATGATCAAAGCACGACCTATGTGGCATAGCTTTAGTGTATAACGTGAATTTGCGAGCCTCACACCTCGGTATGAGTCAAAAACGGGATAGTGACCACTGTGAGAACACGACGTTTCTTTCTAGCTACGGTGGTGTCAGTGCTTAAACTGGCTGACATTTATATTATTTTCACCTTTGTGGTTATTGTATTGCAAGGCGCCTCGATTATAGGTCTGTAAGGACCGGGAAACGTGTGTTCAGGAATAATTTATCCTCAAACGTAAGAGAGGACTGGCCCGGACGATTCCAGAGGCTACCCAGAGAGAGTAGTCCTGAGACATTTGCTAGAGTGTCTCAAAGCGGAGAGACGCTTGCCCCTTGCCTCGGCTCATGACGGAAATCCAATTTCCAATACGGGATATTTCGGTTTTATTTGTAGAGCCTAGTATGGCGACATGACAGATGGTACCCATGCCGCCTATGATTGATATTTATGATTTGAATTGTTTTGACACTATACACTTATAATAGTATCAAATGATTTGTTTTAAACGTACCAAGCATGTTTGGATATTATAAGGGAAAACCCTATCTTCCGTCTTGCATTGCACTGTGTGATGGGACCTAGATCTTATAATAGCTTCATTTTACGAAAAAGCATTGCGTTGTTTATTCTATGCACTGGTATTCCTGGGAGGAAATCCGTTTCGTGTTATTCGGCGTGGTCCCTAGATTACTTTCTTTTAAAGTAAAGTTTTAACTAACTGTTTTAGTTCTCACACCAGTCACATGACTGACCTGGAGTTTATTGTTTTAACCTAAACTCTGGGTGCCCTTATTTTCGACACGGGCAGCTAGTAGTTGGGTTTTTGAAGATTTATATTCATAGGATCCTGATTTACAGCTGGAACGATGCTCGGAAAGCTCTGTATCCGTGTATCGCCATCAGTTGTGCGTTGTATTATTTTTCCGCTGCTATGTATTTAAATGTAATTTAAATCTCTGATATCAAACTGTGTAATATTTATTCATACTCTATATATTCTGGTATTCTGATGGAATTGTTGTAATAAACAATGAAATGTTCTTTTGTTTGTGTTTGTGTGTTGTTCTCAAGGTAATCCGGGCTTTCCTTACCGGGGAAGTTACGGGCTATCACAATGACCATTTATTTTAGCTAAAAATTCAACTTGCTCCGATTTCATTCTAGTCAATTCCATGTTGTAGTGTTTGTTGATACGAGTGGAACACAACTGAAATCACTGAATTTCGACGTCGTATGAAAAGATTACGGCCTTTAGTACATTAATTACGGAAATTAATTAACTAAATATAATTAAATATAATTAATCACATAATTAAGGGTTTATACCCTTCTTCCTCGTTCAGGAATTCATGGTAGTAAAAACCCATCGTCGCCCCTTAAAATCAACCGCCGCACTTCGCCTTAGGCCGCTGGGGCTCTATCACCGGCCTCCTATCGACGCGCCGCTAGGGATCCTCCCACCACCAGCGAGCACGACAAGCTCGTCGCCACCTAGGCACCGGAAATCAAGGTGAAATGGCAGCGGTTCTTGGCCAAAATTCGGGCACCACAGGTTGAAGATTCCGATCACAACCGTCCAGAATATAGAGCTCGAGATCCTCTATAATTTTCGTACAATATGTTTTGAAATCCATTGAATGGATCGTGAGGAAATACGAGAAGAAGCCATGAGCGATTTTGGCCATTAATACGTTGGTGGCGGCGACATCGTTTTAATGAGGCTAGGGTTAAGGAGATATATATATATATATATATATATATAATATTATATAACTCCAAAATACTTGTTTATCGATCCGAACTCCGAATCAAACCCGACGACTGTCTTTCCTAACCAATTACCCTTATTCCAGACACAATGGAATATGTTTTGTAACCCAGTTCAATCACTTCGACCAATTTTAATCAATATTAAAATATAAATTAATATAACGGCCAATATTGAATTCCAACGTACATTTTAATTTATTGGGCCACATACTGACTCTAAAAATTATGAAAATTGAAATCTAGCTATGTTTTAATGATACGGTGCTAACAAAATTAATTTCGTTGAATTTGAAGACCGTTTGAAAAATGGCCTTTTTAACTAGCTTATTAAATTCAAACTAAAACTGAAAACGCGTTTAAATTTACTATGCTCTCATACTAACTCCAAATGACTTGAAATTTTAAACCTGGCAATAATTTGACGATCTGGATCCAAAAAAGTGATTTTGTCAAAAATGGAGGTCGTTTGCAAAATGGCTATTTTTAAGGGCTTATATATATATACATAAATTCTATAGCGACTATTTTAAATTTTAAACTGAACGTAACTTACAATTTATAAAGTGAAATCCCAAATTTTCACATTCGTTATAAAGATACGATTAAACAGATTCTAACGTTTCTTATTTCATCAAATTCTGATTTATATTGAATTATATACATTCATTTGAAATTTAAAATCGATTTTTCAAACTACTGCGTCATTTCAAGCTTGTTTTATAATTAAAATAAATTTATATGTTATAATTTCGCTTAAAATAAAATTTTCGCCGTTTATTCTCAAAATAAAAAGATTAAAATATTTAATTTCTATTAAAATCGATTAAAAATAAATTTTAAATTGGTTCTAAATATACGGGTTGTTACAAGCTCCCCCACTTAAAACTTTTTCGTCCCCGAAAAAGAACGGAGCTGAAAGTTGTTAGCTTACCAACTCAACTGTAATAACCCGGAAATCTAGGACATTTTAAAATTTTTATTTTGGCAATTTTAGCGAATTTTGATTATTTAAAATGAATTATTTTAAATAATAACGACAAGAAATTTATTTTGAATAGAATTCGAATGTATATATTTATTTGAATCGTCGTTAGAATATAATTATTTAATTATATTTATAAAAGGAATTGAAAATGGCGCGGTAGTTCGGTAATTCGATTTCAAAATTCAAATGAATGTACCAGGTGCAAAATAAATCGGATTTTAACGAAACCAAAAATATTAGAATCAATTTGTGAATATCTTCCGAACGAACCCGAGAAATCAAAATTTCATAGCGGGGATCAAAAGATATGTCCAGTTGAAAATTCTGAATAGTCGCTATGGAATTCAGGCTCTTAAAAATGGAAATTTTGCAAATGACCTCGGATTTTGACGAAACCACTTTTGTTGGATCCATGATGTCAAGTTATTGCTAGATTTCAATTTTTGTAATTTTTCGATTCAATATGTGAGGGTGGCAAAGGAAAACGCATTTGACCAGTTTCAATTGATTTTAATCGACTGGAAAATGGCCATTTTTCCAACGGTCTCAGAATTTGATGAAACTAGTTTTGTTAGGACCGTTTCGTCAATACGAAGCTAGAAAATATTTTTCTGGAATTTTTTGAGTTAGTATGTGACCCCAGTAAATTGAAATGCACGTTCAAATTCAATATATTGAGTTATATTTTGATTTTGAGGAAAACTGATCGAAACGATCGAATCAGCCTATGATACATATCCCATTGTGTTCGGAATGGGGGTAATTAGCTAGGGGCAACAGTCGTTGGGTTCAATTTGCGGTTCGAACGAAAATTGAACTTTATGGACTCAAAATTAAATAAAATATATAATTTTTTTTACTACTCCCCTCCCCCCTTCATTCAAAGTCAACAGAATAAAAAGAAAGAAAGAAAAGGGGCGGATCCCAATTCCACTGTCACCCTCAGCGGATCGCCGCTCCACCGCCCTAGCCGACGTATGGCGCGCCTCCTCCCCAACCATCGATCCCATTCCTCCTCCATCTCCTTCTACCGCTCCCCGCTCTCCCCCTCCCCTTGTCGCGAAAACACCAAATCAATTTGAAAACCCTCAGCCCTCGCCTCTGTTCAGCCCTGGCCACACCCTCCCACTGACGCGCCACCTCCCCCTATTTCCGCCAGTCAGGCGAGCCACTCCCCCCTTTCTTCGACGCCGAGACCAGCACCACGAGCCCCCTTCTAAGTCGAGCAACAAAACTTAGGAAAAGCAGTAAGTTTTTCCTGTTCTATTGAATATAAAACATTGTTTGAAAGTTCAGTTATTCATATATTTGATTTTCTTTGAAATAAAAATTCAGTTTTATTTATTCATGTGTAAATAGAAAGACTATAATTTATTTTAAAGAAAGATTAGATTTTTCTTTAGGTAAAGGAGATTTTTTTTATTAGAAAAGGTTGGATTTTTATATTCATAAAGACGAGAGTTTTATATTAGAAAAGGTGGGATCTTTATATTCGTGAAGACGAGATTTTTTATATTAGAAAAGGATGGATTTTCATTTACGAACAAGGATTGATTTTTATCGTAGAAAGGATTTGATTTAAAAAGTGAAAAGATTATATTTTTGTTTAAAAATATGATTTTTATATTTTAGAAATAATAAAAATTCAATTTTTAATTTATAAATGGTAGAAAGAAATGATTTTTATATTATAAAAATAATAAAAATAGAATTTATCTATATAGTAGTAGTATAAAAATGTGATTTTAATATACATAGCAACGTAAAAATTCGATTTTTATATATTGAATAGCAAAGTAAAAATTCGATTTTTATATATTGAATAGCAAAGTAAAAATTCAGTTTTTATATATTGAATAGCAAAGTAAAAATTCGATTTTTATATATTTAGAGGATACAGGCAAAGAAAGTGATGAAAGAAGAAACGGCGGAGATTTTCTACATATGAAGAGTCGAGGCGTTGGTTTAGCTAATCGGTGAGAACTTCTCACCTTTAATTTAATTTTTCTAGTTTAAAATATGTACTGGGATGCAGACGGTGTTTAGTAGCACCCGACACCCGTCGTCCACAGACCATGGACAGCCTGTATGCTTGTTTGTTTGATTTTGTTGTGTAGTTGATTGTGTGATGTGATGTGAAATGAAATAAAATATTTATATAGTTAAAATATTTTATAGTTGAAAATAGAATTTTAACGTGTATATAAAATGAAATAAAAATAAACAAATCGGACGATTTGTTTATAAACACACATTTGACTGATATTGATTGGGACGATAAATTTTACACATCGCCCAACTGCACAAATAAAATCTGTGTTTGATTGTTTGAAAACCCCACACGGGTATTGGGGTGATATATGACATACACTAATCCCAATAGTTAGTTGTATGTCAATCGATGGGTTGACAGACTGTTATAAGCGTTAAATATTTATATTTGATGCTTATACAGTGTAGAACGCATTTTGGATGATGGTTGATGATTTATCGTTGCTGTTATATACGTGTGGTAGAAAATCCATATAATTAACATTATGTGGTAATTGATTGGTCCTCATTCCAGTTTTGAAAAAGAAATATTTGAATAGAAATATTTGAAAAGAAATATTTGAATAGAAATATTTGAATAGAAATATCTGAATAGAAATATTTGAAATAGAATATTTGAAAATAGAAATATATGAAGCCGTGTTGATTAGATTGACGCCATTTTGACGTGAACGATATTTATATCGATTTTATTCATTTTATAATGAATATCGAAAGTGATTTCAAAATCTGATATTTTGAATAGAAATGAATTCGAATTGAAATTGAATAGAAATGAATTCGAATTGAAATTGAATAGAAATAAACTCAAATTGAAATTGAATTGAATTGAAAATGAACTGAAATTGAATTAAAAATCGATTCGAATTGAAATCAATTTGAAATGAATTTAAATCGAATTTATAAGGAGAAAAGTTCAATTTTGATTTGAATTTGAAATGAAGTTGAAATCGTTTTGAAAACGAATTTAAAACGATTTATATAATACGTTATAAAAGGAAATCGATGAAGTATATATTATATATATAATATAATGGCCTGAATAGAACGCACCGCGCTGTGGCAGTTCGCGAATTTCGACCATTGATTTGAACGGATATTACGGGAGATTCGACCGTCGGATTCTCCTAAAACCGGAACCGTTGGGTTCGTATCAAAAAGAGATTTCTAACGAATATTAGAAATTAGAAATCTAATGGTTGGATTTGGAATTATGTCCAAATCAAATTTGGAAAAGGTCGCCGTAAGTGCAGTTCGATGGCCGTTGATGGAAATCGAATGTACGGGCCTTGATAGAATTATTTAAAATAGTAATAATTTGTGTAAAATCATAAGAAATGATTTGGGAAGAATTGGGATGAAAAACTCCATATTTGAAAAGATAAAAATAGATTTTTATCGAAATGAACTAGTTTTGAACTAAAATTATAATTCATTTATTTTTGAAATAAATAAACTGAATTTGAAATGATTTTGAAATATAACCAGAATTTCCAATAATTGAATTGGAAGGGATTTGAATCGAAATTGTCTTCGGAATATTTCGATGTTGGGTTTCGTGATTATACAGATATTGATAGGGAAATTTGAAAGATATATTTATATCGTTATTTCCAATACGATATTTGTTGGTCGTAGAATTTGATATTGAATATAAGCCGATATATTTTCTATTCAGAGCCTTGTATTTAATATCAAATGTGATTTGGGTTTGTTGTGAATGGTGTCTTCATTTACACTGTTCTTAAGCCCAGTTGAGAAAAAGATTATATCTTTTTATCTAGATTTAATGAAGTGTACCAATTAAATAATATTTAATTAGAATTGAATTGGTATTGATTTTTGGGTTTATCGTGAACAGTGTTTTAAATAACACTTGTTCTTTAACCCGATAATTAATGGAATGTGATTTTGGGTTGTCGTGAACGGTATCTTCAATAATACTGTTCTTAGACCCAAAGGAGTTAAGAAAATCAGAAACTAACTGGAGATTAGTTAAGTTGAACGGTTTCTAGGGTATTTATCTGATGTTGGTTTCGGCCTTCGGGGTTAATATTTTGGGAATTGCTCACTTGCTAATTTATGGTTAGGGACTGATTGAAATGTGATGTGATTTTGGGGTTTATCTTGAACCGTGTTTTAAATGACACTGATTCTTTAACCCAATTGAAGATTAAAACTAAGTGGAGTTTTAATGAATCTTTAATTGGATTGAAAAGATCGAGTATGGAGTATCACCAGTTTTGCTCCAGGCGATAGTTAAATCTTTAATTAGATTTGAACGTGAGATGGTAATTGAATTTACCGATAACATTGTGGTGTTAGATATGAAGTATTACCAGTTTTACTTCATGGGATGAATAGGTTGGGATTGGGAAATTAAAACAAATGATTACTTCGGTAAGATTCGTTAATCCCGGCTAGTTTGGATAAAATCATGATTTGGTTTGAATTGATATTCAAAAGAAGATTAGAGAATAAATTTAAAGAATTTATCTTTGATAAAATTAATGGGAACCTTTCCCTAAGAATGTGAAATTTAGAAACTAACTGTAGGTTAGCTAAGCAGAACGGTTTCCTGGGTATTGATCTGATGTTGGTTTCGGCCTTCGGGGTTAATATTTGGGGAATTATTCTCCTGTTAATTTACGGTTAGTGACTGATGAATTGGAATGAGGCGTATACTGTGTTTGTGTAATACTTGTTTATTATATACGCGAGTTGTTCGGGAAGACCGGGTTTATCCCATTCTGAATAACTGATACGACGATAAGTCGAAGATGAAGACGGTGGTCAAAGACTGGAGGTCTTCACGTCGTTTGGGTGGTTACTGATGATCTTGATTGGGTCGTACACCCAAGAGGAGAGAATCAGTTAGTGGTGTCCAGACGTACTTAGAGATCGATGGATATGCGGGGTACTAGGAGCCGCCGGTTTCGTTCAGACCCCGAACGGACTTGTAAATGGATGTGTGTCTGACATCGGATTTCATTCCGTGTGATTGATATCGGTTGCATTGCGTGAATTGCCTGTGTGGCATGCTTAGATGCAAATGATCAAGGCTTCTGTTGAAAAGCAAAGTCTTGTGGTTGATGATCAAAGCACAGCCTGTGTGGCGTAGCTTTGTGTAACGTTGATTCGCGAGCCTCACCCCACGGTAGTGAACCAAAAACGGGAGAGGACTGCGGGGAGAACATGTGTTTCCTTCTAGCTAAAAGTGGTGTCAGTGGTTTTACACGCCCTGACAAGTTTGACTTATGTGGTTGTTGTTGTTGCGAGGCGCCTTGGATATATCAGTGACTGTGTGAAGCCGATGGAGTCATTTGTTGACTCATTGACACCCCATAGGGTGGGGAGACGTAGTGTTCAGGATTTCGTCTAATCCACATCGGTGGACCGGCCCTGAAGATCCAAGGGACGATGCGTTCTGTTCCTAAGGGACGGGCTAGAGCGTCTCGAATCGGTAGAGGACTATCTTTTGCCTCGGTTCACAGATGGAAATCCAACTTCCAATACGTGACGTTTCGATTTTAGTTGTAATCCTATATATGGCGACATAGTGGGATGGGGCGCTTATGCCGCCTATGATTGATACTTATGATTTGAAATTGTTTTGACACTATACACTTATAGTACTAATAAAATAATATGTTTTAAAACGTATCAAGCATTCTTTGGCTATTATAAGGTAAAACCCTATCCTCTGGTTTGTGTTGCATTGTGTGATGGGACCTGGGTCTTATAATAGCTTCATTGTTCTTTACTTAGCATTGCGCTGTTGTTTTATGCACTGGTATTCTTGGGAGGAAACCCGTTCCGTGTTATACGGCGTGGTCCCTTGATTTACCTAACTTTAAAATAAAGATTAATAACTGTTTTAGTTCTCACACCAGTCACATGACTGACCTGGAGTTTATTGTTTTAACCTAAACTCTGGGTGCCCTTATTTTGACACGGACAGCTAGTAGTTTTGGTTTTGCAGATTTATATTCACAGGATCCTGGTTTACAGCTGGAACGATATCCGGAAAGCTTTGTATCCGTATATCTCCTTCAGTTGTATTTTGTATTATTTTCCGCTGCTATGTAATTTATTGTAATCTCTGATATTTGGTAAATTGTGTAATATTGATTTATACTCTGTATATTCTTGTATTCTGATGGAATTGTTGTAATAAACAATGAAATGTTCTTCCGTCTGCGTTCTGATGTGGCTTGTTCTCAACTCAATCCATGATTTCCCGTAGGGGGGATTTCGGGTCGTTTCATCGTGGTATCAGAGCTTTGGTTTACAAAGCTCGAGAACAAGACACGTTAGACCCAAATGAAAGAATTCATCAGAGATTGGATTAGTAATATCCAATAAGAATGACTCGTTAGAGATGGGATCAGTAGTATCCCAGAACGAGTCGAAAGAGTGTTATTTTTAAAATAAACATGAAAACAAACTTTGTTTTGAAAGTTTAAACCATTTTATACGTATTTGAATATTTATTTCATATTGAATTTGGATAATCCAATATATAAAGATTTTGCATATACGCCTTGCAAACGTGTATTCGAAGTTTTAATATACTGGATATTTATAGAATCACACTCTAGTCGCCCGGAAATGATACTGATGATTTAGATCTCATCATCAGTGTTTATGTTCGAGTTTCGAAAGTGGGATATCTATATATTTCCAATTGACTGGTGTGAGAAGCGAAACTTGATAGGGCCTATTGTTGTGATTTGACATCAGAAATCTGATTTTTTAACTATATATCAAAGTTATGAATTTGAAAAGCTAATCAACTAATTGATTGATGGTTGTGTTGTTTGATTATTGGTTGTTTAATTAAAATTTGAACCTTTAACCAAATTGATCAAATAGTGAGTTGTATTGGAAATTAGTCGCATTTGCATGCATATACATGTACTTACACTGAACAGGTCATAGCAAGGAGGCTAGAGCAGAAGAATAAAATTGTTTGCCCAACAAATAGGTACATTGTAACAACCCGAATTTTTAGCAACGTGTTAAGACAAGAATCAAGGCAGAATTAAATTATAAAATCTGAATCAGGATAAACGGGTTGCGCCATTGCGTTCGTCTTGGAAAAATACGCGAAATAGAGTCCAAAATTTCGTAAATCGGAGTCCGTATGAAGAAGATATGGACGAACGAAGTTAGGCAGAAAAACCGAAAACAAGCCAGAATGCACTGGCGCACTTGTGAAGTGCGCCAGCACAAAAATACACTGGCGCACTTGGGAAGTGCGCCCGTGTCGAGCCAGAAACCTGCACAGCCTTCTGGCTTGACCCTGGCTGGCCTGGTGCACCTGTTTTGGCCCTTGGTCTTGTTTTGGAGGCTTGTGACGATTTTTGAGGGCTGGGATCTATCCTAGGGTTAATCTAACGGCTTAAACTACCCCTAATCTCTATAAAAAGACCCCTAACCTAGCCTAAACCCTCATTAATTGATCCTACAACTAAACTATGCCAAAATTTCTAGTGATCATGGCCTCCACTCAAAACCCTAGCCTCCATCCTCTTGCCAAAATGCTATCTTCATTTCTATGAGAGGTTTCATGATCATGAGAGTATTAGAGAGTCCCTATGTTAGTATGAGAGCTCCTCAAGTTGATTTCAAGGCAAAAGATTTGGTCTTTGTTCATAAAGATGGTGTATTTGTTGATTTGGAGCATCCATCTTTGGGTTTTTGGATGATGGCATGCATAAGCTTCATCACAAGCTTTAGTTTAATCGATTTAGGCCTTCATAGCAATGTAAGCCCTTCCCTACTCTTAGATATTAACTATGAAGTTAAATGTTCATGTTGAAAGTTTGGGTTTGATTAATTAGAATGATGCATGCTATCATGTTATGCAAGTTTATGAAGTCATTATCTTGATCTTATGAGCTAAAAGCCACAACCTTTATGTTGAAATGTTGCATTATGCAACATGAGAATCTTCATAATCATTATGTCAACTTGCATATGAAGTCATAATCCTTATATGATGATATATGCGAGTTTCTAGCCATCATTCCATGTCTTTTGTCACCATGATTCGCTTATGTACCAAGTTTGGGTTGATGCATGTTTTTGAGGCTTAAGAATGTAACATGCAAGCTAATGAACACATTTGTGCCTCATTTGCCACCATGATTAACTTGTGGCTTAATACCCATTTTTGTCATTCCTTTGCCAAGTCTCTTCTTTTAATCCATCATGTTGTTGCGAACGTATATGCTAGTTTAAAAAGCGTTGGGTTCACATTATGGGGAAACATAATGACATGAATATGACTTGGGTAAATGGGTATAAACATGACAACATGTAACGTTAAATATGACATGTGTTTATACTTGAAAACATGACTTGAAGTATAACATGGAAGTTGACATGTAAGTATGCATAAAAACATAAGCTTGGGAATTTACCTATTAAGTTAGGTCTACCTATTGGGAATTTACCTATTAAGTTAGGTCTACCCAATTGCTTGAAAACTTGACTATGAACATGACACTAGACTAAACATGAAAGTGGCCAACTCGAGGTTGGGTTGAGTTTGCAACGTAAAACTACCCGGAACCGACCGGCCTAACTAGTAGTTGCAAACAATAGGACCCAATGTGAGAAGTTGGTCATGTTGTGCTTGAACCCGAGGTTAGACCAAGTTGTGGTGTAAAGCTACCCGGAACCGACCGGCTTAACTAGTAACCACAACAAAGTCTAATGTGAGAGGTTGGGGTGCATCAAGTAATTAATGCCACATGATAGGGTTAAGTTAATTTGATTAATGACTCTTAACCAAATATGACATGGGTAAATGGGTTAAGTAAATTGGTTAGGCTAATGATACTTAACAAAACATGACAAGGTTGGGTAGGTTAAGTGATTTGATTTGCCTAATGACGCTTAACCATTTTTATACGACTAGTGGACGGGGATTAAGTTAACCAACACTTAATCAATCCAACATGATAATTTGGCAAGGTTAAGTAAGTTTTCTTAATGACACTTAACCATACAAGATGATTAGGGGATGGGGTTAAGTAATTTGCACCTAACTAATCCGACACGGTAATTAGATGGGGTTAAGTAATCCACACTTAACTAATCTAAACACGGTAATTCGATGGGGTTAAGTTAAACACTTAACCAATTTAAACTCGGTAATTCAATGAGGTTAAGTAACCAATACTTAACCAACTTAACGTGATAATTTAATGGGGTTAAGCAACTTATACTTAACCAATTATACATGATGATTTGATGGGGTTAAGTAACTTACACTTAACCAATCTAATACGCGGACCTGATAAGGTTAAGTCACAAGACCTTTTTAGAATATACTTAACCATTGTAGTACGATTAGAGGATGGGGTTAAGCCAACCTATACTTAACCAATCCGACTCGATAATTGGATGGGATTAAGATAATCTATGCTTAATCGATCTAGCAAGATAATCCGATAGGATTAAGGTAAGCTAGTACTTGACCAGTTTGACTTGATAGGGTTAAGTCATGAGCCTCTGGGTACACTTAACCAACTTGTGGGACTAAGTCTTGAACTTAAATACTTAGCCAATCTTTGACGTGATTCGTGGGCGGGTTAAGTCATGGACTTGAATGATAACACTTAACCCAATAGACAAACCCTAGCTAGAAGAACTAGGTAGAAAATCGTGGTTAATCAAGGATAACGGGAAAGGAAGCTAAGTGGTAAATCTTAGTTAAGGGTAACTAAGTAATAATTCTTAGCTAAGGACATAGGACTAATTCTCAAAACGATGAGTAACCTGATACGGTAGGTCATCGCTTAGTATACGAGGGGGAGCAAGTTATCTGACTTGGATAAAAGCTCCAGCGCACTGGGTGCCGAAGTGGAAGCTTCGGGGGACGTGAGGATATTCTTGGGATCCCTCTGTGGGCTGCCAGGTAATTATACTAGGCACATGAGAGGTTAAGGTCTGCGTTAGAAGGACCAAGAGTATGCCTTGGTTGCTATGCGAGCAACCTAAAGACTGGGATGGTTTAGCGTGGAGTCGACGATTCTTGTTTTTGCCCTGGATAGCACATCGCCGACTACCTACCATCTTTAGTCAATTGTGTACGTGCGGAAAGGCAGGGAACCCCCAACAGACCATGTGCTTGCTATCGAGTCATGGGTGAGGTTGGTCCGTAGGAAAGTGGGCTATAGTGGGGCCGTGGAGTGGTTCTTATACATGATTTTTCTTGGATTGCCTTTCAGTAGTTGAGGGAGGGGTCACGTGGGACCATAGCCACGGGTACAAAAACAGACCTTGATATCTGCATCGGCAGACGATTTAAAGCTCCCGACCGAGTTCCGTATTTCTTGATTTGCCCTGGCACGGAACTCGGATGGCACATTGGCGAACATGTGCATCTAGACATGGAAAACGATTCACGATACATACGTGGGATCAAGGGCGCGGTTGACGGGTGGCGTAATCCCTAGTGGTCCTAGGTGGCCAAAACCCAAACCGAGACACGGAAACGTTCATTAGGTAGCATAATCCCTAGAGGTCCTAGGTGGCATAAATCCTAAGTGGACACGCGATAGTTCATGGTAAGGAAACACAACTAGATCAAGGGTTGCAGTCCAAAACAACTTCAAGGATAAACCGTTTACATGGGAAAGCCCGTACAGCCTACGGCAAAGAACTGAACTTATACATGGAAAGAAACATATGAGTTGAGTAACCTATATATGCGGCATATTAGGTTGACAGGGACCATTACACGACTTCTGAGTAAGGGTCATTCACGGATAACACGTAATACAGTTGGGATACTAGTACGGTAGGTGCAGAGCAGATATACAGGATAGATACCATGGGACGTTATACGTGATAGATATCTTGGAATATTATACTTGATAGGAACCTGACGATGTGATACCTTGTTTTGTCTTGACATCGTAATTTATCATGACATCTTAGTTTATCTGAGTTCAGTAGTTCATCCTGTTATTTTGATTTAGCTTACCTATCTTGTTATCATGCTTATGTTCATCTCAGTTTCTCATGTTAACTTTACTAGTTTTTATACTAATAGTAGATAGGGCTTACTCAGTCTTTTTGACTGACCCGTTTTGTTTCGCCTCTTTTCTTCCGTTTCCCCCCCCCCCAGGTTATAGGGAGGAAACACTGCTGTTTAGTTCGGACTTCTTCTGCTTGAAGGTCATCATGGATGGCTTGGACTTTTCCTGGCTATGGCTACTTTACTGTTTTTATTTGGGGAATAATTTATGAAAAAGTCTTTATGCTTCTTTACTATTGCAAGACAGGTTTTGATGTACTCTGATGTAAAAGGCTTTAGACCTTATGTATTCATGTTTATGAAAGTTCGATTTTACTTCCGCTATTTTATATGTTCTGTCTTGTGATATTTCTGTGCATGTTTACCAATAATGCCCCTTTAAAGCTAGTGCATTCCTTTGCGAGTGACCCTAGCGGAGGCGGGGTGTTACATACATGTTTATTGTATTTCTTTGGGTGATGATGATTTTATGAGCCGATTGGCTTTTTCTTTTTCTTTTTGAGATCAGAGGGCCTGTATGGCAATTTCGGGATTTTCCCGGTGCTCCCGGTGCAGGGGAGGTTATGGCGAAATTTTTCGAAAATTTAGGAAGTTAGCCAAATTTTTGAAAAATTTGAAAAGTTCTTAGAAACTGAAAAGTTGAAGAACTTAAGCCGTAAAGAAAACAATGAAAGTTGAGTTTATTTGTGAAACAACTTTCGGCTTCGTTCCTTTTCGGGGACGAAAAGTTTTAAGTGGGGGAGATTGTAATAACCCGGAAATCTGAGCCAATTTAAAATTTTTATTTTGGCAATTTTAGCGAATTTTGATTATTTAAAATGAATTATTTTAAATAATAACGACGAGAAATTTATTTGAATAGACTTCGAACGTATAGATTTATTTGAATCGTCGTTAGAATATAATTATTTAATTATATTTATAAAAGGAATTGAAAATGGCGTGGTAGTTCGATAATTCGATTTCAAAATTCAAATGAATGTATCAGGTGCACTATAAATCGGATTTTAACGAAACCAAAAATATTAGAATCAATTTGTGAATATCTTTCGAACGAACCCGAAAAATCAAAATTTTATAGCGGGGATCAAAAGATATGTCCAGTTGAAAATTCTGAATAGTCGCTATGGAATTCAGGCTCTTAAAAATGGAAATTTTGCAAACGACATCGGATTTTGACGAAACCTCTTTTTTTGGATCCATGATGTCAGGTTATTGCTAGATTTCAATTTTCGTAATTTTTCGATTCAATATGTGAGCTTGGCAAAGGAAAACGCGTTTGACCAGTTTCAGTTGATTTTAATCGACTGGAAAATGGCCATTTTTCCAACGGTCTCAGAATTTAACGAAACTAGTTTTGTTAGGACCGTATCGTCAATACGAAGCTAGAAAATATTTTTTTGGAATTTTTCGAGTTAGTATGTGACCCCAGTAAATTGAAATGCACGTTCAAATTCAATATATAGAGTTATATTTTGATTTTGACGAAAACTAATCGAAACGATCGAATCAGCCTACGATACATATCCCATTGTGTTCGGAATGGGGGTAATTAGCTAGGGGCGACAGTCGTTGGGTTCAATTTGGGGTTCGAACGGAAATTGAACTTTATGGACTCAAAATTAAATATATATTTTTTGTTTTTACTACTCTCCCCCTCCCTTCATTCAAAGTCAAGAGAATAAAAAAAAGAAAAAAGAAAAGGGGCGGATCCCAATTCCACCGTCACCCTCAGCGGATCGCCGCTCCGCCGCCTTAGCCAACGTATTGCGCGCTTCCTCCCCAACCTTCGATCCCCTTCCTCCTCCATCTCCTTCTACCGCTCCCCGCTTTCCCCCTCCCCTTGTCGCGAAAACCCCAAATCGATTTGAAAACCCTTAGCCCTCGCCTCCGTTCAGCCCTGGCCACCCCCCCCACTGACGCGCCACCTCCCCCTATTTCCGCCGGTCAGGCGAGCCACTCCCCCCTTTCTTCGACGCCGAGACCAACACCACGAGCCCCCTTCCAAGTCGAGCAGCAAAACCTTAGGAAAAGCAGTAAGTTTTTCCTGTATTATTGAATATAAAACATTGTTTGAAAGTTCAGTTATTCATATATTTGATTTTCTTTGAAATAAAAATTCAGTTTTATTTATTCATGTGTAAATAGAAAGACTAGAATTTATTTTAAAGAAAGATTAGATTTTTCTTTAGGTAAAGGAGAGATTTTTTTTATATTAGAAAAGGTTTGATTTTTATATTCATAAAGACGAGAGTTTTATATTAGAAAAGGTGGGATCTTTATATTCGTGAAGACGAGATTTTTTATATTAGAGAAGGATGGATTTCCATTTACGAACAAGGATTGATTTTTATCGTAGAAAGGATTTGATTTAAAAAGTGAAAAGATTATATTTTTTTTTAAATATGATTTTTATATATTAGAAAGAATAAAAATTCGATTTTTAATTTATAAAAGGTAGAAAGATATGATTTTTATATTATAAAAATAATAAAAATAGAATTTATCTATATAGTAGTAGTATAAAAATGTCATTTTTATATACATAGCAATGTAAAAATTCGATTTTTATATATTGAATAGCAAAGTAAAAATTCGATTTTTATATATTGAATAGCAAAGTAAAAATTCGATTTTTATATATTGAATAGCAAAGTAAAAATTCAATTTTTATATACTTAGAGGATACAGGCAAAGAAAGTGATGAAAGAAGAAACGGCAGAGATTTTCTACATATGAAGAGTCAAGGCGTTGGTTTAGCTAATCGGTGAGAACTTCTAACCTTTAATTTAATTTTTCTAGTTTAAAATATATACTAGGACGTAGACGGTGTTTAGTAGCACCCGACACCCGTCGTCCACAGACCATGGACGGCTTGTATGCTTGTTTGTTTGATTTTGTTGTGTAGTTGATTGTGTGATGTGATGTGAAATGAAATAAAATATTATATAGTTAAAATATTTTATAGTTGAAAATAGAATTTTAACGTGTATATAAAATGAAATAAAAATAAACAAATCGGACGATTTGTTTATAAACACACATTTGACTGATATTGATTGGGACGATAAATTTTACACATCGCCCAACTGCACAAATAAAATCTGTGTTTGATTGTTTGAAAACCCCACACGGGTATTAGGGTGATATATGACATACACTAATCCCAATAGTTAGTTGTATGTCGATCGATGGGTTGACAGACTGTTATAAGCGTTAAATATTTATATTTGATGCTTATACAGTGTAGAACACACTTTGGATGATGGTTGATGATTTATCGTTGCTGTTATATACGTGTGGTAGAAAATCCATATAATTAACATTATGGGGTAATTGATTGGGCATCATTCCAGTTTTAAAAAAGAAATATTTGAATAGAAATATTTGAAAAGAAATATTTGAATAGAAATATTTGAATAGAAATATCTAAATAGAAATATTTGAAATAGAATATTTGAAAATAGAAATATATGAAGCCGTGTTGATTAGATTGACGCCGTTTTGACGTGAACAATATTTATATCGATTTTATTCATTTTATAATGAATATCAAAAGTGATTTCAAAATCTGATATTTTGAATATAAATGAATTCGAATTGAAATTGAATAGAAATGAATTCGAATTGAAATTGAATAGAAATGAATTCGAATTGAAATTGAATAGAAATGAACTCGAATTGAAATTTAATTGAAATTGAATTGAATTGAAAACGAACTGAAATTGAATTAAAAATCGATTTGACTTGAATTCAATTTGAAATGAATTTAAAACGAATTTATAAGGAGAAAAGTTCAATTTTGATTTGAATTTGAAATGATGTTGAAATCGTTTTGAAAACGAATTTAAAACGATTTATATAATACGTTTTAAAAGGAAATCGACGAAGTATATATTATATATATATATATATATATATATATATATATATATATAATGGCCTGAATAGAACGCACTGCACCGTGGCAGTTCGCGAATTTCGACCATTGACTTCGAACGGATATTACCGGAGATCCGACCGTCGAATTCTCCTAAAACCAGAACCGTTGGGTTCGTATCGAAAAGAGATTTCTAACGACTATTATAAATTAGAAATCTAATGGTTGGATTTGGAATTATGTCCAAATAAAATTTGGAAAAGGTCGCCGTAAGTGCAGGTCGATGGCCGTTGATGGAAATCGACTGTACGGGCCTTGATAAAATTATTTAAAATAGTAATAATTTGTGTAAAATCATAAGAAATGATTTGGGAAGAATTGGGATGAAAAACTCCATATCTGAAAAGATAAAAATAGATTTTTATCAAAATGAACTAGTTTTGAACTAAAATTATAATTCATTTATTTTTGAAATAAATAAAGTGAATTTGAAATGGTTTTGAAATATAACCAGAATTTCTAATAATTGAATTGGAAGGGATTTGAATCGAAATTATCTTCGGAATATTTCGATGTTGGGTTTCGTGATTATACAGATATTGATAGGGAAATTTGAAAGATGTATTTATATCGTTATTTCCAATACGATATATGTTGGTCGTAGAATTTGATATTGAATATAAGCCGATATATTTTCTATTCAGAGCCTTGTATTTAATATCAAATGTGATTTGGGTTTGTCGTGAATTTAATCTACATTAACACTGTTCTTAAGCCCAGTTGAGAAAAAGATTAAATCTTTTTATCTAGATTTAATGAAGTGTACCAATTAAATAATATTTAATTGGAATTGAATTGGTATTGATTTTTGGGTTTATCGTGAACAGTGTTTTAAATAACACTTGTTCTTTAACCCGATAATTAATGGAATGTGATTTTGGGTTGTCGTGAACGGTATCTTCAATAATACTGTTCTTAGACCCAAAGGATTTAAGAAAATCAGAAACTAACTGGATATTAGTTAAGTTGAATGGTTTCTGGGGTATTGATCTGATGTTGGTTTCGGCCTTCGGGGTTAATATTTTGGGAATTGCTCACTTGCTAATTTATGGTTAGGGACTGATTGAAATGTGATGTGATTTTGGGGTTTATCGTGAACCGTGTTTTAAATGACACTGATTCTTTAACCCAATTGAAGATTAAAACTAACTGGAGTTTTAATGAATCTTTAATTAGATTGAAAAGATCGAGAATGGAGTATCACCAGTTTTGCTCCAGGCGATAGTTAAATCTTTAATTAGATTTGAACGTGAAATGGTAATTGAATTTACCGATAACACTGTGGTGTTAGATATGAAGTATTACCAGTTTTACTTCATGGGATGAATAGGTTGGGATTGGGAAATTAAAACAAATGATTACTTCGGTAAGATTCGTTAATCCCGGCTAGTTTGGATAAAATCATGATTTGGTTTGAATTGATATTCAAAAGAAGATTAAATAATAAATTTAAAGAATTTATCTTTGATAAAATTAATGGGAACCTTTCCCTAAGAATGTGAAATTTAGAACTAACAGTAGGTTAGCTAAGCAGAACGGTTTCCTGGGTATTGATCTGATGTTGGTTTTGGCCTTCGGGGTTAATATTTGGGGAATTATTCTCCTGTTAATTTACGGTTAGTGACTGATGAATTGGAATGAGGCGTATACTGTGTTTGTGTAACACTTATTTATTATATATGCGAGTTATTCGGAAAGACCGGGTTTATCCCATTCTGAATAACTGATACGACGATAAGTCGAAGATGGAGACGGTGGTTGAAGACCGGAGGTCTTCACGTCGTGTGGGTGGTTACTAATGATCTTGATTGGGTCGTACACCCAAGATGAGAGAATCAGTTAGTGGTCGTCCAGACGTACTTGGAGATCGATGGATATGCGGGGTACTAGGTGCCTCCGGTTTCGTTCAGACCCAGAACGGACTTGTAAATGGATGTGTGTCTGACTTCGGATTTCATTCCGTGTGATTGATATCGGTTGCATAGCGTGAATTGCCTGTGTGGCATGCTTAGATGCAAATGATCAAGGCTTCTGTTGAAAAGCAAAGTCTTGTGGTTGATGATCAAAGCACAGCCTGTGTGGCGTAGCTTTGAGAACGTTGATTCGCGAGCCTCACCCCCCGGTAGTGAACCAAAAACGGGAAAGGACTGCAGGGAGAACATGCGTTTCCTTCTAGCTAAAAGTGGCGTCAGTGGTTTTACACGCCCTGACAAGTTTGACTTATGTGGTTGTTGTTGTTGCGAGGCGCCTTGGATATATCAGTGACTGTGTGAAGCCGATGGAGTCATTTGTTGACTCATTGACACCCCATAGGGTGGGGAGACGTAGTGTTCAGGATTTCGTCTAATCCACATCGGTGGACCGGCCCTGAAGATCCAAGGGACGATGCGTTTTTTTCCTGAGGGGCGGGCTAGAGCGTCTCGAATCGGTAGAGGACTATCTTTTGCCTCGGTTCACAGATGGAAATCCAACTTCCAATACGTGACGTTTCGATTTTAGTTGTAATCCTATATATGGCGACATAGTGGGATGGGGCGCTTATGCCGCCTATGATTTGAAATTTTTTTTGATGCTATACACTTATAGTACTAATAAAATAATATGTTTTAAAACGTATCAAGCATTCTTTGGCTATTATAAGGTAAAACCCTATCCTCTGGTTTGTGTTGCATTGTGTGATGGGACCTGGGTCTTATAATAGCTTCATTGTTCTTTACTTAGCATTGCGCTGTTGTTTTATGCACTGGTATTCTTGGGAGGAAACCCGTTCCGTGTTATACGGCGTGGTCCCTTGATTTACCTAACTTTAAAAATAAAGATTAATAACTGTTTTAGTTCTCACACCAGTCACATGACTGACCTGGAGTTTAAATTTTTAACCTAAACTCTGGGTGCCCTTATTTTGACACGGGCAGCTAGTAGTTTTGGTTTTGCAGATTTATATTCACAAGATCCTGGTTTACAGCTGGAATGATATCCGGAAAGCTTTGTATCCGTATATCTCCTTCAGTTGTATTTTGTATTATTTTCCGCTGCTATGTAATTTATTGTAATCTCTGATATTTGGTAAATTGTGTAATATTGATTTATACTCTGTATATTCTTGTATTCTGATGGAATTGTTGTAATAAACAATGAAATGTTCTTCCGTCTGCGTTCTGATGTGGCTTGTTCTCAACTCAATCCATGATTTCCCATAGGGGGGATTTCAGGTCGTTTCATCGTGGTATCAGAGCTTTGGTTTACAAAGCTCGAGAACAAGACACGTTAGAACCAAATGAAAGAATTCATCAGAGATTGGATTAGTAATATCCAATAAGAATGACTCGTTAGAGATGGGATCAGTAGTATCCTAGAATGAGTCGAAAGAGTGTTATTTTTAAAATAAACATGAAAACAAACTTTGTTTTGAAAGTTTAAACCATTTTATACGTATTTGAATATTTATTTCATATTGAATTTGGACAATCCAATATATAAAGATTTTGCATATACGCCTTGCAAACGTGTATTCGAAGTTTTAATATACTGGATATATATAGAATCACACTCTAGTCGCCCGGAAATGATACTGATGATTGAGATCTCATCATCAGTGTTTATGTTCGAGTTTCGAAAGTGGGATATCTATATATTTCCAATTGACTGGTGTGAGAAGCGAAACTTGATAGGGCCTATTGTTGTGATTTGACATCAAAAATCTGATTTTTTGATTATATATCAAAGTTATGAATTTGAAAAGCTAATCAACTAATTGATTGATGGTTTTGTTGTTTGATTATTGGTTGTTTAATTAAAATTTGAACCTTTAACCAAATTGATCAAATAGTGAGTTGTATTGGAAATTAGTCGCATTTGCATGCATATACATGTACTTACACTGAACAGGTCATAGCAAGGATGCTAGAGCAGAAGAATAAAATTGTTTGCCCGACAAATAGGTACATGTTTATTGTATTTCTTTGGGTGATGATGATTTTATGAGCCGATTGGCTAGCCGCTTGGCTTTTTCTTTTTGAGATCAAAGGGCCTGTATGGCAATTTCGGGATTTTCCCAGTGCTCCCGGTGCAGGGGAGGTTATGGCGAATTTTTTCGAAAATTTAGGGAGTTAGCCAAATTTTTGAAAAATTTGAAAAGTTCTTAGAAACTGAAAAGTTGAAGAACTTAAGCTGTAAAGAAAACAATGAAAGTTGAGTTGATTTGTGAAACAACTTTCGGCTTCGTTCCTTTTCGGGGACGAAAAGTTTTAAGTGGGGGAGATTGTAATAACCCGGAAATCTGAGCCAATTAAAATTTTTTATTTTGGCAATTTTAGCGAATTTTGATTATTTAAAATGAATTATTTTACATAATAACGACGAGAAATTTATTTTGAATAGAATTCGAACGTATATATTTATTAGAATCGTCGTTAGAATATAATTAATTATATTTATAAAAGGAATTGAAAATGGCAAGGTACTTCGATAATTCGATTTCAAAATTCAAATGAATGTACCAGGTGCAAAATAAATCGGATTTTAATGAAACCAAAAATATTAGACTCAATTTGTGAATATCTTTTGAATGAACCCGAAAAATCGAAATTTCATAGCGGGGATCAAAAGATATGTCTAGTTGAAAATTCTGAATAGTCGCTATGGAATTCAGGCTCTTAAAAATGGAAATTTTGCAAACGACCTCGGATTTCGACGAAACCGCTTTTGTTGGATCTGTGATGTCAAGTTATTGCTAGATTTCAACTTTCGTAATTTTTCGATTCAATATGTGAGCGTGGCAAAGGAAAACGCGTTTGACCAGTTTTAGTTGATTTTAATCGACTGGAAAATGGCCATTTTTCCAACGGTCTCAGAATTTGATGAAATTAGTTTTGTTAGGACCGTATCGTCAATACGAAGCTAAAAAATATTTTTCTGCAATTTTTCGAGTTAGTATGTGACCCCAGTAAATTGAAATGCACGTTCAAATTCAATATATAGAGTTGTATTTTGATTTTGACGAAAACTGATCGAAACGATCGAATCAGCCTACGAGACATATCCCATTGTGTTCGGAATGGGGGTAGTTAGCTAGGGGCGACAGTCATTGGGTTCAATTTGGGGTTCGAACGAAAATTGAACTTTATGGACTCAAAATTAAATATTATATATATATATATATATATTTACTACTCTCCCCCTCCCTTCATTCAAAGTCAACAGAATAAAAAAAAGAAAAAAAAAAAGAAAGCTGGTGGATCCCGATTCCACCGTCACCCTCAGCGGATAGCCGCTCCGCCGCCCTAGCCGTTGTATGGCGCGCCTCCTCCCCAACCTTCGATCCCCTTCCTCCTCCATCTCCTTCTACCGCTCTCCCCCTCCCCTTGTCGCGAAAACCCCAAATCGATTTGAAAACCCTCAGCCCTCGCCTCCGTTCAGCCCTGGCCACACCCCCCACTGACGCGCCACCTCCCCCTATTTCCGCTGGTCAGGCGAGCCACTCCCTCCCCCCTTTCTTCGACGCCGAGACCAGCACCACGAGCCCCCTTCCAAGTCGAGCAGCAAAACCTTAGGAAAAGCAGTAAGTTTTTCCTGTTTTATTGAATATAAAACATTGTTTGAAAGTTCAGTTATTCATATATTTGATTTTCTTTGAAATAAAAATTCAGTTTTATTTTTTCATGTGTAAATAGAAAGACTAGAATTTATCTTAAAGAAAGATTAGATTTTTCTTTAGGTAAAGGAGAGATTTTTTTTATATTAGAAAAGGTTGGATTTTTATATTCATAAAGACGAGTGTTTTATATTAGAAAAGGTGGGATCTTTATATTCGTGAAGACGAGATTTTTTTATATTAGAAAAGGATGGATTTTCATTTATGAACAAGGATTGATTTTTATCGTAGAAAGGATCTGATTTAAAAAGTGAAAAGATTATATTTTTGTTTAAAAATATGATTTTTATATTTTAGAAATAATAAAATTTTGATTTTTAATAAAAGGTAGAAAGATATGATTTTTATATTATAAAAATAATAAAAATAGAATTTTTATCTATATAGTAGTAGTATAAAAATGTGATTTTTATATACATAGCAACGTAAAAATTCGATTTTTATATATTGAATAGCAAAGTAAAAATTCGATTTTTATATATTGAATAGAAAAGTAAAAATTCGATTTTTATATATTGAATAGCAAAGTAAAAATTCGATTTTTATATATTTAGAGGATACAGGCAAAGAAAGTGATGAAAGAAGAAACGGCGGAGATTTTCTACATATGAAGAGTCGAGGCGTTGGTTTAGCTAATCGGTCCGAACTTCTCACCTTTAATTTATTTTTTCTAGTTTAAAATATATACTAGGATGCAGACAGTATTTAGTAGCACCCGACACCCGTCGTCCACAGACCATGGACGGCTTGTATGCTTGTTTGTTTGATTTTGTTGTGTAGTTGACTGTGTGATGTGATGTGAAATGAAATAAAATATTTTATAGTTGAAAATAGAATTTTAACATGTATATAAATTGAAATAAAAATAAACAAATCGGACGATTTGTTTATAAACACACATTTGACTGATATTGATTGGGACGATAAATTTTACACATCGCCCAACTGCACAAATAAAATCTTTGTTTGATTATTTGAAAACCCCACACGGGTATTGGGGTGATATATGACATACACTAATCCCAATAGTTAGTTGTATGTCGATCGATGGGTTGATAGACAGTTATAAGCGTTAAATATTTATATTTGATGCTTATACAGTGTAGAAAGCACTTTGGATGATGGTTGATGATTTATCGTTGCTGTTATATACGTGTGGTAGAAAATCCATATAATTAACATTATGTGGTAATTGATTGGGCCTCATTCCAGTTTTGAAAAGGAAATATTTGAATAGAAATATTTGAAAAGAAATATTTGAATAGAAATATTTGAATAGAAATATTTGAATAGAAATATTTGAAATAGAATATTTGAAAATAGAAATATATGAAGCCGTGTTGATTAGATTGACGCCATTTTGACGTGAACGATATTTATATCGATTTTATTCATTTTATAATGAATATCGAAAGTGATTTCAAAATCTGATATTTTGAATAGAAATGAATTCGAATTGAAATTGAATAGAAATGAATTCGAATTGAAATTGTAGAAATGAATTCGAATTGAAATTGAATAAAAATGAACTTGAATTGAAATTGAATTGAAAACGAACTGAAATTGAATTAAAAATCGATTTGAATTGAAATCAATTTAAAATGAATTTAAATCGAATTTATAAGGAGAAAGGTTCTATTTCGATTTGAATTTGAAATAAAGTTGAAATCGTTTAGAAAACGAATTTAAAACGATTTATATAATACGTTTTAAAAGGAAATCGACAAAGTATATATTATATATACTATATATATAATATAATGGCCTGAATAGAACGCACCGTGCCGTGGCAGTTCGCGAATTTCGACCATTGACTTCGAACGGATATTACCGGAGATCCGACCGTCGGATTCTCCTAAAACTGGAACCGTTGGGTTCGTATCGAAAAGAGATTTCTAACGAATATTAGAAATTAGAAATCTAACGGTTGGATTTGGAATTATGTCCAATTCAAATTTGGAAAAGGTCGCCGTAAGTGCAGTTCGATGGTCGTTGATGGAAATCGACTGTACGGGCCTTGATAAAATTATTTAAAATAGTAATAATTTGTGTAAAATCATAAGAAATGATTTGGGAAGAATTGGGATGAAAAACTCCATATTTGAAAAGATAAAAATAGATTTTTATCGAAATGAACTAGTTTTGAACTAAAATTATAATTCATTTATTTTTGAAATAAATAAAGTGAATTTGAAATGGTTTTGAAATATAACCAGAATTTCCAATAAATGAATTGGAAGGGATTTGAATCGAAAATGTCTTCGGAATATTTCGATGTTGGGTTTCATGATTATACAAATACTGATAGGGAAATTTGAAAGATATATTTATATCGTTATTTCCAATACGATATTTGTTGGTCGTAGAATTTGATATTGAATATAAGCCGATATATTTTCTATTCAGAGCCTTGTATTTAATATCAAATGTGATTTGGGTTTGTCGTGAATGGTGTCTTCATTAACACTGTTCTTAAGCCCAGTTGAGAAAAAGATTAAATCTTTTTATCTAGATTTAATGAAGTGTACCAATTAAATAATATTTAATTGGAATTGAATTGGTATTGATTTTTGGGTTTATCGTGAACAGTGTTTTAAATAACACTTGTTCTTTAACCCGATAATTAATGGAATGTGATTTTGGGTTGTCGTGAACGCTATCTTCAATAATACTGTTCTTAGACCCAAAGGAGTTAAGAAAATCAGAAACTAACTGGATATTAGTTAAGTTGAATGGTTTCTGGGGTATTGATCTGATGTTGGTTTCGGCCTTCGGGGTTAATATTTTGGGAATTGCTCACTTGCTAATTTATGGTTAGGGACTGATTGAAATGTGATGTGATTTTGGGGTTTATCGTGAACCGTGTTTTAAATGACACTGATTCTTTAACCCAATTGAAGATTAAAACAAAGTGGAGTCATAATGAATCTTTAATTAGATTGAAAAGATCGAGAATGAAGTATCACCAGTTTTGCTCCAGGCGATAGTTAAATCTTTAACTAGATTTGAACGTGAAATGGTAATTGAATTTACCGATAACACTGTGGTGTTAGATATGAAGTATTACCAGTTTTACTTCATGGGATGAATAGGTTGGGATTGGGAAATTAAAACAAATGATTACTTCGGTAAGATTCGTTAATCCCGGCTAGTTTGGATAAAATCATGATTTGGTTTGAATTGATATTCAAAAGAAGATTAAAGAATAAATTTAAAGAATTTATCTTTGATAAAATTAATGGGAACCTTTCCCTAAGAATGTGAAATTTAGAAACTAACTGTAGGTTAGCTAAGCAGAACGGTTTCCTGGGTATTGATCTGATGTTGGTTTCGGCCTTCGGGGTTAATATTTGGGGAATTATTCTCCTGTTAATTTACGGTTAGTGACTGATGAATTGGAATGAGGCGTATATTGTGTTTGTGTAACACTTGTTTATTATATATGCGAGTTATTCGGAAAGACCAGGTTTATCCCATTCTGAATAACTGATACGACGATAAGTCGAAGATGAAGACGGTGGTCGAAGACCGGAGGTATTCACTTCGTTTGGGTGGTTACTGATGATCTTGATTGGGCCGTACACCCAAGAGGAGAGAATCTGTTAGTGGTCGTCCAGACGTACTTGGAGATCGATGGATATGCGGGGTACTAGGTGCCTTCGGTTTCGTTCAGACCCGGAACGGACTTGTAAATGGATGTGTGTCTGACATCGGATTTCATTCTGTGTGATTGATATCGGTTGCATAGCGGGAATTGCCTGTGTGGCATGCTAAGATGCAAATGATCAAGGCTTCTGTTAAAAAGCAAAGTCTTGTGGTTGATGATCAAAGCACAGCCTGTATGGCATAGCTTTGTGTAACGTTGATTCGCGAGCCTCACCCCCCGGTAGCGAACCAAAAACGGGAGAGGACTGCAGGGAGAACATGCGTTTCCTTCTAGCTAAAAGTGGCGTCAGTGGTTTTACACGCCCTGACGAGTTTGACTTATGTGGTTGTTGTTGTTGCGAGGCGCCTCAGATATATCGGTGACTATGTGAAGCCGATGGAGTCATTCGTTGACTCATTGACACCCCAAAGGGTGGGGAGACGTAGTGTTTTGGATTTCGTCTAATCCACATCGGTGGACCGGCCCTGAAGATCCAAGGGACGATGCGTTCTGTTCCTGAGGGGCGGGCTAGAGCGTCTCGAATCGGTAGAGACTATCTTTTCCCTCGGTTCACAGATGGAAATCCAACTTCCAATACGTGATGTTTCGATTTTAGTTGTAATCCTATATATGGCGACATAGTGGGATGGGGCGCTTATGGCGCCTATGATTGATACTTATGATTTGAAATTGTATTGACACTATACACTTATAGTACTATCAAAATAATATGTTTTAAAACGTATCAAGCATTCTTTGGCAATTATAAGGTAAAACCCTATCCTCTGGTTTGTGTTGCATAATGTGATGGGACCTGGGTCTTATAATAGCTTCATTGTTCTTTACTTAGCATTGCGTTGTTGTTTTATGCACTGGTATTCTTAGGAAAAAACCCGTTCCGTGTTATACGGCGTGGTCCCTTGATTTACCTAACTTTAAAATAAAGATTAATAACTGTTTTAGTTCTCACACCAGTCACATGACTGACCTGGAGTTTATTGTTTTAACCTAAACTCTGGGTGCCCTTATTTTGACACGGGCAGCTAGTAGTTTTGGTTTTGCAGATTTATATTCACAGGATCCTGGTTTACAGCTGGAACGATATCCGGAAAGCATTGTATCCGTATATCTCCTTCAGTTGTATTTTGTATTATTTTCCGCTGCTATGTAATTTATTGTAATCTTTGATATTTGGTAAATTGTGTAATATTGATTTATACTCTGTATATTCTTGTATTCTGATGGAATTGTTGTAATAAACAATGTAATGTTCTTCTGTCTGCGTTCTGATGTGGCTTGTTCTCAACTCAATCCGTGATTTCCTGTAAGGGGGATTTCGGGTCATTTCATCAACTTTCATTCTGGCTTTCATTCTTCAACTTTTCAGTTTCTAAGAATTTTTAAGTTTCTCTAAAATTTGGCTAACACCCTAAATTTGCAAAAAAAAAAAATTCCATAACCTCCTTTGTACGAGGAGGGTCTGAAAAATTTATTGGGCCGTATTAGGCACCCAATAAATCCATATATCGCATACAAAATAAATGTGTACACCCATAATTATCTGTAAGCCCTGCTACCCCCTCAAACCTTCATCTGATAATTAAAATGAAAGAGACAAGCATATTTTGTCATCTCCCGACCTGTGTAGGGTTTATTATTTAATCCTGTCATTTTTGCTTTATATGTTGTTTAGTCCATGGTCAATCTTCGGTTTAACCTGTAAATCAGTCCTCGCCATACAAGCATCTTGCTTATATGGTAATCCAAACCTCGTCATATAAGCACCAAATGCTTATATGGAATGTGATATGCTATATTGTCTTCGGTAGTATGTTATGCGGTGTAGTTCATAATTTATTGGTTACTATCCTATGGCGTATGTTTGATTTCACACAGAGCAACCATTACAGTGCATCCAAATCATTCACAGTAGTCTAATATAATAATAAAATTGTGCAACCAACTCATTAAGGTGCACCTGCTTGTCGGGCACGCAATTTATTTCTCTACTCAACATCAAATCATTAAACTACTTTAAATATATATATATATATATATATATGTGTGTGTGTGTGTGTGTGTGTGTGTGTGTGTGTGTATATATATCCAATTGCAACTAAATTCAAATCAATTCAACATTAAATTTAATTAGACTCAATTTAGCTGTTATACTCATATTGGTTTTATTCCAATTCTATTTAGTTTTTCTTAAGTTAATTTTTTTAGTTTGTTTGATTTACTTGTATATTTTCAATCTATTTAACTCTTTTTAGTTAAAACTTAAAATTTAAAATCATTTCCAAATGCCTACTTAAATTAACTTAAGTAAAATTCAACGTTTCAATTGGAATTATATAGTTATCCCACTTTCGAAACTCAAAAATAAACACTGATGATGTGGCCACATAACTAGAATTATCCTCAAGCGACTAGAATGTGATTCTATATCAATCAAGTATATTCGAGACTTCGGATATACGTTTGCAAGGCGTATATTCAAAATCTTCTTATACTCGATCATCCGACTTCGACGTCAAAATAAAATACTCAAAATCATGTTATAAAATATAATCTTTCATAACTAAATTCATTTTTATAAATAAACAAATTTATTCTTTTCTACATATAATACTCTTCCAACTCATTCTAGGGCATTACTAACCGCATCTCTAACTAGTTTCTCATTTTAGGATGCTACTGATCCTATCTCTAATGAGTTATTCTTTAATAGGATATTAATAATCCTAGCTCTGATGAGTTCTTTGGTTTGGTTCTAATGTGTCTTATTCTCGAGCTTTGTAAATTAAAGCTCTGATACCACCTGTTACGATCCGAAATCCCCCTTATCTCCAAAGACGGGAAAGCACGGATTATGTGAGAACACGGCGCATAGGAACTCAAAACAACGGAACTTTTCATTGCTATACAACAATTTACATCAGATTACAAGAATATCAGAGTAAGAATAAATATTACAGCGAAAAAATAATATCAGAGATTAATAATTTACAGAGCAGCGGAAATAAAATGTATAAATACAATGCACAACGGAAATACATAAACTACAACAACTGAAAGAAATACATGGATACAAAGCTTTCTGAATATAGCTCCAGCTGTAAACCAGGATCCTGTGAAAATAAAGAATCTGCAAAACCAAACTACTAGCTACCCGTGTGGAAAATATAGGCACCTAGAGTTTAGGTGGAAACAATAAACTCTGAGTCAATCATGGGACTGGTGTGAGAGCTATAGTTATTAAACTTTACTTTAAAATAAGGTAATTCACAGGACCACGCCGTATGACATGGAACGGGTTTACTCCCACGAATACTCTGAAATTTAAGCAATTTATAAAAAAGGCATTGCTTTTTGGAAAAATGATGCTATTATAAGACTCAGGTCCCATCACACAATGCAACGCAAGCCGGAGGATAGAGTTTTATCTAATAATAGCCAAACATGCTTGGTACGTTTTAAATCAAATCATTTTGATATACTATAAGAGTGTAGTGTCAAACACAACTTCAAATATAAATGTATCAACCATAGATGGCATAGGTACCATATATTATGTCGCTATATAGGTTTACAACTAAAACCGAAAAATCAAGTATTGGAAATTGGATTCCATCTATGAGTCGAGGAAAGGGATGTCTCCTCACTGATTCAAGACGCTCTAGCACATGTCTCAGGATCACACCTATAGGCAACCCTTGAATCTTCAGGTCCTGTCCACACTTACTTTTGTGGATTGGTTATTCCTGAACAATACGTTTTCCGGTCCTATCGGAACTCCAAAATGGTCAGTACGTCGACCATATAAGCCTTTTAGTTGGCTCTATATCTGAGGCGCCTTACAATCCAACATCCACATAAGTAAAAATGTCTGGGCTCCATACCATGACACCACTTCTAGATAGAAAGGAACAAATGCACTCCCTGTAGTAACCATCCCGTTTTAGACTCATACTGGGGTGTGAGGCTCGCGAATTAACGCTATACAAAAAGCCGTGCTACTTAAAGTTGTGCTTTGATCATCATCCACAAGGCCCTGCTTTTCAACAAAAATCCTTGATCATTTGCATCCTAGCATGCCACATTGAAAATTTATGTCATACAACTAATTACTATCAATGTATAACCTCTAAGCTCATATGTCCCAGAGAAGGGTGTTAAGCAAGAGAATAAATTCTCCGCTACCAAACAGATACATATTTAATAGAAATCAATCAATACAGAACAGAATACATTGTCAGACATAATCCATAAACAAGTCCATTCTGGGTCTTAACGAAACTGGGGGCACCTTATTCCTCGTCCCATATGCCCAATAAAGGAGAAGTCCTTGCATATCCGGTCAATCTCCAGGTACGTCCAGATGATCACCACTTATTACCTCATCTTGGATGTACTCCCCAAGTCATGACATCAGCAATCATCCCATCGATGTGAAGATCTCCGGTCTTCAACCACCGTCTTCATATCTTCGACTTTTAGTCATCGTAACATTATTCAGGATGGATTAAACCAGGTCTTTCTGAATAATTAGCGTATCTTTATAATCATGTGATAAATACCCAAAGATATCATACATCTCATTCCAATCCAGAATATTCTTTTATTCAAATATTCACATCTTTAGGGAAAGGTTCCCATTAATTTTATCAAAAATAAGTTATTTTAAACTTATTGTTTAATCTTCCTTTGGAAATTGTTTCAACAGATTTTATTATATCTTTTCACAACTTAAACCAAATTAAGGTTTATCAACTAGTCGGGATTAATCTAACCTTACCGAAGTAATCTTTTATTTTATTATTCACAATCCGGACCTATTCTTCCCATGTCGAAAAACTGGTGATACACCATGTTTAACGCCCTTCTTTTTATTGGTAAATTTATTACCATTTATCGTTCAAGTCTAAGTAAATATTTAACTACCGCATGGAATAAAATAGGGGTAGGGGAGGGGAGAGGGGGGAAAAGGGTTACTCCATCTCGAACATTTCTTAATTTCGGTAAATTTAATTACCTTACTCACATTTCAATCTAATTAATGATTTATTAAAACTCTAGTTCCGAATTAATCTTCAAAAATCATTATTCAATGATTATTTAACCTTTGGAAATTAATCTTGTTTTACCTGGGTTAAAGAACAAATGTCAAGTAAAAACTTTGATCACGGTAAACCCAAAATGATTTTCCATTAATATGGAATCTACACAGAAATTTGAATAATTAGTAATCGGTATAAATTTCCGTATTGGACTAATACTATAAGTGGAATAGCGACAAATCCTTTTAAATTCCATAAATAGTAAATGCCTTCCTTTATAGAAGCTTATTTCGATTATTATTAAATCAAATTCCATTCAATTCCAAATTAATTAGATAAATTGGAAACCTTCTCTAATCTTATTTAAAAAAATTATTCCTTTCACTTATGGGTTCAAGAATAGTATTATTTAAGATACCATTCACAACGAACTCAAAATCCAATTTGATGTTAAATATAAGATCTTAAATGGAAATCATATCGACTTATATTCAGTACAAAATTCTAAAATTAACGGGTATCGTTTTCGAATAACGATATCGATATCTTTCAAATTCCCATAACAATATCCATATAATTATGGAATCCAATATCGAAATATCCGAAGATAATTTCCATTCCAATTTATTTATTGGAAAACTTTGGTTATTTTAATACCATTTACAAATCCCATTTATTATTTCTAAAAATCATTGGATTTTTACTCTAGTTATTAGCTAGCTCATTCAGATAAAAATATCTTTTATCTTTTCAAAACTTAGAATATTTCATCCAAAATCTTTCCAAATCATTTTTTATGATACACATAATTTTTCCATATTTTTAATAATTTTATTAAGGCCCTTACCGACTGTTTCCAATATCGGCCACCGAACTGCATCCATATCGACCTTTTCTAGAATTGATTTGGACATATTTTTAAAATATAACTATTCAAATTTTAATCTCATATATTCGTTTGAATGATCTTTTTGATACGAACCCAACAGTTGCTGTTTTAGAAGAGTCCAATGGTCGGATCTCCTGTTACGTCCATTCAAAGTTAATGGTTGAAATTCGCGAATGGTCATTGTGCAGCGGGTTCTATTCAAACCATTTAAATATATATATATATATATATATATTCGTTGATTTCCTTTTAAAACGTATTTTATAAAACATTTTAAATTTATTTAAAAAAACGATTCCAACTTACATTACAATTTTAAAACGGAACTGAATACTCCATATCATTATAATATTAAAGTGATAATATTTTCAAAATATCAGATTTTGAAATCAAACCTTTTCGATATTCATTATAAAATGAATAAAATCGACAGGAAACTCCGTTTGAGTTAAAATAGCGTATATCTACTTAACTCGGATTCATATTCATTTCACTTATGAATATTTCAATATTTTTATGTCCATCCAAAATCGGACATCAAAATCATATTTTGATTCTTCACCGAATATTATTTTAAAATATTCGTTAGTTTTGAATTGGTATCAAACTGAATTAATTACCATATAATTTTATTTATATGGATTCCATACATTACATGTATGCAAAAATAGTGATAAACAACTATTAAACATTTAATTCACATCCAGAGTGCAATTTATAACTGTATATGCATTAAATAATTAAATAACGCTTATAATAGTCTATCAATCAATTGGTTAACATACAATTAGATCCAAGGGAGATTGTGAATTAATTATCATCCCTAGATCAGTGTGGGGTTTTCAAACAACAACATCGATTCAAATTAATCACCAGTTAATAAATTTAACCATTTCTAATTCAATTCGAGTTATTTTTCTGATTAACCAATTTTCACTATTCAAATTATAAATGGATATTTATATCCAATTTCAACTATCACAATAATATTAACATTATTTTTAATATGTTAAACAACTCAACATTACAATCAAACATAATACAGTCAATCAAATCATCGATGGGTTTTCAAGCAACAGTGAGGTGAGCTAACATATACCATTCAACATTTGTGATAAATAAAACTGATAAAAATCAATACTGGCAATTTATATATTTAGTTATAAAATAAATAACTGTACAAATATTTTGAGTGAGAAAGTTCTCACTTTGATTTCCACTCCGTCAGTCTTTTATTGATGAATTTATTTTTAAACTAAATTAAACGACCATTTAATTTAGCAAAAAATTCAACTTGCTCCATTTTCGTTCTGGTCAGTTCCATGTTGCAGTGTTCATTGATACGAGTGCAACACAACAGAAATCGCTGAATTCCGACGTCGTATGAGAAGGTTACGGCCTTTAATACATTAATTAAAAATATTAATTAACTAAATATAAATTAAATATAATTAATTATATAATTAAGGGTTTGTACCCTTCTTCCTCGTTCAGGAATTCACGGTAATTAAAACCCATCATCGCCCCTTATGATCAACCGCCGCACTTTGACACAGGCCGCCGGAACTCCTTCACCGGCCTCCCATCGATGCACCGCCAAGGCACCTCCCGCCACCAGCGAACATGGCGAGCTCGTCGCCACGTAGTCATTGGAAATCACGGTGAAATAGCAGAGGTTCCTGGCCAAAAGTCGAGCATCATAGTTTGTAGTTTCCCATCACAGCCGTCCAGAATATAGAGCTCGAGATCCTCTACAATTTTCGTTCAATAGGTTTTGAAATCCATTGAATGGATCGTGAGGAAATAGGAGAAGAAGCCGCCACGAGCGATTTTGGCCATTAATACGTTGGTGGCGACGACAACATTTTAATGAAGCTAGGGTTAAGGAGATATATATATATATATATATATAATTTTCAAATATATATATATATATAATTATTATTTATCTCCAAAATACTTTTTTATCGATCTGAACTCCGAATCAAACCCGATGATTGTCCTTCCTAACCAGTTATCCCTATTCCGAAGACAATGGGATATATTTTATAAGCCAATTAGATTATTTCGACCACTTTATCAAAATTAAAATATAAATTAATATAATGGTCAATATTGAATTCCAACGTACATTTTAATTTACTGGGGCCACATACTGACTCCAAAAATTATGAAAATTGAAATCTAGCTATGTTTTAACGATACAGTCCTAACAAAATTAAATTCATCGAATTTGGAGACCGTTTGAAAAATGGCCTTTTTAACTGGCTTGTTAAACTCGAATTGAAACTGAAAACGCGTTTAAATTTACTACACTCTCATACTAACTCCAAATGACTTAAAATTTTAAATTTAGCAATAATTTGACATTCCAGATCCAACAAAAGGGGTTTCATTGAAAAAAGGAGGTCGTTTGCAAAATGGCTATTTTTAAGGGCTTATATATATTTAAAATATACATAAATTCTATAGCAACTATTTTAAATTTAAAACTGAACATAACTTACAATTTATAAAGTGAAATCTAAACTTTTCACATTCGTTAGAAAGATATAATTAAACAGATTCTAACTTTCTTGTTTCATCAAATTCTAATTTATATTGAATTATGTACATGCATTTGAAATTTAAAATCGGATTTCAAACAACCACATCATTTCAAGCTCGTTTTATAATTAAAATAAATTTATACGTTCTAACTTCACTTAAAATAAATTTTTCGTCCTTTATTCTCAAAATAAATCAATTAAAATATTTAGTTTCTATTAAAATCAATTAAAAATAAATTTTAAATTAGTTCAGAAAATACGGGTTGTTACAAAAACAGAAAATCCCGTATGCAATGTTCTATTTTTGGATAATCAACTTCAAACTGCCATATCTTACTCAATTTTGATCGGAATTTGATGATTTATCCATCAGAACGACTGTGAGAACAAGAATTATAATCTGGAAAAGGAGTTGGAATGAAATAATACAAATATCTGGGCGAAATATGAGAAATACCAGGGACAGTTTTGGTTTTTTTCCTTTGTGCATCAAAACTTCATTGGATCATAACTTGGCCATTTTGTGACGGATTCGCATGAAACTAGAGGCATTGCGGAGAGTGTGTAAAGAAGTACAATATTGAATCATATTGAAGAAGAAAATTTGTAATGACCCAGGATTTTGACGCCTTTGGTTATCGACATAAACACGATGACGACTAACCAAACATCGAAAAATACTGGTCATTAGTGAAAGAAATTAGAGGGTGAGGAAAGATAAGATAGAAACTTAGAATAGAAGAAGAAGAAGAACACAACATCAGAGTAACACGAACCTCACAGCAGAACGAATAAATATATTTCATATAACATAACTTGAAATATACATCTGTACTTGAATATAGATATCATTATCAAAGTACAGCACTTACAACACAGCGGAAATAACTATAGCTATATGATCCTGAAGCCTCCTTCTCCAGCTCTTCCAGTATATCTATAAATCCTGACTCCTTGACTGCCCGTACAAATTTAGGCACCCCAGAGTTCAGGGAAACAAACAAATAAACTCCGGGTCAGTCATTGGACTGGTATGAGTAAAACAGTTAAAAACAGTTCGAACAAGTAAACGATATCTCATAAGACCATGCCGCATAAAGGAACTGGTTTTTCACTTATGAGAATCCAAAATATCTTTATATCAAAAACCTTTTGATATTATAATAATGTCTATCAACCACAGTATATATATAATCATCTAGCAGAAACGCTTTCATCTCACATTCTACATATATAGTATACAATCAAAACCGCAAGCACGTATTGGGTAATGGATTTCCAACTATAACAAGGTATGGAACCACCTTTCACTAGTGTACCTCTAGAGAGAAATACACTGGGTTCAACAAGAACATCTTGCAACCCGGCCACACATGACCGACCACTCATTTCGCTTGAGTGTATCGAATGTATATCACCAACGGTTGGGATTAGCAACCGTTTCCCGAATGGGACAACATCAACAATAGATTTTTAGAAATGAAACTCTAGATCCGGTGATTATACACCCTACTTCGGTGCGACCGACTTAGCCATGCTGCCTGCCCGATTTCTGTCATTTACCGGATGTGAGGCTAGAAGCTACGCTTTATCATCACATCAGATTCACTTTGAATGCCACATCGTCAAATCTGTAACAACCCGTATTTCGATAACACGTTAAAACAAGAAATCAAGGCAGAATTTAATTATAAAACCTGAATCAGGATAAACGGGTTGCGCCATTGTGTTCGTCTCGGAAAACTACGCGAAATAGAGTCCAAGATTTCGTAAATCGGAGTTCGTATGACTGAGATATGGCCTCGCAAAGTTTCACGAAAATTCAAATCCGAAAACAGATTTGAAATTCAGCCCAATTAAGACACCACTCCATTTTTTAGACTTGACTTCTTCCCCAAGACATGCTTTGATGGCTTGGATTGAATCTAGGTTTAATCCTATGGCCTAAAACACTTGCCTAATCTATAAATAAGACCCTATCCTATCCTAAATCCTCATTATTCATTCATGCAACTAAACTATGACAAAATTTTACCTCTCATGGCCTCCACTCTCTTCATAAAATTTCTAAATGGTTTTCATGAGAGATTTTCCATGCATACAAGTGTTTTCAAGCTTGTATGAGTGTCATTAGCTTGCATTCAAGTCAAGTTTCTATCTTTGCATCATAAAGCAAAGGTTTTTATCATTTTGGCTCAAGGGTTTTTATGTTAAAGCTTGCATTTTGGGTCTATTTGATTGCATAAGGGCTTTGTCATATCTTTTGTGCCTTCATAGCAATGTAAGCCCTTTCCCTACTCTTAGATATTAACTATGAAGTTAAATGTTCATGTTGCAAGTTTGAGTTTGATCATTGAGTATGATACATGCTATCATGTCATGCAAGTTTATGAAGTCATTATCTTGATCTTGTGAGCTAAAAGCTACAACCTTTATGTTGAAATGTTGCATTAGGCAACATGAGAACCCTCATAACCTTTATGTCAACTTGCATATGAAGTCATAACCCTTATATGATGATATATGCGAGTTACTAGTCATCATTCCATATCTTTTGTCACCATGATTCGCTTATGTGCCAAGTTTGGGTTTATGCATGTTTTGAGGCTTAAGAATGTAACATGCAAGTTAATGAACACATTTGTGCCTCATTTGCCACCATGATTAACTTGTGGCTTAATATCCATTTTTGTCATGCCTTTGCCAAGTCTCTTCTTTTAATCCATTACGTTGTTGCGAACGTATATGCGAGTTTAAAAGCGTTGGGTTATGTTATGGGTAATTTCTAATGACATGAAAATACAACTTGAAAACATGAATTGAAATATAACATGGAAGTTGACATGTAAGTATGCATAAAGACATAAGCTTGGGAATTTACCTATTAAGTTAGGTCTACCCTTTGGGAATTTACCTATTAAGTTAGGTCTACCCAAATGCTTGAAAACTTGTAACATGTTTTGGGAAACATGATGGACATGACACTTAGATAATATAAGTGTGGCCAACTCGAGGTTGGGTTGAGTTTGCAACGTAAAACTACCCGGAACCGACCGGCCTAACTAGTAGTTGCAAACAATAGGACTCAATGTGAGAAGTTGGTCATGTTGTGCTTGAACCCGAGGTTAGACCAAGTTGTGGTGTAAAGCTACCCGGAACCGACCGGCTTAACTAGTAACCACAACAAAGTCTAATGTGAGAGGTGAAGGTGCATTAAGTAATTAATTCCACATGATAGGGTTAAGTTAATTTGATTAATGACTCTTAACCAAATATGACATGGACAAATGGGTTAAGTAATTTGATTAGGCTAATGATACTTAACAAAACATGACAAGGTTGGGTAGGTTAAGTAACTTGATTTCCCTAATGACACTTAACCATTTTTATATGACTAGTGGATGGGGTTAAGTTAACCAACACTTAATCAATCCAATGCGATAACTTGGTAAGGTTAAGTAAGTTTTCTTAATGACGCTTAACCGAAAAATACGGTTAACGAATGGGGTTAAGATTAGACTCAACTAGTCTAAACATGGAAATCGGATGGGGTTAAGTTAGCCTAGACTTAATTAATCCCACTTGGTAGTTTAATGGGGTTAAGTTAAACACTTAACTAATCTAAACATGATGAATTGATGTGGTTAAGTGACCTATACTTATCCAATCTAACTCGTTAATTTATTGTTGTTAAGTTAACCAATACTTAACCAATATAACGTGAAAACATGATAAGGCTAAGTCACGAATCGCTTGAATACACTTGACCGATTTGACTAAGTAAATTGATAGGGTCAAGTTAATATATACTTAACCAATCTAGAATGATAATTGGACGAGGTTAAGTCGTGAATTGCTTAATATACTTAACCAACTTGAGCATGGTTTGTAGGGTTAAGCCTTGAACTTGGATACTTAGCCAATTTTGACAGGATTTGTAGACGGGTTAAGTCATGAACTTAAGTGACACTTAATCCATTATGTAAACCCTAGTTCTAAGGATTAGGTGGATAACCGTAGTTAACAAGGATAACGGGAACAATGCTAAGTGGTAAACCTTAGTTGAAGAATAACTAAGTAATGATTCTTAGTCAAGGAAATTTAGACCAGTTCATAGATAGATGAGTAACCTGATACGGTAGGTCATCGTTTAAGTATACGAGTAGGAGCAAGTATCTGATTTAGATAAAGGCTCCAACGAACTGGGTAACGAAGCAGCGGCTTCGGGGAACGTGAGGATATTCTTGGTATTCCTCTATGAGCTGCCAGGTGATTATACTAGGCTCATGAGAGGTTAAGGTCTGCGTTAGAAGAACCAAGAGTATGCCTTGGTTGCTATACGAGCGACCTAAAGACGGGGATGGATAGGGGATAGTCGACGATACACGGTTGTACCCTAGATAGCATTTCGTCAGACTACCTACCATCTTTGGTCAAGCGTGTACGTACGGAAAGGCAGAGAACACCCAATAGACCATAATTGCTATCTAATTATGGTTGCGGTAAGGCTTGGATGTGGGTTGGCCAGTGTTGTGTTCTCATACAGGATTTATCCTGCCTTATCTTTCACTAGTTGAGGGAGTGGTCTCGTGGGACCATAGCCACGTATAGGAAAAAACAGACCTTAGTATCTGCATCGGCAGATAAATTGAAAGCTCCCGACCGAGTCCTGTATTTCCTGGTCTACCCTGTGACAGGACTCGGATGGCACGATGTGATACATGTGCATACAATCATGGAAAAACGATTCACGATGAATGCGTGGGAAAAAGGGCGCGTTTGGCGGTTAGCGTAATCCCTAGTGGCCCTAGGTGGTTGAACCCAAACCGAGATACGAAAACGTGCAATAGGTAAGCATAATCACTAGCAGCCCTAGGTAGCATAAGTCCTAGTTGTACAAACAATAATTCATGTTGGAAGACCCTAGATAGGTTTAGGGTAACAGTCCAAACCGATCTTAAGGATCATGGAACTATGTTAAAGTAATATAGAATCTCATGGGAAAGCCCGTATGGTATACGGCAAGGGACTGAACATTTACATGGAATAAAACATACAAGTTGAGTAACCTATATATGCGATATATTAGGTTGACATGGACCATTACACGACTTTTGAGTGAGGGTCATTCTTGGTTAACACATGACACAGTGGGGATACTAGTACGGTAGGTGCAGAGCTAAAATACAGGATAGATATCACGGGGCGTTATACGTGACAGATATCTTGGGGACATTATACTTGATAGAAACCTGACGATGTGATACCTTGTTTTATCTTGACATCGTAATTTATCATGACACCTTAGTTTATCTGAGTTCAGTAGTTCATCCTGTTATTTTGATTTAGCTTATCTATCTTGTTATCATGCTTATGTTCATCTCAGTTTCTCATGTCAGTTAACTTTACTAGTTTTTATGCTAATAGTAGATAGGGCTTACTCAGTCTTTTTGACTGACCCGTTTTGTTTCGCCTCTTTTCTTCCATTCCCCCCCCCCAAGGTTACAGGGAGGAAATACTGTTGTTTAGTTCGGACTTCTTCTGCTTGAAGGTCATCATGGATGGCTTGGACTTTTCTTGGCTAATGGCTACTTTATTGTTTTTACTTGGGGAATAATTTATGAAAATGTCTTTATGCTTCTTTACTATTGCAAGACAGGTTTTGATGTACTCTGATGTAAAAGGCTTTAGACCTTATTTATTCATGTTATGAAAGTTTGATTTTACTTCCGCTATTTTATATGTTCTGTCTTGTGATATTTCTGTGCATGTTTACCAATAATGCCCCTCTAAAGCTAGTGCATTCCTTTTGCGAGTGACCCTAGCGGAGGCGGGGTGTTACATTTGGTATCAGAGCAGAAGGTTACCAGACTAGGCAAAAGTTTTTAAAGACCTTCTGAAAATTATTTGAAAACCGTTTACAAAGAAGCATTTTTTAAGAAAATTTTCTTTTAAAATAAAAAGGCTATTCCCCAAAGGCCATTAGCACTATCCTTGTTTCCTTAATTGAATCTCTTCTCCTTTCTTTCCTCCATCTGTAGTCACAGTGGTTTTAACTGCGACTAGTCTTTTCTATCTACGAAAGTGCTTTCCATGCGATGGAGGTGGTTCTCGAGAGACCAGTGGCCACGTTATAAGAAAGGATAGTGAGAAAGAGGATAAAGGATACGAGCTTAAGGATAAGCAACTTGTTGGTATGGCTCAACCCATAACGAAAAAGTATCTTTGGTATGGTGAAACGGGACGGATAGTTAAGTATTATGGGACAAGGACAAGATCATCGGGAGGGCAGTAGTATGCTCTCATTTCTAGAGTACCTCGGAAGGAGGGTAACGATCTTGTTAAAGGTTTAGCTTTTCTTCTCTATCATCCCGTTAGGACTTCGTTGTTCGTATCATTTAAGTCTGCTTCGATAGTTGAGTCTCTGCACCTTAAGTACTAGCGTAATAGAGAATCCCAATTTTGTCTATAAGTCCTATTGGAGAATCAGTCCATTTATACATGACTTGTTTGGATTTGGGAATGTCTATGCCAAGTGTTGAGTTTGGAAATAATGCTTATGTTTATAAGCTATGGATGGATTCTAGGGATGAAGTGGTTATCCAGTAGGGGGTGCCACTCTCGGTTTTGATAGGAGGGTAGTTAGACCTTTTGACTAGCCTTGGTAATGCCCTCGAAGTATCGGGTAACCTTTTTGAGGTTCTGTCATGACTAGTTACTTAGAATCCCTTGATGCCTTTATTGGAAATTTGAAGCCCGATCGAGTGGTGTTCGCCAATAAGACGGATGGTTTACTTCATTTATGCATGGGTTATAGAGATCACCCTAGTAAGTGCGCATGATAACCTGATTGACATCTGTTTACTTTCAAGAGAAAGTTCTTCTACATGGAATACCTTATAGTATATAAACGAGATCCAAGATTCACTAGTGAATTTTGGAAAGCTTGCATGAGATCATGAGTACGCAGTCATGTTTGCGTCAAGTATTCTAGGAAAAGGATAAGTGCAAGTGGAACGAGAGGCGACGAAGAAATGAGTTCCAGCTCTTGTTATGGAAACAGGAAATAAGAAGCTACGAAATCGTGAAGTTAAAAGACGGTCAAGGCACAATGGAATTAAGCTCGAGGAAATACGACTTTGATGGTCAAAGACTAGATACGCGCATGATATCTCTTTCTGGGAGTATATCCTTGATCCCTGTTTTCTGTAGAGCTTACTTGTAGGCTATCTTTTGTGGACATCTTCTTGGTCCTATTTTCTGTTACAAACCCCGTAAGGAGTTTGTCTTGTTTATCTTCTCGACCCTGTTTCAGGGAATTCTAGGTAGAACCCTATGGATGTAAACATGTATTTGAAACATGTTATGATTGATATGGTTGCAAGTTGTTGCTCGTGGATGCGCGAATACACATTAGATACTAGCTCGACTCGGTCACATTTCATATTGCATATGCACGAGTATTTATACTTGTTTATGGATGAAATCGAATGTATTATCATGCGGTTGTTGCATATGAATGAATGATTTTGCACGCATATAGTATCTATATGACTAGGACTATTTGCATACATGTTGGATTCATGGCACTATACATATTTTGCATTAGAAAGATTATTCAGGCCTGACCATTAGCATTAGCTAAGGAACATGTACACACACGTTTTGCATATATTCATACAGCATTAGAAATCATCTAAGGACAATGGTTGCTTGTGGATGATGTTTTGAGTAGATGGATGATGGATGGTAGGATATGTTCTTCCTAACTTGGAGATTTCGGGGACGAAATCCTAAAAGGAGGGGAGAATGTAACAACCCGTATTTCGATAACACGTTAAAACAAGAAATCAAGACAGAATTTAATTATAAAACCTGAATCAGGATAAACGGGTTGCGCCATTGCGTTCGTCTCGGAAAAATACGCGAAAAAGAGTCCGAAATTTCGTAAATCGGAGTTCGTATGACTGAGATATGGCCTCGCAAAGTTTCACGAAAATTCAAATCCGAAAACAGATTTGAAATTCAGCCCAATTAAGACACCACTCCATTTTTTAGACTTGACTTCTTCCCCAAGACATGCTTTGATGGCTTGGATTGAATCTAGGTTTAATCCTATGGCCTAAAACACTTGCCTAATCTATAAATAAGACACTAACCTATCCTAAATCCTCATTATTCATTCATGCAACTAAACTATGGCAAAATTTTACCGCTCATGGCCTCCACTCTCTTCATAAAATTTCTAAATGGTTTCTATGAGAGATTTTCCGTGCATACAAGTGTTTTCAAGCTTGTATAAGTGTCATTAGCTTGCATTCAAGTCAAGTTTCTATCTTTGCATCATAAAGCAAGGGTTTTGATCATTTTGGCTCAAGGGTTTTTATGTTAAAGCTTGCATTTTGGGTCTATTTGATTGCATAAGGGCTTTGTCATATCTTTTGTGCCTTCATAGCAATGTAAGCCCTTTCCCTACTCTTAGATATTAACTATGAAGTTAAATGTTCATGTTGCAAGTTTGGGTTTGATCATTGAGTATGATACATGCTATCATGTCATGCAAGTTTATGAAGTCATTATCTTGATCTTGTGAGCTAAAAGCTACAACCTTTATGTTGAAATGTTGCATTAGGCAACATGAGAACCCTCATAACCTTTATGTCAACTTGCATATGAAGTCATAACCCTTATATGATGATATATGCGAGTTACTAGTCATCATTCCATATCTTTTGTCACCATGATTCGCTTATGTGCCAAGTTTGGGTTTATGCATGTTTTGAGGCTTAAGAATGTAACATGCAAGTTAATGAACACATTTGTGCCTAATTTGCCACCATGATTAACTTGTGGCTTAATATCCATTTTTTTCATGCCTTTGCCAAGTCTCTTCTTTTAATCCATTACGTTGTCGCGAACGTATATGCGAGTTTAAAAGCGTTGGGTTATGTTATGGGTAATTTCTAATGACATGAAAATACAACTTGAAAACATGACTTGAAATATAACATGGAAGTTGACATGTAAGTATGCATAAAAACATAAGCTTGGGAATTTACCTATTAAGTTAGGTCTACCCTTTGGGAATTTACCTATTAAGTTAGGTCTACCCAAATGCTTGAAAACTTGTAACATGTTTTGGGAAACATGATGGACATGACACTTAGATAATATAAGTGTGGCCAACTTGAGGTTGGGTTGAGTTTGCGACGTAAAACTACCCGGAACCGACCGGCCTAACTAGTAGTTGCAAACAATAGGACCCAATGTGAGAAGTTGGTCATGTTGTGCTTGAACCCGAGGTTAGACCAAGTTACGGTGTAAAGCTACCCGGAACCGACCGGCTTAACTAGTAACCACAACAAAGTCTAATGTGAGAGGTGAAGGTGCATTAAGTAATTAATGCCACATGATAGGGTTATGTTAATTTGATTAATGACTCTTAACCAAATATGACATGGACAAATGGGTTAAGTAATTTGATTAGGCTAATGATACTTAACAAAACATGACAAGGTTGGGTAGGTTAAGTAACTTGATTTGCCTAATGACACTTAACCATTTTTATATGACTAGTGGATGGGGTTAAGTTAACCAACACTTAATCAATCCAACGCGATAACTTGGTAAGGTTAAGTAAGTTTTCTTAATGACGCTTAACCGAAAAATACGGTTAACGAATGGGGTTAAGATTAGACTCAACTAGTCTAAACATGGAAATCGGATGGGGTTAAGTTAGCCTAGACTTAATTAATCCCACTTGGTAGTTTAATGGGGTTAAGTTAAACACTTAACTAATCTAAACATGATGAATTGATGTGGTTAAGTGACCTATACTTATCCAATCTAACTCGTTAATTTATTGTGGTTAAGTTAACCAATACTTTACCAATATAACGTGAAAACATGATAAGGCTAAGTCACGAATCGCTTGAATACACTTGACCGATTTGACTAAGTAAATTGATAGGGTCAAGTTAATATGTACTTAACCAATCTAGAATGATAATTGGACGAGGTTAAGTCGTGAATTGCTTAATATACTTAACCAACTTGAGCATGGTTTGTAGGGTTAAGCCTTGAACTTGGATACTTAGCCAATTTTGACAGGATTTGTAGACGGGTTAAGTCATGAACTTAAGTGACACTTAATCCATTATGTAAACCCTAGTTCTGAGGATTAGGTGGATAACCGTAGTTAACAAGGATCACGGGAACAATACTAAGTGGTAAACCTTAGTTGAAGAATAACTAAGTAATGATTCTTAGTCAAGGAAATTTAGACTAGTTCATAGATAGATGAGTAACCTGATACGGTAGGTCATCGTTTAAGTATACGAGTAGGAGCAAGTATCTGATTTAGATAAAGGCTCCAGCGAACTGGGTAACGAAGCAGCGGCTTCATGGAACGTGAGGATATTCTTGGTATCCCTCTATGAGCTGCCAGGTGATTATACTAGGCTCATGAGAGGTTAAGATCTGCGTTAGAAGAACCAAGAGTATGCCTTGGTTGTTATACGAGCGACCTAACGACGGGGATGGATAGGGGATAGTCGACGATACACGGTCGTACCCTAGATAGCATTTCGTCAGGCTACCTACCATCTTTGGTCAAGCGTGTACGTACGGAAAGGCAGAGAACACCCAATAGACCATAATTGCTATCTAATTATGGTTGCGGTAAGGCTTGGATGTGGGTTGGCCAGTGTTGTGTTCTCATACAGGATTTATCCTGTCTTGTCTTTCACTAGTTGAGGGAGTGGTCTCGTGGGACCATAGCCACGTATAGGAAAAAACAGACCTTAGCATCTGCATCGGCAGATAAATTGAAAGCTCCCGACCGAGTCCTGTATTTCCTGGTCTGCCCTGTGACAGGACTCGGATGGCACGATGTGATACATGTGCATACAGTCATGGAAAAGCGATTCACGATGAATGCGTGGGAAAAAGGGCGCGGTTGGCGGTTAGCGTAATCCCTAGTGGCCCTAAGTGGTTGAACCCAAACCGAGATACGAAAACGTGCAATAGGTAAGCATAATCCCTAGCAGCCCTAGGTAGCATAAGTCCTAGTTGTACAAACAATAATTCATGTTGGAAGACCCTAGCTAGGTTTAGGGTAACAGTCCAAACCGATCTTAAGGATCATGGAACTATGTAAAGTAATATAGAATCTCATGGGAAAGCCCGTATGGTCTACGGCAAGGGACTGAACATTTACATGGAATAAAACATACAAGTTGAGTAACCTATATATGCGAAATATTAGGTTGACATGGACCATTACACGACTTTTGAGTGAGGGTCATTCTTGGTTAACACATGACACGGTGGGGATACTAGTACGGTAGGTGCAGAGCTAAAATACAGGATAGATATCACGGGGCGTTATACGTGACAGATATCTTGGGGATATTATACTTGATAGAAACCTGACGATGTGATACCTTGTTTTATCTTGACATCGTAATTTATCATGACACCTTAGTTTATCTGAGTTCAGTAGTTCATCCTGTTATTTTGATTTAGCTTATCTATCTTGTTATCATGCTTATGTTCATCTCAGTTTCTCATGTCAGTTAACTTTACTAGTTTTTATGCTAATAGTAGATAGGGCTTACTCAGTCTTTTTGACTGACCCGTTTTGTTTTGCCTCTTTTCTTCCGTTCCCCCCCCAGGTTACAGGGAGGAAATACTGTTGTTTAGTTCGGACTTCTTCTGCATGAAGGTCATCATGGATGGCTTGGACTTTTCTTGGCTAATGGATACTTTACTGTTTTTACTTGGGGAATAATTTATGAAAATGTCTTTATGCTTCTTTACTATTGCAAGACAGGTTTTGATGTACTCTGATGTAAAAGGCTTTAGACCTTATTTATTCATGTTATGAAAGCTTGATTTTACTTCCGCTATTTTATATGTTCTATCTTGTGATATTTCTGTGCATGTTTACCAATAATGCCCCTCTAAAGCTAGTGCATTCCTTTTGCGAGTGACCCTAGCGGAGGCGGGGTGTTACAAAATCCATCAAATCACCGATTGACGTCATCAACCATACATTATGTGTTAGCTAAAAGAAGTTTCCTTCTCTACTTCCACTCTTGGTACAGTTGGAGAAATCAATATACGTGATCGTCTGGAAATACTCTGTCAGACATCCGTCCATACAAGTCATCGAGGAACAGGATGAACCGAAGGCACTATTCTGTAAACAGGATGGCCCTTGCATAACTCCGTCTTCAATTTCCTTTGGCATATATGATTCGCCACGCATATGCCAATACATAGTGGTTCTTTGGATAATAATCCAACCGGTCTCTCCATATTAACAATGTTAAAATGGTCAAAACTTCGATAGTCTGTGATTTAACTATCGAAGAAAAACAGGTGTGCAAACAACGATATTATTTCAAATGGAAATTTATATCGATCAAACATCATTCAACATTTATCTCTTTATTTCATTAATTTACTTATCTCATGTTTCCCTATATTCAATATTTCTTTTTTTCTAAATTTGGAAAATATACGTTATTAACAATGGAAAACATTTCCATTTCTTGTTTTCTTTATTAGAAAACATTTCTGGTTTCTTATTTGGAAACCATTTCCAAAGCTTCTTCATTGGACTTAGACAGATGTTTAAACAAACCATCGCGATGCCAACTCAAACCATTTCCTTTAATGCCGAACCTTAACTATTCCTTAGTTAGAAACGAAGCCAATCAAGTTGGGGTAGAACTACCTCTCAGACCTTAACTGAACAACATTTCTAACTTTGAAATAGGCAAAGTTCACTTTATATTCCTTTTACTAACTTCCTTACTTAACCCTCCTTCGAATAGCTATATTCGATTGACTCTTTTCACTTAACTCTATTCGATTAACCCTTATCAATTAACTCTATTGGACTAACACTATTGGATTAACTCTATTTGACTAACGCTATTGATTTACTCATTTCACTTAACTCCTTTCAAATAAACTATATTCGATAACTCCCTTTACTTTCTTTGAATAAACTATATTCGATTAACTCATTTGCTTCTATTCGAATAAACTATATTCGATTAACTCCTTTTACTTTCTATTCGAATAAACTATATTCAATTAACTCATTTGCTTCTATTCGAATAAACTATATTCGATTAACTCCTTTTACTTTAACTCTAATCGATTAAACTAACATCGGTTAACTCCTTTTGATTTAACTAACATCGATTAACTCCTTTTAACTCGATTAAACTAACATCGATTAACTCCTTTTAACTCGATTAAACTAACATCGATTTAACTCCTTTTACTTTCTTTTAAACTAACATCGATTAACTTCTTTTACTAGATTAAACTATTCATTTATAAAGATTTACTTTTAGTAACGGTTCTTCACTTTACAAATGATTTCCTTCTTATAACAGTTTCCTTTTTATAACGTTTTTCCCTTTTTCTAAATATCTCCTATTTATAAATATTCCAATTTATAAATATTCCTTATTTATAAATATTCCATTTATAAATATTTTATTTTCATATATCACTTTGAAAATATTCTCTTATCCACATTTCGGTATGTTATGGTATTCAACATATCAAATGAAGATGATCAGTATCGTTCAAACACATATAAATCGACAACAGATTATATATCACATCATATACCACAATATATGAAAAACAATAAAATAACTGTTGAGGAATCCAGTTGGATTCCTCCAACCTGTTTCCCTGCATCACAGATGTTAAACAATATAGATAACATCACTTTCAGTTCCATATGATATATTCTGTTAAACAGAATCAATATAGAAATTCAAATAACTGACTAGCAGTTCAATCAAACGGTCAACACACAGTCAATCAGCCAATATTTAACAGTTCTAAAAATACAACATGAAATTATAAACTGTTCAGAGTTAGTGAGATTTACTCACATTGGACTGTTATCGTTAAAAACGATAATTGTCGCTTTGTCCATTCAGACGTTTGATTTTATCATGAAATTCCAATAGCTCAGTTTCCAGCCATATTAGTCCCATAATCATCATGACTGGTTCCACCCGACCTTTTATAATATATAAACACGTTAAATTTATTTTAATCATACAATTTAATAATAAATTTCTTAATTAAATTATCAACTTTATTTTAATCACCTTGTTAAGGATATCAACGGCCATTTACTTCTCTATGGTGTTTTCCTTCTTTCAGGAAATCTACGCTACAAGTTTCTCCCATCCAAATACTCTTCTGCCCAAAACAAACATGTTTTTATCCATACTGGGCTTTTCACATTCATCCAAGATGGCCTAACTCCACTCTACCAACCCACACAGCTCTTCTTCTCATTCCCCTTTCTTCCCAGATAACCGAAATCTGCTGTTCCTCAAATTCGGATCCCTCCAACAAATGCTCAGCATAAACTTCACCACAATAAAACACAGCAAAAGTCTTTTCTTCCCAAGAATAATTCACGCACCCAATCACGCGCTCAAAACTCACAGCTAGAAATTCATCTTCGATCCAGTCCCCTCCATCCTGTGCTCATCTCGCCCTACTGCCTAGTTCAAAAATCGCAGCACTTCATTTTACAAACGCATCGAACATTCCATCTGCCTCTTACAAACAAACTCCTCCATCAGACCCAACGTGTTCTTCATCTTTTCACGTCAGCACCACCCCGATGTCCCATCACAATCAGCTTCGAACTGCCCTCTGCCTTTGCCATCTCCTCCGGTCGACCCCACCCGAATGCCATCTCAAACCATGTCCGACCATACTCTGACAGACTGCAGCTTGCCTCCCTCACTCCAACGCCTCACTCGACTCAACGCCTTCCCCTTTCCACCGTGAAAGTGTAACGACCCGGATTTCGAGCGACTTTGGTTATCGACGTAAGCACGACGTCGATAACCAAAACATCGAAAAATCCTGGTAATTAGTGAAAGAAATTAGAGGGTGAGGAAAGATAAGATAGAAACTTAGAATAGAAGAAGAAGAAGAACACAACATCAGAGTAACACGAATCTCACAGCGGAACGAATAAATATATTTCATAACATAACTTTGAAATACAAACTTGGTACTTGAATATACATATCATTATCAAAGTACAGCACTTACAACACGGCGGAAATAAACTATAGCTATATGATCCTGAAGCCTCCTGCTCCAAGCTCTTCCAGTGTATCTGTAAAACCCGACTACTTGACTGCCCGTACAAATTTAGGCACCCAAGAGTTTAGGGAAAACAACAAAGTAAACTCCGGGTCAGTCATGGGACTGGTATGAGTAAAACAGTTTAAAAACAGTTGAACAAGTGAATGATATCTCATAAGACCACGCCGCATAACGGAACGGGTTTTTCCCTTATGAGAATCCAAGATAACTTTATATCAAAAACCTTTTGATATTATAATAATGTCTATGTACAAATAGATATCAACTAGCAGAAACGCTTTCATCTCACGTTCTACATATATAGTATACAATCAAAACCGCAAGCACGTATTGGGTAATGGATTTCCAACTATGACAAGGTATGGAATCACCTTTCGCTAATGTACCTCTAGAGAGGAATACACTGGGTTCAACAAGAACATCTTGCAACCCGGCCACACATGACCGACCACTCATTTCGCTTGAGTGTATCGAATGTATATCACCAACAGTTGGGATCAGCAACCGTTTCCCGAATGGGACAGCATCAACAATAGATTTTTAGAAGTAAATGAAACTCTAGATCAGGTGATTATACACCCTACTTCGGTGCGACCGACTTAGCTATGCTGCCTGCCCGATTTCTGTCATTTACCGGATGATGAGGCTAGAAGCTATGCTTTATCATCATGTCAGATTCACTTTGAATGCCACATCATCAAATCCATTAGATCACCGATTGACGTCCTCAACAATACGTTATGTGTTAGCTAAGAGAAGTTTCCTTCTCCGCTTCCACTCTTGGTACGGTTGGAGAAATCAATATATGTGATCATCTGGAAATACTCTGTCAGACATCCATCCATACAAGTCACCCAGGAACAGGATGAACTGAAGGCACTATTCTGTAAACAGGATAGCCCTTGCATAACTCCATCTTCAATTTCCTTTGGCATATATGATTCGCAACGCTTATGCCAATACAGAGTGGTTCTTTGGATAATAATCCAACCGGTCTCTCCATATTAACAACGTTAAAATGGTCAAAACTTCGATAGTTTGTGATTTAACTATCGAATAAAAACAAGTGTGCAAACAACGATATTATTTCCAAATGGAAATTATATCGATCAAACATCATTAAACATTCATCTCCTTAGTTCATTAATCTACTTATCTCTTGTTCCCTATGTTCAATATTTCTTATTTTCTAGATTTAGAAAATATACGTTATTAACAAATGGAAAACATTTCCATTTCCTGTTTTCTTTATTTGAAAACATTTCTGGTTTCTTATTTGGAAAACATTTCCAAAGCTTCTTCCTTACTTAACCCTCCTTCGAATAACTATATTCGATTGACTCTTATCAATTAACTCTATTGGACTAACCCCTATCAATTTACTCTATTGGACTAACACTATTGGATTAACTCTATTTGACTAATGCTATTGATTTACCCATTTCACTTAACTCCTTTCGAATAACTATATTCGATTAACTCATTCGCTTCTATTCGAATAACTATATTCGATTAACTCTTTCGCTTCTATTCGAATAACTATATTCGATTAACTCTTTCGCTTCTATACAAATAACTATATTCGATTAACTCATTCGCTTCTATTCGAATAACTATATTCGATTAACTCTTTTGCTTCTATTCGAATAACTATATTCGATTAACTCTTTCGCTTCTATTCGAATAACTATATTCGATTAACTCATTCGCTTCTATTCGAATAACTATATTCGATTAACTCTTTTGCTTCTATTCGAATAACTATATTCGATTAACTCTTTCGCTTCTATTCGAATAACTATATTCGATTAACTCTTTTGCTTCTATTCGAATAACTATATTCGATTAACTCTTTCGCTTCTATTCGAATAACTATATTCGATTAACTCATTCGCTTCTATTCGAATAACTATATTCGATTAACTCATTTGCTTTAAACTCTAATCGATTAAACTAACATCGATTAGCTCCTTTGCTTTAACTCTAATCGATTAACTAACATCGATTAACTCCCTTTTACTTTGACACTAATCGATTAAGTAACATCGATTAACTTCTTTTACTTTAACACAAATCGATTAACTAACATCGATTAACTTCTTTTGCTTTAACACTAATCGATTAACTAACATCGATTAATTTCTTTTACTTTGACACTAATCGATTACTAACATCGATTAACTTCTTTTACTTTAACACTAATCGATTAACTAACATCGATTAATTTCTTTTACTTTAACACTAATTGATTACTAACATCGATTAACTTCTTTTACTTTAACACTAATCGATTAACTAACATCGATTAACTTCTTTTACTTTAACACTAATCGATTAACTAACATCGATTAACTTCTTTTGATACTACGTTTTCCGTTACAACTATTTCCTTTTTATAACGTTTACTTACCGTTACAAATATATCCTATTTATAACTTCTATTTACCGTTACAAATATTTCCTATTTATAACTTCTATTTACCGTTACAAATATTTCCTATTTATAACGTTTACTTACCGTTACAAATATTTCATATTTATAACGTTTACTTACCGTTACAAATATATCCTATTTATAACTTCTATTTATTTTCTAAATAAATATTCCTTTTCTATTTCTATTTATTTTCTAAATAAATATCCCTTTTATAAAACCGTGTTCGTTTTATAAATAATTCCTTTTATAAAATCCTGTGATTTTATAAAATTCCTTTATTTCAATATACATTGAAATACTTCTTTTTACATCCCAGGGTCTTTTATGATATTTAAAATATCGAATAACAATGATCAATATCATTCCAACACACATAATCCATAACAGATTATATAACACATCATATATCACAATATATGAAAACAGTAAAATAAATGTTGAGGAATCCAGTCGGATTCCTCCAACCTGTTTCCCTGCATCACAGATGTTAAACAATATAGATAACATCACTTTCCAGTTCTATATGATATATTCTGTTAAACAGAATCAATATAGAAAATTTAACTAACTGTCTAGCAGTTCAATCAAACAGTCAACATACAGTATCAGCCAATATCTAACAGTTCTAAAAATATAACATGAAATTATAAACTGTTCAAAGTTAGTGAGATTTACTCACATTTGCAGTTCATCGCTAAAGAACGATAAACTGTTGTTTAATTTGAATAAAACAATTTAATTCGCCATAAATGGTAACGAGCTCGGATTCACTCCCAGTCAGCTCCATGGTGTAGCCACCATCCATACAACCCCATCGGATTTTGTTTCACTGAATTTCGATCATGTATGATGAAGTTATGTTATTTAAAAGTTGGTATACTATTGAAATAAAATAAACATTGGATTAAAATTTTAATTGGGCTTAATCCTATAAACAGGCCCATACCATTTTCAACTTACCAGGCCCGCGGTTTACCCTTTCCTCCCACTTCCGATACCTCCTCTGTCGAGCTCCAGGGAAATCGAAATGACCATCGTGGAAATTTCTACTCCACGTCTTCCCTCCTCCTTTCACCTTTCTCAAAACCGCAACCACCATGGCACTTAGCGAACCACCTTCTTCGATTTCCTCCTAATCTCGTACAACCCGCACTGCTCTCGATCATCTCCACTGTCGCGATGTCCGCAGTTCCTCACGTTCACAGTTTCCACCCGTCATCTGTCCACGCGTACGACCATCATGCTCCGTGACTTCAAAGCAGCTCACTCCATACGCATGAAGCCAGCACCCTTCCCTGTCCTTCATTTTCTTCACGTCGCCATGCATAGTTTCAATCAACAGCCCCTTCCCCTTGCCGCATGCTCTCAGCTCCACTGTTCCCATAACTTCCATCGAATCAAAACAACGTGACCTCTTCTTCTCTGAAATGGATTGGAAGGATGTGGTTTTTGATTCCACTTGCTTTTCGAAAACGAGAAACAAGGGAGGCTGCAGCGTATTTATAATATTAGAATACGTGGTAGGTTGCTTTATCGTTTGGTGAGGGGAGTTCCTACGTGAGTGTTATACGTGAGTGGTGAGAGGAGTTCATACGTTTGTTATATTTGAGTGGTGAGAGGAGTTCATACGTTTGTTATATTTGAGTGGTGAGAGGAGTTCATACGTTTGTTATATTTGAGTGGTGAGAGGAGTTCATACGTTTGTTATATTTGTTTGGTCATGGTCCATCAAAACATCATCATCCCAGTAGACAAATGTTTGGTATTTATAGAAGTTAGGGTACCCTACTATATCAAACTCCGTTCGCGTATGAACTGCTATGGACAGAAAACAAATTTCAGTTGTGATCAGCAATGTGTCCAGATCCCAAAAATATAAAAATACTGGTAGGTGGACTCATATTTTGAAACTTCAAAATATTGATTACAGGGTGCCAAATACTCCAAATAAAAAGTTGCTTATTAAATTAATTAAAAACTACCATAAAATTCTAAAAATTAAATTATCACTATTTCCCAAAAGAACCTCGTCTAAATTCACACCCGATATCTAGTTATTTTGAAATAACCATTATGGCCATGAACGAATATACCGCTGCTTTTCTGGAAATTTGATTTGGACATAAATCAAAATCTACACGACGAAATCCTGATTTTTCTCTTCCACTAGAAAGATATACTCCACCAGCTCCACACGTTTCTTGTTTCACAGAAATCCGGCTTAAAACGAATCCTGTACATTCAGTTGAAGTTCAAATCGCCAAATAGCGAACTACAGCGCCATTTCGAGCTCGTTTATAATTATATTATAAACTATACGTTCAACTGTCGACGATTGAATATATTCGTTATTCAAATTCAATTCTAAGCTGAATTAAATATCCCAGATGATCCGGTTTACACCATATCGTCATTTCGACAAATTCTGATTATTCAGAATTAAATATATTATTTTAATTAAATGTTCATCATTATTTAATTCCACGGCCATTAAATTCACTAACCCACCATTTATAAATAAATCATAATACCCCTGCCAATGCGGGTCATTACAATCTTCCCCACTTAAAAATAATTTCGTCCTCGAAATTGCTTGAAGGTAGAGGACGACCCTATCGACTGGTTAGAACATATTTGTTCACTTCTTAACTTCAGTTTCAACTGGACCAATTTAATTTCAATTAAATCATTAATTAATTCTTATCAACGAAAATTTTCAAAAATCCTGAAAATTTTCTAACTCCTTATCTCTTCGAAAAATTTCGCCAGCACCTCCTTTGTACAGGTCAATACGTCAAACAACAACTCGCCACTCTGGGCCATCTCCAATCCAAAAGAAAATCAAACAGCCAAGCGGCTTGCCGATTCGGCTCATCAAAATCTCATATCATATGAAATATAAACTTGTACCTTTTATCGGCATATCAACTCTGTCACTTCCATATGCTATCAACTCAGCATATACAAGAGTTATCCTATCAAATTCTGAAATCCTTTCATCTCCAACACAACCATTCGCTTTTTACCAAGCCAAATTTTCATTTCAACTCAAGTTTCGTTCTTGATCCCCAACTCTTAACTTGATTATCACCTTACACTTCACATTTGAATCTCACAATCAAATTTGCCTTGATATCATTCTAATTCAAAACTCAGTTACCACTTTACTGGCTTTACTTTAATTCAAATTTTCTTTCACAAATTTCTGTTAAATTTGTTTTTAATTCAAACAGTCTCTTCATGGGAGTTTTAAACAGTTTACTTTTTCAAAAATCAAATTTTCCTTTTTGAAATCCAACTAAGCCCATAATCAATATTCTATTAGTTAAATCACTTCTCTATTTCTTCATCAATATTTGTTAACCAAATATTTTCAATAACCATATTTGGCCTTTTATGTTATTTGGAAAACATTTCCAAATATCGCCTACCTTTATTTTCTAACTTTTAGAAAAATATATGCTATTTATAATTGGAAAATACTCCAATTATTTATCTCTTTTCCGATCTCGTTTATTACCATACTTAGGAAATATTTATTATTATTTCCAAGTTTACACTTATTTGGGTTAAAACGGATGTTGTGTAAAACATCGTTACGACAACCCAAATACTATATTCAACTAACTCTTATTCAACATTGATCTTCGAGCCTGAAATCTTACTATTTATTTGTTAATAATGAAATCAATCAAGTTGGGGTATAACTACCTCTCAGACCTTGACTGAATAACATTTATAACGTCAAAACAGATATGACTACTTACTCGAATAATCAATACCATACAACTACTTATTCACCTTTAAACACGTATACACTTTCTCTTTCTATTCTTACTAGATTTTATTCTAGACTTCCTTTTTGATTTTACTATTCTATTTTTAAGTTCGTTTTCTTATCGACTTCTATACATATCGATACGTTGATTTCTAACTATCAGATTATCTTAAAAATATTCTAACTCCTTAAATTCCTGGAAAAAAATTCGCCATAACCTCCTTTGTACCAGGAGCATCGGGATATTCCCCAATCTGCCACACAGGCCTTCTTCAATCAAAAAGAAAAAGAAAAGCCAAGCGGCTAGCCGATACGGCGCATAAAATCTCATATATGAATTAAATACATACCTTTCGTCGAGCATTCTATTTATATACCTTCATAACTTATCCATACCTATCTCATGTATATCCATACATTTCTAATTCATTTCAACTTAATCCAATCGTTTTAACTTAGTTCGTTAAGTGATTTTCAAATTACTGGTTTGCCCATTTCACCTTCATATTTGAGTATAACATGTTCAAATATATTTTAACTTGTTTATCAACGAATTGAATTCCATTTCTAATTTTATGTTCTATATTCGATTTCGAATATCCATTTACAGATCCAATCCACCTTTCAAAGTTCAACTTCAACTTCAAAACTCGATTAACTAATTCCTCTCGACTTAGTTAATTCTATTCAATTTCTATATTTGAATTTCGTTTCAATTTCCTTATTCAAATTCTATATTTGAATTTCATTTCAATTCTATTTGAATATTCTTTATTCAAATTTCATTTTCACTTCTATTTGAATCCTCTACATTCAAATTTCACTTCACTTTCGATATTCAAATCCTATATTTGAAATCTCTTATATTTTCTATATCCAAACGCCATTTGAATTTCTATATTCAAATTCTATATCACTTCCATTGAATTCCATATATTCAAACTCCTTTGAATTTCTATATTCAATTTCTATTTGAATTCTCTTTATCCAAATCCCCTTTGAATTTTCTATATTCAATTTCTATTTGAATTCTCTTTATCCAAATCCCCTTTGAATTTTCTATATTCAAATCCTATGTTTGAACTTCCTTTATTCAAATTCCTTTTCAAACTTTCTTTATTCATTCTTTAAATAAGCCTTGATTTCAATTCCTTTTGAAATCGATATTTCTACCTTAGGAAAATAGGTTTCCCTTTCAATTTCACACTTGTATTTTTATTTCAGAATTATCCAATGATGATTCTCTTCACTTCTTTTATTAACTTCGCTTATAAAAGAACTATTTATAAACTTCGTTTATAAAGGAACTTCTCGTTTTATTTCTTTTAAACAAGTTAATATTTCAAATCTATTTAAAAATTCAAATTCTATATTTTAAATCCCATTTTGAAATTCAACACAACTAGTCTTTCCAAAAACAAATTCAAAACAGTATCCTTGGTAGTAATTCGTCACTTACAACTCGAAAATGAATACTGATGATGCAGCTGTCATCATCAGAATCTATTTTCCAGCGATCGAAGTGAGTTCAATACTATAAAACCATTTCTAAACATTTTCACTTTGAAATTCATTTCAAAATATAATTCACACTGCTTGTAAAACAATTTAAAATCTCCCAGGATCTTAAATTTTCCTTATTTTTATTCCAAACCCATTTACAAACACTTATCCAATTCCCCAGAGATTTAACATCAATTTCTGGTTTAAATTTCAGATTTAACTCATCTGATTTCACGTATTTCACTTATATGAATTCTGATTGGTTATTTACATAACCATTTAATTTATAATCTTACTCGATTATAATAACAACCAATATATCCAATATATATCAAAATATACGTTGGGTAAACTATTTCGTTTACCCTCTTTCAAAACATACCATGACGGTTCATCGTATTCAAGAGTTTAGTAACTCCTACCGATACAGTGGATCAAACTGATCGACCAGAACTCATAAACGACTCAACCAATGAATCTCCACAATATAAAACAAATTTTTATATCAATAACAAATACGTTCACTCGTATATATACACTCAATCTCAGTCTAGGGTATTACTAACCCTATCTCTACCGAGTCACGCCACAGAGCCAAGTAATTCTTAACTTAAGCTCTGATACCAACTGTAACGACCCGGATTTTGAGTAGGCTTTGCAACCGTCCCCATCCTCCAAAGCAGCAAGGTAATACCCCACCGTGGCTTACATTGGTACCCCAATACCATATTTTACGGCCAGCCTTTCGACTTCACAACCAACCCTACCAAAGGGACATGTAGGAGCAAGAGTCTCCCGTTCGCCACCTAACGAAAAGCGAGAACCCCTATCATGCGCACACATGCCTCAAGCACGCAACATGGACTGGTATGAGTAAAACAGTTTAAAAACAGTTGAACAAGTGAATGATATCTCATAAGACCACGCCGCATAACGGAACGGGTTTTTCCCTTATGAGAATCCAAGATAACTTTATATCAAAAACCTTTTGATATTATAATAATGTCTATGTACAAATAGATATCAACTAGCAGAAACGCTTTCATCTCACGTTCTACATATATAGTATACAATCAAAACCGCAAGCACGTATTGGGTAATGGATTTCCAACTATGACAAGGTATGGAATCACCTTTCGCTAATGTACCTCTAGAGAGGAATACACTGGGTTCAACAAGAACATCTTGCAACCCGGCCACACATGACCGACCACTCATTTCGCTTGAGTGTATCGAATGTATATCACCAACAGTTGGGATCAGCAACCGTTTCCCGAATGGGACAGCATCAACAATAGATTTTTAGAAGTAAATGAAACTCTAGATCAGGTGATTATACACCCTACTTCGGTGCGACCGACTTAGCCATGCTGCCTGCCCGATTTCTGTCATTTACCGGATGATGAGGCTAGAAGCTATGCTTTATCATCATGTCAGATTCACTTTGAATGCCACATCATCAAATCCATTAGATCACCGATTGACGTCCTCAACAATACGTTATGTGTTAGCTAAGAGAAGTTTCCTTCTCCGCTTCCACTCTTGGTACGGTTGGAGAAATCAATATATGTGATCATCTGGAAATACTCTGTCAGACATCCATCCATACAAGTCACCCAGGAACAGGATGAACTGAAGGCACTATTCTGTAAACAGGATAGCCCTTGCATAACTCCGTCTTCAATTTCCTTTGGCATATATGATTCGCAACGCTTATGCCAATACAGAGTGGTTCTTTGGATAATAATCCAACCGGTCTCTCCATATTAACAACGTTAAAATGGTCAAAACTTCGATAGTCTGTGATTTAACTATCGAATAAAAACAAGTGTGCAAACAACGATATTATTTCCAAATGGAAATTATATCGATCAAACATCATTAAACATTCATCTCCTTAGTTCATTAATCTACTTATCTCTTGTTCCCTATGTTCAATATTTCTTATTTTCTAGATTTAGAAAATATACGTTATTAACAAATGGAAAACATTTCCATTTCCTGTTTTCTTTATTTGAAAACATTTCTGGTTTCTTATTTGGAAAACATTTCCAAAGCTTCTTCCTTACTTAACCCTCCTTCGAATAACTATATTCGATTGACTCTTATCAATTAACTCTATTGGACTAACCCCTATCAATTTACTCTATTGGACTAACACTATTGGATTAACTCTATTTGACTAATGCTATTGATTTACCCATTTCACTTAACTCCTTTCGAATAACTATATTCGATTAACTCATTCGCTTCTATTCGAATAACTATATTCGATTAACTCTTTCGCTTCTATTCGAATAACTATATTCGATTAACTCTTTCGCTTCTATTCGAATAACTATATTCGATTAACTCATTCGCTTCTATTCGAATAACTATATTCGATTAACTCTTTTGCTTCTATTCGAATAACTATATTCGATTAACTCTTTCGCTTCTATTCGAATAACTATATTCGATTAACTCATTCGCTTCTATTCGAATAACTATATTCGATTAACTCTTTTGCTTCTATTCGAATAACTATATTCGATTAACTCTTTCGCTTCTATTCGAATAACTATATTCGATTAACTCTTTTGCTTCTATTCGAATAACTATATTCGATTAACTCTTTCGCTTCTATTCGAATAACTATATTCGATTAACTCATTCGCTTCTATTCGAATAACTATATTCGATTAACTCATTTGCTTTAAACTCTAATCGATTAAACTAACATCGATTAGCTCCTTTGCTTTAACTCTAATCGATTAACTAACATCGATTAACTCCCTTTTACTTTGACACTAATCGATTAACTAACATCGATTAACTTCTTTTACTTTAACACAAATCGATTAACTAACATCGATTAACTTCTTTTGCTTTAACACTAATCGATTAACTAACATCGATTAATTTCTTTTACTTTAACACTAATCGATTACTAACATCGATTAACTTCTTTTACTTTAACACTAATCGATTAACTAACATCGATTAATTTCTTTTACTTTAACACTAATCGATTACTAACATCGATTAACTTCTTTTACTTTAACACTAATCGATTAACTAACATCGATTAACTTCTTTTACTTTAACACTAATCGATTAACTAACATCGATTAACTTCTTTTGATACTACGTTTTTCGTTACAACTATTTCCTTTTTATAACGTTTACTTACCGTTACAAATATATCCTATTTATAACTTCTATTTACCGTTACAAATATTTCCTATTTATAACTTCTATTTACCGTTACAAATATTTCCTATTTATAACGTTTACTTACCGTTACAAATATTTCATATTTATAACGTTTACTTACCGTTACAAATATATCCTATTTATAACTTCTATTTATTTTCTAAATAAATATTCCTTTTCTATTTCTATTTATTTTCTAAATAAATATCCCTTTTATAAAACCGTGTTCGTTTTATAAATAATTCCTTTTATAAAATCCTGTGATTTTATAAAATTCCTTTATTTCAATATACATTGAAATACTTCTTTTTACATCCCAGGGTCTTTTATGATATTTAAAATATCGAATAACAATGATCAATATCATTCCAACACACATAATCCATAACAGATTATATAACACATCATATATCACAATATATGAAAACAGTAAAATAAATGTTGAGGAATCCAGTCGGATTCCTCCAACCTGTTTCCCTGCATCACAGATGTTAAACAATATAGATAACATCACTTTCCAGTTCTATATGATATATTCTGTTAAACAGAATCAATATAGAAAATTTAACTAACTGTCTAGCAGTTCAATCAAACAGTCAACATACAGTATCAGCCAATATCTAACAGTTCTAAAAATATAACATGAAATTATAAACTGTTCAAAGTTAGTGATATTTACTCACATTTGCAGTTCATCGCTAAAGAACGATAAACTGTTGTTTGATTTGAATCAAACAATTTAATTCGCCATAAATGGTAACGAGCTCGGATTCACTCCCAGTCAGCTCCATGGTGTAGCCACCGTCCATACAACCCCATCGGATTTTGTTTCACTGAATTTCGATCATGTATGATGAAGTTATGTTATTTAAAAGTTGGTATACTATTGAAATAAAATAAACATTGGATTAAAATTTTAATTGGGCTTAATCCTATAAACAGGCCCATACCATTTTCAACTTACCAGGCCCGCGGTTTACCCTTTCCTCCCACTTCCGATACCTCCTCTGTCGAGCTCCAGGGAAATCGAAATGACCATCGTGGAAATTTCTACTCCACGTCTTCCCTCCTCCTTTCACCTTTCTCAAAACCGCAACCACCATGGCACTTAGCGAACCACCTTCTTCGATTTCCTCCTAATCTCGTACAACCCGCACTGCTCTCGATCATCTCCACTGTCGCGACGTCCGCAGTTCCTCACGTTCACAGTTTCCACCCGTCATCTGTCCACGCGTACGACCATCATGCTCCGTGACTTCAAAGCAGCTCACTCCATACGCATGAAGCCAGCACCCTTCCCTGTCCTTCATTTTCTTCACGTCGCCATGCATAGTTTCAATCAACAGCCCCTTCCCCTTGCCGCATGCTCTCAGCTCCACTGTTCCCATAACTTCCATCGAATCAAAACAACGTGACCTCTTCTTCTCTGAAATGGATTGGAAGGATGTGGTTTTTGATTCCACTTGCTTTTCGAAAACGAGAAACAAGGGAGGCTGCAGCGTATTTATAATATTAGAATACGTGGTAGGTTGCTTTATCGTTTGGTGAGGGGAGTTCCTACGTGAGTGTTATACGTGAGTGGTGAGAGGAGTTCATACGTTTGTTATATTTGAGTGGTGAGAGGAGTTCATACGTTTGTTATATTTGAGTGGTGAGAGGAGTTCATACGTTTGTTATATTTGAGTGGTGAGAGGAGTTCATACGTTTGTTATATTTGTTTGGTCATGGTCCATCAAAACATCATCATCCCAGTAGACAAATGTTTGGTATTTATAGAAGTTAGGGTACCCTACTATATCAAACTCCGTTCGCGTATGAACTGCTATGGACAGAAAACAAATTTCAGTTGTGATCAGCAATGTGTCCAGATCCCAAAAATATAAAAATACTGGTAGGTGGACTCATATTTTGAAACTTCAAAATATTGATTACAGGGTGCCAAATACTCCAAATAAAAAGTTGCTTATTAAATTAATTAAAAACTACCATAAAATTCTAAAAATTAAATTATCACTATTTCCCAAAAGAACCTCGTCTAAATTCACACCCGATATCTAGTTATTTTGAAATAACCATTATGGCCATGAACGAATATACCGCTGCTTTTCTGGAAATTTGATTTGGACATAAATCAAAATCTACACGACGAAATCCTGATTTTTCTCTTCCACTAGAAAGATATACTCCACCAGCTCCACACGTTTCTTGTTTCACAGAAATCCGGCTTAAAACGAATCCTGTACATTCAGTTGAAGTTCAAATCGCCAAATAGCGAACTACAGCGCCATTTCGAGCTCGTTTATAATTATATTATAAACTATACGTTCAACTGTCGACGATTGAATATATTCGTTATTCAAATTCAATTCTAAGCTGAATTAAATATCCCAGATGATCCGGTTTACACCATATCGTCATTTCGACAAATTCTGATTATTCAGAATTAAATATATTATTTTAATTAAATGTTCATCATTATTTAATTCCACGGCCATTAAATTCACTAACCCACCATTTATAAATAAATCATAATACCCCTGCCAATGTGGGTCATTACAGAAAGCCTGCGATGGGCACCTTGCTCGAACTCAGAAAAACCTACCATGAAAGGACGCTAATTGGATGCTGATTCCGTATATGAACAGACTTTTGATTCATACGATTTGCTTTATTGGTTTGGGGATTGTTTTATCGCGATTTTGTTTGAGGGAGAATAAGAGTGGTGGCTTGTTTTCTCAGCAAGGAAAAATTAACGACTCTATTTAGTTTTAGTGAGATTTTATAGGGAAGGGTTTTCCTTTCGTTGTAGGGTTGAGAAAGAGGAACGATGTGGGCTTGTTTTGTTCACAAATAGTTTAGATATTTTTGAAATTTATTTAAGGTACCGATTCCATGAAATTTCGTACACTTAAGGACTGCTAACGACGAAAATAAAAATACCAATGAGACGAGCAATGCCCCCACGATCCCAAAAGTAAAATAATATCGGTAGGTGGACTCATATTTTGAAACTTAAAAATGTTGATTTCAGTGTGCGAAATACTTCAAATAAAAAGTCATTTATTAAATTAATTAAAAATTACAGTAAAATTCTAAAAATTATCTTATCACTATGTCTTAAAAGAACCTTGTCTAAATTCAAATCCGATCTCTAGTTATATCGAATAAACCGTTACGGTCGATAAACGATTCTATAGCGACTATTTTAATATTTGATTTGGACATATCTCAAAGTCTACACGACGAAATCCTAATTTTTCTCTTCCACTAGAAATATATACTCCACCAGCTCCACACGTTTCTTGTTTCACAGAAATCCGATTTAAAACGAGCCCTGTACATTCAGTTGAAGTTCAAATCGCCAAATAGCGAACTGCAACGCCATTTCGAGCTCGATTTTAATTATAATATAATTATACATTCAAACTGTCGACGATTGAATATATTTGTTACTATAATTCAACTTTAAACTGAATTATATAATTCGAATTGCCCAATTCACATATATCGTCATTTCAGCCAATTCTGATTATTTCAAAATTAAATATATTATTTAATTAATTATTTTAATTAAATGTTCATCATTATTTAATTCCACGACCATTTAATTTTCTAAACCACCATTTATATAAATAAATAAATAAATTATAATACCTCTGCCAATGCGGGTCATTACAATCTTCCCCACTTAAAATAATTTCGTCCTCGAAATTGCTAAAAGATAGAGGATGACCCTATCGACTGGTTAGACTTATTTGTTCACTTTTTAACTTAAGTTTTCAACTGAACCAATTTAATTTCAATTAAATATTAATTGATTCTTATCAACGAAAATTTTCAAAAATCCTGAAAATTTTCTAACACCTTAATTTTTCGAAAATTTCGCCAGCATCTCCTTTGTACTGGTCAATCGGTCAAACTCCAACTCGCCTCTCTGGGCCATCTCCAACCAAAAGAAAATCAAACAGCCAAGCGGCTTGCCAATCCGGCTCATAAATCTTATATCCAATAGAAATATAAACTTGTACCTTTTTGTCGGCATATCATTATGTTCTTTCCACATGTTATCAATTCAGTGTATACAAGGGTCATCCCAATCAAATTCCAATCTGCTTTTATCCATAATTTCAACCATTCGCTTATACCCGAGACAAATATCATTCCAACTCGAGTTTCTTCTCGATTCCCAACTCTTAACTTGATTATCACATTACACTTCAAATTTGAATCTCACAATTCAATTTGTCTTGATATTATTCTAATTCAATCTCAGTTACCACTTTAGTGGCTTTACTTTTAATTCAAATTTGCTTTCACAAATTTCTGTTAAATTTGTTTTTAATTCAAACAGTCTTTTCCTTGGGAGTTTTTAAACATTTTACTCTTTTCAAAAATCAAATTTTCCTTTTGAACATGTCACCGAGCCCTTAATTTAAAATTCCATTAGTTAAATCACTTCTCTATTTCTTTATCAATATTTGTTAACCAAATATTTTCAATAACCATATTGGCCTTTTATGTTATTTGGAAAACATTTCTGAATATCGCCTTCCTTTATTTTATAAACTTTTAGAAAATATATGCTATTTATAATTGGAAAATATTCCAATTACTTATCTATTTTCCGATCTCGTTTATTCCTATACTTAGGAAATATTCTTTATTATATTCCCAAGCTTACACTTATTTGGGTTAAAACAGATGTTGTGTAAAACATCGTTACGACAACCCAAATACTATATTCAACTAACGCTTATTCAACATTGATCTTCGAGCCTGAAATCTTATTATTTATTTGTTAATAATGAAATCAATCAAGTTGGGGTATAACTACCTCTCAGACCTTGACTGAATAACATTTATAACGTCAAAACAGATATGACTACTTACTCGAATAATCAATACCATACAACTACTTATTCACTTTTAAACACGTGTACGCTTCCTCTTTCTATTCTTACTAGATTTTATTCTTAGTCTTCCTTTTTGATTTTACTATTATATTTCTAAGTTCGTTTCCTTATCAACTTCTATATATATATCGATACGTTGATTTCTAACTATCAAATTATCTTAAAAATATTCTAACTTCTTAAATTCCCGGAAAAATTCGCCATAACCTCCTTTGTACCAGGAGCATCGGGATATTTCAAATAGCCTCCCATGGCCATCACCAATCCAAAACAAAAAGAAAAAGCCAAGCGGCTAGCCGATTCGGCGCATAAAATCTCATATATGAATTAAATACATACCTTTTCGTCGAGCATTATATTTATATACCTTCATACCTTATCCATACCTATCTCATGTATATTTATACCTGCCCAATCTATTTTAACTATACCTGATCGTTTTAACTCCATTCGTTAATCAATTTGTTAATTAACTCTTTAGTCTATTTCACTTTTATATTTGAACATGACATGTTCAAATATATTTTAACTTGCTTATTGACTAATTTGAATCCAAATTTCAAATTTAAGTTCTATATTCGATTTCGAATATCCATTTACAAATCCAATTCAGCTTTCAAAGTTCAAATTCAAATTCAAAACTCGATCAACTAATTCCTCTTCGACTTAGTTAATTCTGTTCAATTTTTATTCAAATTTTATGTTTAAATTCCATTTGAATTCTATATATTCAAATTCTATTTGAATTTTTATATTCAAATTCTATATCACTTCCATTGAATTTCATATATTCAAACTCCCTTTGAATTTCTATATTCAAATTCCATTTCACTTTCGATATTCAAATCCTATATTTGAATTCCATTTGAATTCTATATTCAAATTCCATTTTTGAATTTCTATATTCAAATTCCATTTCACTTTCGATATTCAAATCTATTTTCAAACTCCATTGAATTATATATTCCAATTCCCATTTCAACTCTATTTGAATTCTATATTCAAATTTCATTTCAAACTATTTGAATTCTATATTCAAATTTCATTTCAAACTATTTGAATTCTATATTCAATTTTCCATTATTTAAATCTTCTTTATTCAAATCTCATTTGAATTTCTATATTCAAATTCCCTTCGAATTTTCTATATTCAAATCCCCTTTGAATTTTCTTATTTACATTCTATGTTTGAACTTCCTTTATTCAAATTCCTTTTCAAACTTCCTTTATTCATTCTTTACATAAGTCTCATTTTCAATTCCTTTTGAAATCGATATTTCTACCTTTTGAAAATAGATTTCCCTTCAATTTCACACTTGTATTTTTATTTCTGAATTATCCAGTGATAATTCTTTTCACTTCATTTATAAACTTCGTTTATAAAAGAACTATTTATAAACTTCGTTTATAAAGGAACTTCTCATTTTATTTCTTTTAAAACAAGTTAATATTTCAAATCTATTTAAAAATTAAAATTCTATATTTTAAATCCCATTTTGAAATTCAACACAACTTGTCTTTCCCAAAACAAATTCAAAACAATATCTCTGGTAGTAATTCGTCACTTTCAACTCGAAAATGAATACTGATGATGCAGCTGTCATCATCAGAATCTATTTTCCAGCGATCGAAGTGAGTTCAATACAATAAAACCATTTCTAAACATTTCCACTTTGAAATTCATTTCAAAATATAATTCACACTGTTTGTAAAACAATTTAAAATCTCCCAGGATCTTAAATATTCCTTATTTTTAACCCAAATTCATTTACAAACACTTATCCAATTCTCCAGAGTTTTATTCAATTCCTAGTTAAAATTTCAGATTTAGCTCATCTAATTTCACGTATTTCACTTATATGAATTCTGATTGGTTATTTACATAACCAATTTACTTTATAATCTTACTCGATTATAATAACAACCAATATGTCTAATATATATCAAAATATACGTTGGGTAAACTATTTTCATTTACCCTCTTTTTCAAAACATATCGTGCCGACCCATCGTATTCGAATGTTTAGTAACTCCTACCGATACAGTGGATCAAACTGATCGACCAGAACTCATAAACAACTCAACCAATAAATCACCACAATATAAAACAATTTTTATATCAAATACAAATACGTTCACTCGTATATATACACTCAAACTCAATCTAGGGTATTACTAACCCTATCTCTACCGAGTCACGCCACAGAGCCAAGTAATTCTTAACTTAAGCTCTGATACCAACTGTAATGACCCGGGATTTTGACGACTTTGGTTATCGACATAAACACGATGACGACTTACCAAACATCGAAAAATACTGGTCATTAGTGAAAGAAATTAGACGGTGAGGAAAGATAAGATAGAAACTTAGAATAGAAGAAGAACACAACATCAGAGTAACACGAACCTCACAGCGGAACGAATAAATATATTTCATATAACTTAACTTGAAATATACATCTGTACTTGAATATACATATCATTATCAAAGTACAGCACTTACAACACAGCGGAAATAACTATAGCTATATGATCCTGAAGCCTCCAGCTCTTCTAGTATATCTGTAAATCCTGACTGCTTGACTGCCCGTACAAATTTAGGCACCCAAGAGTTCAGGGAAACAAAGAAATAAACTCCGGGTTAGTCATTGGACTGGTATGAGTAAAACAGTTAAAAACAGTTCGAACAAGTAAATGATATCTCATAAGACCACGCCGCATAAAGGAATGGGTTTTTCCCTTATGAGAATCCAAAATATCTTTATATCAAAAACCTTTTGATATTATAATAATGTCTATCAACCACAGTATATATATAATCATCTAGCAGAAACGCTTTCATCTCACGTTCTACATATATAGTATACAATCAAAACCGCAAGCATGTATTGGGTAATGGATTTCCAACTATGACAAGGTATGGAACCACCTTTCACTAGTGTACCTCTAGAGAGAAATACACTGGGTTCAACAAGAACATCTTGCAACCCGGCCACACATGACCGACCACTCATTTCGCTTGAGTGTATCGAATGTATATCACCAACGGTTGGGATTTGCAACCGTTTCCCGAATGGGACAGCATCAACAATAGATTTTTAGAAATGAAACTCTAGATCAGGTGATTATACACCCTACTTCGGTGCGACCGACTTAGCCATGCTGCCTGCCCGATTTCTGTCATTTACCGGATGTGAGGCTAGAAGTTACGCTTTATCATCACATCAGATTCACTTTGAATGCCACATCGTCAAATCCATCAAATCACCGATTGACGTCCTCAACCATACATTATGTGTTAGCTAAAAGAAATTTCCTTCTCCGCTTCCACTCTTGGTACAGTTGGAGAAATCAATATACGTGATCGTCTGGAAATACTCTGTCAGACATCCGTCCATACAAGTCATCTAGGAACAGGATGAACCGAAGGCACTATTCTGTAAACAGGATGGCCCTTGCATAACTCCGTCTTCAATTTCCTCCGGCATATATGATTCGCCACGCTTATGCCAATATAGAGTGGTTCTTTGGATAATAATCCAACCGGTCTCTCCATATTAACAATGTTAAAATGGTCAAAATTTCGATAGTCTGTGATTTAACTATCGAAGAAAAACAGGTGTGCAAACAACGATATTATTTCCAAATGGAAATTTATATCAATCAAACATCATTCAACATTTATCTCTTTATTTCATTAATTTACTAATCTCATGTTTCCTATATTCAATATTTCTTATTTTCTAAATTTGGAAAATATACGTTATTAACAATGGAAAACATTTCCATTTCTTGTTTTCTTTATTAGGAAACATTTCTGGTTTCTTATTTGGAAAACATTTCCAAAGCTTCTTCATTGGACTTAGACAGATGTTTAAACAAACCATCGCGATGCCAACTCAAACCATTTCCTTTAATACCGAACCTTAACTATTCCTTAGTTAGAAACGAAGCCAATCAAGTTGGGGTAGAACTACCTCTCAGACCTTAACTGAACAACATTTCTAACTTTGAAATAGGAAAAGTTCACTTTATATTCCTTTTACAAACTTCCTTACTTAACCCTCCTTCGAATAGCTATATTCGATTGACTCTTTTCACTTAACTCTATTTGATTAACCCTTATCAATTAACTCTATTGGACTAACACTATTGGATTAACTCTATTTGACTAACGCTATTGATTTAGTCATTTCACTTAACTCCTTTCGAATAAACTATATTCGATAACTCCCTTTACTTTCTTTGAATAAACTATATTCGATTAACTCATTTGTTTCTATTCGAATAAACTATATTCGATTAATTCCTTTTACTTTCTATTCGAATAAACTATATTCAATTAACTCATTTGCTTCTATTCGAATAAACTATATTCGATTAACTCCTTTTATTTTAACTCTAATTGATTAAACTAACATCGATTAACTCCTTTTGATTTAACTAACATCGATTAACTCCTTTTAACTCGATTAAACTAACATCGATTAACTCCTTTTAACTCGATTAAACTAACATCGATTTAACTCCTTTTACTTTCTTTTAAACTAACATCGATTAACTTCTTTTACTAGATTAAACTATTCATTTATAAAGATTTACTTTTAGTAACGGTTCTTCACTTTACAAATGATTTCCTTCTTATAACAGTTTCCTTTTTATAACGTTTTCCCTTTTTCTAAATATCTCCTATTTATAAATATTCCAATTTATAAATATTCCTTAATTATAAATATTCCATTTATAAATATTTTATTTTCAAATATCACTATGAAAATATTCTCTTACCCACATTTCGGTATGTTATGGTATTCAACATATCAAATCACGATGATCAGTATCGTTCAAACACATATAAATCGACAACAGATTATATATCACATCATATATCACAATATATGAAAAACAATAAAAATAACTGTTGAGGAATCCGGTTGGATTCCTCCAACCTGTTTCCCTGCATCACAGATGTTAAACAATATAGATAACATCACTTTCAGTTCCATATGATATATTCTGTTAAACAGAATCAATATAGAAATTCAACTAACTGACTAGCAGTTCAATCAAACGGTCAACACACAGTCAATTAGCCAATATTTAACAGCTCTAAAAATACAACATGAAATTATAAACTGTTCAGAGTTAGTGAGATTTACTCACATTGGACAGTTATCGTTAAAAACGATAACTGTCGCTTTGTCCATTCAGACGTTTGATTTTATCATGAAATTGCAATAGCTCGGTTTCCAGCCACATTAGTCCCATAATCATCATGGTTGGTTCCACCCGACCTTTTATAATATATAAACACGTTAAATTTATTTTAGTCATACAATTTAATAATAACTTTCTTAATTAAATTATCAACTTTATTTTAATCACCTTGTTAAGGATATCAACGGCCATTTACTTCTCTATGGTGTTTTCCTTCTTTCAGGAAATCTACGCTACAAGTTTCTCCCATCCAAATACTCTTCTGCCTAAAACAAACATGTTTTTATCCATACTGGGCTTTTCACATTCATCCAACATGGCCTAACTCCACTCTACCAACCCACACAGCTCTTCTTCTCATTCCCCTTTCTTCCCAGATAACCGAAATCTGTTGTTCCTCAAATTCGGATCCCTCCAACAAATGCTCAGCATAAACTTCACCACAATAAAACACAGCAAAAGTCTTTTCTTCCCAGGAATAATTCATGCACCCAATCACGCGCTCGAAACTCACAGCTAGAAATTTGTCTTTGATCCAATCCCCTCCATCCTGTGCTCATCTCGCCCTACTGCTTAGTTCAAAAATCGCAGCACTTCATTTTACAAACCCATCGAACATCCCATCTGCCTCCTACAAACAAACTCCTCCATCAGACCCAACGTGTTCTTCATCTTTTCACGTCAGCACCACCCCGACGTCCTATCACAATCAGCTTCGAACTGCCCTCTGCCTTTGCCATCTCCTCCAGTCGACCCCACCCGAATGCAATCTCAAACCATGTCCGACCATACTCTGACAGACTGCAGCTTGCCTCCCTCACTCCAACGCCTCACTTGACTCAACGCCTTCCCCTTTCCACCGTGAAAGCATCCAACGGGCACCTTGCTTGAACTCAGCAAAACCTACCATGAAAGGACGCTAATTGGATGTTGATTCCATATATGAACAGACTTTTGATTCATACGATTTGCTTTATTGGTTTGGGGATTGTTTTCTCGCGATTTTGGTTGAGGGAGAATAAGAGTGGCGGGTTGTTTTCTCAGCAAGGAAAAATTAACGACTCAATTTAGTTTTAGTGAGATTTTATAGGGAAGGGTTTTTCTTTTGTTGTATGGCTGAGAAAGAGGAACGATGTAGGCTTGTTTTGTTCACAAATAGTTTGGATATTTTAGAAATTTATTTAGGGTACCGATTCCATGAAATTTCGTACACTTAAGGACTGTTAACGACAAAAATAAAAATACCAGTGAGACGAGCAATGCCCCACGATACCAAAAGTAAAATAATATCGGTAGGTGGACTCATATTTTGAAACTTAAAAATGTTGAATTCAGGGTGCGAAATACTTCAAATAAAAAGTCGTTTATTAAATTAATTAAAAATTACAGTAAAATTCTAAAAATTATCTTATCACTATGTCTCAAAAGAACCTTGTCTAAATTCAAACCCGATCTCTAGTTATATCGAATAAACCGTTACAGTCGATAAACGATTCTATAACGACTATTTTAATATTTGATTTGGACGTATCTCAAAGTCTACACGACTAAATCCTGATTTTTCTCTTCCATTAGAAAGATATACTCCACCAGCTCCACACGTTTCTTGTTTCACAGAAATCCGATTTAAAACGAGCCCTGTACATTCACTTGAAGTTCAAATCGCCAAATAGCGAACTGCAGCGCCTTTTCGAGCTCGGTTTTAATTATAATATAATTATACATTCAAACTGTCGACGATTGAATATATTTGTTACTATAATTCAACTTTAAACTGAATTATATAATTCGAATTGCCCAATTCACATATATCGCCATTTCAGCCAATTCTGATTATTTCAGAATTAAATATATTATTTAATTAATTATTTTAATTAAATATTCATCATTATTTAATTCCACGACCATTTAATTCTCTAAACCACCATTTATATAATTAAATAAATAAATTATAATACCTCTGCCAATGCGGGTAATTACAAAATTAGTTTTGTAGATCAGATACCCATTTCATTGTAGTTTTCCAATATTCTTCTTGATTGATAAATGAACACCTTGGTGTCTTTCTTCTTTTTCTTCTTGGTTGACAAATGAACATCTTGGTGTCCTTTGACCAATAGTCATAACTTCTTACCCTGCATAACAACACAGCTTTTCAAACGATCAAGCGACTTTTCAAAATAAATAATTGTAATTTTAAATAATAACAACATGATGATTTTGTGACATGTCTTTAAAAAAATTGCCAATTAAACTTTTCAAAAGAATCAGATTATGATAACTTGATTTTTCAACAGAATAGAATGCATACATATCTAATACTGATGTAATGCATGAATTAAGACTAGTATTATAAATCATTTCAATATTTGCCATTTAATATTTCCAAAATTCAGATGATGAACTTTTGAAAGCATATGCTATGATACCAATTGTTAGGGAATGCGGATTAAGGATCTTAAGGCAAAACTAACACTAAAGGGGGGTGAATAGTGTTTTAAAGAGATTATGGAAAACTAGGTGAATAGTGTTTTAAAGAGATTATGGAAAACTAGCCGTAGCGTGGTGATGTGATTGGCTCGGTGATGGTGTGACTTCGAAGTAAATTCAAGTAGGAAGGTTCGAAGTGTTGAAAATAGTTCGTTGATCGGTGTAGAACAGCGAATAAGGTGACAACTAAAAGGTCATGAGTTAGTGGATAATGGTTAGTCAAAAAGGTTGCTTGGGCTATGAAAAGTCGTCGAGTTGGATGACTAAGAGATGAGAAGGCTGAGAGATTATCGTTGTCATAAGTTCTAGCAGGCTCAAAGCATGGGTAAGCTAGGGGCACCTAAAAGACTGGTTGTAGGTCGAGTACCTTGGTTACCGTTAAAAGGCCTAGTTGTCAAGGTTGGACATACATATGTATCGTTTGAAGGCGTATGGAGTTTATGCTAGAACTGGGGTTACCACTAGCTCTTGACATATGGCAAGGTTGGTCGTCATACGATTAACGATTGTTTCAAAGCAGGATTGGCGGTGACAGCCAGAGTCAATCATGGATGATTGGTTGTTCTATCTGTACCGTCTCATGTAGGTTGTCCAACGACGAAGGAGATGTTACTTGGGTGCTTTTTTTTATGTTGGTTTAGGCCTTTGGGGCTTGTGCTTGATGGATGTTGAATTTGATCAGTATGGTTTACATGAGATACATATAATCTAGTTGTTATGAATGCTTTACCATGATTGAACGGGTGTTCTGGTTTCCGCGGATAAATGGTTGAATTGTTTATCGTAAAGGCTATCACTGTCCGATGTGGGGAAGATATGGTTGAGTTCTTCTTTGGTGTTGTCGGTAGATTAGTATGTTTATTTATCCATTCTCATATACTTTATTGATGAAGTTCGTTAGTTGTTTTATCGCTCACTAAGACTGTTGTCTGACTCAAGGTTTTATGTTTCCCTTTTATTACCTTGGGTTGTTCATCCAGTTGTGGATGGGCAGACTGAGTAGCATGTGACAGGCGATGCTTTAGTGAGGATGATGATGTTGATCGATAGCGAGCAAGAGGCTCACATGCCAGTTTTATTACTATCTAGTATTTGTTTTCGCTGTTTGCTATTTCACCGAGTGTTGTAGTGAGGCAAAATGTACAAACACTATTGTTGTTATCCACATGTATGGGAAATACTATCTAGTTGTTATGAAAGTTTGGTGTTTTCTGCTTCATTATCACTACCTGTTGTACATGTTCTATTATATTTTCTCCTTGCACTGTGAGTTTATGACAGGTTCCGATGTTGTTTACCTACTTTGATGATCGTCCATAGCTGCCTGGCACACCTTTCAGCGCATTATTCCTCTTGTTTAGTGCAAGGGTTGTGGGAGGTCGTCACAGCATGTGTAGAGGCTACAAATATTCAGTTAGTTGGAAAGTTTGTTGTAGATCCAACAAGGATGGGGGTCTAGGGATCATCAATTTATATAATTTTAACTCTTCCTTATTAGCCAAATGGTTATAGAAATTTCGAAGGCCAGAATGATGGCTACTTGGAAACAAATAGTTTCCAAATTTTATTATGTTGGAGGCAAATTTGTTGTTGATTCTAGATATAGTCGGATCAATAGATTATCATACATTTGGAATTCTATTTTGAAATGTTTTCATTTTTTTAATTTAGATTGTAACTGACTGTCCATTCAAGTAATATTACATATTTTTGGCATGATTCTTGGATCGCTCAAGTGCTCCTTAAAATAGAATTTAGAGAGCTTTTTGAGAATTGCTGCTTTAAGAATGCTTTGATTATTGTTGTTTATAGAGGTAGTTTAGATCCTTCGTGGGAATTTACATTTTATAATATTTTAGAAGGTTCTGTGTTTAGGCAATTTGCCTTGCTGAGAGCAAAGCTATCTATGTATCATTTGGATAATTATGGTAATAACATTTATTGTGGTCTTGATAAGAGTCTTCTGTATACTTCTAAGTCTATGTATAAGTTTCTCAATTCTTCCGGTGTTTCTTTGTTTATTTTTAAGTTTCTTTGGAAGTCTAATTTTCCGCCTAAAGCTAAATTTCTTATGTGGTTGATTATTCATAAGAAATTAATACAGTTGAGCTTTTAAAGAAGAAGAGTGTTACTTTTGATGTTAATTGTTATTTTTATAGTATTTGGATGAGAATGTTGACCATTTATTTTACTTTTGCTCTAAGGCCAATTTTATTTTAAATATGGTTTTAAGAATTTTAGTTTTTAACTGTGTCAATTCTTTTGGTAACTATGATTATTATTGGAATAGTTTTAGATTTTTTTTAATTTCAAACACAGATATGTGTTGGAATCTTAGGTTACTATTATTAGTTTATTTATTTGAATGGAAAGAAATCAGAGAATGATTCATTCTAATTCTGATTTTATTGATAATTTAATTATTAGGATTGTTAATTTTAGTTTGGATTAGATGTTTAACCCTCGCTATAAGTTATATAGAGATCCTCGATTTGAGATATATTTGATTTGGGTTAGATTTAATTTGAGTTTGTTTATTAGATTAAATAAGTATCTTAGTTGCAATAGAATTTGCATTTGTTATTGATTTTTGCTTTTATGAGTTTCTTGCTCGTCTCCTTTTGTCTATGTTTTTTCTTCTTTATCACATATATATATATATATATATATATATATATATATATATATATGGATACATTTATAAATATTCCCGATATATATATATATATATATATATATATATATATATATATATGCAATTGTAGCTTATGGTTGGCTAGTCTTTTTTAGGTCACAGGTAGTTGATTTTAGCTGAGGAGCTTTATGGAAAGCTGATTTGGATTATAGAAGTTATTTTCTATAGTCTTTTTTGGAGTGCTGATTTGGAGAGTTGTTGAGATGTTATATTCTCATATATTTGTTGTTTTCATTTGGAGTGACTAGTGTATTGTGTAGGAGTAGATATACTTCTATATCGGGTGGTGGTCATGTCGGGATTCGATATTGAAGTATGATAGGCGGTGGTTTATCCGAAGCTCATCTATCTACCATTCTATACATACATATAGCAATAACTTGTGTTGTTTTTGTTTTCCTTTCAGGCTTGTAGATAGTTTTGTAGACTATATTTTTTCTTTTATATATGTGTGCGCTTCTTCTTTTTGAGGATCACACATTTTTGGTTTAAAAAAAAAAAAATTATACCCTATTTTATAATTTCTCCCCTTTATCATCAAAAAAAACTATTTTATACTAAAACATACTAAACTATACTATACTCCCCCTAAATCTATGCTATAAATGATTCTAATTACTTATTCTAGATATATAACTTTCCTAAGACGATAATACTATATCTAAAATTTTATAACTTCCTCTAAACTAATGACTAACTTAATTATATAAACAAGAGTATAACTAAGTAAAGAAATATTTTCAATCAATTCAACCAATATACAATCAAACATTGTTGATTTCAAACCAGTCAAATCAAACAATATTTATATACCAAACAAGGCATATCAAATCAATCAAATTCATATATCTCTTGGAACTTCCACCCATCCATCTCCACTGAAGATTGGATCTTTTTAATGACTTCCCTGTCTTCATTGTCTTTCATGGGAGGTGCTCCAGTGATTTTGTTGTCTTCATCTCTGAAAAGAGAAGAAATCAACCAACGAATGGCATTAAAGTATTTCTCTTGATTTTCAACCATCTTTATTTGACTTAACTCTAGATGATGCTGATTACGGAGAATTATAGTAAGGATATTCTTGAACGAATTGAGTGTTTCTTCAAGATTCTCACTTAGATTGTGACTAGGATTGGCCATTATTTGATTATTTAGAGAATGAGAGTTTAGATAAAAAGTAGAGGATTAAAAATGGAGTTTTTCTGGAAGAAAGTGGTATCTATAGGGTGTGGAATTCGTTTGAAATGAAGAGACATAAGGTAGTTGCTTAAAATTTAAATTAGAAACAATTTAAATTTCCTAGCAGTTATATGTCGACATGTCAAAATGTACATGTCGACATACCCTATGTATATTTTTGAGTATTTTGAAAATTTTGAATTGTTTGTTACTATATTCTATTATACAATTTAACTTTAATGTTTTTACAGATATTTAGAGCTCGTTTTGACATAAAGTAATAACCATTCATTACTACTAAACGATTACAAGAAAACAATACATGAAATTTAAAGCTAGAAGTACAAAAATACGAAAGGAAATACAAGCTATACAGATAGATAACATAAACTAATAAGCTTAAATTTCAGCAGATGAGGAGGAGGAAGACGATATTCCAAGTTTTCTTCCATTTTTTCCAAAGAACTTGTTCATTTTAGAAGACATCTTATTGAGTGTCTTCGTGATCTTCTTTTGATTCTTGGCTAACTTGACTTGGTTTTGGACAAGTAATTCTTTGGATGTGGTTCTACTATTTATTGGACAATATACACTTTCCAAAGAGGATTCTTCTTCTTCATCGATTTCCATTGGATTTTCCTCTTATTCCATTTGAGCTTTTTTATTGGCAAATGTTTCATAAGGCTAAAAAGAGAGTGGAATTTGCATAAGGGATATATTTCCTGAGTCAAAAACCTTTCTTGACACAATTCCTCCCCTTTGAGATCTACTTCAAAATATTTAAAGATGCAAGTAAGATAAATTCCATGATAGAGAGTATTTTCTTTGGTGGACATTTCTTTGGGCTTGAATTCTTTTAAAATCACATCGATCCGATTAATATCATAATTGCCAAAGATAGAAAAAATAGCCTTTTGAACCTTAAGGGTAGGGTTATTGAAATTCCCGTAATGGGGAGTGAAATTATGTTGAAGTAAGAGGTTTACAATTCTTGCTTTTGGGTGGGAAAAGCGACTTTTAAAATCCATGTGTTCATCACTCTCGAATATATGATGAAACGTTTCCAAATCTTGTTCATCAATTTCAAATTCCGAAAAATCTAAGCCTGTATTCTTACAATTTAAAATGGTACCCAAAATAATTTGAGTGCCTTTTACGCTGCTCCAAACTTGATTTTTATTTCCTTCGTAAAAGCCACGATTCAAATTCACATAAAACATTTTGACTAGGTTCGGGTAACATACTTCATCGGTATCCCGAGAATCTATCAAGCATAAACTTCATTTTGTTCAAAAAGAGAACAAAGATCATAAGTAGGAAAATCTTCAAAGATGGCAAAAATTCTCATGTTGACCTTTCTATTTGTAACATAGTCAATATAGGCTTGACCAGCTTTCGGATCATTGTAGAGATGACCTTTGAGAGTTTTGGTAAATCTCATGGTTTTTGGGTTACTTGAGGAAGCCATTAGAAAGTTGATATGTAGAGAATAGAATAAAGAAAGTTGTTTTGAATTTTGAATGAAAGGTAGAGAGAATAAAATTGAACAGATAAATAAATATAGAGTAAATGAACATACCTTTCTGAGGAGAAGGACAACTTTTCAGACATTGTGAGTTGGTGAAAAGATGGAGGGAAGTTTGAAAGTTTTTGAAATTCATTTACTGGTGTATATGTTGACACGCCTATATATATGTACGTCGACATATATATGCTTATTCAAATTTCAAATTGCTTTTTGAATTTGATTTACTATTTTAATATTCTATTTTAGTTTATCTATTTATTTCTTGAGATGATATTAATCTTAAAGAAATTAAGATTGATATAATTTTTTATTATTATATTAATTATTATGTTAATATTTTGAATTTCAAAATTCAAATTTCAAGTTTAAATTTTAGAATTTAAATTTCGTATTCAAATTTTAAATAACGCAAGAAAATAAGCATCCATTTAACCAATTCCATCAAAAATTATTAATTAAGGCATACCTGGTTTTTAGATCCATTTCTTCGATGATTCTGAATTCTAAATCGTTGTGAAGCACATATTTAAATTTCCATCTTCTGGTTCTTCATCACTTGATGATGAGTCAGAGTCATCTAAAGTTGCTGCATTGCCTTTTTTCTTTTCTTTAACGAATTATTGTCTGGTTGTTGATTTGATTTATCCGGATATGGACACAATATTTTTATATGATCTGGTTTTTTGCAGTTTTAGCATCTATCATCATTTCTTACCGAACTTTCTTGATTGTTTCTCTGAAAGTTATTTCTTCTTTTATATCTTCGAAATCTTATGAACTTCCTTGTCACGAAGGCAATTTCTTCATCATCCTCACTACTTGAATCAGAATCGTCGGTCGTTGCTTTGAATGCTATAGATTTCTTTTCTGTCAGCTTATTTTCCTTTCTTTTCTGTAACTGTACTTTGAATGACATCAGATTCCCTATCAATTCCTCAATTTTCATTTCATTGATATTATTTTCCTCTTCAATCGCCAGTGATTTCTGATCCCATTCTGGAGTTAGTGAATTGAGAATTTTTATGACTTAGTCCTATTCAATATAAGTTTTTCCCAAAGCCATTAATGAATGCACGGTTTCCTGAAACCTGCAGTACATATCGGAGACAAATTCATTTTAAATAATTCAAACCAATTAGTTAGCATTGATATCTAGGTTTGTTTGACTTTATTGGTTCCTTCATGGGTAACTTGCAATATTTTCCATATATCATAAGCATATTTACAAACTGATACTCTATTAAATTCATTTCTATCTAATGAACAGAGTAGCATTTTCATAGCCTTAGAATTACTTTGTGCAACAACCCTTTGTCCATTAGTCCATTATGCAAAATTTGCAGGGGGTTAAACATATTCTGTTGATGTGATATACCAAGTGTCTAATCCTATAGCTTGCAAATATATTTTCATCCTACATGCCCAATATGAATAATTACTGCCATTAAATAGTAGTGGACTGACCCTCTACAAATGAACTATTATTGCTAGCAATTTCAGTGTTGGTTGCCATTTAATATTTCCAAAATTAAGACGATGAACATTTGGAAACCTATGCTCTAAATCCAATTGTTAGTGATGAGAATCATGGATCTTAAGGAGAAATGAACACTAGAGGGGGTGAATAGTGTTTTAAAGAGATTATGGAAAACTTAAACAATTAACGATTATTCAGAATACTATATGAAACACAGAATGAATATCACAATAACAATAATCACAAATGCGAATATATATAGAAATAAAATGCAGAAAAGGAAAGAACACACCAGATTTCATACTGGTTTGGATTACTCCTATGTCCAGTCCACCGCAATGTTGAATTACGTAGAGTTTTATTAATATTAGTATCAATCATACAACACCCTTGATTTTGCGACTATAAGGTTAACACCGATTCCACACCCTTGATTTCACGGCTACAAGGTTCATACCAATTCACCACCCTTGATTTCACGGCTACAAGGTTCACACCACTCCATTTCCTTGATTTATAGGCTACAAGGAACACAACATTTCCTTAACCATTACAAACAGCACTAGAACCCTTAAATAACACTTCCAAACAACGAGTATTTAATAGAAATTGAGAAGAGAAAGAGAATGATATAATTTGTATTGAAATCGGCAGAGTATAAGTGCAGAAATCAAGAAATTAAGTTAGAATAATGATTGTAGAAGTAAGGATGAATACGGAGAAGAATAAATGGCTGAAATTCGAAAATGACCCCTATATATAGAGTCCCAAAGGTTGCAATAGTTTTGAAACATTTCAAATAATGAAAAGACATTTCTTTTGAAAATTAAAATTTGTAATGGTTATATGTCGACATACCAAATTATACATGTCACATATATATGTATTTAGAATTTTTAAAATCATTTTTCAGGTGTTTAAACTAATATTTATAAGTTTGAATTTCTTGAATGAATACTAGTTGTTTTAAAATTAATTTTTTAAAGTACAAAAACATATTAACATATAATTTAAACATATAAACATATATATAATTATATGATATAAAACTATATATTATAAATACATATATCAGGTAAATATAAAACTTTACAACTACAACCATATATATATATATATATATGTATATATATATATATATATATATATATATATATATATATGAAAACATAAGTAAAATAATTTGAAATCATTTAGAAAGGAGTTTGAAAATTAACATAATTTGAAAGTTCTAACCCAAGTTTTACATATTATCTAGACTCTGTTACTTAGATATTTTTGAGCACTTGAAATCTTGATATCTTGATTCTCATGAGTCTTGAAATCTATTAAACTGTACAGACTTCTATATCACCTGTATATAATTCTTGCATATATATATATATATATATATATTCTGGTTAAAGATGTTAGTTGTAACGACCCGTATTTTTAGCCAATTTATTCTGAACATATAAATTTATATGCTTTCCACATTTTCAAATTTAATCTCGATATTTGTTCTATTGGATCTTATAATAAATGTTAAGCCTTATAACATCGATATGGTGTTTTATTTGGAGTCCAAAACCATAATTTTCTTTTACATGTATAAAAATGATAAGGATCACTTTTGAAACTGCACATCGTTTTCATAAAATCTCAACAATGTCTAACACAAAATCTTGGCGTAATCTTTCCGAATCTTTATTCTCCTTACAATCCAGACAAGAAGAGAAAAATATATAATCTTCTTATCCTTTCAATATCAATCTATTGTACAAAGTTTTGTACAAATCACAGTAAGGTTTCTCTTGTCCTCCTTCCAGAAAATCGGCAAGAAAAATCTATGCGAAATCTTGACCGTATTTATATGTCATTCGCGGTACATGTTTCTGAAACCAACAGTAAACAAATTTGTCTATAGACATATGTAAAAACCCTTATCCTAATCTCAGTATATTTTTTATAATCAAATCAGATCACTCGAAATCTCTGTAAGGCAAACATTTCAGCAAAATCAAATCAGTTCAGTAATCTGCATGTGCCTACGGTAAAGGCTCCAGCTATCGACATATCTTACATATTAAAAAGAAAATCAGTCCGTCACATATTTGTTGACTACAAAAAGAAAAGCTTTCCTAGTACGCTTGAGCAACAACGTGATCTCCACGGTTTCAAAACCTTCAGTGTCAAGTAATTTAAAACCGTGCCCATCAAGTTGCTTCATCCCGTGCAAGCCACGCTATTTCACATTTTAAATACTGCATCCTAAACTCATTCCCAGTTTCCCCATTCATACTTGTATTTCCTCCAGTAAATGAAACCAAATCAATTGTTCCCTTTCTAAAATCAAACAAAATCCTATGAAATCAAAACCTATATCTCAAAGTCGCAAGGCTCCTATAATTGAACTCAACGTTGTATTCCTCTATCACTCGCGACCTTTGTTTAAGCGCTGATGTTTTCCGTTCGACAGTAAGGGCATGGCTTTGGGGGTTTCCAAGGGGTTCTGGAGCACCAGAGCTGTCATGGTGGATCGGAGGAGGTTGATGGTTCGATGGCGGTCGCAATAGGGTCGGAGGCGAGGGTTCCGGCGACTGGAAAGGGCGTGGTGGTCATAAAGGCTACAGTGATGTGTTTTGATCCATGGAGTTGTAAAGTCAGTTTTATTTTAGTTTGAGGAGTTTTCTTGGTAGTTGAAGCTTGCAGTGATAAAGAGAGAACTAGTCCTGTGTGTTTCCTGAAAACGCTTAAGTGTTCTTCTCTGGAAAATGGAAATTAGCATTGATCTAGATCTTTAAAATGGAGGAAGGCTCTATGTATTCGAATGGCAGGGAAAGGGGGGTGTTTTGAACAATGGTGTTGGGATGGTAGTGCTCTTAAATAGAAGAAGGTTGGTTTGATCATCGTGAGGCATTGGTTGGCATGGTGAACACTCTAGTACAAGAGGAGTTCAAAGTGAGAAAAACTGGAAAGGAGTTTTTGATGTAAACGGGGAATTTGGGATTCTGGTTGCTTAGAAAAAAAAGATGGGATTAAAAACAATGGACTGGCTTCGACGTATTATCTGGGTGAGTTTAGATGGAATGGGAAGGATGAAATTGTTAAACAGTAATCCTTAGGGTAGTGAAGTTTGAAAATGTAGGATTTGAGGTTACGATGTTGTTTGGGTAAGGAGGAGGAATGGTTTTGAATGGGAATGAGGAAGAAATGGAAGTTAGAATCTTTAATCACGGCTTACCCATAATAATGGTAATTTTAAGTTTAGTGACAACAACAATTATTATTAAGTAATTCTAATTTAAACAAAAATTGAAATCATTATAACGATTGTAGATGTGAACAAAATTGAGTCAGACATGTCACGTGGGAACCAGAGCAAGGAGATCAACATTGTTGGACTGATGGGACTACGAACATGACTATTGGAATTTCATAGAAAAATCAAACGCCTGTAAGCAGTACCAACATATACAAACAAGGTAAGTAAATTCACTAACTCTACCTCGTTTATATTTTTATATAAATGAGTTTTAAATTTATTTATAGTAATTTTATACTGTGCAAATGGTTGATTGGTTGAATAGTTGATAAAATTAGTTGAAATGGTTGATATGATTACATCATTGATCAATTACCAGTTCTGACATTTGATATTGATGTGAAATTAATATTATTGATGTTGATTAACATCTGTGGATGCAGGGAAACAGGTTGAAGGGATCCAACTGGATTCCTCGATATTTATATTATTGTGTTTGCATTAGTTGTGACCTATGCTTTGATATATTAACTGTGATTGATCTTGTTGTGTTTAAATATCACTGTCCCAAGAATTTGGTATTTAAATACCATGAAATATTTTTGAATATAGAAAATGAAATTTGAGTTTTTAAAAAGGAAATTTATTTCCAAAAATAGAAATGTAATTTCGAATAGAGTTGAAACTAAAAGCATGTAAATGGAGAAAACAAGAAGTTGTAAATAAACGAGAGTATAAATTAAGTGAATTATTTATCATTTAATAAATTAAAACAGAAATTCAAATTTGAATTTATATGGAAAAATGGAAAAGGGTTTTTGAACCAATATTTGAAATTAATTTGAATTTAACGAAGGGTGTTAAATATTAGTTAATCTTCGATTAACTATAATTAAAGTAATTATTGAATTGGTAAGTGTTAATAAAGTTAATTATTTTTTAATAAGCTTTTAAAAGCGATAATTGTACTATTTTTAGTTAATAGCAAAGTCAACTATTTTTAATATAGTTAATAATAAGGTTAATTGTTGTTTTTAATTAATAATAATTAAAACAATGATTTTAATTGGAGATTCAATTAAGAAATGATTTGGTGGCATTATAGTTTGATCAAGGAGATGATAAGAGTTTCATAAAGGGTTTTGTAATCCAAGTTTTAAATGAGATTTTTAAATGGGATTTTCGGTAAATGCAGAGGATTTAAATAAGGCTTTTTCTTTATTTTTGAATTAAGTAAAGAAAATTCATTGGAATGAAACTTTTAAGGAAGATGGTTAATAGGTTAATAATAGACTAAAATGTGTTAATGGTTTTAGAATGAAATCTAAGCTAAGTGGTGAAAAGGTGGTAAAGAGATTAGTATAAGTGATTAATCCAAACAAGGTTTAAATGAGGTTTTTAAAACCAAAGTGATGACTTTAATTGAAGTAAGCAAAGCACCGCAATTGAAATAAAGATTTTAAATGCAAAGGAATACACATAAGATAGTTTATGTTAAACATTGATAAAATGGATTTTTTTTGAAATAAAATCCAAGGAAAGAGGTTTTGTTGTAAAGAAGGTTGAAATCGGATTTTTATCCTTATATACCCTTTATCTTATGGGTTTTTACAAACAGAATGGTATATGTCTACATTGTGTAAATCCAGACATTTTGACTATCTTTTAAAAATCAACAACGGAAGCATGTGCATTGCACACGGTACTTTATTCAAAACAGCGATTATAACGCTATTGTTATAACAAATACTCTATAAATCTAAACAGTGATTCAACGTGGTCGTTATAATAAATGTTTTTTAAATCTAAACAGAGATTATAACACTACCGTTATAATAAATGTTTTATAAATCTAAACAGAGATTTTAATGCTATCGTTATAATGAATGTTTTATAAATCAAATATTTGGAAACAGCGATTATAACGCTACCGTTATAATCAACATTTTTCAGTAAATGGAATGGATTCTTAGATTTGATCCAAGAGTCGTGTAAGCGTTGTTTTAATTGAAGTTGTGGACTTTGACTATTTCAAAGTTCAGAATGTTGTTCAGTTAAGGTCTAAGAGGTAATTGTACCCCAACTTAATTGACTTCATGATTTATGGAGAAATGGTTAAGGTTCGATAGTGCAGATTGGTTAGCAATATGGTTCGTTAATTAATGATTAATGGTTTGAATTATAATAACGATATTTTATAACATCATGCTAATTTAAAGGATTTTGAAATGTTTCCCCAAATAAAATAAGAAATATTTTCTACGCATAGAAAATGAAATTAATTGTTCAACCAGGAATTAAGAAATGGAATATAGAAATATGTTCGGATATTAATAAAGTATATTTCCTAAATAAAAAAATAAGGAATCTGTAGGATCTAAATTAACCCTAGAGGGGGGTGAATAGGGTTTAATGCAGATTTTCGCAGAGTAATTAAATAATAACAGCACAAATAATAATCAGAATTAATGCAGTAAATAAATAACATACAGATATACACAACTTTGGCAAAACCCTGCCTACTGTTGCATTCCCTAAGGTTTCTACTGGGAGTTAAAACAGTCTCTACGCTTACAATCCCCTGTAAACTCACGACACTTGCTCCCAACTGTTCTTAACCCTACACTCAAAACCCTACATTAGTTTCTATCCCCAAAACCAGATTTCCCCGAATTACAAATCCCATAATTCATCTTCCTAGTTTTAGGGACAAACTAGAAAATCCAAATTCTCGATTACAATTCGAAACTAAATACGAAATAATAACAAATTTAAAACAAAGCTAAACCCTAGTTTCTAAATTAATTAAAAAAAACTCAAGTCCTTTTTCCCTTTTATAATTTCTTTGCACCCTTTAAAATCTAGGGTTTGTTGGCCGGCCCTTTTGATTTGGTTCACCACTTCTCTTCTTGCCCGATCTCTTTTATTCTTTGTCTCTGAAAATATGGCGGCTCCGATAATGTTTAGGGTTTGCTTCCTCCTTGAAATTGAAGATTAAAGTGGCGATTGACTTTAGGGTTTCGATTCTCTTTCAATTTGAAGGCTGCGCTCTATCGTATGATTATCTCGAATTCCCAGTAATAATTTCTCCTTCAATTGAACGTAGAATTGGATCTAAGCTTCCCCTTTTTCTGTTATGAATTTACTATCCGATTTTATACTTTGATTTGTTTGAACTTGGATGAATTAAGCCAATGATGAAGTTGTGTATAAATAGGATTGTAGATCCGAAATTATCTCTGATTTCATCTAGTGATTTGGTCGTGATATATTCGTGAATTTCGGGCTTGATATCCACGTAAGTTCTAGAATTTCTTTGACTCGTTCTTGCGTTGATTTAAGGATTTTAAAGTGGATATTTGCGTATGAATCTTCATGGTCTTGAACTTGTTATTTTTGAATTGTTCAACCATTTGGGGAGAATCATGCGAGGTGAATTCCTTCCTAATATATTTCATATATACTCCCAAATTTAAACTTTGATTTTCTGGAAATTTAGAATTGTTCTTCAAATTATTTTTGCCAAAACAAAAACTGGTGCTATACTTTGATTTTCAACGAATTTAAACTAATGCTAGAACAAATTGAAGTGCCTTAACTTGGAACCGATGCTATACTTGACTTCTGGAACTTTATGAGTTCAAACTAACATTATTCTGTTGCTTAAATTGTACAGCTACTATGACTTGGAATATTTTTACTTCCTTAAATATTTTGATAAGAACTGATACTATCCTTGAGGATTTTTGATTTAGAATAGATGAACTTTAGCTGATACTACACTTAGATTTTCCTCGAGTTGAAATATTGTTGCAATGTTTATATTGTTGCATCCTTTGCTCCGCATCTTGTCGTTTCATGTTGATGAATATTTTCTTGCTGATTCCCTATGCAATTTGTTGTTGTATGTAAACATGAACTGTATTCATTGACATGCACACTTGTTGCAACTACATATTCACATCCCTGAGCTGTTTATATTTGTGCATGTAGCATTGTTTACTGAGCTCAGAACATATTCACTTGAGCTTGACCCATCTGCATCATCCATGTTAGTTCTTGAACTGCTTTGACTTTGAACTTGACCATCACAGCTGCATGTATTCATGACTTGCTTATGTTATTTTCCACTTTGCACTGTCTTGACTTGTGAGGTGGCTTGATCCATTGCTGTTTCCATAACTATAATGATATGTAAATAAAACTTGCTTGATCACCTCACATCTGAGCCTTGTATGTTTGATATGAACTTGAGTCATGTTGAATATCCTTATGGATCGACTTGTTTATGCAATGCACCTACCATGACTGCTAGAGTTTGTTGGTACATGCAGCACCATTCATTTGAACTTGAAATTATTGCGGCTGCCATGATTTGTTGTCCCATGCTGCCAAAGTATATTTCACTTTCTATAATGCTTGATCTTGTTGAAAAAACACTTGCATTTGAGATGATCTTGTATTGATGTTGTTTTGTGCATGGCTCGACCCTTATATATATATATATGTATGTATGTGTGTGTGTGTGTGTGTGTGTGCACGCGTGCTTTGTTTTGATGACTTTGAGCTTGGTCCTTGTATATTGTGTCGAACTATTTGTAGCTGCCATGCATCAATGTTGTGCCATGATCTTCCCATGTACTGCTTTTTTGACCACCATGCCTTGATCATTGAGTTGATTTTCCACGCTCTTGAATGTATTGTTCACACCATTGCACCGAGTTGAGATGGTCTACATGGCTACTCCTCAGTTGCATCTGGATTGGCGAGGCTGTGCACACATGTATATATTTACACATGTGTATATGCAGCTATCCAGAATAGATTTTTCTTGCCCCTGCATATCAGACCAAGTCTAGAAAAGTGATGAGAAACACATCGTAATTCTGAGGCAAATAGAATTTTAAAAATAATTTTTTATTTGCTTTTATTTAATTTTATTTTTGTTGCAGTCTACTGTGTGTATTCTTCTCTATGTCACAGGAAAGTAGATGATGACTGGACTGGTTAAAGAGCTATGAAGACAAAAGATGAAGATTGATGCAGTGATGAGTCAGTGTATAAAAGTGATTGTATAAGTGAGGAATTTCTGTATATGAGAGTGTTTGTAGTCACGACTGAATAGAATTGTATTATTATTTGTAATAAACAGATTTGATTGAAATAAAAATATATTTATGTTGTTTAATTCAATCTGTTTCAATTTGTTTGAATCTTTTAATAGTACAATTTCTGTGATGTGTTAAATGAGTCATGTCAGAAATATTCAAAAATATTTGAATTGTAAATAGTGGAGTTATAAATAGTTGTATTGTTTAAATGTTTGAAGTATAATATTTAATTTAAATTAAATATTGTATGAATATATGAATGTCTGTTCAGTCGTATTCTATTTAAATATAAATATTATACTCATGTCTGTGATGTATAAATAGAACAGTATAGTAACAAACACATTTAAAATAAAATATTTTTGGTTGTTATCATCAAACAAAAATCATATATACCAGTACAGTTACAAACACATTCAATAATAAAATATATTTGGTTGTTATCATCAAACAAAAATCATATAATTGTGTATACAACACTGCTATATACAACAATCTCCCCCTTTTGACGATGACAAACCAATAAAAGATTTTGAATGTGTTTGAACATGGAATATATTACTCCCACTATTTGTATTCTCCCCCAACAACTGAACTCCCACTATATATGTGGTAAATAATTGAAATTCAATTGACCATTCCGCCTCTAGATATTTAAATTCCAATCTTAAAATATTTTTGAATTACATACCCATCAATCAAAATCTTGACAATTCTCCCCCTTTTGTTATCATTAAAAGGATAATAGAAACTAAAATAATGATGAATATAGACTAAAAATATAAATTCAAATCAAGAGAGAGAATATTTATCATGAAACCCATTTAATCAAACAAAAATCCTAATAATCTTTAAATCAAAGGCAAAATTTCACTTTCAGAATGAATGGATTTACGATGGATTTATAGAATGAGGAGAGTTCAATAAAAATTAAATATTTGAATATGAACTTCAAAGATTTTAAATTTGCTCAAAAATGTGTTAAGCACTTCCTAACCACGCATAGCCCAAAGGTCTTTTAAATGGGGTTAGTAGTAACTTAACTTTATCCTCTCTAATGAATTCCATCCATGCAGAGCCCAAAGATCTTTTAAGTGAGAGTGGAAGCACACAGAAATTAAGGTAATTCACCCACGCATAACCGCGAGGACTTTTAAATGGGAGTAAATACCAACGATAAATTATTTATTTATTTAATTTTCTTTTTCTTTATTTTTATTTCCAAGATATTTTTCTTTCAAAAAATAATTTGAACTCTCCAAATTAAATAAAACCATGATGAACGACAGAAATATGGTAGATATAGAAGATGGTCGTGAAATAAGCTCTAATTCAAAGATATTATAAAATCTGTCCAATCATTATGAGATTTAAAATAGCATCTCCTCTAGTTATGAATTATACCATAGTCACAACCCATCACAAATTCATAAATTGTAATAATCCGGAAATCTGGGCCAATTTAAATTTTTCATTTTGGCAATTTTAATAAATTTTGAATATTTAAAATGAATATTTTAAATGAAAACGAAGAGAAATTTATTTTGAATAGAATTCGAACGTATATATTTATATAGATCATCGTTAGAATATAAATAATTATTTATAATTATAAAAGGAATTGAAAATGGCGCGATAGTTCGATAATTCGATTTCAAATTTCAAATGGATGTACAAGATACAAAATAAACCGGATTTTAGTGAAACCAAAAAAATTTGAATCTAATTGAGAATATCTTTTCAAAGAATCCGAAAAATCGAAATTTCATAGCGGGAATCAGAAGATGTGTCCAGTTGAAAATTCAGAATAGTCGCTATGGAATTCTGGCCCTTAAAAATGGAAATTTTGCAAACGACCTCGGATTTCGACGAAACCACTTTTGTTAGATCCGTGATGTCAAGTTATTGCTAGATTCCAAAATTCGTAATTTTTTGAATCAATATGTGAGCGTGGCAAAGGGAAACGCGTTTGACCAGTTTTAGTTGATTTTAATCGACTGGAAAATGGCCATTTTTCAAACGGTCTCAGAATTTGACGAAATCAGTTTTTTTAGGACCGTATCGTCAATACGAAGCTAGAAAATATTTCTCGGGAATTTTTCTAGTTAGTACGTGGCCCCGGTAAATTGAAATGCGCGTTCAAATTCAATATATAGAGTTATATATTGATTTTGACGAAAACTGATCGAAACGATCGAATCAGCTTACGATACATATCCCATTGTGTTTGGAAAGGGGGTAATTAGCTAGTGACGACAGTCAGTGGGTTTGATTTCGAGTTCAAAATAAAAAGGTACTTTTAGAAATTGAAATATATTATATAATCATTTCCCCCATCCTTTCTTTCTCCTTAACCAGGCCCCCCTCTTCAAAGAAGTCAACGACAAAAAGATTTTTTTTGGAAAAGGGGACCGAGATCGAACCCTACCCCATCGCTCTCTCAGACGGACCGTCGCGCCGCCGTTCAGGGCGCCGCCTCCCCATCCTCCAATCGTCGAGCGCTACCCTCCCCCTTCCTCTTACTTTCACCATCACCCTCCCCTCTTCAAAACAACCTCAAACCCAAAGTAAGCCACGTCGACCAGCTGAATCAGCCCCACAACCGCCGGAGTTAGCCTGCGCGCCTCCTCACCCCTTCCCTGACCACTTGAGCCACCATCGCCCTCCCCCCCTTCAGCAAAAATTGAATGAAGGGTACGTTTTTTATTTGTTTACATACATTTACCTTTTTTCAGTTTTAAATATAAGAAAGTGTTTGAAAAATCTGATTTTATTTATATAATGTTGTTCTAAATATAATTTCTATGAATGAAACAGTTATAGATAAATAAAGTATAATCTTAGGTTAAACCAACATATAATTTCAGTTTATAACACATAAAAATATATATGTGTGATTTTTAAAATGAAAGAGGACTATTAAAAATATAATTTTTATACTTGTAGCATATTAAAAATATAATTTTTATACTTGTAGCGTATTAAAAATATAATTTTTACACTTGTAGCATATTACAAATATAATTTTTATACTTGTAGCATATTAAAAATATGAATTTTATAAGATAGAAAATATAAAAATTCGATTTTTATATTTATGAAGTGAAGATAAAATTTGATTTTTATGTAATGTAGAGAATAAAAATATGATTTTTATATAAGGAGAAAAATGTGATTTTTGTATGAACATTACATGAATAAAAATGTGATTTTTATTGTGAACAGCATGAAATGGTTGAGTTGGAATGTCGGGCGAATCTGAACCGTTCAGAATTAAAGAATGACGGAGTGGAACCCTTGGTGAGAACTCCTCTCTTTTAAATTTACTTCTAGTTGAATTATATACTAGGATGTAGACAGTGTTTAGTTGCACCCGATACCCGTCGTCCACAGAACATGGATGACTTGTTTGTGAAATTTGATTGTGTGATGTGAAAAGAAATAAAACATTTTATAGTTAAAAATATGATTTTTAACGTGCATATAAAATAAATATTTATAAACAATTCGACGATTTGTTTATATACACTGATTTGATTGATATTGATTGGGACGATAAATTTTACACATCGCCCAACTGCACAAATAAAATCTGTGTTTGATTGATTGAAACCCCACACGGGTATTGGGATGATATTTGGTGTACACTAATCCCAATTATTTAGCTGTATGTCGATCGATTGGTCGACAGACTATGTAAGCGTTAATTATTTATATTTAATGCTTATGCAGTTGTGTGGTGCACTCTGGATGATGGTTGATTATTTATCGTTGCTGTTATATACATGTGTTGTAGAGAAACCATATAATTGACATTATATGGTAATTGATTGGGCCTCATTCCAATTTGGAAAATAAGGAATATTATAAAAATAAATTCATGTGTTGAATTGAAAATAAATTCATGTGTTGAATAGAATAAAAATTCATGTGTTGAATAAAAGCCGTGTTGATTAGATTGACGCCATTTTGATGGGAATGATATTTATATCGATTTTAATTCATTTTATAATGAATATCGAAAGTGATTTCAAAATCTGATATTTTGAAAAGAATTGAAATTTGAATTAAATTGAAAAGAATTGAAATTAGAATTAGATTGAAATAGAATTGAAATTCGATTTAAATTGAAAAGAATTGAAATTTGAATTAAATTGAAAAGAATTGAAATTCGAATTAGATTGAAATAGAATTGAAATTCGAATTAAATTGAAAAGAATTGAAATTTGAATTAAATTGAAAAGAATTGAAATTCGAATTAGATTGAAATAGAATTGAAATCGTTTTGAATTGAATTTAAAATGTATTGAAATTGAACTGAAATGGATTTGAATTGAAATAGATTTGAAATGAATTTAAAACAAATTTATATTGGAATATTCAATTTTGATTTGAAATTGAATATGAAGTTGAAATTGTTTTGAAAACGAATTTAAAACGAATTATAAAATATGTTTTGAAAGTAAATCGACCAAAAATATATAATATATTTATATTATATATATATAATAGCCTGAATAGAACGCGCCGCGCCGCGGCAGTTCGCGAATTTCGACCATTAACTTCGAATGGATATTACGGGAGATCCGACCGTCGGATTCTCCTAAAACCGAAACCATTGCGTTCGTATCGAAAACCCCTTTCTAACGAATATTTGAGATTTGAAATCTAACGGTTGGATTTGGAATTATGTCCAAATCAAATTTGGAAAAGGTCGTTGTAAGTGCAGTTCGATGGCCGTTGATGGAAATCGACTGTATGGGCCTTGATAAAATCATTAAAATTGTAATAATTTGGGTAAAATCATAAGAAATGATTTGTGAAGAATTGGGATGAAAAACTCCATGTTTGAAAAGATAAAAATAGATTTTTATCGAAGTGAACTAGAATAATAATTTATTTATTTTTAAAATAAATAAATTGGATTTGAAATGGTTTTGAAAATAACCAGAATTTCCAATAATTGAATTGGAATGGATTTGAATCGAAATTGTCTTCCGAATATTTCGATGTTGGATTTCGTGATGATACAGATATTGTTATGGGAATTTGAAAGATATATTTATATCGTTATTTCCAATACGATATTTGTTAGTCGTAGAATTTGATATTGAATATAAGCCGGTATATTTTCTATTCAGAGCCTTGTATTTAATATCAAATGGGATTTGGGTTTATCGTGAACGGTGTTTTCAATAATACTGTTCTTAGACCCAAAGGAGTTAAGAAAATCAGAAACTAACTAGAGATTAGTTAAGTTGGATGGTTTCTTGGGTATTGATCTGATGTTGGTTTTGGCCTTCTGGGGTTAATACTTAGGGAATTGCTCACTTGCTAATTTACGGTTAGGGGCTGATTGAAATGTGATGTGATTTTGGGGTTTATCGTGAACCGTGTTTTAAATGACATTGGTTCTTTAACCCAGTTAAAGATTAAAACAAAGTGGAGTTTTAATGAATCATTAATTAGATTGAAAAGATCGAGAATGGAGTATCACTAGTTTTGCTCTAGGCGATAGTTAAATCTTTAATTAGATTTGAACGTGAAATGGTAATTGAATTTACCTATAACACCGTGGTGTTAGATATGAAGTATAACCAGTTTTACTTCATGGGATGAATAGGTTGGGATTGGGAAATAAAACAAATGATTACTTTGGTGTGGTTCGCTAATCCCGACTAGTTTGATTTGATATTCAAAGGAAGATTAAAGAATAAATTTAAAAGAATTTATCATTAATAAAATTAATGGGAACCTTTCCCTAAGACTGTGAAATTTAGAAACTAACTGTCCGTTAGCTAAGAATAATGGTTTCCTGGGTATTGATCTGATGTTGTTTTCGGCCTTCGGGGTTAATATTTGGGGAATTGTTCTCTTGCTAATTTACGGTTAGTGACTGATGAATTGGAATGAGGCGTATGTTGTGTTTGTGTAACACTTATTTATTATATACGCCAGTTATTCGGAAAGACCGGGTTTATCCCATTCTGAATAACTGATTCGACGATGAGTCGAAGATGAAGACGGTGGTTGAAGACCGGAGGTCTTCACGTCGTTTGGATAATTACTGATGATCTTGATTGGGCCGTACACCCAAGAGGAGGGAATCAGTTAGTGATCGTCCAGGCGTACTTGGAGATCGATGGATATGCGAGGTACAAGGTGCCTCCGGTTTCGTTTAGACCCAGAATGGACTTGTAAATGGACTGTGTGTCTGACATTGGATATCATTCTGTTTGATTGATGGATATCGGTTGCATGGAGTGGTTTGCCTGTGTGGCATGCTAAGATGCAAATGATCAAGGTTCTGTTGAAAAGCAGAGTCTTGTGGTTGATGATCAAAGCACAGTCTGTGTGGCATAGCTTTGTGTAGCGTTGATTCGCGAGCCTCACACCCCGGTTGTAAACCAAAAACGGGAAAGGACATCAGGGAGGACATTCGTTTCTTTCTAGTTAGAAGTGGCGTCAGTGGTTTTACGCGCCCTGACGAGTTTGACTTATGTGGTTGTTGCTGTTGCGAGGCGCCTCGGATATATCGGTGACTATGTGAAGCCGATGGAGTCATTCGTTGGCTTATTTACGCCCCAAAGGGCGGGGAAATGCAGTGTTCAAGCATAATAATCCACATCGATGGATCGGCCCTGACGATCCAAGGGGCAGTTGCGGCTATTCCTGAGGGGCGGGCTAGAGCGTCTTGAATCGGTAGAGGACTATCGTTTGCCTCGGTTCACAGATGGAAATCCAACTTCCAATACGTGACGTTTCGGTTTTAGTTGTAATCCTATATATGGCGACATAGTGGCATGGGACGCTCATGTCGCCTATGATTGATATTTATGATTGTATATAAAATCAGAAACTAATTGGAAACGAGCTAAGATGAATGGTTTCCTGTGTATTGATCTGATGTTGGTTTCGGCCTTCGGGGTTAATACTTAGGGAGTCGTTCTCTTACTAATTTACGGTTGGAGTCTGATTAAGAATCAAAAGATGAAATTTAGCGTATCAAGCATTCTTTGGCTATTATAAGGTAAAAACCCTATCCTCCGACTTTCGTTGCATTGTGTGATGGGACCTGGGTCTTATAATAGGTTCATTTTTCTTTATTTAGCATTGCGCTATTTGTTTTATGCACTGGTATTCTTGGGAGGAAACCCGTTCCGTGTTATACGGCGTGGTCCCTTGATTTACCTAACTTTAAAATAAAGATTAATAACTGTTTTAGTTCTCACACCAGTCCCATGACTGACCTGGAGTTTATTGTTTTAACCTAAACTCTAGGTGCCCTTATTTTGACACGGGCGGTTAGTAATTTTGGTTTTGCAGATTTATATTCACAGGATCCTGATTTACAGCTGGAACGATAATCAGAAAGCTCTGTATCCGTGTATTACTTCCAATTGTGTATTGTATTATTTTCCTCTGCGATGTATTTAATTTTAATTTAATTCTCTGATATTTTCTGTGTAATATTGATTCATAATCTGTATATTTGTGTATTCTGATGGAATTGTAGTAATTAACAATGAAATGTTCTTCTGTTTGTGTTCTTTTGTGTGTTGTCCTCATAGTATCCTTTCTTTCCTTACCGAGGAAGTTACGGGTTCTTATATAAATCTATTAATAATTTTGATGGTTCACAAAACAGTTCAAATCAATCAATAATTTCAATTTTTGAATAAATAATCAAAAATAATTTTAAAGTTGAAAATATCAATTTCAAAATGAGTTTTGAAAATATCAATGCAGGTTGAAAATCATTTTCAAAAATCAATAAGTAGAATGTGAAATTATCTAATATTTCTAATGCTGATTGCTCCTAGACAATTTTAAAACCACTTATGTATTTAATTCAAATTGTCTATGGAATTTAAAGATATTTAATCACTGATCTTTCAATTTGTTGCCAATCACCAAGATATTCAAACTAACTAAATCAATTTCCTTATCAGAGCAGCACAAGATCATTTTTAAGGCAAGAATCATAAGTGAAATTTTCAGAGAATTTTTTTAAAAAAATAACAAGCACAAGAAACAGTCAACGATCAAATCTGAAGATAATTATTTGAAATCATCTGAGAAAAAAAATCAATTTTTTATAATCCAAGAATTTCAACAATCAATAACGAATGATTTAAAAACAGCCAAGTAAGAAATAAAGAAAACAAAGGAAATAAAAACTAAAAAGGAAAAATAAACTAAACAGGAATTGAAATAAAATGATATGAGTTTAGAGATCATACCTGACTTACCATAATCGATGTGATCCAATGAATCTCCAACTCATAATCTATGGCTAAGGAACTCCAAATAATTCGTTATATGAATCAATTTGAATTTTATCTCACATAAGCACTGTTGTCCCTTAGCCTCCCACGGTACCTAAATGTTTATATGATCGAGTGGTCTAACAAAAGTTGTTTTACCACTCTTATCTTCGTTTACACGTTTTGGTACCCAAACCCGTTTATATAACAATCCATTACTATTCACTACAGTATCCTTTGGAACCCAAATTCGTTTAGACTTATTCAAAAACATTTTGTTACTTTTTGGAATCCAAACATGTTTAAATGAATTGTTTTTAAACGAGTTATTATTTCGTTTATGATATAAAATCCCTTTGAAATTATTAGATTTCAAAATTCCGTATTGATCGTTTTCAAAACCATTTAAAGAATTTTTAAAATCATTAGAATTTTGTTTTTCAACTTGATCAGATCCAAAGCCAAGTCCCTTTTTATTCTGAACAAAAATTTGATTTTTTAACAACATATTCAACTATTTCTCTCCTTTAGAAAATTTAGTCTGTAACGACCCGTATTTTTCAGCGATATAATTAATTTATTTAATTATTTAAATAATGATTTAGGAAATTAAATGGTCGTTAAATTGAATAATATTGAATATTTAATTAAAATAAATAATATAATAATATATTTAATTTCTGCAATAGTCAAAAACAGTAGAATTCACAAAATAGTGTGAATGGGATTATTTAAAATATATAGTTCAGTTTCGAGTTGAATTATACGAACAAATATATTTAATCGACGGCAGTTTGAATGTATAATTATAATATAATTAAAATCGAGCTCGAAATGGCGCGGCAGTTCGCTATTTGGCAATTTGAACTTCAACTGAATGTACATGATTCGTTTTAAATCCGATTTCTGTGAAACAAGAAACATTAGGACCTGGTGAACTATATTTTTCTAGGGGAAGAGAAAAATCAGGATTTCATCGTGTAGATTTTGATATATGTCCAAATCAAATTTTAGAAAAGTCGCTATGGAATTCCTTTATAATTTATAACGATTTATTTATATTATAAAAGGATTTTTAATATAAATCGAATATTGATATAACTGGGAATTTTGAAATATCGAGTTATAGATCCCAGTGGAGCTGTAGGGTATTCCACTGCGAAAATATACGATAATATTTATTTTTAAATATTAAATTTAAATGTTTTTAAATATATTTATATATTTAAATGGTTTATTTTGAGCTTTAAAAATAGCCACTTTTGCAAATGACCTCAGAATTCGACGAAACCAATTTTGTTGGATTAGTAATATCAAATTATTGTTAGATTTCAATTTCCGTGATTTTTAGAGTTCTTATGTGACCATACGGGATTTTAATGTGAAAAACAATCAATTTTCTGACATTAAAAATACACCGTGTGAGCAAACGGAGTCAGAATTCGACGAAACCAGTTTCGTTGGGTCCGCAATGTCAAACTGTAGTTACAGGTCCATTTTCGTGATTTTTGAGTATTGTGTGTGATCACGGGGATTTTTAAACGGTGAATACAAACAACGATAGCTTAAAATAAATATAAATACTCGAATAAAAAAATATTTTACCATATTATAAATAATCCTAACATCCTCCTAACCCTCACTTTCTCTCTTTAATATTTGCGCCGCCACCATCAAATAAAAACTACAGCAGAAATCCCTCTTTCAAAAATCAAATAAAAACCAAAATAAAATCGATAAATCATGAGATATGGATATTTGAGATCCTTATCACTTCCTCTATCCATTGGTACGAGTTTTGTAAAGCTCGACACATTTTCTTGTCGCTGCAATTTCACAGCGTCGGCCTTTGTCGAATTAGGGTTCGGGAATTCATTTCGATTAAGGATTAATTCGAGGTATTGGTCATCGTTTTGGAATCGGAGGGTGGAATAACACCTAGTGGGATTTTCTGGTGAGAATCGAGGGGAAAAAATGACGCAACAAAAATTCCTATAGCTGATAAGTGGTTGTCGAACGCGATTCGCTCCTTGCGATCGGGATTTGTATTTTGGTGTTGGGTGTGAAGTGCTCGCGATGAGGACGATGGAGGTGGTTTCTATTTGAATTTTTGTGAAGTGGTTTGGGAGGAAATGGATGGGAGATGATCGATAATGGTGTTGGATAATTTTGGAGCAGTCGTCGTCTTCAAAAGTGGGAAGAAGGATTAAGTACGGTGTAAGGGTTAGTTGGGCCTGATTAGAGTGGTAAAGCCCATAATTCAGCTTAATTAATTTATTTTTATTTAAAATAGTGTTTAACCTTATAAATTCATTACATCGTCATATGATATCAGAATTTGACAAAACAAGATCCGTTGGGATCGTATGGACGGGTACTACCTAGTGGAACTGAGCGGGAGTGAATTAGAGCTCGTTTGGATTTATGGTGAAATTAAACGCCTGAATCAAATCAACGACCAATTATCGTTATTTAACGATAACCGCCCAATGTGAGTAACTCTCAATAACTCTGCTCAACCTATATTTCTATCACGTATTTTAAAAACTGATAAATATTGGGTGCTTTGCTGTGTGTTGGTTATTGGGTTGAAATGCTTGTTAATTGGTTAAAATATCGATAACGATATATATATATATATAAATCGTATCGAAATATTGACTCTGTTTATCAGAATATTTTATATTTGTGTTGACTGACATCTGTGGATGCAGGGAAACAGGTTGGAGGGACCCAACTGGGTTCCTCAACACTTATTTTAATGGTTGTCATATATGGTGATATGTGATGTGATTAAAATCTGTTGTTGATTGGGTGTGTCAATTGTGGTTATTTGGTAACTTTAAATACCAAAGTAAAACTAGGATGTGAAAAGGGAAAATTTCAAAATATGATTTGAAATAAAATATTTGTATAAAATCAAGGGTTTTATATAAAAAAGGAAAAAATTGAAGTGATTATAAAAGTTGAGAAGTTTATAAAACTAAAAAGGTTAAAAAGGAATAAAAGGGAAATATTTGTCAAACATTCGCAAATAAAATAGAAAAGCCAACATTTGTAAAATATTTACAAATGATATTGGGAAGGGCAAGATTTGTAAAACAATTTTCAAATAGAATTTAAAAAGGGAAATATTTGTAAGATATTTGTGAACAAATAAAATGAAAATTTTATTTTCAAATAAATAAAGTTATAAAGGAAATATTTATTTAGAAAATAAAAGGAGTCATATAAAAGCAATATTTATATGGAATAAATATAGACAAATAGAAAGGGAAATATTTGTAATCGAATAGAGTAAATCGAATATTAGTTATTCAATTAGAGTTAATCGAATATTAGTTATTCGAATAAAGAGTTGACCAGATAGAGTTAACTGGATTTAGTTAATCGAATTAGAATGAAGTTGAATATTGGTTATTCAATCAGAGTTGATCAAATATAGTTATATAGGGGTAGAGTTAGTTAAACCTAGTTATTCATAAAAAGTTGCCATTTCGTACGACTGCTAGCATAATTCGCAGGGCTGCAGATAGCCTACGGCGGTAGGGTGTTTCCTGAGGAAATCAGGCGTAACCATTGTGATCGCTGCAATCTAGAGTCAAGCGAATGGTGTTAAATCAAATAGTAGTTAATCCATAGGGGTTAATTAAGTCGAGTTAGTCGAGTTAGAGTTAATCGATTAGAGTTAATCAGTTTGAGTTAACCGGACAGAGTAAATCAGTTAGAGTAAACCAGTTATGGTTAATCAATTAGAGTAAATCGATTGGAGTTAAATCAAATTAGAGTTACTCAAATAGAACTAATCAAGTTCGAGATAGTCAAGTATTAGTAGATTAAATAGAGTTAGTAAAAAGGAAGTAATCGGATATCGCTTATTCGAAGTAGAATTATCGAATAACACTTATCCGAAGTAAAGTTATCGAGTATAGTTTACTCGAGAAGAGTAATCGAATATAGTTCATTTGGAGTGAGTTAAATCGAATATAGTTATTCGAAGAAGAGAATTATCGAATATGGTTTATTCGAAGAGAGATAATTGAATATAGTTATTCGAAGAAGAGGATTATCGAATATTAGTTATTCAAACAAGAGGAATCGAATATAGTTTATTCGAAAAGAAAAGTTATCGGATAGTGATTATCCGAGAGTGAATTATACTTTGGAAATTCGATTATATCGAATTAAGGGAAGTAATGTTTACTTTCCGTTTCAAAATTAATTTTTACTCATTTGTTAATAAATTAGTTGTTTATCATTTATCCAAATTAAGATATAAAAGCTATATTTAAGTTAATATATTTCGAAAGCATGGAGTTATAACATTATAGTTATAATCAAATGTTTTTGTAAAGGGAGTGGATTCATAAACAGAATCCGAGAGTTTTGCAAGAAAGTATCTGGAAGATTTAAAGTTTGAACCTTGTCTATTTCGAGGTTAGAAATGTCGTTCAGTTAAGGTCTGAGAGGTAATTATAACCCAACTTGATTGACTTAAGTTTTAACTAAGAAGGGGATAAGGTTCGATAGTGAAAGTTGGTTAAGTGAATTGAGTTAATGACCGTAATGGTTAAGAGTTGGCATAACGATGTTTAATTTATACATCTGTTTAAATCCAGTAAAAGAGATTTGGATATGTTTTCCAAATAAGGATCAGGAATATTTCCAATATAGGAAATAAGAAAAGGAAGTAAATACGGTAATGTTTCCCTAATGATCTATAAAGTATATTTTCAAAATTTAGAAAATGAGAATTTACAAATATGTAGAAACGAGGAAATGGATAAATTAAAGATAATTTAACATGAAGAGATAAATGGTGAATGTTGATTGATCGATAGAATTTCCATCTGGAAATAATATCGTTGGTTGCACACCTGTTTTTCTTTGATAGTTAAATCACCGACTATCGAAGTTCTTGACCATTTTTCCGTCGTCAATACGGAGAGACCGGGATCAGATTCATTATCTGAAAACCACTCTGTATGGACGTTAGTGTTGCGATAAATTATTGAAGACGGAGTTATGCATGGGCTATCATGTTTACAGAATAGTGCCTTCGGTTTGTTCAGTCCCAGGACAAACGTAAATGGACGAATGTCTGACAGAGTATATCTAACGGATCGCGTAAGTTGATATCTTCAAACGTACTTACGTTTGGTGGCGGAGGAATTCGTTTCTCTTAGCTTTATACCCGTGGTATTTTTGAGGAAATCAATTTGTGATTTGACGGGTATGACGATGTGGCATTCAAAGTAAATGGTGGTCAAGTGTTTCAAAGATACGTTTTGACCTCAAGCCTCATCAACCAGGAAATGACAGAAATCGGGCAAGCAGCATGGCTAAGTGGGTCGCTCCCATTAGGGTGTATATCACCTATCTAGAGAAAACCCAATTCATTCTTTGTCTATTCGATGCTGTCCCTTTCCGGGAAGACGGTGGGTAGCTCCCAACCGTTGGTGGTATACATTCGATACACTCAAGCGAAATGAGTGGTTGGTCATGTGAGGGCCGGGTTGCAAGATGTTCTTGTTGAACCCAGTGTATTTGCCTCTAGAGATACACTATCGGCAGGTGGTCCCATACCTTGTCAAGGTCGGAATCCAATTTCCAATAAGAGCCCGCGGTTTTTGTTTGTATACTATATATGTGGAACGTGAGATGCAAGCGTTCTGCTAGATTGTAAATAACTTGTAATTAGACATTATTATAATATCAGAAAAGTATCGATTTCCAAAACTGTTTTTGGTTTATCGTAAGGTAAAAACTGTTCCATGTTTATGTGTGGATCGATCTTACGATTATCTTTTCTTTTGAAAAGGATTTTGAAAAGTTAAACCGATGATTTGAGTTTACTCACACCGGTCCCATGACTGACCCAGAGTTTATTTTGTTTTGTTTCCCCTAAACTCTTGGGTGCCCAAATTTGTACGGGCAGTCAAGTAGTTCAGGTCCTTACAGATATACTTGGAAGAGCTTGAAGCAGGAGGCTTCAGGATTATATAGCTATTGTTAAATTCCGCTGTGTGTAAGTGTTGTACCCTGATAATGTTGTTGCATATATATACCGTTTTGTTTCAAAGTTATGTTATATATTATATTTTATCCGTTCCGCTGTGAGATTCGTGTTTACTCTGATTGTGCTGTTCTTCTCCTTCTATTCTAATTTTCTATCTTATCTATTCTCACCCTCTAATTTCTTTCTAAAAATGATCAGGTGTTTTCGATGTTCGAATAGTCAACATGGAAGTTTTGTGTTGATTTTCGGAGTCGAAAACCCCAATTCATTACAGTGGTATCAGAGCCAGGTTAAGTGATTACCTTGGCTCTATGGCGTGACTCAGTAGAGATGGGGTTAGCAATACCCTAGATTGAGTTGAGTGTATATATACGAGTGAACGTATTTGTAGATTTTTATAAAATCGTTTTGTATTGTGGAGATTTATTGGTTGAGTTGTTTGTGAATTCTGCTCGATCAGTTTGATCCACTGGATCGATAAGAATTTCTAAACACTTGAATACGATAAACTGACGCAGTAAGTTTTGAAAGAGGGTAAATGAGATAATTTTACCCAAAGTATATTTCAATATAAAGAAAATATTTATATTCGAATTATTATAGTATGTTGGATGTGTTGGTTGATTATAAGTAAAATGGTTATATAAATAACCAAACAGAATTCGTATAAGTGTATATGTGAAAGCAGATTAATTAAATCTGGATTAAATTAGAATTGGAATTAAAATTCTGAAAAACTGGGAAAAGTGCTCGTAAATGGATTTGAGTTAAGTTTAAGAAAATTTAAAGATCCTGGGAGATTTTAAATTGTTTACGAGTACCATGAATGATATTTTGAAAAAGAATTCAAAATGAAAGTGGTTAAGATATGAGTTTTGAAAAGTGATATAGTATTGAACTCACTTTGATGACCGGAAAATAACTCTGATGATGATGGCCACATCATCAGTGTTCATTTTCGAGCTCTAAGTGACGGATTACTACCAAAGATTTTGTGTTGGATTGTTTTGAGGAAAACGAGTTATTTGAAAACTGAAAAGAATTATTTGGTTTAGAAAAGCAAAGCTGTTTAAAAATCCCAGGAAGGATTGTTTAATCCAAGACAAAATTAAACAGAAATTGGTGAAAGCGAATATGAATTGAATTGAAACCAATTAACTGGAAATTGAATTGAAATAGAACGATATTGAATAAAATTGAATTGTGAGTTATGAATTTGTTTAAGTATATTGGACGGGTAAGTAAGTGTTGAAATTGGTAATGGAATTTGAGAATGAGATTTGGTTTGAAAATAGGATGATTGGATTTGAGGATAGATGATTAGGTATTGATTGGGATGACTTTGCTATATGCTGAATTGGCAACAGAATAAAAGGATTTAATGATATGCCCGACAAAAAGGTACACGTTTATTTTTATGGATTTGGGAATTTATGGGCCGATTTGGCAAGCCACTTGGCTTTTTGATTTTCTTTTTGGAAGGAAAGGGCATAGAGAGGCGAGTTGGGGTTTGAACAATTGACCGGTACAAAGGAGGTGCTGGCGAAATTTTTTGAAAATTTTCGTTAACTAAATTTAATTAATATTTTAATTGGAATTAAATGGGTTCAGTTAAAACTGAAGTTAAAAGTAAATGAATAGTTTTTAAACCAGTTAATAGGGTCTGTTTTCTACCTTAGCAATTTCGAGGACGAAATTATTTTAAGGGGGGAAGAATGTAATAACCCGTATTTTTCAGCGATATTATTAATTTATTTAATTATTTAAATAATGACTTAGGAAACTAAATGGTCGTTAAATTGAATAATATTGAATATTTAATTAAAATAAATAATATAATAATATATTTAATTTCTGAAATAGTCAAAAATAGTAGAATTCACAAAATAGTGTGAATGGGATTATTTAAAATATATAGTTCAGTTTCGAGTTGAATTATACAAACAAATATATTCAATCGACGTCAGTTTGAACGTATAATTATAATATAATTAAAATCGAGTTCGAAATGGCGCGGCAGTTCGCTATTTGGCAATTTGAACTTCAATTGAATGTACATGATTCATTTTAAATCGGATTTCTGTGAAACAAGAAACGTTAGGACCTGGTGAACTATATTTTTCTAGTGGAAGAGAAAAATCGGGATTTCATCGTGTAGATTTTGATATATGTCCAAATCAAATTTTAGAACAGTCGCTATGGAATTCTTTTATAATTTATAACGATTTATTTATATTATAAAAGGATTTTTAATATAAATCGAATATTGATATAACTGGGAATTTTGAAATATCGAGTTATAGATCCCAGTGGAGCTGTAGGGTATTCCACTGCGAAAATATACGATAATATTTATTTTTAAATATTAAATTTAAATGTTTTTAAATATATTTATATATTTAAATGGTTTATTTTGAGCTTTAAAAATACCCACTTTTGCAAACGACCTCAGAATTCGACGAAACCAATTTTGTTGGATTCGTAATATCAAATTATTGTTTGATTTCAATTTCTGTGATTTTTAGAGTTCTTATGTGACCATACGGAATTTTAATGTGAAAAACAATCAATTTTCTAACATTAAAAATACGTTGTGTGAGCAAATGGAGTCAGAATTCGACGAAACCAGTTTCGTTGGGTCCGCAATGTCAAACTGTAGTTATAGGTCCATTTTCGTGATTTTTGAGTATTGTGTGTGATCACGGGGATTTTTAAACGGTGAATACAAACAGCGATAGCTTAAAATAAATATAAAAACTTGAATAAAAAAATATTTTACCATATTATAAATAATCCTAACATCCTCCTAACCCTCACTTTCTCTCTTCAATATTTGCGCCGCCACCATCAAATAAAAACTATAGCAGAAATCCCTCTTTCAAAAATCAAATAAAAACCAAAATAAAATCGATAAATCATAAGATATGGATAGTTGAGATCCTTATCACTTCCTCTATCCATTGGTACGAGTTTTGTAAAGCTCGACACATTTTCTTGTCGCTGCAATTTCACAGCGTCGGCCTTTGTCGAATTAGGGTTCGGAATTCATTTCGATTAAGAATTAATTCGAGGTATTGGTCATCGTTTTGGAATCGGAGGGTGGAATAACACCTAGTGGTATTTTCTGGTGAGAATCGAGGGGAAAAAATGACGCAACATAAATTCCTATAGCTGATGAGTGGTTGTCGAACGCGATCGGGATTTGTATTTTGGTGTTGGGTATGAAGTGCTCGCGATGAGGACGATGGAGGTGGTTTCTATTTGAATTTCTGTGAAGTGGTTTAGGAGGAAATGGATGGGAGATGATCGACAATGGGGTTGGATAATTTTGGAGCAGCCGTCGTCTTCAATAGTGGGAAGAAGGATTAAGTATGGTGTAAGGGTTAGTTCGGCCTGATTAGAGTGGTAAAGCCCATAATTCAACTTAATTAATTTATTTTTATTTAAAATAGTGTTTAAACTTATAAATTCATAACATCGTCATATGATATCAGAATTTGACAAAACAAGATCCATTGGGATCGCGTGGACGGGTACTACCCAGTGGAACTGAGCGGGAGTGAATTAGAGCTCGTTTGGATTTATGATGAAATTAAATGCCTGAATCAAATCAACGACCAATTATCGTTATTTAACGATAACCGTCCAATGTAACTCTCACTAATTCTGCTCAACCTATATTTCTATCACGTATTTTTAAAACTGATAAATATTGGGTGCTTTGCTGTGTGTTGGTTGTTGGGTTGAAATGCTAGTTAATTGGTTAAAATATCGATAACGATATATATACATATATAAATCGTATCGAAATATTGACTCTGTTTATCAAAATATTTTATATTTGTGTTGACTGACATCTGTGGATGCAGGAAAACAGGTTGGAGGGACCCAACTGGGTTCCTCAACACTTATTTTAATGGTTGTCATATATGGTGATATGTGATGTGATTAAAATCTGTTGTTGATTTGGTGTGTCGATTGTGGTTATTTGGTAACTTTAAATACCAAAGAAAAACTAGGATGTGAAAAGGGGAAATTTCAAAATATGATTTGAAATAAAATATTTGTATAAAATCAAGGGTTTTATATAAAAAAGGGAAAATTGAAGTGATTATAAAAGTTGAGAAGTTTATAAAACTAAAAAGGTTAAAAAGGAATAAAAGGGAAATATTTGTCAAACATTCGCAAATAAAATAGAAAAACAAACATTTGTAAAATATTTACAAATGAGATTAGGAAGGGCAAGATTTGTAAAACATTTTTCAAATAGAATTTAAAAAGGGAAATATTTGTAAGATATTTGTGAACAAATAAAATGAAAATTTTATTTTGAAATAAATAAAGTTATAAAGGAAATATTTATTTAGAAAATAAATGGAGTTATATCAAAGCAATATTTATATGGAATAAATATAGACAAATAGAAAGTGAAATATTTGTAATCGAATAGAGTAAATCGAATATTAGTTATTCAATTAGAGTTAATCGAATATTAGTTATTCGAATAAAGAGTTGACCAGATAAAGTTAATTGGATTTAGTTAATCGAATTAGAATGAAGTTGAATATTGGTTATTCAATCAGAGTTGATCAAATATATTTATATAGGGGTAGAGTTAGTTAAACCTAGTTATTCAGGAAAAGTTGCCATTTCGTACGACTGCTAGCGTAATTTGCCGGGCTGTAGATAGCCTACGGCGGTCGGATGTTTCCTGAGGAAATCAGGCGTAACCATTGTGATCGCTGCAATCTAGAGTCAAGCGAATCGTGTTAAATCAAATAGTAGTTAATCCATAGGGGTTAATTAAGTCGAGTTAGTCGAGTTAGAGTTAATCGATCAGAGTTAATCAGTTAGAGTTAACCAGTTAGAGTAAATCAATTAGAGTAAACCAGTTATGGTTAATCAATTAGAGTAAATCGATTGGAGTTAAATCAAATTAGAGTTACTCAAATAGAACTAATCAAGTTCGAGATAGTCAAGTATTAGTAGAATAAATAGAGTTAGTAAAAAGGAAGTAATCGGATATCGCTTATTCGAAGTAGAATTATCGAATAACACTTATCCGAAGTAAAGTTATCGAGTATAGTTTACTCGAGAAGATTAATCGAATATAGTTCATTTGAAGTGAGTTAAATCGAATATAGTTATTCGAAGAAGAGAATTATCGAATATGGTTTATTCGAAGAGAGATAATTGAATATAGTTATTCGAAGAAGAGGATTATCGAATATTAGTTATTCAAACAAGAGGAATCGAATATAGTTTATTCGAAAAGGAAAGTTATCGGATAGTGATTATCCGAGAGTGAATTATACTTTGGAAATTCGATTATATCGAATTAAGGGAAGTAATGTTTACTTTCTGTTTCAAAATTAAGTTTTACTCATTTGTTAATAAATTGGTTGTCTATCATTTATCCAAACTAATATATAAAAGCTATATTTAAGTTAATATATTTCGAAAGCATGGAGTTATAACATTATAGTTATAATCAAATGTTTTTGTAAAGGGAGTGGATTCATAAACAGAATCCGAGAGTTTCGCAAGAAAATTTCTTGAAGATTTAAAGTTTGAACCTTGTCTATTTCGAGGTGAGAAATGTCGTTCAGTTAAGGTCTGAGAGGCAATTATACCCCAACTTGATTGACTTCAGTTTTAACGAAGAAGGGGATAAGGTTCGATAGTGAAAGTTGGTTAAGTGAATTGAGTTAATGACCGTAATGGTTAAGTGTTGGCATAACGATGTTTAATTTAAACATCTGATTAAATCCAGTAAAAGAGATTTGGATAAGTGTGACGGCCCGCCCCGCACCAACCGACATTTACTCCAAAGGTGCGTTGTACACATGTCCAGTTAGCACGGAACGGGTCGTCAGAAGGAAAGGGAAGAAGGAAATGAACATACAAAGAACCTGTAGAATGTCTCACAGCGCATAGAACAAAATATAACAAAAACATACTTGACATAAAACAGGAGAGACAGTGCATAAGCTGAAAATAAGAACTAAACATCATAGCAGCGGAAATCCAAAATACAGCTTATTACAACTTTCAAACTGTCTCAAAGCAAAAGAAAGATAAAAGAGGTACACTACTAATGCCCAAGTAGCGACCGCCAATGACACAGGGAGAATGTGTGTGTATATATATATATCATACGTGGAAGCCTCCTGCCCGCCTCCGAATCAGCTACTCGCGCATCACCAGCTAACCTGTCTCTAGTCGACTCGTGTGAGCACCCAGAGTAATAAGAGGAGACATAAAACTTTGGGTCAAACATAAAGCCTGGTATGAGCGATAAGCATCTAAAGTGAACAATAACAGGTAGACTAAAACATACCTGAACCTCGACCTGCAACCAAAGAGTTAGCACTACATACTGTACAACACTCTAAGGTACCATATCAAACAGTGTAAAGATACGGAGGTGGGGGAGGTGTGCATGTCATAGGGATGGCAAACAATCAAACATAGCATCCATCCTCACATCTCTCACTCAGTGCGTAAAGCATATGATATTCACAACTTCTATCACCCAACATACCTTGCTACGATCACTCTGCCCCATGAAGTCATAAATGGCTTCACTGCACTAATAACGTAGCCACTAATCCTTTGCTATGTCCACTTTGCCCCATGGAGTCACAAGAACCCCACTGCACTGGCTCATAGCCTTACCAATCCTTACTATGTCCACTTTGCCCCCATGGAGTCACAAGAACCCCACTGCACTAGCTCATAGCCTTACCAATCCTTACTATGTCCACTTGCCCCATGGAGTTATTCACCCCATCTGCGCTGGCTCATAGTCTTACCACGCATCACCTTGCCCCTCAGGTCATAATGACCCTACTGCACTGATAACGTAGTCTTGCTACCATCACCTTGCCCCTCAGGTCATAATGACCCTACTGCACTGATAAGTAGCCCATCATTCATTCTTAGTGGTGAATCGAAGTTATGAACGTCGACAACTCCTTAGCACACGTCCCGCAGCAAAGTCCAACCATGAAGTGAACTCATCGGTTCCCAACTGGATTCTGAGCTCTAACTTCCCATATTGGACTACCTTTGCTTCTCGGGTTATTGGTCAATACTGGGTCGGGTCGGGTTCCTTCTCAAGCCATCGGTTCGGGTCGGGTATCCTCCATCAGTTCGGGTCGGGTCTTCTTCTGGTGCGGTTCGGGTCGTTGCCACTCCATCGGTTCGGGTCGGGTGCCACTCCATCGGTTCGGGTCGGGCGTTTTTCCCCGGGTCGGGTCGGGTGTCATCTCCCCTCCAGCTCGTGCCTCCGTTCCGATCCGTCTCCTCGTCCTTCACATGCTCCTATCTGATCCATTCTCATGCCTCTGCTCCGATCCGTCCTCCCTAATCCGATCCGATCCCAGCTCAGTTAGCGTGGCCTTCCTTTTTGCCATTTTTTCCAAGTGCTGGGTTCCGATCCGATCGAATTCCATTGCTCAATTCAACATATCTGATCCGAGCCCCATATCCGATCCGATCCGAACCCTGCACTGTTTTATGAAACTGTTCCAGCAAGTGTTTACGCCGTTCGACGACGTTTTCGACCATTCTAACTATTGAAACCAATCACAAAGCATTTCATACAGTCATAACAACATGCATAATCAACCACAAACATCAAAACATCAACATGATAGGTTAAAATGGATCAAACATACCCAAAACCCCATATTTCCCCTAAGCATATTTAGGTGAAACTAATGATAGGATTAACAAAACTTAACCAACTTAACCCAAATTCATATCAGAGGTCTAAAACATCATTTAGGAATTTATGAACATTTTTCCCGAATTTTATTATGCTTAAATTCGCTAATTAACACTAATCACTCCTAATTAGCCATAATTAGTGTAAAACTATGCAAATCACTCACCTTAGCCACAAAATAAACTAAGATCTGAAATAAATCTCTGATTTGATGCGAATCCCAATCCTAAACAGCAGCTCCAATGTTGATTTGGTGTAGATCTTCCTTGATTAGGGGTTGCTAAGCTTAATCCTTGACCAAAAGATGATTTGGAGGTGATTTAGAGGTTAGAGGCCATTTTTAGGGTTCCTTGGTGATAAGTGGAGGCTAGAAAACTGAAATGGAATGATCCTCTATCTCATTTCAGCCTCCCCATAACCCTAATCCCGAAATGGGTTATGGGCCTACTCACTAATCACCCGATTTGGCCCGGTTAAGCAGTTTTTCACCCTCTAAACCTTATTTCAGCCATATCTCTCAAACGGTAAGTCCGTTTGGCTATTATGACCACTCTACGGAAAGGTAAACCATCAAACGAATCCAATGGAAGTGGTTTCAGGTCAAAATTCCTTTCCAATCAAAAGTTATGGCCAAAACAGTACCAACTAGGGGCAAAATGGTCATTTAAAAATCGACAAAAATCATGAACATGGGAAATGACTCTAATGGATGTTTCCCAAAGTTACATGACCATACGACTTCACATGGGAAAGAAATAAATATTCTACGATCCCCCGATGCGTAGAATGCGGGTCGTTACACTCCCCCCCCCCCCCCCTTAAGAAATTTCGCCCCCGAAATTCCCTAATCAAAACACACACAAAAGTCCCGCATGCCTATCAATCATAAAACAACCATCAAACATGCAAAACAAGTCTACCCTAGCATGCGGAAAACTAAATTGCAAAGTAAATCTTACCAGGCAAAGAGTTCTGGATATGCCTTCCTAATGCTCTCCTCTGTCTCCCAAGTACAATCATTCTCGTCCTCGCCCCACTGAACCTTGACTAGCTTCACCGCCTTCCTTCGAAGTTGCTTCGTATCATGCCCCACAATACGAATCGGCTTGCGGTTCCCAACCGCCTCAGGTTCTACTTCGAAGTCCTCTAACTGATCAGGTGAAATAGTCAAATCTGAGTCGTGAACGAACTTCCTTAGTTGGGAAACATGAAATACATTGTGAATTCCCGCCATTTTCTCTGGTAAGCTAACTCTATATGCCAAATTCTTGACTAGTTCCAGAACAGGGAATGGGCCAACAAATCTTGGTGCCAACTTGCCTCTCTTGCCAAATCGTATCACGCTCTTCAACGGAGAGATCTTGACAAACACCAAGTCACCAACAGAGAATTTCAAGTCTCTTCTCCTTTTATCAGCATAACTCTTCTGCCTATCTTGGGCAGCTTTCATTCGTTGCCGAATGATCTTGATCTTATCTGAAGTTTCTCTCACCACATCTGGTCCAAGCACAAACTTCTCGCCAGTCTCTATCCAACATGATGGTGAGTTGCACGGTCCTCTGTACAAAGCTTCATATGGAGCCATACCGATACTGGATTGGTAGCTATTATTATATGCAAACTCTACTAGATGCGAATGGTCATCCCATGATCCACCAAAATCCAATATACACGCTCTCAAGAGATCTTCCAATATACGATTCACCCTCTCCGTCTGACCGTCGGTCTGAGGATGGTATGCGGTACCGAGATGTAATCCTGACCCTAGAGCCTCTTGTAAGCTCTTCCAAAACCCACTAGTGAACAACGGGTCTCGGTCACTCACAATGCTTTTGGGTACTCCATGAAATCTCACTACCCACTTCATATACAATTCTGCCAACTTGGCTGCCGTTCTGGTCGATTTGATTGGTATAAATCTTGCACTTTTAGTCAATCGATCCACAACTATCCAAATGCTATCATATCCCGATCTAGTCCTTGGTAAACCATCGATGAAATCCATCGAGACTTGCTCCCATTTCCATTCGGGAATTTCTAATGGTTGCAACAAACCACTAGGCTTCTTTTGCTCAGCTTTAACTAGCTGGCAATTCATGCATTTGGATATAAACTTCCCAACGTCTCTTTTCATCCCTTCCCAGTAGTAAGTCTGTCTCATGTCTCGATACATCTTATTACCACCGGGATGTATAGTCAGTTTTGAGTGATGACATTCTCTAAGCACTTCATCTCTCAATCCATTCACGTTGGGCACAACTAGCCTTCCATTCCTTCTAAGCCATCCATCTCGATCAAGCCCATACGCATTCATCCCCTCACCGTCGATGTTCATCTCTAACTTGGAGATGGTTTCCAATAGGTTAGGATCGTCCCTCTGACTAGAACCAATCCACTCTATCAAAGTGGGTCTGATCGTCAAACTAGCTAGCATGACTGGATCCAATTCGCACTTTGGTCTGAAATCAAACCCCGCGATATACTCCAGTTGCTTCCACTCAAGAAACATTGCCCCTAAGCTGGCATGTCTCCTACTCAAGGCATCGTCTACCGCATTACCTTTCCCAGGTGTGTATGCGATATCAAAATCATATGAAGCCAAGAACTCTAACCATCTCTGCTGACGGAGATTCAGATCTTTCTGAGAGAAGAGATACTTTAACGATTTATGATCGGTAAACAACTCAAATCGTTCTCCCAAGAGATAGTGTCTCCACATCTTCAGCGCAAATACAATCGCTGCCAATTCCAAATCATGGGTAGGATACTTCTTCTCATGCGGCTTTAGTTGTCGACTAGCATAAGCTACAACCCTACCTCCTTGCATCAATACTGCACCCAGTCCGGTACCACAAGCATCCATGTATACCGTCATCTCTTCATTCCCTTTAGGAATGACTAACACTGGCGCACGCGTCAACTTCTCCTTTAGACTCTTGAAGGCATCCTCACACACTCCGTCCCAGACGAAGGACTGATTCTTCTTAGTCAACTGAGTCAATGGTGTTGCTATCTTGGAGAAGTCCTGGATAAACTTACGATAATATCCAAATAATCCCAAGAAACTTCTCACATCTGTTGCATTCTTGGGCGTAGGCCAATCCTGTACCGTAGCCACCTTCGCAGGGTCCACGGCAATACCACTCTCTGAAACAATATGACCCAAGAATCTTACTTCCCTTCTCCAAAAATGACACTTAGAGAACTTCGCTTTCAATTGGTGTTTCCTCAACACCTCCATCACTATCCTCAAGTGTCCCTTGTGTTCCTCCTCTGTCCTTGAGTAAACAAGGATATCATCCACGAACAGAAGAACAAACTTATTCAACTAATCTCTGAATACTCGATTCATAAGATCCACAAAATAGGCTGGCGCATTGGTCAACCCAAATGGCATGACCAACCACTCATAAAATCCAGACGGCATCCTAAATGCCGTTTTCGGAACACTCTCATCTGCTACTCTAAGCTGATGAAATCCTGTCGCGAGGTCCAACTGGGAGAACACTCTTGCTCCTTCCAGTTGATCAAACAAATCATCTATCCGCGGTAGAGGATACTTATTCTTCCTCGTCACCTTATTCAACTCGTGATAGTCCATACACAAACGAAGGGAACCATCTGCCTTAGTGGCAAACACAACTGGTGCTCCCCACTCGGAGACACTCCTTCTAATAAATCCCTTCTTCAAAAGATTGCTGACTTGCACCCCGAGCTCTCGCTGCTCCCTTGGTGCCATACGACGAAGTGGCATCACTATAGGTCTGGCATCTTTCACTAAATCAATACGGAAATCAATCTCTCGGTGTGGTGGAAGCCCGGTCACCTCCTCGAAGACGTCCGGGTACTGGCCAACCACGGGCACATCTGACAACTCATCCTGCGGGATGTCGAGGGAATTTACAAAACTAGCCATAACCCCATCACTAGGTAGACTATCAAACACTACCCTCCGCCCATCATCCGCCCTCACTGTCACCAAAAAGCCCTCACAGTCTACCACCACCCCGTATCTTTGGAGCCAATCGACTCCCAATATAATGCCATACCCAGTAAAGCCCAGAACAAAGCAATCACATACAAACATACATCCATGACTCGATAAGACCAAATTCCTGCAAATCATACTAAGACTAGTCGAACCACCAATCGGGTTCGTCACAATCAATGGTCTATCGACTATCTCGAGTTCCAGTCCCAACCTATCTACCAGGTCACTAGATATGAAGGAAAGGGAAGCCCCAGTATCAAACAAAACTCGAACTAGTACATCATAAATAGAAAGCATACCTTGAATAACAACATTCTTTCCTTTCTCCGCCGCAGTTGGGGCATTCGACGAAGAAGGAACAACATCAATAGCATATGCTTTCACAATCTGCTTCTCCTTAAGAGGTTGCGGACACTTATCCTTCTGATGTCCCACTTGACCACAGTTGTAGCACTTCCTTTCCGCTGGCTTGGCCCGACATTCTTTAGCATAATGGCCCTTCTTTCCACAACTGAAGCACTCAACATCCTTCTTGCTCTTTTTCTGACCACCCTTAGATTGGTCCTGCTTCCTCTTATTCTGAGAGCTATTCTTGCCTCTACCGCCTGCTTGCGGCTTTGGCCCTTCTGCAGATGCAGCCTCAGTCTTTGACTTAGGGTAAAGACTCTCTGATCTCAAAGCTTTCCCCACAATTGATTCAAAAGTCTCATCGATGTGGTTGATAAGCCTTTCCCCCAAGTATCCATCCAAACCAGTAATGAACTTCTCATTCTTCTTTTCAGGAGTATCAATGAGAGACAGTCCATACTTCGACAAAGTGTCGAACTCAGCAATATAGTCAGAAACTGCCCTTCCGTTCTGCTTAAGTTCCAAGAACCTCTTAAACAACACTGACTTCTGGGCAGCTGGAATGAACTTCTCGCTAAAGCGAGCCTTGAACTGAACCCAAGTAACCTGATCCTCTGGAGTAGCTGTTCTAATGGCATTCCACCAATTCATCGCTCGCCCTTGCAGCTGACGAGACGTTAGCCTTCTCTACATCGCATCCTCAAGACCCAAGTCATCAAAGATACGATCACAGCTATCCATCCAATCTTGAACATCTGTGGCCGACTCCGTTCCGTGGAACGGCTTTCCACCAAGATTAGTGTAATCCTTGCACAACTTGGCGAAATCGACCCTAGGCGCCTGCACTACTGGGCCAACACCAACTCCGAGATTGGGAACTGCCCCTTGCACTTCTCTAAGCATGTCTCTCATGAGGTTAGTAAACATCGCCCTCATGTCAGCGACATTCCCTTGGTTGGTCCCTCTACCAGCACCCCTCGTATCTCGGCTCATCGTCAATCTGAAAAAGGGAAACGATTAACGACCCCATAGTGGTGCTAGTGCAGTGCGACTTCGTTCTTACACTACTAATAGTATATATATACATAGCTTTTGAAAACCAAAGTAATCACAAATACGCGCTCTCATATACGTACTAACTCTCCCTAGTGTCTTTCCCTAGGTTAACTACGCAACCTAGAGCTTAGATACCAAGTGTAACAGCCCGCCCCGCACCAACCGACATTTACTCCAAAGGTGCGCTGTACACATGTCCAGTTAGCACGGAACGGGTCGTCAGAAGGAAAGGGAAGAAGGAAATGAACATACAAAGAACCTGTAGAATGTCTCACAGCGTATAGAACAAAATATAATAATAACATACTTGACATAAAACAGGAGAGACAGCGCATAAGCTGAAAATCAGAACTAAACATAATAGCAGCAGAAATCCAAAATACAGCTTATTACAACTTTCAAACCGTCTCAAAGCAAAAGAAAGATAAAGGAGGTACACTACTAATGCCCAAGTAGCGACCGCCAACGACACAGGGAGAATGTGTGTATATATATCATACGTGGAAGCCTCCTGCCCGCCTCTGAATCAGCTACTCGCGCATCACCAGCTAACCTGTCTCTAGTCTGCTCGTGTGAGCACCCAGAGTAATAAGAGGAGACATAAAACTCTGGGTCAGACATAAAGCCTGGTATGAGCGATAAGCATCTAAAGTGAACAATAACAGGTAGACTAAAACATACCTGAACCTCGACCCGCAACCAAAGAGTTAGCACTACATACTGTACAACACTCTAAGGTACCATATCAAACAGTGTAAAGATACGGAGGTGGGGGAGGTGTGCATGTCATAGGGATGGCAAACAATCAAACATAGCATCCATCCTCACATCTCTCACTCAGTGCGTAAAGCATACGATATTCACCACTTCGATCACCCAACATACCTTGCTACGATCACTCTGCCCCCATGAAGTCATAAATGGCTTCACTGCACTAATAACGTAGCCACTAATCCTTTGCTATGTCCACTTTGCCCTATGGAGTCGCAAGAACCCCACTGCATTGGCTCATAGCCTTACCAATCCTTACTATGTCCACTTTGCCCCATGGAGTCACAAGAACCCCACTGCACTGGCTCATAGCCTTACCAATCCTTAATATGTCCACTTGCCCCATGGAGTTATTCACCCCATCTGCGCTGGCTCATAGTCTTACCACGCATCACCTTGCCCCTCAGGTCATAATGACCCTACTGCACTGATAACGTAGTCTTGCTACCATCACCTTGCCCCTCAGGTCATAATGACCCTACTGCACTAATAAGTAGCCCATCATTCATTCTTAGTGGTGAATCGAAGTTATGAACGTTGACAACTCCTTAGCACACGTCCCGCGGCAAAGTCCAACCATGAAGTGAACTCATCGGTTCCCAATTGGATCCTGAGCTCTAACTTCCCATATTGGACTACCTTTGCATCTCGGGTTATTGGTCAATACTGGGTCGGGTCGGGTTCCTTCTCAAGCTATCGGTTCGTGTCGGGTATCCTCCATCTGTTCGGGTCGGGTCTTCTTCTGGTGCGGTTTGGGTCGGGTGCCACTCCATCGGTTCGAGTCGGGTGTTTTTCCTCGGGTCGGGTCGGGTGTCATCTCCCCTCCAGCTCGTGCCTCCATTCCGATCCGTCTCCTCGTCCTTCACATGCTCCTATCTGATCCATTCTCATGTCTCCGCTCCGATCCAGCCTCCCTAATCCGATCCGATCCCTGTTCGTTAGCGTGGCCTTCCTTTTTGCCATTTTTCCCAAGTGCTGGGTTCCGATCCGATCGAATTCCATTGCTCAATTCAACATATCCGATCCGAGCCCCATATCCGATCCGATCCGAACCCTGCGCTGTTTTCTGAAACTGTACCAGCAAGTGTTTACGCCATTCGACGACGTTTTCGACCATTCTAACTATTGAAATCAATCACAAAGCATTTCATACAGTCATAGCAACATGCATAATCAACCACAAACATCAAAACATCAACATGATAGGTTAAAATGGATCAAACATACCCAAAACCCCATATTTCCCCTAAGCATATTTAGGTGAAACTAATGATAGGATTAACAAAACTTAACCAACTTAACCCAAATTCATATCAGAGGTCTAAAACATCATTTAGGAATTTATGAACATTTTTCCCGAATTTTATCATGCTTAAATTCGCTAATTAACACTAGTCACTCCTAATTAGCCATAATTAGTGTAAAACTATGCAAATCACTCATCTTAGCCACAAAATAAACTAAGATCTGAAATAAATCTCTGATTTGATGCGAATCCCAATCCTAAACAGCAGCTCCAATGTTGATTTGGTGTAGATCTTCCTTGATTAGGGGTTGCTAAGCTTAATCCTTGACCAAAAGATGATTTGGAGGTGATTTAGAGGTTAGAGGCCATTTTTAGGGTTCCTAGGTGATAAGTGGAGGCTAGAAAACTGAAATGGAATGATCCTCTATCTCGTTTCAGCCTCCCCATAACCCTAATCCAGAAATGGGTTATGGGCCTACTCACTAATCACCCGATTTGGCCCGGTTAAGCAGTTTTTCACCCTCCAAACCTTATTTCAGCTATATCTCTCAAACGGTAAGTCCGTTTGGCTATTATGACCACTCTACGGAAAGGTAAACCATCAAACGAATCCAATGGAAGTGGTTTCAGGTCAAAATTCCTTTCCAATCAAAAGTTATGGCCAAAACAGTACCAACTAGGGGCAAAATGGTCATTTAAAAATCGACAAAAATCATGAACATGGGAAATGACTCTATTGGATGTTTCCCAAAGTTACATGACCATATGACTTCACATGGGAAAGAAATAAATATTCTACGATCCCCCGATGCGTAGAATGCGGGTCGTTACAATATGTTTTCCAAATAAGGACCAGGAATGTTTCCAATATAGGAAATAAGAAAAGGAAGTAAATACGGTAATGTTTCCCTAATGATCTATAAAGTATATTTTCAAAATTTAGAAAATGAGAATTTACAAATATGTAGAAACGAGGAATTGGATAAATTAAAGATAATTTAACATGAAGAGATAAATGGTGAATGTTGATTGATCGATAGAGTTTCCATCTGGAAATAATATCGTTGGTTGCATACATGTTTTTCTTTGATAGTTAAATCACCGACTATCGAAGTTTTTGACCATTTTTCCGTCGTCAATACGGAGATCCCGGGATCAGATTCATTATCTGAAAACCACTCTGTATGGACGTTAGCGTTGCGATCAAATATTGAAGACGGAGTTATGCAAGGGCTATCCTATTTACAGAATAGTGCCTTCGGTTTGTCCAGTCCCAGGACAAACGTAAATGGACGAATGTCTAACAGAGTATATCTAACGGATCGCGTAAGTTGATCTCTTCAAACGTACTTACGTTTGGTGGCGGAGGAATTCGTTTCTCTTAGCTTTATACCCGTGGTATTTTTGAGGAAATCAATTTGTGATTTGATGGGTATGACGATGTGGCATTCAAAGTGAATGGTGGTCAAGTGTTTCAAAGATACGTTTTGACCTCAAGCCTCATCAACCGGGAAATGACAGAAATCGGGAAGGCAGCATGGTTAAGTGGGTCGCTCCCATTAGGCTGTATATCACCTATCTAGAGAAAATCCAATTCATTCTTTGTCAATTCGATGCTGTCCCTTTCCGGGAAGACGGTGGGTAGCTCCCAACCGTTGGTGGTATACATTCGATACACTCAAGTGAAATGAGTGGTCGGTCATGTGAGGGCCGGGTTGCAAGATGTTCTTGTTGAACCCAGTGTATTTGCCTCTAGAGATACACTATTGGAAGGTGATCCCATACCTTGTCAAGGTTGGAATCCAATTTCCAATAAGAGCCCGCGGTTTTTGTTTGTATACTATATATGTGGAACGTGAGATGCAAGCGTTATGCTAGATTGTTAATTACTTGTAATTAGACACTATTATAATATCAGAAAAGTATCGATTTCCAAAACTGTTTTTGGGTTATCGTAAGGTAAAAACCGTTCCATGTTTATGTGTGGATCGGTCTTACGATTATCTTTTCTTTTGAAAAGGACTTTGAAAAGTTAAACCGATGATTTGAGTTTACTCACACCAGTCCCATGACTGACCCAGAGTTTATTTTGTTTTGTTTCCCCTAAACTCTTGGGTGCCCAAATTTGTACGGGCAGTCAAGTAGTTCAGGTCCTTACAGATATACTTGGAGGAGCTTGAAGCAGGAGGCTTCAGGATGATATAGCTATTGTTAAATTTCGATGTGTGTAAGTGTTGTACCCTGATAATGTTGTTGCATATATATACCGTTTTGTTTCAAAGTTATGTTATATATTATATTTTATCTGTTCCGCTGTGAGATTCTTGTTTACTCTGATTGTGCTGTTCTGCTCCTTCTATTCTAATTTTCTATCTTATCTATTCTCACCCTCTAATTTCTTTCTAAAAATGATCAGGTGTTTTCGATGTTCGAATAGTCAACATGGTAGTTTTGTGTTGATTTTCGGAGTCGAAAAGCCCGGTTCGTTACAGTGGTATCAGAGCCAGGTTAAGTGATTACCTTGGCTCTGTGGCGTGACTCAGTAGAGATGGGGTTAGAAATACCCTAGATTGAGTTGAGTGTATATATACGAGTGAACGTATTTGTGGATTTTTATAAAAACGTTTTGTATTGTGGAGATTTATTGGTTGAGTTGTTTGTGAATTCTGGTCGATCAGTTTGATCCACTGGATCGATAAGGATTTCTAAACACTTGAATACGATAAACTGACACAGTAAATTTTGAAAGAGGGTAAATGAGATAATTTTACCCAAAGTATATTTCGATATAAAGAAAATATTTATATTCAAATTATTATAGTATGTTGGATTTGTTGGTTGATTATAAGTAAAATGGTTATATAAATAACCAAACAGAATTCGTATAAGTGTATATGTGAAAGCAGATTAATTAAATCTGGATTAAATTAGAATTGGAATTAAAATTCTGAAAAACTGGGAAAAGTGCTCATAAATGGATTTGAGTTAAGTTTAAGAAAAATTAAAGATCCTGGGAGATTTTAAATTGTTTACGAGTATCTTGAATGATATTTTGAAAAAGAATTCAAAATGAAAGTGGTTAAGATATGAGTTTTGAAAAGTGATATAGTATTGAACTCACTTTGATGACTGGAAAATAACTCTGATGATGCTGGCCACATCATCAGTGTTCATTTTCGAGCTTCTAAGTGACGGATTACTACCAAAGATTTGTGTTGGATTGTTTTGAGGAAAACGAGTTGTTTGAAAACCGAAAAGAAATATTTGGTTTAGAAAAGCAAAGTTTTTTAAAATTCCTAGGAAGGATTGTTTAATCAAAGACAAAATTAAACAGAAATTGGTGAAAGCGAATATGAATTGAATTGAAACCAATTAACTGGAAATTGAATTGAAATAGAACGATATCGAATAAAATTGAATTGTGAGTTATGAATTTGTTTAAGTATATTGGACGGGTAAGTAAGTGTTGAAATTGGTAATGGAATTTGAGAATGAGATTTGGTTTGAAAATAGGATGATTGGATTTGAGGACAGATGATTGGGGATTGATTGGGATGACTTTGCTATATGCTTAATTGGCAACAGAATAAAAGGATTTAATGATATGGCTGACAAAAAGGTACACGTTTATTTTTATGGATTTGGGAATTTATGGGCCGATCTGGCAAGCCACTTGGCTTTTTGATTTTCTTTTTGAAAGGAAAGGTCCTAGAGAGGCGAGTTGGGGATTGAACGATTGACCGGTACAAAGGAGGTGCTGGCGAAATTTTTCAAAAATTTCGGGTGTTAGAAAATTTTTCAGAAATTTTGAAAATTTTCGTTAACTAAATTTAATTAATATTTTAATTGGAATTAAATGGGTTCAGTTAAAACTGAAGTTAAAAGTAAACGAATAGTTTTTAAACCTGTTAATAGGGTCTGTTTTCTACCTTAGCAATTTCGAGGACGAAATTATTTTAAGGGGGGAAGAATGTAATGACCCGAATTTTTCAGCAATATAATTAATTTATTTAATTATTTAAATAATGATTTAGGAAATTAAATGGTCGCCAAAATGAATAATATTGAATATTAAATTAAAATAAATAATATATTTAATTTCTGAAATAGTCAAAAATAGTAGAATTCACAAAATAATGTGAATGGGATTATTTAAAATATATAGTTCAATTTCGAGTTGAATTATACGAACAAATATATTCAATCGACGGTAGTTTGAACGTATAATTATAATATAATTAAAATCGAGCTCGAAATGGCGCGGTAGTTCCTTATTTGGCAATTTGAACTTCAACTGAATGTACGTGATTCGTTTCAAATCGGATTTCTGTGAAACAAGAAACGTTAGGACCTGGTGAACTATATTTTTCTAGTGGAAGAGAAAAATCGGGATTTCATCGTGTAGATTTTGATATATGTCCAAATCAAATTTTAGAAAAGTCGCTATGGAATTCCTTTATAATTTATAATGATTTATTTATATTATAAAAGGATTTTTAATATAAATCGAATATTGATATAACTGGAAATTTTGAAATATCGAGTTATAGATCCCAGTGGAGCTGTAGGGCATTCCACTGCGAAAATATACAATAATATTTATTTTTAAATTTTAAATTTAAATGTTTTTAAATATATTTATATTTTTAAATGGTTTATTTTGAGCTTTAAAAATAGCCACTTTTGCAAACGACCTCAGAATTCGACGAAACCAATTTTGTTGGATTCGTAATATCAAATTATTGTTAGATTTCAATTTCCATGATTTTTACAGTTCTTATGTGACCATACGGAATTTTAATGTGAAAAACAATCAATTTTCTGACATTAAAAATACGCTGTGTGAGCAAACGGAGTCAGAATTCGACGAAACCAGTTTCGTTGGGTCCGCAATGTCAAACTGTAGTTATAGGTCCATTTTCGTGATTTTTGAGTATTGTGTGTGATCACGGGGATTTTTAAACGGTGAATACAAACAGCGATAACTTAAAATAAATATAAAACTCAAATAAAAAAATATTTTACCATATTATAAATAATCCTTACATCCTCCTAACCCTCACTTTCTCTCTTCAATACTTGCGCCGCCACCATCAAATAAAACTACAGTAGAAATCCCTCTTTCAAAAATCAAATAAAAACCAAAATAAAATCGATAAATCATAAGATATGGATATTTGAGATCCTTATCACTTCCTCTATCCATTGGTACGAGTTTTGTAAAGCTCGACACATTTTCTTGTCGCTGAAATTTCACATCGTCGGCCTTTGTCGAATTAGGGTTCGGGAATTCATTTCGATTAAGGATTAATTCGAGGTATTGGTCATCGTTTTGGAATCGGAGGGTGGAATAACACCTAGTGGATTTTCTGGAGAGAATCGAGGGGAAAACATGACGCAACAAAAATTCCTATAGCTGATGAGTGGTTGTCGAACCAAATACGCTCCTTGCGATCGGGATTTGTATTTTGGTGTTGGGTGTGAAGTGCTCGCAATGAGGACGATGGAGGTGGTTTCTATTTGAATTTCTGTTAAGTGGTTTGGGAGGAAATGGATGGGAGATGATCGACAATGGTGTTGGATAATTTTGGAGCAGCCGTCGTCTTCAAAAGTGGGAAGAAGGATTAAGTACGGTGTAAGGGTTAGTTGGACCTGATTAGAGTGGTAAAGCCCATAATTCAACTTAATTAATTTATTTTTATTTAAAATAGTGTTTAACCTTATAAATTCATAACATCGTCATATGATATCAGAATTTGACTAAACAAGATCCGTTGGGATCGTATGGACGGGTACTACCTAGTGGAACTGAGCGGGAGTAAATTAGAGCTCGTTTGGATTTATGGTGAAATTAAATGCCTGAATCAAATCAACGACCAATTATCGTTATTTAACGATAACCGTCCAATGTAACTCTCACTAACTCTGCTCAACCTATATTTCTATCACATATTTTTAAAACTGATAAATATTGGGTGCTTTGCTGTGTGTTGGTTGTTGGGTTGAAATGCTAGTTAATTGGTTAAAATATCGATAACGATATATATATATATATATGTATATCGTATCGAAATATTGACTCTGTTTATCAGAATATTTTATATTTGTGTTGACTGACATCTGTGGATGCAGGGAAACAGGTTGGAGGGACCCAACTGGGTTCCTCAACACTTATTTTAATGGTTGTCATATATGGTGATATGTGATGTGATTAAAATCTGTTGTTGATTTGGTGTGTTGATTGTGGTTATTTGATAACTTTAAATACCAAAGAAAAACTAGGATGTGTAAAGGGGAAATTTCAAAATATGATTTGAAATAAAATATTTGTATAAAATCAAGGGTTTTATATAAAAAAGAAAAAAATTGAAGTTATTATAGAAGTTGAGAAGTTTATAAAACTAAAAAGGTTAAAAAGGAATAAAAGGGAAATATTTGTCAAACATTCGCAAATAAAATAGAAGAGCCAACATTTGTAAAATATTTACAAATGAGATTAGGAAGGGCAAGATTTGTAAAACATTTTTCAAATAGAATTTAAAAAGGGAATTATTTGAAAGATATTTGTGAACAAATAAAATGAAAATTTTATTTTGAAATAAATAAAGTTATAAAGGAAATATTTATTTAGAAAATAAAAGGAGTTATATAAAAGCAATATTTATATGGAATAAATATAGACAAATAGAAAGGGAAATATTTGTAATCGAACAGAGTAAATCGAATATTAGTTATTCAATTAGAGTTAATCGAATATTAGTTATTCGAATAAAGAGTTGACCAGATAGAGTTAATTGGATTTAGTTAATCGAATTAGAATGAAGTAGAATATTGGTTATTCAATCAGAGTTGATCAAATATAGTTATATAGGGGTAGAGTTAGTTAAACCTAGTTATTCAGGAAAAGTTGCCCTTTCGTACGACTGCTAGCGTAATTCGCAGGGCTGTAGATAGCCTACGACGGTCGGATGTTTCCTGAGGAAATCAGGCGTAACCATTGTGATCGCTGCAATCTAGAGTCTAGCGAATGGTGTTAAATCAAATAGTAGTTAATCCATAGGGGTTAATTAAGTCGAGTTAATCGAGTTAGAGTTAATCGATCAGAGTTAATCAGTTAGAGTTAACCCGTTAGAGTAAATCAGTTAGAGTAAACCAGTTATGGTTAATCAATTAGAGTAAATCGATTGGAGTTAAATCAAATTAGAGTTACTCAAATAGAACTAATCAAGTTCGAGATAGTCAAGTTTTAGTAGATTAAATAGAGTTAGTTAAAAGGAAGTAATCGGATATCGCTTATTCGAAGTAGAATTATCGAATAACACTTATCTGAAGTAAAGTTATCGAGTATAGTTTACTCGAGAAGAGTAATCGAATATAGTTCATTTGGAGTGAGTTAAATCGAATATTGTTATTCGAAGAAGAGAATTATCGAATATGGTTTATTCGAAGAGAGATAATTGAATATAGTTATCGGAAGAAGAGGATTATCGAATATTAGTTATACAAACAAGAGGAATCGAATATAGTTTATTCGAAAAGGAAAGTTATCGGATAGTGATTATCCGAGAGTGAATTATACTTTGGAAATTCGATTATATCGAATTAAGGGAAGTAATGTTTACTTTTCATTTCAAAATTAAGTTTTACTCATTTGTTAATAAATTAGTTGTTTATCATTTATCCAAATTAAGATATAAAAGTTATATTTAAGTTAATATATTTCGAAAGCATGGAGTTATAACATTATAGTTATAATCAAATGTTTTTGTAAAGGGAGTGGATTCATAAACAGAATCTGAGAGTTTCGCAAGAAAGTTTCTTGAAGATTTAAAGTTTGAACCTTGTCTATTTCGAGGTTAGAAATGTCGTTCAGTTAAGGTCTGAGAGGTAATTATACCCCAACTTGATTGACTTCAGTTTTAACTAAGAAGGGGATAAGGTTCGATAGTGAAAGTTGGTTAAGTGAATTGAGTTAATAACCGTAATGGCTAAGAGTTGGCATAACGATGTTTAATTTAAACATCTGTTTAAATCCAGTAAAAGAGATTTGGATATGTTTTCCAAATAAGGACCAAGAATGTTTCCAATATAGGAAATAAAAAAAGGAAGTAAATACGGTAATGTTTCCCTAATGATCTATAAAGTATATTTTCAAAATTTAGAAAATGAGAATTTACAAATATGTAGAAACGAGGAATTGGATAAATTAAAGATAATTTAACATAAAGAGATAAATGGTGAATGTTGATTGATCGATAGAGTTTCCATCTGGAAATAATATCGTTGGTTGCACACCTGTTTTTCTTTGATAGTTAAATCACCGACTATCGAAGTTTTTGACCATTTTTCCGCCGTCAATACGTAGAGACCGGGATCAGATTCATTATCTGAAAACCACTCTGTATGGACGTTAACGTTGCGATCAAATATTGAAGACGGAGTTATGCAAGGGCTATCCTGTTTACAGAATAGTGCCTTCGGTTTGTTCAGTCCCAGGACAAACTTAAATGGACGAATGTCTGACAGAGTATATCTAACGGATCGCGTAAGTTGATCTCTTCAAACGTACTTACGTTTGGTGGCGGAGGAATTCGTTTCTCTTAGCTTTATACCCATGGTATTTTTGAGGAAATCAATTTGTGATTTGACGGGTATGACGATGTGGCATTCAAAGTGAATGGTGGTCAAGTGTTTCAAAGATACGTTTTGACCTCAAGCCTCATCAACCGGGAAATGACAGAAATCGGGCGGGCAACATGGCTAAGTGGGTCGCTCCCATTAGGGTGTATATCACCTATCTAGAGAAAATCCAATTCATTCTTTTACTATTCGATGCTGTCCCTTTCCGGGAAGACGGTGGGTAGCTCCCAATCGTTGGTGGTATACATTCGATACACTCAAGTGAAATGAGTGGTCGGTCATGTGAGGGCCGGGTTGCAAGATGTTCTTGTTGACCCCAGTGTATTTGCCTCTAGAGATACACTATCGGCAGGTGGTCCCATACCTTGTCAAGGTCGGAATCCAATTTCCAATAAGAGCCCGCGGTTTTTGTTTGTATACTATATATGTGGAACGTGAGATGCAAACGTTCTGCTAGATTGTTAATTACTTGTAATTAGACATTATTATAATATCAGAAAAGTATCGATTTCCAAAACTGATTTTGGGTTATCGTAAGGTAAAAACCGTTCCGTGTTTTTGTGTGGATCGGTCTTACGATTATCTTTTCTTTTGAAAAGGATTTTGAAAAGTTAAACCGATGATTTGAGTTTACTCACACCAATCCCATGACTGACCCAGAGTTTATTTTGTTTTGTTTCCCCTAAACTCTTGGGTGCCCAAATTTGTACGGGCAGTCAAGTAGTTCAGGTCCTTACAGATATACTTGGAGGATCTTGAAGCAGGAGGCTTCAGGATTATATAGCTATTGTTAAATTCCGCTGTGTGTAAGTGTTGTACCCTGATAATGTTGTTGCATATACATACCGTTTTGTTTCAAAGTTATGTTATATATTATATTTTATCCGTTCCACTGTGAGATTCGTGTTTACTGTGATTGTGCTGTTCTTCTTATTCTATTCTAATTTTCTATCTTATCTATTCTCACCCTCTAATTTCTTTCTAAAAATGATCAGGTGTTTTCGATGTTCGAATAGTCAACATGGCAGTTTTGTGTTGATTTTCGGAGTCGAAAACCCCGGTTCATTACATAGTCAAAGCTGACTCAAGTCGTTGAATTTTAAATTTAAGATCACTATTTTCTTTCATTATATTTGAACAACGATTAATAGCGATTTTCCTCTTTTCAGCATCGGTTTGTTTTAAAATCAAATTTCCGTTTTCAAGTGCTTTGATTTTAGCATTGGACTTAGAAATATCTGTTTCAAATTGTTTTCGCTTTTCAAAATCAAGTTTTTCAGATTCTCTAAGCTTTTCAATCTCCTTTTTAAAATCACTATTTTCGTTCTTTAAATTCACATTTTCACTTTTAAGTAACTCAAAATCAGTTTTGAATTTCAAAGAATCATTACTCAAAAACTGACATTTTTCGCATTGTAAAAACGGTGAATTTTTAACTTTTTCAAATTTTCTTTCTACACTGTTATTTTCTTGAACTAGTTTTAACCTATCAGATTTCAATTTCTTAACTTTTAGTTCAAGAGAATCAATGGTTTTTGTGAGGTCGTGACACATTAAAATTAATTCTTTGTAGGTAAAATTCGATACCTCACTAGAATCCTCTTCACTACCTTCCGAATCAGATTGAGCCATAAGACACAAATTATCTTCCTCTTCATCACTTTTAGAAACTTCTTCTCCTTCCTCGTCATCCCATGTAGCAGCAAAAGCCTTCTTCTTTCTTCTGAACTTCTTCTTCTTTTCATTTTTAAGCTGTGGGAAATTTGGTTTGATATGTCCAGGTTTCTTGCAGTTGTAGCAAAACACTTCATCGTCTGAACTTTCTGAATTTTTGGATTTGATAGTTTTCTTCTTTTGTGGCTTGTATTTTCCTTTTGCCCATTTTTTCAAAACCATGGATAGCTCTTCAGCGGGATCATTATCATTACTTTCAAAGGAATTATTTAGAGCGATCGTCTTTTTCTTTGATTCAGAATCCTTTCGTTCCTCTCTTGCTTTTAACTCCATCTCGTAAGTAATCAGATTTCCGATCAACTCTTCCATGCTTACTTTATTCAGATCTTTTGATTCTTCTATAGCCGTCACCTTAGCTTCAAAATTCATCGGTAGCCCTCTCAATATTTTTTTCATTAATTCCACTTCGGTATAGGTTTTGCCAAGAGCTTTTGCATTGTAGACTAGTGACGAGAAGCGTCCATACATCTCTTTTATATCTTCTTCTCTTTGCATAGAGAAATTTTCATATTCGTTGCTGAGTAGAGCGAGACAAGATTCCTTCACTTGTGATGTACCTTCGTGTGTGACCTCCAACGTATGTCATATTTCCTACGCAGTCTCACAATGAGAAATTCGATTAAATTCAGTTTTATCAAGAGCACAGATTAAAGCGTTCATCGCTTTGGCATTAGTTGAAAATAATTTTTTATCATTAGTATCCCACCTTTCTTTTTATTTAGGAATTTCAACACCACTAATAATAACAGTGGGAGATCTGTAACCCGTTTCAATAATATCCCACACATCATAATCGACTGAACTCAAATAAATTTTTATCCTAGCTTTCCAATAGGCATAATCAGTTCCATTAAACATTGGTGGCCTAGCTATGGACTGACCCTCAGAAAAAACATTATTAGACAGATTCATGACTCTAGAGTTAAAATAAAATAAAAAAATACCTGCTCTAATACTACTTGTAGAATCTAAATTAACCTTAGAGGGGGGGTGAATAGGGTTTGATTCAGGTTTTTGTAGAGTAATTAAATAATAACAGCACAGATAATAATCATAATCAATGCAGTAAAAAAATAACACACAGATATACCCAGCTTCGGCAAAACCCTGCCTACTGCTGCATTCCCCAAGGTTTCTACTAGGAGTTAAAACAATCTCTATGCTTACAATCCCCTGTAAACTCGCGACACTCGCTCCCAACTATTCTTAGCCCTACGCTCAAAACCCTGCACTGGTTTCTATCCCCGAAACCAGATTTCCCCGAATTGCAAATCCCGCAATTCGTCTCCCTAGTTTTAAAGACAAACTAGAAAAATCAAATTCTCGATTACAAATTAAAACTAAAGACAAAATAAAAACGAATTTAAAACAAAGCTAAACCCTAGTTTCTAAATTAATAAAAAAAACTCAAGTCCTTTTTCCCTTTTATAACTTCTTGGCTCCCTTTAAAATCTAGGATTTGTTGGCCGGCCTTTTTGATTTGGTTCACCACTTCTCTTCTTTCCCGATCTCTTTTATTCTTTGTCTCTGAAAATATGGCGGCTGCGATTATGTTTAGGGTTTGATTCCTCCTTGAAATTGAAGATTAAAGTGGCAATTGAATTTAGGGTTTCGATTCACTTTCAATCTGAAGGTTGCCGCTCTATCGTATGACGATCTCGAATTCCCAGTAACAAATTCTTCTTCAATTGAACGTAGAATTGGATCCAAGCTTCCCCTTTTTTGGATGAATTTGCTATCCGATTTTATACTTTGATTTGTTCGAACTTGGATGAATTAAGCCAATGGTGAAGTTGTGTATAAATAGGATTGTAGATCCGAAATTATCTCTGATTTCATATAGTGATTTGGTCGTGATATATTCGTGAATTTTGGGCTTGATATCCATGTAAGTTCTAGAATTTCTTTGACTCGATCTTGCGTTGCTTTGAGGATTGTAAAGTGGATATTTGCGTATGAATCTTCAGGGTCTTGAATTTGTTATGTTTGAATTGTTCAACCATTTAGGGATAATCCTACGAGATGAATTCCTTACTAATATATTTCGTGTATACTCCTAAATTTAAACTTTGATTTTCTGGAAATTTCGAACTATTCTTCAAATTATTTTTGCCAAAAATGGTGCTATGCTCTGATATTCAACGAATTTAAACTAATACTAGAACAAATTGAAGTGCCTTAACTTGGAATCGATGCTATACTTGACTTCTGGAACTTTATGAGTTCAAACTGACATTATTCTGCTGCTTAAATTGTCCAGCTACTATGACTTGGAATATTTCTACCGCCTTAAATATTTTGATAAGAACTGATACTATCCTTGAGGATTTCTGATTTAGAACATACGAACTTTAGCTGATACTACACTTTGATTTTCCTCGAGTTAAAATATTGTTGCAATGTTTATATTGTTGCATCCTTTGCTCTATATCATGTCGTTTCATGTTGATGAATATTTTCTTGCTGATTCTCTATGCAATTTGCTGCTGTATGTAAACATGAACTGTATTCATTGACATGCACACTTGTTGCAACTGCATATTCACATCCCTGAGCTGTTCATATTTGTGCATGTACCATTGTTTACTGAGCTCATGACATATTCACTTGAGCTTTACCCATCTGCACCATCCATGTTAGTTCTTGAACTGTTTTGACTTTGAACTTGACCACCACAGCTGCATGTATTCATGATTTGCTTATGTTATTTTCCATTTTGCACTGTCTTGACTTGTGAGGTGGCTTAGCCCATTGCTGTTTTCATAACCATAATGATATATATAAAAAACTTGCTTGATCACCTCACATCTGAGCCTTGTATGTTTGATCTGAACTTGAGTCTTGTTGCATATCCTTATGGATCAACTTGTTTATGCAATGCACCTACCATGACTGCTAGAGTTTGTTGGTACATGCAGCACCATTCATTTGAACTTGAAATTATTGTGGCTGCCATGATTTGTTGTCCCATGCTGCCATAGTATACTTCACTTGATGTAGTGCTTGATCTTGTTGAAAAAACACTTTCATTTAAGGTGATCTTGTATTGATGTTGTTTTGTGCACGGCTCGACCCTTGGCTTTATCATATATATGTATATATATATATATATATATATATATATATATATATATATATATATATATATATGCACTTTGTCTTGATCACTTTGAGATTGATCCTTGTATATTGTGTAGAACTATTTATAGCTACCATGCATCAATGTTCTGCCATGCTCTTGCCATGTACTGCTTTTTCGACCACTATCCCTTGATCATTGAGTTGATTTCCACGCTCTTGAATGTATTGTTCAGACCATTGCACTGAGCTGAGATGGTCTACATGGCTAATCCTCAGTTGCATCTGGATTGGCGAGGTTGTGCATATATATATATATATATATATATATACACACACACATACGTGTGTATATGCAGCTATCCAGAATAGATTTTTTTTGTCCCTACATATCAGACCAAGTCTAGAAAAGTGATGAGAAACACGCCGTAATTCTGAGGCAAATAAAATTTTAAAAATAAATTTTTATTTGCTTTTATTTATTTTAATTTTTATTGCAGTCTACTATGTGTGTTCTTCTGTATGTGACAGGAAAGTAGATGATGACTGGACTGGTTAAAGAGCTGTGAAGACAAAAGATGAAGATTGATGTAGTGATGAGTCAGTGTATAAAAGTGATTGTATAAGTGAGGAATTTTTGTATATGAGTGTTTTTGTAGTCACGACTGAATAGAATTGTACTATTATTTGTAATAAACAGATTTGATTGAAATAAAAAATATTTATTCTATTTAATTCAATCTGTTTTAATTTGTTTAAATCTTTTAATAGTACAATTTCTATGATGTGTTAAATGAGTCATGTCAGAAGTATTCAAAAATATTTGAATTGTAAATAGTGGAGTTACAAATAGTTGTACTGTTTGAATGTTTGAAGTATAATATTTAATTTAAATAAAGTACTGTATGAATATATGAATGTCTGTTCAGTCGTATTCTATTTAAATATAAATATTATACTCCTGTCTGTGATGTATAAATAGAACAGTACAGTAACAATCAAATTTAAAACAAAAATATATTTGGTTGTTATCATCAAACAAAAATCATATATACTAGTACAGTTACAAACACATTCAATAATAAAATATAGTTGGTTGTTATCATCAAACAAAAATCATATAATTGTGTGTACGACACTGTTATATACAACAGAATTATGAATATATTGAATTGTTTTCTAACTGGAATAAGAGATATTTTCTCGAATAAAGAATTAGGATATTGAAAATGTTTTACAAGAATCGAGAGAAAAAATCGAGCTTTGAAAAGATAGGAAAGATGGAAATTTGGAATTGATAACAAAATAAGGAATTTATATAAATAGGGGCCAGTATTGCTTGATGGTTGATCAGTAAAATTTCCATTTGGAAGTTACGAGTTCTTACAGTGGTATCAGAGCTTTGGTTTACAAAGCTCAGAGAACAAGACACATTAGAACCATACGAAAGAATTCATCAGATATTGGATTAGTAATATCCAATGGGAATGACTCGTTAGAGATGGGATCAGTAGTATCCTAGAACGAGTGTGAAGAGTATATTTTTGAAAATGAAAACAAATTTTATTTTGAAAATTTAATTCAATTATTCATATTTGAATATTTATTTATATTGATTTGGACTATCCAGTATATTAAGATTTTGCGTATACGTCTGATCCGCGTGTATTCAAAGTTTTAATATATTAGGTAGATATAAAATCACATTTTAGTCGCCCGGAGATGATTCTGATGATTGGTCGATCATCGTCAGAATTTATGTTCGAGTGACGAAAGTGGGATTTCTATATGTCTCCATTAGACTGGTGTGAGAACCGAGACTAGATAAGGCTTATTGTTGTGATTTGGCATCAAAAATGTGATTTTTGACTATATATCAAAGTTATGAATTTGAAATGATAACCAACTAATTGATTGATGGTTGTGTTGTTTTATTATTGTTTGATTAATTAAATTTGAACCATATAGCCAATTTGAACCAAATAGTAAATTGTATTGAAAATTAATCGCATTTGCTTGCATATACATGTACTTACATTGAACAGGTCATTGCAAGGAGGCTAGAGCAGAGAATAAAATTGTTTGCCCGACAAATAGGTACATGTTTACCATAATTTACTGTTTTGTTTGGGTGATGATGATTTTATGAGCCGATTGGCTAGCCACTTGGCTTTTTCTTTTTCTTTTGGATTGAAGAAGGCCATGGGAGGCTATATGAAATATCTCGAAGTCCCCGGTGCAGGGGAGGTTATGGCGAAATTTTTCGAAAATGTAGGGTGTTTGCCAAATTTTTGAAAAATTTGGAAAGTTCTTAGAAACTGAAAAGTTGAAGAACTTAAGCCGTAAAGAAAATAATGAAAGTTGAGTTGTTTGTAAAACAACTTTCCACTTCGTTCCTTTTCGGGGACGAAAAGTTTTATGTGGGGGAGATTGTAATAACCCGGAAATCTAGGCCAATTTAAAATTTTTATTTTGGCAATTTTAATGAATTTTGAATATTTAAAATGAATATTTTAGATAAAAACGATGAGAAATTTATTTTGAATAGAATTCGAACGTATATATTTATATAGATCGTCGTTAGAATATAAATAATTATTTATAATTATAAAAGGAATTGAAAATAGCGCCAAAGTTCGATAATTCGACTTCAAATTTCAAATGGATGCATAGGATTCAAAATAAACCGGATTTTAGTGAAACCAAAAATATTTGAATCTAATTGAGAATATCTTTCCAACGAATCTGAAAAATCGAAATTTTATAGCGGGAATCAGAAGATGTGTCCAGTTCAAAATTCAGAATAGTCACTATGGAATTCTGGCCCTTAAAAATGGAAATTTTGCAAACGACCTCGGATTTTGACGAAACTAATTTTGTTGGATGCGGGATGTCAAGATATTGCTAGATTCCAAAATTCGTAATTTTTCGAATCAGTATGTGAGCATGGCAAAGGAAAACGCGTTTGACTAGTTTTAGTTGATTTCAATCGACTGGAAAATGGCCATTTTTCAAACAGTCTCAGAATTTGATGAAATCAGTTTTGTTAGGACCGTGTTGTCAATACAAAGCTAGAAAATATTTCTCAGGAATTTTTCTAGTTAGTACGTGGCCCCGATAAATTGAAATGCGCGTTCAAATTCAATATATAGAGTTATATATTGATTTTGACGAAAACTGATCGAAACGATCGAATCAGCTTACGATACATATCCCATTGTGTTCAGAATGGGGGTAATTAGCTGGTGACGACAGTCAGTGGGTTTGATTTCGAGTTCAAAATAAAAAGGTACTTTTAGAAATTGAAATATATTATATAATCATTTCCCCCATCCTTTCTTTCTCCTTAACTAGGCCCCCCCTCTTCAAAGAAGTCAACGGCAGAAAGAAGAAAAAAAGTAAAAGGGGACCAGGATCGAACCCTACCCCATCGCTCCCTCAAACGGACCGTTGCGCCGCCTTTAAGGTGCCGCCTCCCCATCCTCTAATCGTCGAGCCCTACCCTCCCCCTTCCTCTTACCTTCACCATCACCCTACCCTCTTCAAAACAACCTCGAACTCGAAATAAGCCACGCCGATCACCTGAATGGGACCCACCACCGTCGGAGTGAGCCTGCGCGCCTCCTCACCCCTTCCCTGACCACCTGAGTCACCATTGCCCTCCCCTCCTTCAGCAAAAATTGAATGAAGGGTACGTTTTTTATTTACTTACGTACATTTACTTTTTTTTTCAGTTTTAAATATAAGAAAGTGTTTGAAAAATCTGATTTTATTTATATAATGTTGTTCTATAAATAATTTCTATGAATGAAATAGTTATAGATAAATAAAGTATAATATTAGGTTAAACCAACATATAATTTCAGTTTATAACACTTAAATATATATATATATATATATATATATGATTTTTAAAATGAAAGAGGACTATTAAAAATATAATTTATATACTTGTAGCATATTAAAAATATAATTTTTATACTTGTAGCATATTAAAAATATAATTTTTACACTTGTAGCATATTACAAATATAATTTTTATACTTGTAGCATATTAAAAATATGATTTTTATAAGATAGAAAATATAAAAATTCGATTTTTATATATATGAAGTGAAGATAAAAATTTGATTTTTTATATAATGTAGAGAATAAAAATATGATTTTTATATAAGGAGAAGAATAAAAATATGAATTTTATATAAGGAGAAAAATGTGATTTTTGTATGAACATTACATGAATAAAAATGTGATTTTTATTGTGAACAGCATGAAATGGTTGAGTTGGAATGTCAGGCGAATCTGAACAATTCAGAACTAAAGAATGACAGAGTGGAACCCTCGGTGAGAACTCCTCACTTTTTAATTTATTTCTAGTTGAATTATATACTAGGATGTAGATGGTGTTTAGTAGCACCCGACACCCGTCGTCCACAGACCATGGATGTAACACCCCGCCTCCGCTAGGGTCACTCGCAAGGGAATGCACTAGCTTTAAAGGGGCATTATTGGTAAACATGCACAGAAATATCACAAGACAGAACATATAAAATAGCGGAAGTAAAATCAAACTTTCATAACATGAATAAATAAGGTCTAAAGCCTTTTACATCAGAGTACATCAAAAACCTGTCTTGCAATAGTTAAAGAAGCATAAAGACTTTTTCATAAATTATTCCCCAAGTAAAAAAACAGTAAAGTAGCCATAGCCAAGAGAAGTCCAAGCCATCCATGATGACCTTCAAGCAGAAGAAGTCCGAACTAAACAACAGTGTTTCCTCCCTGTAACCTGGGGGGGGGGGAAACGGAAGAAAAGAGGCGAAACAAAACAGGTCAGTCAAAAAGACTGAGTAAGCCCTATCTACTATTAGCATAAAAACTAGTAAAGTTAACTGTCATGAGAAACTGAGATGAACATAAGCATGATGACAAGATAGATAAGCTAAATCAAAATAACAGGATGAACTACTGAACTCAGATAAACTAAGGTGTCATGATAAATTACGATGTCAAGATAAAACAAGTGTAACACCCCACACCCGCTATGGTCACTCGCTAAGGGAATGCCATAACATCGGTGGAGTATTTTAAGTGAATATAGAACAGAAAAATTACATCAAGACAGATATAAGTAATACTTGAAAATTTTAAAGCATCATTTCATTGCAGCGGAAAGTAAAACATGTTTGGTTATATCACAAAACCATAATAAGAGTCAAGTACAAAATATCCATCCTGATAAATAAAAGTACATAATCCCATTACATGAAGTGATAGCCATAAAAGAAAGGGTAAGCTGAGCTCTACACCTATGGTCCAAGCTCCAAAAGAGAATAAAGCAGCCTGGTCAAAGCCCACTCGTACTGGGCCCACTCTGATAACCTGAGGGTTGGAAAATAAAAATAAAAAAACAACGGGGTCAGACATAAGTCTGAGCGAGTCCTATAACTTTAACAATACAATCATTAAAGTAACCAGAGAAGACATAAGCTTGATATACGGTAACGTCTGGGGATGAATGGCTACACTAAGCAGCTTGGTAGACTTAGGATAAACTAAGATAACCGTAAAGACGCATCTACCCACTCAAGGATAATTCCTAGATTTCACCACCCCAGATCTACCCTCCCAAGGGTAATTCCTACACTGCACCACACCAGTTCTACCCACCCAAGGGTAATTCCTACTTAAAGGTTGATCCCACTAAGTGTACTTAGAAATTTCACCCAGTAGATTCGTGTACCCCTACATAGGTGCCGTCTGCCCCTATCTTTACTAGGTGTACCCACTACTCCCAAGCGATCGGCTCCCTAGAGTAGATACCCGTGCTGGTCCCACAATGGGGTGTATCATTCCCCAAAGTGGCCACCTGATAATATCAACGGTGCACGGCTTTATATCTACACGATGCAACAACGACTTACCAACCAGCCCGGGTCCACACACGCATATGAAACCCGTTGATCCTGCGTTGCCACCGCTAACCCGTTTGGCCTCTTATAGTCAAGCCCAATATGCGTGTCCCGTCACCCGACTAGAGTCGAGCCCACAAAGATACGTTTGGGATATTGGTTGAAATGGGCCCCCACAAGCTACTACTTAAGCTTGCAACTTTTATCTAGTGCATCCCACTTAACCCCTTATATAGTCATGCCCACTTACATGTTAAGATTTGGTTAAGTCATCAATCATATTTCAATTGCCACTTAGGGCACCCACTAGATTTCCACATGCCACCCAAAGCACTTACTTAACCCTTCACCCATGTTTTAATTACATGTTCCACTTTGGTTAAGTATTCTAATCGTATTTTCTATTACCACCCAAGGCAACCCACTAGTTTCCTCATGCCACCCGAGGCACCCCCACTAGTTACTACATGCCACCCAAGGCACCCACTTAACCCTCATGTCCCACTACATGCTAATTTGGTTAAGTGTTTCTTAATTAATTAAGACCGTGATCCTCATAAAGACCTCTCACATTAGACTATCTTTTATGACCGCTGGTTAAGCCGGTTGGGTCCGGGCAGCCTTACGTCATAACCGAGTCTAACCTCGTGTCTTTACGTTAATCACGTATTTAGTTTGTGCCTAAGACCTCTCACATTGGGCTAACATTTGTAGCAACTGGTTAAGCCGGTAGGGTCCGGGCAGTTTTACACTACAAATGAGTCCAACCTCGTGTCTTAGTCGATTAATTACACCTAATTAATCACCCCCATATTAATTATCCCTAATTAATATCAAGTTTTTCATAACATGGGTAGACCTAACTCAATAGGTAAATTCCCATGGGGTAGACCTAACTCAATAGGTAAATTCCCATTTATGTTAATTTATTTTTATGGTATGCTTAATCATAACCATTTCACACCATTTCATTAACATGTCTATTAACCCCATCGTTTCCCACGTACTTATGCTAACACGACATATTTCCAAGAGAAGATTCTCTCACAATTAACATGGGTTTCACTTAGCATACATTAGCATTAACATGGGTTAAAAGGTGTCCACTTACATCATGATATTAACCCAACTAGCATTACTAAATAACCCAACTTGCATGAACATACATATATCATGTATAAAGGCAACTGGCATAAGTGTTCATAGGTTATACAAAGGTGAACTTGCATGTGTCTTAAAGGTGTGAACTTGCACAACATGTTACATGTTAACTTGCATAACATCATACACATACTTGCATAATATCATAAACATAACCTGTATATCAACATACACATAACTTGCATAACATCATGCACATAACTTGCATAACATCATACACATTACTTGCATATGAACTTGCATAACAACATGCACATAACTTGCATAACATCATACACATAACTTGCATATGAACTTGCATAACAACATGCACATAACTTGCATAACATCATACACATAACTTGCATATGAACTTGCATAACAACATGCACATAACTTGCATAACATCATACACATAACTTGCATAACATGTTGAACTTGCATATAAGCATACACATAACTTGCATAACATGTTGAACTTGCATCTTAAAGGAGGGTAAACATGCATATATATATATATATATATATATATATATATATATATACACATAGCATATAATGGTGTCATTTTGCATATGTATGCATCACATTTAAGAGGGTATACTTGCATGTCATGATTTATGCATAATACCAAACACTTAGCATGCATAAAACCACATACTTAGCATGCATAGAATCAATTACTTATTATGCATAAACCCACCACTTAACTTGCATAAACTCACATATCCAACTTGCATAAACTCACATATTCAACATGCATAAACTCACATATTCAACATGCATAAACTCACATATTCAACATGCATAAACTCACATATTCAACATGCATAAACATAGGATTAATATTAAACATAGATTAGCATATTCACATTATATCATATGACTTGAAAACCCATTAATCCTCATGCAAAACCATAGATCTCATCATATCTCATCTACTTAATTTAGCAATTGATCATCAAAGTGATAGAAACTCACCAAAACCTAGATTAGCAAACTTATGAAGTGGAATTAGTTGCTTTAGTTGAAGAAGATGTTGATTAGAGGTTGATTAGCTTGCAACTCTCTTCATTGATTTGTGGAGGCCATGATCAAGTTTCATTTTGCCATAGTTTAGTTACAAGATCTAATTATGAATGAATTAGGGTAGGGTTGGGGTCTTATTTATAGGATTAGGTAGTGTTTCAGGCCATTAGATTAACCCTAAATTAGATTAGGACCCTTAGATTTCGGCACCTTCCAGAAACCAGCCCTAAGACCAAGCCCAAACCCCAAACTGGTGCACCCAACCACAGAACTCTCTAGAAACTGTGCAGGTTTCTTGGCTCGGCACGGGCGCACTTCCCAAGTGCGCCAGTGTATTTTTGTACTGGCGCACTTCATAAGTGCGCCAGTGCATTTTTGTACTGGCGCACTTCACAAGTGCGCCAGTGCATTTTTGTACTGGCGCACTTCACAAGTGCGCCAGTGCATTTCTGGCTTGTTTCTGGTTTTTCTGCCTTACTTCGTTCGTCCATATCTCTTTCATACGGTACCCGTTTTACGCAAACTCGGACTCTATTTCGCGTATTTTTCCGAGACGAACGCAATGACGCGACCCGTTTCCCTTAATTCCCACATCTGAGATTAATTATACTTTAATTTGTGAATTTTAGCATTAACCGAAATTCGGGGTGTTACATTCTCCCCTCCTTAAAGGATTTCGTCCCCGAAAACTCTAAGCTAAGGTGAATACATATCCTACCATCCAAACAACCATCTACTCAATCCATCAAACACGGGCATCCATTGTCCTTAAAACAATTTCTAATGATGTATGAGCATATGCAAAGAGTGTGTGTATATTTTCCCTATCTAATGTATGAACATATGAAAACCATGATAGTGCCATGCATCCATTATGTATGCGAGATAACCCTATTGACACATACAGTATCTATATGAGTGCACAATCATTCACCAAAATGCATCATCCATATGATAACACAATCTTTATACATCCATAAATATAGCTATCTACACACAACTATATGCAATATGCAATATGAAGTGATTGAGCCGATCTAGTGCCTAGAGTGTGTATATATGCATCCACGAGCAACCACTAGCAACCACTTGCATCCACATGCATCCATCAAACATAACATGTCTCAAACACATGTTTCAACCATAGGTTTACCCTATCTAAAGGTCAAAGGTACTAATGAGAGGACATACTAAAGATAAGATAAGCACTAGACAAATGATAAAGGAGATGTTTAAAGGACATACCCTAAAAAATGGGTATAACGAACGCATCTTCGCTTCTGTCTCCCCAGTAGTACTGCTCTCACCTTCTCCCCTTTTCATTTTGGACTAGTCGAACCTCTCTGTTTCTCAACTTCCAATTCTCTGACCCAAGGATGCGGGTAGGAGCTCGTCGAATAATCACATCACGCTTTACTTCTCTAAGCAAGCTCGGCTCTACCGCCTCTGCGGTCTCATGTAGGCACTTCCTCACATGGAATACATCATGTACACCACTAAGTCTGTCGGGCAACTCCACTCTATATGCCATCCGTCCAATCCTTTCCTTGATAGGAAACGGCCCTACGAACCTTGGTGCTAACTTCCCAACAGATCCAAAGCGAACCACATTTCGTAACGGAGACACTTTGACAAAGACCATGTCCCCAACTTCAAACTCAAGATCCGTCCTTCTCTTGTCCGCATAAGATTTTTGCCTATCCTGCGCTGCTTTCATCCTTCTTCGAATTAAGTCAATCTTCTCAGAAGTCTCCCTAATCCTATCAGGCCCAAGCAAGATCTTATCCGTAGATTCCCACCAACATGTAGGTGATCGACAAGGCCTTCCATAGAGAGCTTCGAAAGGAGCCATACCAATACTGGACTGAAAGCTGTTATTATATGCGAACTCCACCAATGGAAGATGCTCTTCCCATGTACCTCCAAAATCTAAGATACAAAGCCTCAAAAGGTCTTCTAGAACACGATTCACCCTCACAGTCTGGCCGTCCGTCTGAGGATGATATGCGGTGCTCAGACACAATTGAGTCCCCACTGCTTCTTGCAAACTTCTCTAGAACTCACTAGTGAAGAAAGGGTCTCGATCACTCACTATGCTAGAGGGTACCCCATGCAATCGAACTATCTCTCGAAGATATACTGAAGCTAGCCATGGAGCAGTCCTCTTGCTCTTCACAGGTATGAAATGGGCGTTCTTAGTAAGTCTGTCTACCACCACCCAAATTCCCGTATTACCCTTTCTCGATCTGGGTAACCCGTCAATAAAATCCATCGAGACACTATCCCACTTCCATTGCGGAACTTCCAATGGGTGAAGAAACCCACCTGGTTTCTTTTGCTCCGCCTTCACTCGTTGGCACACCAAGCATCGAGCGACATACTCGGCCACATCTTTCTTCATACCGGCCCAGAAGAAAACCCTCTTCATGTCTTGGTACATCTTGTCCCCACCGGAATGAATGGTCATTCTAGAACGGTGTGCATCATCAAGAATAACCTTCCTCAAACCCTCGTCTTGCGGTACACAAAGTCTACCGTCTCTACGCAGGCACCCCCTATCGTCTAGGGTGTACCTACTCAAATGGTTGGACGACTCCCCCCTTATGAGCTTCTCCACCAACTCAACCAACTGTGGGTCGTCCCTCTGTGCTTCTCCAATCCGCCCCAAAAGAGTAGGTCTAACCTCCAAGGAAGCTAGTAAACCGGGTACATAATCAATGGAAGGTCTGAAATCAATCATCGAGATAAATTCCAAGCTTCGTTGTTCCACGAACAATGGACTCAAGGACAACCTTTTTCTACTTAAGGCGTCCGCTACCATGTTTCCCTTGCCATGGGTATACGCTATCTCAAACTCATAGGATACTAAGAATCCCATCCAAAATCATCACAACTGTCCATCTCTCACGCAGACCACTCTAGTCGAACTCGACATCCCCCAAATGCAAGCCCCAAAGGCCTAAACCAATATCAGACAAACACCCAAGGGATATCTCCTTCGAGTTCAGGCGACCTACGTGAGATGATACTAGTAAAACTGGCTAATCAATTAAGCCTTTGACCAACTTTGGATGTCCTCGCCAGTCTCGCTCCAAAACCACCGTTTATCCCATAACTGGCTTTGCTCAACCTATTGAGCACATACAAAAACTTATTTCGCTCCTAGAAAAGACCAAGATGTCATCCACCGAGATCATCAAGAACTTATTTAGGTACTCCCTGAACACCCTTCTCATCATATGCGGGGGCGTTCGTCAAACCAAATGGCATCTCCAGCCACTCATAAAAACCATCCGGAGTCCTAAAGGTAGTCTTCTCTATACTATCCTCAGTCACTCTCAACTGACGAAACCTCGTGGCTAAGTCCAACTGCGAAAATACTGAGGCGCCCACTAACTGATCAAAGAGATCATCAATCCTCGACAATGGGTATCTATTCTTCTTTGTGAGTTTATTTAGCTCTCCTTAGCCTACACAAAGTCTGAGGGACCCATCCGCCTTCGTGGCAAAAACTACCGGAGCACCCCACTCCGATATACTTCGTCTTATGAACCCCTTCTCAAGCAAATCGCCTACTTGCTTATGGAGTTCCCTCCTCTCACGAGGAGCCATGTGGCACACTGGCTAAGATACTGGTTTGGCATTGTCAACCAAACATATTCGGAAGTCAATCTCCCGCTCCAGAGGTAAGCCCTTCACCTCCTCAAACACATCCGAATATTCCCGGACCACTCTAACAGATCGCAAACTCTAGACCGACGTGTCAAGCGATTAGCATAACAGATTATATGGGATTACAAGAGATCTCGAGAGTGTTACCCAAGCGGGTCATAAGCCTAACAACTCTCCCTTCAAAATCAAGAACGGCACCCCTACTGGATAACCAGTCCATGCCCAAAACTAACCCATAGCCCGTGAAGCCCAACAAGCATCACACCTAAACTCAACGCTAAGTATAGAAACTTTCAAACCCAAACACATCATGGAGCCCAATTGGGTTTGAAACAACTAAGGGATCATCTACCAAACTGGTGTCTAAGTGCAGTGACTCAACTAACAATGATGAGATAAACGAACTCGATGCATCATAATCAAATAAAGTTTGAACCGGATAATATAGAAATCCAAATTCCAACCTAAACGGTCCTATCCCCATCTGGTACACTAGCTGTGAGGGAATACAACTACCCTCCAGGAGATTCCATACCTTGCCCTTGCTTCTTTGGACAATCCTAATAAGGTGTCCTATTCCTCCCAAAAGGATAACTACTAGCCTTCTTCTTCCCTATTCTCCACTCGTAACCTCCCACCAATGAGGTTTCATCCTTCATTAACCAAACAACTATTTGAGCCTTCCTCTCATCGTCTATTCTATAGGTACCTACCAGTCTTCCTCCTTCTTGAACCAACTTCTAATCTGATTAACGTCTAAGTCCCTTGAAGTGGTTTTCCATCCTTATCTATCTTAGAAAGATCATCTATACGCGGAGGGGAAACTCAAAATGAGAGAAAGGAAGAGATTCAAAATGGAGAATTCGAAAGATATAGATATGGCTATTGGGGATTATGCTTTTCTTTCAAAAACTTTTCTCTTAAAAGACATGTTTTTGAAAATACTCCTTTCAAAAATATTCCTAGAAAATAGTTTTTCTAAAAAATTTATCTGTTTCGGTAACCTTAAGCTCCGATACCACGTGTAACACCCCACACCCGCTATGGTCACTCGCTAAGGGAATGCCATAACATCGGTGGAGTATTTTAAGTGAATATAGAACAGAAAAATTACATCAAGACAGATATAAGTAATACTTGAAAATTTTAAAGCATCATTTCATTGCAGCGGAAAGTAAAACATGTTTGGTTATATCACAAAACCATAATAAGAGTCAAGTACAAAATATCCATCCTGATAAATAAAAGTACATAATCCCATTACATGAAGTGATAGCCATAAAAGAAAGGGTAAGCTGAGCTCTACACCTATGGTCCAAGCTCCAAAAGAGAATAAAGCAGCCTGGTCAAAGCCCACTCGTACTGGGCCCACTCTGATAACCTGAGGGTTGGAAAAAAAATAAAAAAAACAACGGGGTCAGACATAAGTCTGAGCGAGTCCTATAACTTTAACAATACAATCATTAAAGTAACCAGAGAAGACATAAGCTTGATATACGGTAACGTCTGGGGATGAATGGCTACACTAAGAAGCTTGGTAGACTTAGGATAAACTAAGATAACCGTAAAGACGCATCTACCCACTCAAGGATAATTCCTAGATTTCACCACCCCAGATCTACCCTCCCAAGGGTAATTCCTACACTGCACCACACCAGTTCTACCCACCCAAGGGTAATTCCTACTTAAAGGTTGATCCCACTAAGTGTACTTAGAAATTTCACCCAGTAGATTCGTGTACCCCTAAATAGGTGCCGTCTGCCCCTATCTTTACTAGGTGTACCCACTACTCCCAAGCGATCGGCTCCCTAGCGTAGATACCCGTGCTAGTCCCACAATGGGGTGTATCATTCCCCAAAGTGGCCACCTGATAATATCAACGGTGCACGGCTTTATATCTACACGATGCAACAACGACTTACCAACCAGCCCGGGTCCACACACGCATATGAAACCCGTTGATCCTGCGTTGCCACTGCTAACCCGTTTGGCCTCTTATAGTCAAGCCCAATATGTGTGTCCCGTCACCCGACTAGAGTCGAGCCCACAAAGATACGTTTGGGATATTGGTTGAAATGGGCCCCCACAAGCTACTACTTAAGCTTGCAACTTTTATCTAGTGCATCCCACTTAACCCCTTATATAGTCATGCCCACTTACATGTGAAGATTTGGTTAAGTCATCAATCATATTTCAATTGCCACTTAGGGCACCCACTAGATTTCCACATGCCACCCAAAGCACTTACTTAACCCTTCACCCATGTTTTAATTACATGTTCCACTTTGGTTAAGTATTCTAATCGTATTTTCTATTGCCACCCAAGGCAACCCACTAGTTTCCTCATGCCACCCGAGGCACCCCCACTAGTTACTACATGCCACCCAAGGCACCCACTTAACCCTCATGTCCCACTACATGCTAATTTGGTTAAGTGTTTCTTAATTAATTAAGACCGTGATCCTCATAAAGACCTCTCACATTAGACTATCTTTTATGACCGCTGGTTAAGCCGGTTGGGTCCGGGCAGCCTTACGTCATAACCGAGTCTAACCTCGTGTCTTTACGTTAATCACGTATTTAGTTTGTGCCTAAGACCTCTCACATTGGGCTAACATTTGTAGCAACTGGTTAAGCCGGTAGGGTCCGGGCAGTTTTACACTACAAATGAGTCCAACCTCGTGTCTTAGTCGATTAATTACACCTAATTAATCACCCCCATATTAATTATCCCTAATTAATATCAAGTTTTTCATAACATGGGTAGACCTAACTCAATAGGTAAATTCCTATGGGGTAGACCTAACTCAATAGGTAAATTCCCATTTATGTTAATTTATTTTTATGGTATGCTTAATCATAACCATTTCACACCATTTCATTAACATGTCTATTAACCCCATCGTTTCCCACGTACTTATGCTAACACGACATATTTCCAAGAGAAGATTCTCTCACAATTAACATGGGTTTCACTTAGCATACATTAGCATTAACATGGGTTAAAAGGTGTCCACTTACATCATGATATTAACCCAACTAGCATTACTAAATAACCCAACTTGCATGAACATACATATGTCATGTATAAAGGCAACTTGCATAAGTGTTCATAGGTTATACAAAGGTGAACTTGCATGTGTCTTAAAGGTGTGAACTTGCACAACATGTTACATGTTAACTTGCATAACATCATACACATACTTGCATAATATCATAAACATAACTTGTATATCAACATACACATAACTTGCATAACATCATGCACATAACTTGCATAACATCATACACATAACTTGCATATGAACTTGCATAACAACATGCACATAACTTGCATAACATCATACACATAACTTGCATATGAACTTGCATAACAACATGCACATAACTTGCATAACATCATACACATAACTTGCATATGAACTTGCATAACAACATGCACATAACTTGCATAACATCATACACATAACTTGCATAACATGTTGAACTTGCATATAAGCATACACATAACTTGCATAACATGTTGAACTTGCATCTTAAAGGAGGGTAAACATGCATATATATATATATATATATATATATATATATATATATATATATATACATAGCATATAAAGGTGTCATTTTGCATATGTATGCATCACATTTAAGAGGGTATACTTGCATGTCATGATTTATGCATAATACCAAACACTTAGCATGCATAAAACCACATACTTAGCATGCATAGAATCAATTACTTATTATGCATAAACCCACCACTTAACTTACATAAACTCACATATCCAACTTGCATAAACTCACATATTCAACATGCATAAACTCACATATTCAACATGCATAAACTCACATATTCAACATGCATAAACATAGGATTAATATTAAACATAGATTAGCATATTCACATTATATCATATGACTTGAAAACCCATTAATCCTCTTGCAAAACCATAGATATCATCATATCTCATCTACTTAATTTAGCAATTGATCATCAAAGTGATAGAAACTCACCAAAACCTAGATTAGCAAACTTATGAAGTGGAATTAGTTGCTTTAGTTGAAGAAGATGTTGATTAGCTTGCAACTCTCTTCATTGATTTGTGGAGGCCATGATCAAGTTTCATTTTGCCATAGTTTAGTTACAAGATCTAATTATGAATGAATTAGGGTAGGGTTGGGGTCTTATTTATAGGATTAGGTAGTGTTTTAAGCCATTAGATTAACCCTAAATTAGATTAGGACCCTTAGATTTCGGCACCTTCCAGAAACCAGCCCTAAGACCAAGCCCAAACCCCAAACTAGTGCACCCAACCACAGAACTCTCTAGAAACTGTGCAGGTTTCTTGGCTCGGCACGGGCGCACTTCCCAAGTGCGCCAGTGCATTTTTGTACTGGCGCACTTCATAAGTGCGCCAGTGCATTTTTGTACTGGCGCACTTCACAAGTGCGCCAGTGCATTTCTGGCTTGTTTCTGGTTTTTCTGCCTAACTTCGTTCGTCCATATCTCTTTCATACGGTACCCGTTTTACGCAAACTCGGAATCTATTTCGCGTATTTTTCCGAGATGAACGCAATGACGCAGCCCGTTTCCCCTAATTCCCACATCTGAGATTAATTATACTTTAATTTGTGAATTTTAGCATTAACCGAAATTCGGGGTGTTACAACAAGGTATCCCATCGTCAAGTTCCTGTCAAGTATAATATCCCCAAGATATCTATCACGTATAACATCCCATGGTATCTATCCTGTCTTTTAGCTCTACACCTACCGTACTAGTATCCCCACCGTATCATGTGTTAACCATGAATGACCCTTACTCAAAAGTCGTGTAATGGTCGATATCTACCTAATATATCGCATATATAGGTTACTCAACTCGTATGTTTTATTCCATGTAAATGTTCAGTCCCTTGCCGTAAACCATACGGGCTTTCCCATGAGATTCTATACTACTTTAACATAGTTCCATGATCCTTAAGATCGTTTTGGACTGTCACCCTATATCTAACTAGGGTCTTTCAACATAGATCATCGTTTGTACAACTAGGACTTATGCTACCTAGGACTACTAGCGATTATGCTTACCTATTGCACGTTTTCGTATCTCGGTTTTGGTTCAACCACCCAGGGCCACTAGGCTTTACGCTAACCGTCAACCGCGCCCTTTTTCCCACGCATTCATCGTGAATCGTTTTTCCATGACTGTATGCACATGTATCACATCGTGCCATCCGAGTCCTGTCACAGGGCATACCAGGAAATACAGGACTCAGTCGGGAGCTTTCGATTTATCTGCCGATGCAGATGCTAAGGTCTGTTTTTTCTATACGTGGCTATGGTCCCACGAGACCACTCCCTCAACTAGTGAAAGACAAGACAGGATAAATCCTGTATGAGAACACAACACTGGCCAACCCACATCCAAGCCTTACCGCACCCATAATTAGATACCAATTATGGTCTTTTGGGTGTTCTCTGCCTTTCCGTACGTACACGCTTGACCAAAGATGGTAGGTAGCCTGACGAAATGCTATCTAGGGTACGGCCGTGTATCGTCGACTATCCCCTATCCATCCCCGTCTTTAGGTCGCTCGTATAGCAACCAAGGCATACTATTGGTTCTTCTAACGCAGACCTTAACCTCTCATGAGCCTAGTATAATCACCTGGCAGCTCATAGAGGGATACCAAGAATACCCTCACGTTCCCCGAAGCCGCTGCTTCGTTACCCAGTTCGCTGGAGCCTTTATCCAAATCAGATACTTGCTCCTACTCGTATACTTAAACGATGACCTACAGTATTAGGTTACTCATCTATCTATGAACTGGTCTAAACTTCCTTGACTAAGAATCATTACTTAGTTATTCTTCAACTAAGGTTTACCACTTAGCCTTATTCCCGCTATCCTTGTTAACTACGGTTATCCACCTAATCCTCAGAACTAGGGTTTACATAATGGATTAAGTGTCACTTAAGTTCATGACTTAACCCGTCTACAAATCATGTCAAAATTGGCTAAGTATCCAAGTTCAAGACTTAACCCTACAAACCATACTCAAGTTGGTTAAGTATATTAAGCAATTCACGACTTAACCTCGTCCGATTATCATTCTAGATTGGTTAAGTATATATTAACTTGACCCTACAATTTACTTAGTCAAATCGGTCAAGTGTATTCAAGCGATTCGTGACTTAGCCTTATCATGTTTTCACGTTATATTGGTTAAGTATTGGTTAACTTAACCACAATAAATTAACGAGTTAGATTAGTTAAGTATAGGTCACTTAACCACATCAATTTATCATGTTTAGATTAGTTAAGTGTTTAACTTAACCCCATTAAACTACCAAGTGGGATTAATTAAGTCTATGCTAACTTAACCCCATCCGATTTCCATGTTTATACTAGTTGAGTCTAATCTTAACCCCATCCGTTAACCGTATTTTTCGGTTAAGCGTCATTAAGAAAACTTACTTAACCTTACCAAGTTATCGCGTTGGATTGATTAAGTGTTGGTTAACTTAACCCCGTCCACTAGTCATATAAAAAAATGGTTAAGTGTCATTAGGTAAATCAAGTTACTTAACCTACCCAACCTTGTCATGTTTTGTTAAGTATCATTAGCCTAATCAAATTACTTAACCCATTTGTCCATGTCATATTTGGTTAAGAATCATTAATCAAATTAACTTAACCCTATCATGTGGCATTAATTACTTAATGCACCTTCACCTCTCACATTAGACCTTGTTGTGGTTACTGGTTAAGCCGGTCGGTTCCGGGTAGCTTTACACCACAACTTGGTCTAACCTCGGGTTCAAGCACAACATGACCAACTTCTCACATTGGGTCCTATTGTTTGCAACTACTAGTTAGGCCGGTCGGTTCTGGGTAGTTTTACGTTGCAAACTCAACCCAACCTCGAGTTGGCCACACTTATATTATCTAAGTGTCGCGTCCATTATGTTTCGAACACATTTTACAAGTTTTCAAGCAATTGGGTAGACCTAACTTAATAGGTAAATTCCCAATGGGTAGACCTAACTTAATAGGTAAATTCCCAAGCTTATGTTTTCAAGCATACTTACATGTCAACTTCCATGTTATATTTCAAGTCATGTTTTCAAGTATAAACACATGTCATATTTAACGTTACATGTTGTCATGTTTATACCCATCTACCCAAATCATGTTCATGTCATTATGTTTTCCCATAATGTGACCCCAACGCTTTTAAACTCGCATAATGGATTCAAAGAAGGAACTTGCCAAAGGCATGACAAAAGGGGGTATAAAGCCACTAGTTGAACATGGGGGAAAATGAGACATAATGTGTTCATTAACTTGCATGTTACATTCTTAAGCCTCAAAAACATGCATAACGTTCAAACTTGGCAAATAAGCGAATCATGATGATAAATGACATAGAAAGATGGCTAGAAGTTCGCATATGACATTACATGCAAGCTATCATAAGGGGTATGATAGTTCTCATGTTGCCAAAATGCAACATTTAACATAAAGGCCAAAGCTTTATGACCACAAGATCAAGATGGAGACTTCATAAACTTGCATGACATGATAGCATGTATTATACTCAATGATCAAACCCAAACTTGCACATGAACATTTAACTTCATAGTTAATATCTAAGAGTAGGGAAAGGGCTTACATTGCTATGAAGGCACAAAAGATATGACAAAGCCCTTATGCAATCAACTAGACCCAAAATGCAAGCTCTAACATAAAAACCCTTGAGCCAAAATGATCAAAACCCTTGCTTTATGATGCAAAGATAGAAACTTGACTTGAATGCAAGCTAATGACACTCATACAAGCTTGAAAACACTTGTATGCATGGAAAATCTCTCATAGAAACAATTTAGAAATTTTATGAAGAGAGTGGAGGCCATGAGAGGTAAAATTTTGCCATAGTTTAGTTGCATGAATGAATAATGATGATTTAGGGTTAGGTTAGGGTCTTATTTATAGATTAGGCAAGTGTTTTAGGCCATAGGATTAAACCCTAGTTGCAATCTCAGCCCTTAAAACCGAATCTGGCCCCCAAACTCAACACAAACCCAAAATGGTGCACCAGGCAGAACTGCCCGGCTGGACCAAGTCGACAGCCAAGTCGACAGGGCTGTCGACTTGGGTCCAACCAAGTCGACTCCTAAGTCGACAGGGCTGTCGACTTGGGTGCTCTGGCGGGAATTCTCCCTCCTGGCCCAAACTGGCCCAAATTTTCAAATTCAAACTTGAATTTGAAATCTGTTTTTACTTTGAAATTTTCTAAAAACTTCGTTGGGCCTTATTCGGGTCATACAGACTCCGATTTTCGAAAACTCGGACTCTATTTCGCGTATTTTTCCGAGACGAACGCAATGGCACAGCCCGTTTCACTTGATTCAGAATTTAAAATTAAATTCTGCCTTGATTCTCGTTTTAACATGTTATCGAAATACGGGTTGTTACAATGGATGGCTTGTTTGTGAAATTTGATTGTGTGATGTGAAAAGAAATAAAATGTTTTATAGTTAAAATTATGATTTTTAACGTGTATATAAAAAAAATATCTATAAAAAAATCGACGATTTGTTTATATACACTAATTTGATTGATATTGATTGGGACGATAAATTTTACACATCGCCCAACTGTACAAATAAAATATGTGTTTGATTGATTGAAACCCCACATGGGTATTGTGATGATATTTGGCGTACACTAATCCCAATTATTTAGCTGTATGTCGATCGATTGGTCGACAGACTGTGTAAGCGTTAATTATTTATATTTAATGCTTATGCAGTTGTGTGGTGCACTCTGGATGATGGTTGATTATTTATCATTGCTGTTATATACATGTGTTGTAGAGAATCCATATAATTAACATTATATGGTAATTGGTTGGGCCTCATTCCAATTTGGAAAATAAGGAATATTATAAAAATAAATTCATGTGTTGAATTGAAAATAAATTCATGTGTTGAATAGAATAAACATTCATTTGTTGAATAAAAGCCGTGTTGATTAGATTGACGCCATTTTGACATGAACGATATTTATATCGATTTTAATTCATTTTATAATGAATATCGAAAGTGATTTCAAAATCTGATATTTTGAAAATTGAATTAAATTGAAAAGAATTGAAATTCGAATTAGATTGAAATAGAATTGAAATTCGAATTAAATAGAAAAGAATTGAAATTTTAATTAAATTGAAAAGAATTGAAATTCGAATTAGATTGAGATAGAATTGAAATTCGAATTAAATTGAATTTTGAATTAAATTGAAAAGAATTGAAATTCGAATTAGATTGAAATAGAATTGAAATCGTTTTGAATTTAAAACGTATTGAAGTTGAACTGAAATGGATTTGAATTGAAATCGATTTGAAATGAATTTAAAACGAATTAATATTGGAATATTCAATTTTGATTTGAAATTGAATATGAAGTTGAATTTTTTTTGAAAACGAATTTAAAACGATTTATAAAATATGTTTTGAAAGGAAATCGACGAAATTAGATAAAATATTTATATTATATATATAATAGCCTGAATAGAACGCGCCGCGCCGCGGCAGTTCGCGAATTTCGACCATTAACTTCGAATGGATATTATGGGATATCCGACCGTCGGATTCTCCTAAAACCGGAACCATTGGGTTCGTATCGAAAAGCGCTTTCTAACAAATATTTGAGATTTGAAATCTAATGGTTGGATTTGGAATTATGTCCAAATCAAATTTGGAAAAGTTCGTTGTAAGTGCAGTTCGATGGCCGTTGATGGAAATCGACTGTACGGTCCTTGATAAAATCATTAAAAATAGTAATAATTTGTGTAAAATCATAAGAAATGATTTGTGAAGAATTGGGATGAAAAACTCCATATTTGAAAAGATAAAAATAGTTTTTTATCGAAGTGAACTAGTTTTGAACTAGAATAATAATTTATTTATTTTTAAAATAAATAAATTGGATTTGAAATGGTTTTGAAAATAACCAAAATTTCCAATAATTGAATTGGAATGGATTTGAATCGAAATTGTCTTCGGAATATTTCGATGTTGGATTTCTTGATGATACAGATATTATTATGGGAATTTGAAAGATATATTTTTATCGTCATTTCCAATACGATATTTGTTGGTCGTAGAACTTGATATTGAATATAAGCCGGTATATTTTCTATTCAGAGCCTTGTATTTAATATCAGACGGGATTTGGGTTTATCGTGAACGGTGTTTTAAATAATACTTGTTCTTTAACCCGATAACTAATAGAATGTGATTTTGGGTTGCCGTGAATGGTATCTTCAATAATGCTGTTCTTAGACCCAACGGAGTTAAGAAAATCAGAAACTAACTGGAGATTAGTTAAGTTGGATGGCTTCTTGGGTATTGATCTGATGTTGGTTTCGGCCTTCGGGGTTAATACTTAGGGAATTGCTCACTTGCTAATTTACGGTTAGGGGCTGATTGAAATGTGATGTGATTTTGGGGTTTATCGTGAACCGTGTTTTAAATGACATCGGTTCTTTAACCCAGCTAAAGATTAAAACTAAGTGGAGTTTTAATGAATCTTTAATCAGATTGAAAAGATCGAGAATGAAGTATCACCAGTTTTGCTCCAGGCGATAGTTAAATCTTTAATTAGATTTGAACATGAAATGGTAATTGAATTTACCGATAACACCGTGGTGTTAGATATGAAGTATGACCAGTTTTACTTCATGGGATGAATAGGTTGGGAAATAAAACAAATGATTACTTCGGTGTGCTTCGCTAATCACGACTAGTTTTGTGACGACCCAAACTTCCCTGTAAAGGAAAGCCTGAATTGCTTTGAGAACAACACACATTAGAACACAAACTGAAGAACATTTTATTGCTGATTACAACAATTATATCAGATTACAAGAAAATAACAGAGTATGAATACTTATTACACAATTGAAATACAATAATAAGAGAGATTTAAATTACATTTAAATAGCAGCGGAAAAATAATACAAATATACAACTGAAAGGAATACACGGATACAGAGCTTTCCGAATACCGCTTCAGCTGTAAACCAGGATCCTGTAAATATATCTGCAAAAAGCTACTCGACTGCCCGTGTGGAAAATATGGGCACCCGAGTTTGCCTGTGAAACAAACTACAGGTCAGTCATGGGACTGGTATGAGAAATCTTAACTTATCTAATAATAAGGCTAAGCATAGGACCACGCCGCTAACGCGGAACGGGTTTACTCCATTGGATTGCCAGTGCATAAAATAAAGTAAAACGTTATACAACGCAATGCTTTTTAGGAAAATGAAGCCATTATAGGACCCAAGTCCCATCACACAATGCAACGCAAACCGGAGGATAGGGTTTTACCTTATAATGGTCAAAAGATGCTTGATACGATAAAACGGATTTAATATTAGTGTGTATATCTATGGGAATATATATTTCAAAAACAATTTCAATCATAATGTATTAATCATAGATGGCATAGTACCCCATCCTACTGTGTCGCCATACTAGTTCTACAATCAAAACCGCAAGGTCGTATTGGAAATTGGATTTCCATCATGAGTCGAGGCTAGGGGCAATCTCCTCTTCGATTCGAGACACTCTAGTAAATGCCTCAGGATCACACCTATGGGCAACCCTTGGATGCGGTAGGGCCGGTCCCCACCTAACGGTAGTGGATTGGCAATTCCTGAACACACGCTTCCCGGTCCCTTTGGACCTCCATATGACCACTAACGGCCTATAATCCCAAGGCGCCTCAATCCATCATCCACATAAGTAAAATGCCAGCCAGTTTAAGCACTGACACTACCCCTAGCTAGAAAGAAACGTGTGCACTCCCTACGGTCCATATCCCCTTTTTGACTCATACCAGGGTGTGAGGCTCGCGAAGTCACACTATACACAAAGTTATGCCATGATAGGATATACTTTGATCATCCCACAAGGCCCTACTTTTCAACAAAAGCCTTGATCATTTGCATCTTGGCGTGCCATATTGACAATTCACGTCATGCGATCAATCACTATTAATATATACCAAGGTGTTAAGCAGAGAATAAATTCTCCACCACCAATCAGATACACATTAACAAAAATTAATTTAATTCACATGGAACGAAATCCAATGTCAGACACGCATCCATTTACAAGTCCGTTCTGGGTCTGAACGAAACCGGAGACACCTGAGATGTCCTCGCATATCCGGACAATCAACAATATGTCTGGACGGCTACCACTGAAGCCCCTTCAAGGTAGCTACTCCCATCATGGGTCTCAGTAGCAACTCATCCATTCGATGTGAACATCGTCGCTCTTCAACCACCGTCTTCATCTTCGACTCTTCATCATCGTAGTAATTATTCGGAATGGGTTAAACCCGGTCTTTCCGAATAATCCACGTGTTTTTTTTATAATAAAAAATCAAGTACTATAAAAACACATCCAACGCCACATTCCAACTCAGAATTTATCTTCTAATAAATTATTCGCATTATCTTATCAAAGATAAATTCTTTAAATTTATACTTAATCTTTCCTTTAAAGATTTATTTAAAACACCATTTGGTTTTAAATATCACAAATCATTATTCGATGATTATTTAAATTTAAGAAATTAATCTTATGCTTAACTGGGTTAAAGAACTAATGTCATTGAAAACATAGTTCATGGTAAACCCAAATCGTTTTCCATAAAATATGGAATCTTCACAGAATCAAATCAATATATATAATCGTTATAAACTTCTGTATCCGACCAATAATATAAACGGAATAATAGCAAAGCCTCTTAAATTCCATATGTAGTATCGATTTTCTTTTACAGAAGCTTATCTCGGTTATTATTAATTCGAATTCCATTCAACTCCAATTTAATATATTAAATTGGAAAACTTTACCTTTGGAAAATTTCTATTTAAATCTAAATAAAAGATTTATATATTCCAAATCATGTTTTCACTGTCAGTTGGGTTAAAGAACAAATGTCGCTTAAAAATACAGCTCACAATAAACCCAACTCACACTTCATCTTATTTCAATTACTAAATATAATTGAAAACTTTAATAATCTAAAGTAAAAGATTATTCTTTTCATACAGGGTTTAAGAACAGTGTTATTTAAGACACTATTCACGACAAACCCAAAATCCAATTCATTTAATTTAATTTCAATTAAATATTAACATATTGGAAAACTTCATTAAATCTTAATTCAATGATTTATTCTAATTAATAACTAGTCCATTTCAATAAAAAAACATTTTCCTAAAATATATTATTTTTCTAAGATATTTTCTAAAACATTCTTTACTGGAATGTGACTCAATCAACAACCATATACTGCATGAAATCAACAATCATGATGAATAATTATCAAACATCCAAATAACAACCAAAGTGGATTCTACACTAAATATTGGGACTAGTGTAGGTCAAATATCATCCCAACACCCGTGTGGGGTTTCATCTAAAAATCAAATAATAAATTATTTGTGCACTTGGGCGATGTGTAAAAATTATCGACCCAATCACATAAACAAGTCGGATAACTTGTAAATGGAAGTGTAATATTCAATTTGGATATCATTAATATATTGGATACATCAAACATTTCAACATTACATGCATACATTACAAGGTATTACAAATGTCATATTCATATGATCTTTTTATTGTGACTAATCGACAACAAAAATATTAACTTTCATTTTTTTTTTTTTTTGTAACCCTTTTCAATGACCAAAATGTATATATGGTGAAATCTCTTTTAAAGGACAAAATAAATATTTCTAATATTACATAGAAATGAAGTCTTTTAATCCTATTCTTCTTAATGAGGATAATATCTCATAAAAATGTATGTTCTTAATTCATCCTTTTAAATGACCAAAGATGCCTATTTTTAATTCATTTCTTTTCAAATGACAAGAATGTCCCTTTTATTTTAATTTACATTTTCTAACAGAAATGTACTTTTTATTCTAATATTCATTTTCTAACAAAGATGTATATTTTACTTTCTAACTTTCATTTCAAATCATTTTATTGTCCCTAAAATTGCAATAAAAATGCAACCAATAAATCCAGTCTTTTTATTGAATGTAGAATGTCAATAAAAATCTATCTTTCATTCCAACTCTTGTTATTGTAAACAAATAACAAATGAAATCTATTCTTTCAATTGAAAACAATATTACATGAGAATGTAATCTTCTAACTCTATTCTTTTTAATGATATCAATATCACATTTAAATGTAATCTTCTTTTTTATATTCTCTTCTAATGATATCCTTAATCCTAAGAAACATTACCTAACAAGAATGTTCCTTTAATCATATTAAACATTTCTAAACCAAAATCTACTTTTTATCACATTCTTTACAAAGTACAAAAATATTCATTTTTGTATAATTCCTTTTAAAGTACAAAATGATAATCTAATCTAATTCTTTTAATGTAAACAAAAATGACTATCTTGTTTTAACTCTTTTTAATGTAAACAAAAATAATTATCTTGCTTAACTCTTTTCAATGTAAACAAAAATGATTATCTTGCTTAACTCTTTTTAATGTAAACAAAAATGATTATCTTGCTTAACTCTTTTTAATGTAAACAAAAATGTGATGATCTTGTCTAATCCTTTCAATAAACAAAAATGCCTATTTTTGTTTTAATCTCTTTTTAACATATAAAAAGTTCATTTTTATTTCACTAACATGTTCTTACACAAAAAATGTTTTTCTTATTTCACAAATCATGTTTTGACAAAAATGTTATTCTTATATAATCCTTACTGAATGACAAAAATGTGATTTTTGCCAAAATCCCTATTTAATAACAAAAAAAATATGTATGTTTGTACAGTTCTTATTAAATGACAAAAAAGTGATTTCTACTTCATTCTTTTTAGTGTGACAAAAATTCCCATTTCTAATTCATTCTTTTATTATGTATAAAAATATACATTTCTAATTCATTCTTTTTAATGTATAAAGATATACATTTCTAATTCATTCTTTTTAATGTATAAAGATGAATGTTTTCTATTCTCATTCTATTGTATTTGACAAAACTGAATGTATTTGACAAAAATGAATCTTTTGCTATTCTTTTACATTGACAAAAATGAATATTTTCAATGTTTAAATATTCTAATCATTCATATTAACATAAAAGGAATATTTTTATGTCACATCATTTCTAACATTACACACTTATATAAAAAGAATAATTTATGCTAAATCAATTTTAACATTTTTACAAAAACAAATAAAAAGATAACTTTGTTTTTGTCGGCAATTCTATTTCAACAAAAACAAATAAAAAGTGATATTTTTATCAACTCCACATTTTATAACTTAAAATGTTATTTTTATAAATCGTAACATTTTATAACTAAAATGTTATTTTTATCCAATCTTAACATTTATAACTTAAATGTTATTCTTATCAGTTCCTAACAAAATTGAGATTTTAATGAACATGACATTCCTCAATAAAAGTAAATAACATCATGATTATTTTTCCAATTCTAATATGACAAAAATATCCCATCAAATAAACAGATCAACAAACATCATCAAACAATTTTAAATCCAATCACGAACATTCAACAAAATATTACAGCACATATGTAACACTAAAATTATGATTAACAATTTTAATTATATAAATAAAGGACTAGAATTTCTCACATTGCTTTTAATGCAGATTGGAAATTTCCTGAATTTTCAACATGCTTGGTTTCAACTCTAGTCAGCTCCGTGTTGTAGATCTCATCTCTATGATTCCAACACAATTCGTTTCGTTGAATTCTGATTAGATTTGATCGAGATATGAATTTATGAATTCGTTAACAATTTAAATAAAATAATTAAATTAATTAGACGAATTAAACACCTTCTTCTTCAACAGACTTGAAGGCCGTCGGTTTCAAATAGATGTTCCAAACTAGGTTTTACTTTTGCGATCGAATCCACAAGTTTGACAGCGATCAGTTCATGCCACGGTGAGGAGCTTCGTGCGGCGCGCTTGGGGGTGGTCCTCCGCTCAAACTCGGTGGTGCCCATTGTCCCAGAAATCGAGGTGGGAGGCGCAACTTCGGGTTCAAAATCCAAGCAGGATCGGCTATGAGACCTTATCAAATCCACACAGAATTGAAGATCGGAGATTCCACCTTCAATTTTGCATTGATTTCCTATTTTAATTCGCCATTGATTTTGTAAAATTAGAGAATGAAATTCGAACTAATCTGTTCGTTCATATGAGATGGCGGCGGCTTGTTTAGGATTTAGGGTTGGGTACAGAATATGGTATACTGCGTATTATATACGTATATTTTATATTAGTTAATTATCTAATTAAGAAAATAACCTGTTTATTTATACGGACTTCAAATCCAGCCCAACAAAGGTTGTCCCTAAGCAAATACCCACGTTTCGGACGCAATGGGCTAGGTCCCGTCAGCCCAAACGATCGTCTTAAGTCTGTTTTATTTAATTTAATATTTAAATCATTTATTTAGTTAATTCTATCTTACATTTAAATTCACCAGGGCCACATACTACCTCTAAAAATTCCAGAAAAATTATTTCTAGCTATGTTTTGACGATGCGGTCCTTACAAAACTGATTTCGTCGAATTTCAAGACCGTTTGAAAAATGGTCATTTTCATGTTGATTAAATTTAACTTAAATTGACAAAACACGTTTTCTTTTGCCCCGCTCACATATTAATTTGAAAAATTCTGGAAAATTATACTTAACAATAATTTGACATTCCGGTTCCAACAAAAGTGGTTTCATCGAAAACAGAAGTCGTTTGTAAAATGGTTATTTTTAAGGCCAATATATTTTATTAAAATATATATAAATTCTACAACGACTTTTCTAAATTTTAAACTAGGCATAACTTTCAAATTAAAAAGTGAAATTTCAGTTTCTTACATTCCTTGGAAAGATATGATTTAAATAGATTTAAATATTTCTTGTTTCGCTCAGTTATGATTTAAAATGAATTCGGTATATTAAATTGAAATTAGATATCGAATTTCCGAACTGCCGCGCCATTTTAAACTCCTTTTATAATTAAATAAAATTTATTCGTTTTAACTTCAATTAAAATAAATTTTTAATCGTTATTCTTTAAAATAAGTTATTTTGAACATTCTAAATTCATTAAAATTTGTAAAATAAAAATTTTAAATTGGCCCCAAAATTCTGGGTTGTTACAAGTTTGATTTGATATTCAAAGGAAGATTAAAGAATAAATTTAAAAGAATTTATCTTTGATAAAATTAATGGGAACCTTTCCCTAAGAATGTGAAATTTAGAAACTAATTGTCGGTTAGCTAAGAAGAATGGTTTCCTGGGTATTGATCTGATGTTGGTTTCGGCCTTCGGGGTTAATATTTGGGGAATTGTTCTCTTGCTAATTTACGGTTAGTGATTGATGAATTGGAATGAGGCATATGTTGTGTTTGTGTAACACTTGTTTATTATATACGCGAGTTATTCGAAAAGACCAGGTTTATCCCATTCTGAATAACTGATTCGACGATGAGTCGAAGATGAAGACGGTGGTTGAAGACCGGAGGTCTTCACGTCGTTTGGATAATTACTGATGATCTTGATTGGGCTGTACACCCAAGAGGAGGGAATTAGTTAGTGATCGTCCAGGCGTACTTAGAGATCGATGGATATGCGAGGTACAAGGTGCCTCCGGTTTCGTTCAGACCCAGAACGGAATTGTAAATGGACTGTGTGTCTGACATTGGATATTATTCTGTGTGATTGATGGATATCGGTTGCATGGAGTGGTTTACCTGTGTGGCATGCTAAGATGCAAATGATCAAGGCTTCTGTTGAAAAGAAGATTCTTGTGGTTGATGATTAAAGCACATCCTGTGTGGCATAACTTTGTGTAGCGTTGATTCGCGAGCCTTATGCCTCGGTTGTGAACCAGAAACGGGAGAGGACATCTGTAACACCCCACCTCCGCCAGGGTGGCTCTTGCAAGCACTCTGACTTTGGAGGGGCGTTTGAATCAGGTAAACATGCATAATGATATATCAAGGCAGAACAAGAACATATGTATATATGTAAACAGAGTAAATAAGATAAGTAAAACAGCGGAAGATTTCAAACTATTTCAAAACAAGTCTGGTACAACATAATGTCAACTTTCCAAATACACAAGTCTAGATAAAAAAACAATATCTCTGAAAAACTGAAATACATAAGTACTATCCCCAAAATAAGTGATAACCATAGCTAGCTTCATGTCAAGACCGTACATGAGCTAAAATCCCACAAGCAAGCGATCAGAAATCCAAGCTAAGCTCCAATATTCCCACCCCGAGAACCTGGGGGGGGGGGGGGGAAGGGAAACGGAAGAAAAGAGGCGAAAGGAAAACAGGTCAGTCAAAAAGACTGAGTAAGCCCTACTACAATCAATGTAAACTGATAAAGTTAACTGGCATGAGAAGCAGGTATGATCATAAGGATAATTACATACTAGCATGGTGAATATCTAACAGACAATTCAAAGGAGTCATCACATAATCAAGGTGAAGTTTTTCACCACAGGTGTACCAGCATTCTAACATGTCATGTATAAACAAGAATTTATCCCTTGGCCTAAACTTGGCCCAATATCAGGTGTTGACCTAAGTCAAGATCCAACTTCTTAGTACCAATACTAGTATAACAGGATTAGGTGTTACCCTAATGTCTACATTGAAACATGACGGAACAGAATGGCCCATAGATAGAGTTCGGGAAAAATGGGCTTTTACCACCCTAACAGATAAAGTACAGAAACGGAATGCTACAATAATGGGCCTTTACCACCCTAACAGATAAAGTACAGAAACAGAATACTACAATTAGGTGTACACTAGTAGTGGGCCTTTACCACCCTAACAGACGGTACCACGCAGAAATAGACGGGTGTTACCACCAAACAAAATAGACGGTACCAACAGAATCAGACAGAGCTAAGTGTACCCTAAATCCTACCCAAGCGATCGGCTCCCTAATACATAAATACCCTATGTCGGCCCCACGATAGGGTGTATCACTCCCTAAAGTGGCAACCAATTGGCACAGGTGTATTTACAGATGTCACGGCGTCTTACATCCTCAGAGGCAGACCGGGATCCATGCACGCACATGACCCGATTGGAACGCACCATGAACACCCATCGCCATTATCAGAATGAACCACTTATAATTAGTTCAGTAAGCGTGCCCGGACCCTACCTACAGTTGGGTCAAAGTTTTGATACCAGAAAGGGTTACTGACTAATATGGGTCCCAAACAACAGATGACACAAGTATTCCCCCTTGTGTCCCCAGACTATCAGATTCAGATTAACTTATTAACAGAGTTCAGACATACCAGGTTCAGACGATCAGTTTTCAGACTAACGGATCAGATAACAGATTTACAAACTTGCCTAACTTGGTGTGGGTCCTACAGATCCGCAAAACAGGTTCGTTTAATTTATCAATCAAGTTAGTTTATCCAGACCAGGTATCCAATCGGTTCTCAGCCTTATCAAATTACTGAGTTGGATTGGCTAAGTATAGTTCAACTTAACCCCGTTAAATTACCGAGTTCAGATTGGTTAAGTGTAGGTTAACTTAACCCAAACCACGAGTCATATTTTTCGGTTAAGTGTCATTAAGAAATCAAGCCCGGTTTCACTTAGCCTACCCATTCATGTCAAATTGGTTAAGTGTCATAAATTAAATTTACTTAACCTTATCATGTAACATTAATTAATTTAATGCACCTTAACCTCTCACATTAGACCTCGTTGTGGTTACTAGTTAAGCCGGGCGGGTCCGGGTAGCTTTACACCACAACTTGGTCTAACCTCGGGTTCAAGGTACAACATGACCAACTTCTCACATTGGGTCCTATTGTTTGTAGCAACTAGTTAAGCCGGTCGGTTCCGGGTAGGTTTACGCTACAAACTCAACCCAACCTCGAGTTGGTCACAATTATCTTTTCTAAGTGTCATGTCCATCATGTTTCCAAAACATGTTACAAGTTTTCAAGCATTTGGGTAGACCTAACTTAATAGGTAAATTCCCAAAGGGTAGACCTAACTTAATAGGTAAATTCCCAAGCTTATGTTTTTATGTCTTTTAAGTTTACTCAACCCCAAACGCAATCCCATCGCTTACATATCGCAATAGCGCATAAAGGATAGAAAGAGGGAACTTGGCATAATCATGACATAAAGGTGTTGAAGCCACAAGTTCAACATGGTGGCATATGAAATGTACATGTGTTCATATACTTGCATATTACATTTTTAGGCCTCAAAAGCATGCATAAAACCAAACTTAGCATATTGGTGATACATGGTGATAAATGACATGTAGAAATGGCCATAAGTTCGCATTTAGCCTCACATGCAAGTTATCATAAGAGATATGATAACTTACATGTTGCCAAAATGCAACCTTTAGCATAAAGCTTGAAGCTTTATGTTCATAAACCCAAGATAAGCTTGCATAACATGATAACATGAACAAAATGATCAACCCAAACTTGCATAACATAACTTGCATATCATATGACAAACTTTCATATCAAACTTGCATAACATAACTTGCATATCATATGACAAACTTGCATATCAAACTTGCATAACATAACTTGATGAACTTGCATAACACATCATAGTAAACTTGCATAACACATCATAGTAAACTTGCATAACACATCATAGTAAACTTGCATATCATAACATGGCATACTTGCATAACATAACATCATAAACTTGCATATCATAACATATCAAACTTGCATATCATACATTTAACTTTAGAGTTTAAGTATGAAAGTAGAATAGGGCTTACAATTCTTATGAAGACACAAAAATATGACAAAGCCCTTATGCAATCATAAAACCCAAATATGAAGCTCCAAATCAATAAAAACCCTTGCTTTATGATGTAAAGATTGTAACTTGACTTGAATGCAAGCTAATAATGCTCATTTAAACTTGAAATCACTAGAATGAACATGAATCTCTCATAGGAATAAGCTTAGAGATTTTTAAGAGAGAGTGGAGGCCATGAGAGGAGTAATTTTGCCATAGTTTAGTTGCATGAATGAATATTAATGATTTAGGGGTAGGTTAGGGGCTTATTTATAGAGATTAGGATTAGTTTTAGACCCTTAGATTAACCCTAGGTTAGTTTAGGTCCGTCAGATTTCATCCCAAGCCCTCCAACCCAGCCCAAAACTCAACCAGATGCACCCAGGCCAGAATCAGCCGACAGGGCAAGTCGACAGCCCTGTCGACTACCAAGTCGACAGGCAAGTCGACAGCCCTGTCGACAGCCAAGTCGACTTGGCTGGGCGGGAGTTTTCCCGCCTGGCCCCATTTCTGCATGTTTCGAAATTCAAATTTCCCGAAAACTTCTTTGGGCCTTAACCGGGTCATACGGACTCCGATTTACAAAATTTCGGACTCTATTTCGCGTATTTTTTCGAGACGAACGCAATGGCATAGCCCATTTCCCTTGATTCAGATTTATAAATTAAATTCTGCCTCGATTTACGTTATAACACGTTATCAGAAATACGGGTTGTTACATTCTACCCTCCTTAAAGGATTTCGTCCTCGAAATCTTCAAGTTAGGAAGAACGCATCCTACCATCCATCATCCATCTACTCAAATCATCATTCACGAGCAATCATTGTCCTTAAAGATTCTAATGCGGTATGAACATATGCAAAAGGTGTGTGTATATGTTCTTATCTAATGCAAAGATCCTCAATGCAAAGTATGTTAGTGAAATGAATCCATTATGTATGCAAATAGTCCTAATCATATAATACTATATGTGTGCACAAACATTCGTCCATATGCAACGTCCATGTGCCGAATTAACCATCTTGCAACCATAAGAATTGAAAATGTACACACGTCCATATGCAATATGAGAGTGTATTTCAAGCCGATCTAGTGCCTAGTGTGTGTTTATGCATCCACGAGCAACCACTAGCAACCACTTGCATCCACTTGCAACCGTCAAACATAACATGTCTCAAACACATGTTTACATCCATAGGATTCCTATCTCAACAAGATACGGTCGAGTGATGGAAGCGAGTAAAGATAAAACAAAAACTTGGTACTTATACTTATAGACTACCAGTACAGATCAGATTTTTCCCAAATGATTTTTAGGAAGCTAAGCATGGTAGAAACCCAGAATGTGTTCGTCATAGTCATCCTCATGCCCAACACAGATACTCTCAAACCCCAATTTATCACAAACAGATGAGTTATAACTCTCAGGGAGTTTGAGACTATTACCAGATCAGAAGCAAGACTAGCATTAAAGTACCGAGTTTCCATTACAGAATCAAAATACCAGAAAAAGAGTTTCAAACTGAAAATCAGACAAGGAAAATTAAACATCCTACAGACAAATTATTCTAGCCCTAATCTATTCACTCGCCATGCGAGTATTCACTGTTCCTTCTGATGTAGTCCCTTTCTTCTTCGGGCAGTCCCTAGTGAAGTGTCCCATCTCTCCACAGTTAAAGCAAGTACCCTTCCTCTTTCTGCAATCCTTGTTTAGATGAGTTGAGCTTCCACAAGTAAAGCACTTCTTTTCCTTCTTATCTTCAGACTTCTCCTCCTTCTTTTGCATTTCCTTTTTGGGCCCCGTTTTCTTGTTTTGAGACTCATTCACCTTGACCTCCTTCTTTGCACTCTTGTTCTCTTCATTGAGTAGGGCCATATCTACCAAACTCTCAAACGTGGCCCCCATGGGCACATGAGACATAGCTAACTCCTGTAACGGCTCATTCAATCCTCTAGCAAAACGAAGAGCCTTCTTCTGTGTAGTACTCACCATATCCAAGCCAAAACGAGCTAACTGATTGAACTTGTTTACATATTCTTTGACAGACATGTCTCCTTGCTTCAAAGCAATAAACCTCTCCATTTGCAAATTCTCTTAAGCAGAAGACAGAAACTTAAGCCCGAATCTTGTCCTGAAATCGGCCCAAGTCTCAACGGGCCTAGTCGCGGTGGTGATCTCCCACCAATAAGCGGCTTCATCCTTCATAAGCCAAACCGCCAACAAGATCTTTCTCTGATCATCTAATCCAAAGATAGCGAATAAATCCTCAGTCTCTTTCAACCAATTCTGGGCCTCTACAAAAGTCTCGGTACCTAGAAAGTTCTTGCCACCCATTGCTTTGAAGTCCTTGCAAATCTTCGTGAACTCTACTGGAGGATGCTGAGGGGGAGGAGGAGGAGGAACCTCAGCGACAGGAGGAGGAGGAACATTAACCACCGGAGGAGGAGTAACATTTGCGGGGCCGGCTTCGGTCGCCCTAGCCTCCATAAGTCTCCTATACCAAACAGGAACTTGCACTCCCTCTGGGATAACAAAGTTATATGTCATACTGAAACGAAGGAAAAGATAGATTCAGAACGAGGGAACTAAGAATAGATAACTAAGGATTGTGCTAATGGCTTTTTGGGGAATAGCATTTAAAATAAACTAGACTTTTCTTTGGAAAATACTTTATACTTGGTTTTGAAACTAGTTTTCCAAAAGTTTTAAAATCCTTTTTGTTCCTTCTCGTAAACCATATGCTCCGATACCAAATGTAACACCCCACCTCCGCCAGGGTGGCTCTTGCAAGCACTCTGACTTTGGAGGGGCGTTTGAATCAGGTAAACATGCATAATGATATATCAAGGCAGAACAAGAACATATGTATATATGTAAACAGAGCAAATAAGATAAGTAAAACAGCGGAAGATTTCAAACTATTTCAAAACAAGTCTGGTACAACATAATGTCAACTTTCCAAATACACAAGTCTAGATAAAAAAACAACATCACTGAAAAACTGAAATACATAAGTACTATCCCCAAAATAAGTGATAACCATAGCTAGCTTCATGTCAAGACCGTACATGAGCTAAAATCCCACAAGCAAGCGATCAGAAATCCAAGCTAAGCTCTAATATTCCCACACTGAGAATCTGGGGGGGGGGGAACGGAAGAAAAGAGGCGAAAGGAAAACAGGTCAGTCAAAAAGACTGAGTAAGCCCTACTACAATCAATGTAAACTGATAAAGTTAACTGGCATGAGAAGCAGGTATGATCATAAGGATAATTACATACTAGCATGGTGAATATCTAACAGACAATTCAAAGGAGTCATCACATAATCAAGGTGAAGTTTTTCACCACAGGTGTACCAGCATTCTAACATGTCATGTATAAACAAGAATTTATCCCTTGGCCTAAACTTGGCCCAATATCAGGTGTTGACCTAAGTCAAGATCCAACTTCTTAGTACCAATACTAGTATAACAGGATTAGGTGTTACCCTAATGTCTACATTGAAACATGACGGAATAGAATAGCCCATATATAGAGTTCGGGAAAAATGGGCTTTTACCACCCTAACAGATAAAGTACAGAATCGGAATGCTACAATAATGGGCCTTTACCACCCTAACAGATAAAGTACAGAAACAGAATACTACAATTAGGTGTACACTAGTAGTGGGCCTTTACCACCATAACAGACGGTACCACGCAGAAATAGACGGGTGTTACCACCAAACAAAACAGACGGTACCAACAGAATCAGACAGAGCTAAGTGTACCCTAAATCCTACCCAAGAGATCGGCTCCCTAATACATAAATACCCTATGTCGGCCCCACGATAGGGTGTATCACTCCCTAAAGTGGCAACCAATTGGCACAGGTGTATTTATAGATGTCACGGCGTCTTACATCCTCAGAGGCAGACCGGGATCCATGCACGCACATGACCCGGTTGGAACGCACCATCAACACCCATCGCCATTATCAGAATGAACCACTTATAATTAGTTCAGTAAGCGTGCACGGACCCTACCTACAGTTGGGTCAAAGTTTTGATACCAGAAAGGGTTACTGACTAATATGGGTCCCAAACAACAGATGATACAAGTATTCCCCCTTGTGTCCCCAGACTATCAGATTCAGATTAACTTATTAACAGAGTTCAGACGTACCAGGTTCAGACGATCAGTTTTCAGACTAACGGATCAGATAACAGATTTACAAACTTGCCTAACTTGGTATGGGTCCTACAGATCCGCAAAACAGGTTCGTTTAATTTATCAATCAAGTTAGTTTATCCAAACCAGGTATCCAATCGGTTCTCAGCCTTATCAAATTACTGAGTTGGATTGGCTAAGTAAAGTTCAACTTAACCCCGTTAAATTACCGAGTTCAGATTGGTTAAGTGTAGGTTAACTTAACCCTAACCACGAGTCGTATTTTTCGGTTAAGTGTCATTAAGAAATCAAGTCCGGTTTCACTTAACCTACCCATTCATGTCAAATTGGTTAAGTGTCATAAATTAAATTTACTTAACCTTATCATGTAACATTAATTAATTTAATGCACCTTAACCTCTCACATTAGACCTCGTTGTGGTTACTAGTTAAGCCGGGCGGGTCCGGGTAGCTTTACACCACAACTTGGTCTAACCTCGGGTTCAAGGTACAACATGACCAACTTCTCACATTGGGTCCTATTGTTTGTAGCAACTAGTTAAGCCGGTCGGTTCCGGGTAGGTTTACGCTACAAACTCAACCCAACCTCGAGTTGGTCACACTTATCTTTTCTAAGTGTCATGTCCATCATGTTACCAAAACATGTTACAAGTTTTCAAGCATTTGGGTAGACCTAACTTAATAGGTAAATTCCCAAAGGGTAGACCTAACTTAATAGGTAAATTCCCAAGCTTATGTTTTTATGTCTTTTAAGTTTACTCAACCCCAAACACAATCCCATCGCTTACATATCGCAATAGCGCATTAAGGATAGAAAGAGGGAACTTGGCATAATCATGACATAAAGGTGTTGAAGCCACAAGTTCAACATGGTGGCATATGAAATGTACATGTGTTCATATACTTGCATATTACATTTTTAGGCCTCAAAAGCATGCATAAAACCAAACCTAGCATACTGGTGATACATGGTGATAAATGACATGTAGAAATGGCCATAAGTTCGCATTTAGCCTCACATGCAAGTTATCATAAGAGATATGATAACTTACATGTTGCCAAAATGCAACCTTTAGCATAAAGCTTGAAGCTTTATGTTCATAAACCCAAGATAAGCTTGCATAACATGATAACTTAAACAAAATGATCAACCCAAACTTGCATAACATAACTTGCATATTATATGACAAACTTGCATATCAAACTTGCATAACATAACTTGCATATCATATGACAAACTTGCATATCAAACTTGCATAACATAACTTGATGAACTTGCATAACACATCATAGTAAACTTGCATAACACATCATAGTAAACTTGCATAACACATCATAGTAAACTTGCATATCATAACATGGCATACTTGCATAACATAACATCATAAACTTGCATATCATAACATATCAAACTTGCATATCATACGTTTAACTTTAGAGTTTCAGTATGAAAGTAGAATAGGGCTTACAATGCTTATGAAGACACAAAAATATGACAAAGCCCTTATGCAATCATAAAACCCAAATATGAAGCTCCAAATCAATAAAAACCCTTGCTTTATGATGTAAAGATTGTAACTTGACTTGAATGCAAGCTAATAATGCTCATTTAAACTTGAAATCACTAGAATGAACATGAATCTCTCATAGGAATAAGCTTAGAGATTTTTAAGAGAGAGTGGAGGCCATGAGAGGAGTAATTTTGCCATAGTTTAGTTGCATGAATGAATATTAATGATTTAGGGGTAGGTTAGGGGCTTATTTATAGAGATTAGGATTAGTTTTAGACCCTTAGATTAACCCTAGGTTAATTTAAGTTCGTCAGATTTCATCCCAAGCCCTCCAACCCAGCCCAAAACTCAACCAGGTGCACCCAGGCCAGAATCAGCCGACAGGGCAAGTCGACAGCCCTGTCGACTGTCAAGTCGACAGGCAAGTCGACAGCCCTGTCGACTGCCAAGTCGACTTGGCTGGGCGGGAGTTTTCCCGCCTGGCCCCATTTCTGCATGTTTCGAAATTCAAATTTCCCGAAAACTTCTTTGGGCCTTAACCGGGTCATACGGACTCCGATTTACAAAATTTCGGACTCTATTTCGCATATTTTTCCGAGACGAACGCAATGGCATAGCCCGTTTCCCTTGATTCAGATTTATAAATTAAATTCTGCCTCGATTTACGTTATAACAGGTTATCAGAAATACGGGTTGTTACATTCTCCCCTCCTTAAAGGATTTCGTCCTCGAAATCTTCAAGTTAGGAAGAACGCATCCTACCATCCATCATCCATCTACTCAAATCATCATTCACGAGCAATCATTGTCCTTAAAGATTTTAATGCGGTATGAACATATGCAAAAGGTGTGTGTATATGCTCTTATCTAATGCAAAGATCCTCAATGCAAAGTATGTTAGTGAAATGAATCCATTATGTATGCAAATAGTCCTAATCATATAATACTATATGTGTGCACAAACATTCGTCCATATGCAACGTCCATGTGCCGAATTAACCATCTTGCAACCATAAGAATTGAAAATGTACACACGTCCATATGCAATATGAGAGTGTATTTCAAGCCGATCTAGTGCCTAGTGTGTGTTTATGCATCCACGAGCAACCACTAACAACCACTTGCATCCATTTGCAACCATCAAACATAACATGTCTCAAACACATGTTTACATCCAAAGGATTCCTATCTCAACAAGATACGGTCGAGTGATGGAAGCGAGTACAGATAAAACAAAAACTTGGTACTTATACTTACAGACTACCAGTACAGATCAGATTTTTCCCAAATGATTCTTAGGAAGCTAAGCATGGTAGAAACCCGGAATGTATTCGTCATAGTCACCCTCATGCCCAACACAGATACTCTCAAACCCCAATTTATCACAAACAGATGAGTTATAACTCTCAGGGAGTTTGAGACTATTACCAGATCAGAAGCAAGACTAGCATTAAAGTACCGAGTTTCCATTACAGAATCAAAATACCAGAAAAAGAGTTTCAAACTGAAAATCAGACAAGGAAAATTAAACATCCTACAGACAAATTATTCTAGCCCTAATCTATTCACTCGCCATGCGAGTATTCACTGTTCCTTCTGATGTAGTCCCTTTCTTCTTCGGGCAGTCCCTAGTGAAGTGTCCCATCTCTCCACAGTTAAAGCAAGTACCCTTCCTCTTTCTGCAATCCTTGTTTAGATGAGTTGAGCTTCCACAAGTAAAGCACTTCTTTTCCTTCTTATCTTCAGACTTCTCCTCCTTCTTTTGCATTTCCTTTTTGGGCCCCGTTTTCTTGTTTTGAGACTCATTCAACTTGACCTCCTTCTTTGCACTCTTGTTCTCTTCATTGAGTAGGGCCATATCTACCAAACTCTCAAACGTGGCCCCCATGGGCACATGAGACATAGCTAACTCCTGTAACGGCTCATTCAATCCTCTAGCAAAACGAAGAGCCTTCTTCTGCGTAGTACTCACCATATCCAAGCCAAAACGAGCTAACTGATTGAACTTGTTTACATATTCTTTGACAGACATGTCTCCTTGCTTCAAAGCAATAAACCTCTCCATTTGCAAATTCTCTTCAGTAGAAGACAGAAACTTAAGCCCGAATCTTGTCCTGAAATCGGCCCAAGTCTCAACGGGCCTAGTCGCGGTGGTGATCTCCCACCAATAAGCGACTTCATCCTTCATAAGCCAAACCGCCAACAAGATCTTTCTCTGATCATCTAATCCAAAGATAGCGAATAAATCCTCGGTCTCTTTCAACCAATTCCGGGCCTCTACAAAAGTCTCGGTACCTAGAAAGTTCTTGCCACCCATTGCTTTGAAGTCCTTGCAAATCTTCGTGAACTCTACTGGAGGATGCTGAGGGGGAGGAGGAGGAGGAACCTCAGCGACAGGAGGAGGAGGAACATTAACCACCGAAGGAGGAGTAACATTTGCGGGGCCGGCTTCGGTCGCCCTAGCCTCCATAAGTCTCCTATACCAAACAGGAACTTGCACTCCCTCTGGGATAACAAAGTTATATGTCATACTGAAACGAAGGAAAAGATAGATTCAGAACGAGGGAACTAAGAATAGATAACTAAGGATTGTGATAATGGCTTTTTGGGGAATAGCCTTTAAAATAAACTAGACTTTTCTTTGGAAAATACTTTATACTTGGTTTTGAAACTAGTTTTCCAAAAGTTTTAAAATCCTTTTTGTTCCTTCTCGTAAACCATATGCTCCGATACCAAATGTAACACCCCACCTCCGCCAGGGTGGCTCTTGCAAGCACTCTGACTTTGGAGGGGCGTTTGAATCAGGTAAACATGCATAATGATATATCAAGGCAGAACAAGAACATATGTATATATGTAAACAGAGCAAATAAGATAAGTAAAACAACGGAAGATTTCAAACTATTTCAAAACAAGTCTGGTACAACATAATGTCAACTTTCCAAATACACAAGTCTAGATAAAAAAACAACATCACTGAAAAACTGAAATACATAAGTACTATCCCCAAAATAAGTGATAACCATAGCTAGCTTCATGTCAAGACCGTACATGAGCTAAAATCCCACAAGCAAGTGATCAGAAATCCAAGCTAAGCTCCAATATTCCCACCCTGAGAACCTGGGGTGGGGGGGGGGGAAACGGAAGAAAAGAGGCGAAAGGAAAACAGGTCAGTCAAAAAGACTGAGTAAGCCCTACTACAATCAATGTAAACTGATAAAGTTAACTGGCATGAGAAGCAGGTATGATCATAAGGATAATTACATACTAGCATGGTGAATATCTAACAGACAATTCAAAGGAGTCATCACATAATCAAGGTGAAGTTTTTCACCACAGGTGTACCAGCATTCTAACATGTCATGTATAAACAAGAATTTATCCCTTGGCCTAAACTTGGCCCAATATCAGGTGTTGACCTAAGTCAAGATCCAACTTCTTAGTACCAATACTAGTATAACAGGATTAGGTGTCACCCTAATGTCTACATTGAAACATGACGGAACAGAATGGCCCATAGATAGAGTTCGGGAAAAATGGGCTTTTACCACCCTAACAGATAAAGTACAGAAACGGAATGCTACAATAATGGGCCTTTACCACCCTAACAGATAAAGTACAGAAACAGAATACTACAATTAGGTGTACACTAGTAGTGGGCCTTTACCACCCTAACAGACGGTACCACGCAGAAATAGACGGGTGTTAACACCAAACAAAACAGACGGTACCAATAGAATCAGACAGAGCTAAGTGTACCCTAAATCCTACCCAAGCGATCGGCTCCCTAATACATAAATACCCTATGTCGGCCCCACGATAGGGTGTATCACTCCCTAAAGTGGCAACCAATTGGCATAGGTGTATTTACAGATGTCACGGCGTCTTACATCCTCAGAGGCAGACCGGGATCCATGCACGCACATGACCCGGTTGGAACGCACCATCAACACCCATCGCCATTATCAGAATGAACCACTTATAATTAGTTTAGTAAGCGTGCCCGGACCCTACCTACAGTTGGGTCAAAGTTTTGATACCAGAAAGGGTTACTGACTAATATGGGTCCCAAACAACAGATGACACAAGTATTCCCCCTTGTGTCCCCAGACTATCAGATTCAGATTAACTTATTAATAGAGTTCAGACATACCAGGTTCAGATGATCAGTTTTCAGACTAACGGATCAGATAACAGATTTACAAACTTGCCTAACTTGGTGTGGGTCCTACAGATCCGCAAAACAGGTTCGTTTAATTTATCAATCAAGTTAGTTTATCCAAACCAGGTATCCAATCGGTTCTCAGCCTTATCAAATTACTGAGTTGGATTGGCTAAGTATAGTTCAACTTAACCCCGTTAAATTACCGAGTTCAGATTGGTTAAGTGTAGGTTAACTTAACCCTAACCACGAGTCGTATTTTTCGGTTAAGTGTCATTAAGAAATCAAGCCCGATTTCACTTAACCTACCCATTCATGTCAAATTGGTTAAGTGTCATAAATTAAATTTACTTAACCATATCATGTAACATTAATTAATTTAATGTACCTTAACCTCTCACAATAGACCTCGTTGTGGTTACTAGTTAAGCCGGGCGGGTCCGGGTAGCTTTACACCACAACTTGGTCTAACCTCGGGTTCAAGGTACAACATGACCAACTTCTCACATTGGGTCCTATTGTTTGTAGAAACTAGTTAAGCCGGTCGGTTCCGGGTAGGTTTACGCTACAAACTCAAACCAACCTCGAGTTGGTCACACTTATCTTTTCTAAGTGTCATGTCCATCATGTTTCCAAAACATGTTACAAGTTTTCAAGCATTTGGGTAGACCTAACTTAATAGGTAAATTCCCAAAGGGTAGACCTAACTTAATAGGTAAATTCCCAAGCTTATGCTTTTATGTCTTTTAAGTTTACTCAACCCCAAACGCAATCCCATCGCTTATATATCGCAATAGCGCATAAAGGATAGAAAGAGTGAACTTGGCATAATCATGACATAAAGGTGTTGAAGCCACAAGTTCAACATGGTGGCATATGAAATGTACATGTGTTCATATACTTGCATATTACATTTTTAGGCCTCAAAAGCATGCATAAAACCAAACTTAGCATATTGGTGATACATGGTGATAAATGACATGTAGAAATGGCCATAAATTCGCATTTAGCCTCACATGCAAGTTATCATAAGAGATATGATAACTTACATGTTGCCAAAATGCAACCTTTAGCATAAAGCTTGAAGCTTTATGTTCATAAACCCAAGATAAGCTTGCATAACATGATAACATGAACAAAATGATCAACCCAAACTTGCATAACATAACTTGCATATCATATGACAAACTTGCATATCAAACTTGCATAACATAACTTGCATATCATATGACAAACTTGCATATCAAACTTGCATAACATAACTTGATGAACTTGCATAACACATCATAGTAAACTTGCATAACACATCATAGTAAACTTGCATAACACATCATAGTAAACTTGCATATCATAACATGGCATACTTGCATAACATAACATCATAAACTTGCATATCATAACATATCAAACTTGCATATCATACATTTAACTTTAGAGTTTAAGTATGAAAGTAGAATAGGGCTTACAATGCTTATGAAGACACAAAAATATGACAAAGCCCTTATGCAATCATAAAACCCAAATATGAAGCTCCATATCAATAAAAACCCTTGCTTTATGATGTAAAGATTGTAACTTGACTTGAATGCAAGCTAATAATGCTCATTTAAACTTGAAATCACTAGAATGAACATGAATCTCTCATAGGAATAAGCTTAGAGATTTTTAAGAGAGAGTGGAGGCCATGAGAGGAGTAATTTTGCCATAGTTTAGTTGCATGAATGAATATTAATGATTTAGGGGTTGGTTAGGGGCTTATTTATAGAGATTAGGATTAGTTTTAGACCCTTAGATTAACCCTAGGTTAGTTTAAGTCCGTCAGATTTCATCCCAACCCCTCCAACCCAGCCCAAAACTCAACCAGGTGCACCCAGGCCAGAATCAGCCGACAGGGCAAGTCGACAGCCCTGTCGACTGCCAAGTCGACAGGCAAGTTGACAGCCCTGTCGACAGCCAAGTCGACTTGGCTGGGCGGGAGTTTTCCCGCCTGGCCCCATTTCTGCATGTTTCAAAATTCAAATTTCCCGAAAACTTCTTTGGGCCTTAACCGGGTCATACGGACTCCGATTTACAAATTTTTGGACTCTATTTCGCGTATTTTTCCGAGACGAACGCAATGGCATAGCCCGTTTCCCTTGATTCAGATTTATAAATTAAATTCTGCCTCGATTTACGTTATAACAGGTTATCAGAAATACGGGTTGTTACATTCTCCCCTCCTTAAAGGATTTCATCCTCGAAATCTTCAAGTTAGGAAGAACGCATCCTACCATCCATCATCCATCTATTCAAATCATCATGCACGAGCAATCATTGTCCTTAAAGATTCTAATGCGGTACGAATATATGCAAAAGGTGTGTGTATATGTTCTTATCTAATGCAAAGATCCTCAATGCAAAGTATGTTAGTGAAATGAATCCATTATGTATGCAAATAGTCCTAATCATATAATACTATATGTGTGCACAAACATTCGTCCATATGCAACGTCCATGTGCCGAATTAACCATCTTGCAACCATAAGAATTGAAAATGTACACACGTCCATATGTAATATGAGAGTGTATTTCAAGCCGATCTAGTGCCTAGTGTGTGTTTATGCATCCACGAGCAACCACTAGCAACCACTTGCATCCACTTGCAACCATCAAACATAACATGTCTCAAACACATGTTTACATCCATAAGATTCCTATCTCAACAAGATACGGTCGAGTGATGGAAGCAAGTACAGATAAAACAAAAACTTGGTACTTATACTTACAGACTACCAGTACAGATCAGATTTTTCCCAAATGATTCTTAGGAAGCTAAGCATGGTAGAAACCCGGAATGTATTCGTCATAGTCACCCTCATGCCCAACACAGATACTCTCAAACCCCAATTTATCACAAACAGATGAGTTATAACTCTCAGGGAGTTTGAGACTATTACCAGATCAGAAGCAAGACTAGCATTAAAGTACCGAGTTTCCATTATAGAATCAAAATACCAGAAAAAGAGTTTCAAACTGAAAATCAGACAAGGAAAATTAAACATCCTACAGACAAATTATTCTAGCCCTAATCTATTCACTCGCCATGCGAGTATTCACTGTTCCTTCTGATGTAGTCCCTTTCTTCTTCGGGCAGTCCCTAGTGAAGTGTCCCATCTCTCCACAGTTAAAGCAAGTACCCTTCCTCTTTCTGCAATCCTTGTTTAGATGAGTTGAGCTTCCACAAGTAAAGCACTTCTTTTCCTTCTTATCTTCAGACTTCTCCTCCTTCTTTTGCATTTCCTTTTTGGGCCCCGTTTTCTTGTTTTTAGATTCATTCACCTTGACCTCCTTCTTTGCACTCTTGTTCTCTTCATTGAGTAGGGCCATATCTACCAAACTCTCAAACGTGGCCCCCATGGGCACATGAGACATAGCTAACTCCTGTAACGGCTCATTCAATCCTCTAGCAAAACGAAGAGCCTTCTTCTGCGTAGTACTCACCATATCCAAGCCAAAACGAGCTAACTGATTGAACTTGTTTACATATTCTTTGACAGACATGTCTCCTTGCTTCAAAGCAATAAACCTCTCCATTTGCAAATTCTCTTCAGTAGAAGACAGAAACTTAAGCCCGAATCTTGTCCTGAAATCGGCCCAAGTCTCAACGGGCCTAATCGCGGTGGTGATCTCCCACCAATAAGTGGCTTCATCCTTCATAAGCCAAACTGCCAACAAGATCTTTCTCTGATCATCTAATCCAAAGATAGCGAATAAATCCTCGGTCTCTTTCAACAAATTCCGGGCCTCTACAAAAGTCTCGGTACCTAGAAAGTTCTTGCCACGCATTGCTTTGAAGTCCTTGCAAATCTTCGTGAACTCTACTGGAGGATGCTGAGGGGGAGGAGGAGGAGGAACCTCAGCGACAGGAGGAGGAGGAACATTAACCACCGGAGGAGGAGTAACATTTGCGGGGCCGGCTTCGGTCGCCCTAGCCTCCATAAGTCTCCTATACCAAACAGGAACTTGCACTCCCTCTGGGATAACAAAGTTATATGTCATACTGAAACGAAGGAAAAGATAGATTCAGAACGAGGGAACTAAGAATAGATAACAAAGGATTGTGCTAATGGCTTTTTGGGGAATAGCCTTTAAAATAAACTAGACTTTTCTTTGGAAAATAATTTATACTTGGTTTTGAAACTAGTTTTCCAAAAGTTTTAAAATCCTTTTTGTTCCTTCTCGTAAACCATATGCTCTGATACCAAATGTAACACCCCACCTCCGCCAGGGTGGCTCTTGCAAGCACTCTGACTTTGGAGGGGCGTTTGAATCAGGTAAACATGCATAATGATATATCAAGGCAGAACAAGAACATATGTATATATGTAAACAGAGTAAATAAGATAAGTAAAAGAGCGGAAGATTTCAAACTATTTCAAAACAAGTCTGGTACAACATAATGTCAACTTTCCAAATACACAAGTCTAGATAAAAAAACAACATCACTGAAAAACTGAAATACATAAGTACTATCCCCAAAATAAGTGATAACCATAGCTAGCTTCATGTCAAGACCGTACATGAGCTAAAATCCCACAAGCAAGCGATCAGAAATCCAAGCTAAGCTCTAATATTCCCAACCTGAGAACCTGGGGGGGGGGGGGAACGGAAGAAAAGAGGCAAAAGGAAAACAGGTCAGTCAAAAAGACTGAGTAAGCCCTACTACAATCAATCTAAACTGATAAAGTTAATTGGCATGAGAAGCAGGTATGATCATAAGGATAATTACATACTAGCATGGTGAATATCTAATAGACAATTCAAAGGAGTCATCACATAATCAAGGTGAAGTTTTTCACCACAGGTGTACCAGCATTCTAACATGTCATGTATAAACAAGAATTTATCCCTTGGCCTAAACTTGGCCCAATATCAGGTGTTGACCTAAGTCAAGATCCAACTTCTTAGTACCAATACTAGTATAACAGGATTAGGTGTTACCCTAATGTCTACATTGAAACATGACGGAACAGAATGGCCCATTGATAGAGTTCGGGAAAAATGGGCTTTTACCACCCTAACAGATAAAGTACAGAAACGGAATGCTACAATAATGGGCCTTTACCACCCTAACAGATAAAGTACAGAAACAGAATACTACAATTAGGTGTACACTAGTAGTGGGCCTTTACCACCCTAACAGACGGTACCACGCAGAAATAGACGGGTGTTACCACCAAACAGAACAGACGGTACCAACAGAATCAGACAGAGCTAAGTCTACCCTAAATCCTACCCAAGCGATCGGCTCCCTAATACGTAAATACCCTATGTCGGCCCCACGATTGGGTGTATCACTCCCTAAAGTGGCAACCAATTGGCACAGGTGTATTTACAGATGTCACGGCGTCTTACATCCTCAGAGGCAGACCGAGATCCATGCACGCACATGACCCGGTTGGAACGCACCATCAACACCCATCGCCATTATCAGAATGAACCACTTATAATTAGTTCAGTAAGCATGCCCGGACCCTACCTACAGTTGGGTCAAAGTTTTGATACCAGAAAGGGTTACTGACTAATATGGGTCCCAAACAACAGATGACACAAGTATTCCCCCTTGTGTCCCCAGACTATCAGATTCAGATTAACATATTAACAGAGTTCAGACATACCAGGTTCAGACGATCAGTTTTCAGACTAACGGATCAGATAACAGATTTACAAACTTGCCTAACTTGGTGTGGGTCCTACAGATCCGCAAAACAGGTTCGTTTAATTTATCAATCAAGTTAGTTTATCCAAACCAGGTATCCAATCGGTTCTCAGCCTTATCAAATTACTGAGTTGGATTGGCTAAGTATAGTTCAACTTAACCCCGTTAAATTACCGAGTTCAGATTGGTTAAGTGTAGGTTAACTTAACCCTAACCACGAGTCGTATTTTTCGGTTAAGTGTCATTAAGAAATCAAGCCCGGTTTCACTTAACCTACCCATTCATGTCAAATTGGTTAAGTGTCATAAATTAAATTTACTTAACCTTATCATGTAACATTAATTAATTTAATGCACCTTAACCTCTCACATTAGACCTCGTTGTGGTTACTAGTTAAGCCGGGCGGGTCCGGGTAGCTTTACACCACAACTTGGTCTAACCTCGGGTTCAAGGTACAACATGACCAACTTCTCACATTGGGTCCTATTGTTTGTAGCAACTAGTTAAGCCGGTCGGTTCCGGGTAGGTTTACGCTACAAACTCAACCCAACCTCGAGTTGGTCACACTTATCTTTTCTAAGTGTCATGTCCATCATGTTTCCAAAACATGTTACAAGTTTTCAAGCATTTGGGTAGACCTAACTTAATAGGTAAATTCCCAAAGGGTAGACCTAACTTAATAGGTAAATTCCCAAGCTTATGTTTTTATGTCTTTTAAGTTTACTCAACCCCAAACGCAATCCCATCGCTTACATATCGCAATAGCGCATAAAGGATAGAAAGAGGGAACTTGGCATAATCATGACATAAAGGTGTTGAAGCCACAAGTTCAACATGGTGGCATATGAAATGTACATGTGTTCATATACATGCATATTACATTTTTCGGCCTCAAAAGCATGCATAAAACCAAACTTAGCATATTGGTGATACATGGTGATAAATGACAAGTAGAAATGGCCATAAGTTCGCATTTAGCCTCACATGCAAGTTATCATAAGAGATATGATAACTTACATGTTGCCAAAATGCAACCTTTAGCATAATGCTTGAAGCTTTATGTTCATAAACCCAAGATAAGCTTGCATAACATGATAACATGAACAAAATGATCAACCCAAACTTGCATAACATAACTTGCATATCATATGACAAACTTGCATATCAAACTTGCATAACATAACTTGCATATCATATGACAAACTTGCATATCAAACTTGCATAACATAACTTGATGAACTTGCATAACACATCATAGTAAACTTGCATAACACATCATAGTAAACTTGCATAACACATCATAGTAAACTTGCATATCATAACATGGCATACTTGCATAACATAACATCATAAACTTGCATATCATAACATATCAAACTTGCATACCATACATTTAACTTTAGAGTTTAAGTATGAAAGTAGAATAGGGCTTACAATGCTTATGAAGACAAAAAATATGACAAAGCCCTTATGCAATCATAAAACCCAAATATGAAGCTCCAAATCAATAAAAACCCTTGCTTTATGATGTAAAGATTGTAACTTGACTTGAATGCAAGCTAATAATGCTCATTTAAACTTGAAATCACTAGAATGAACATGAATCTCTCATAGGAATAAGCTTAGAGATTTTTAAGAGAGAGTGGAGGCCATGAGAGGAGTAATTTTGCCATAGTTTAGTTGCATGAATGAATATTAATGATTTAGGGGTAGGTTAGGGGCTTATTTATAGAGATTAGGATTAGTTTTAGACCCTTAGATTAACCCTAGGTTAGTTTAAGTCCGTCAGATTTCATCCCAACCCCTCCAACCCAGCCGAAAACTCAACCAGGTGCACCCAGGCCAGAATCAGCCGACAGGGCAAGTCGACAGCCCTGTCGACTGCCAAGTCGACAGCCCTGTCGACAGCCAAGTCGACTTGGCTGGGCGGGAGTTTTCCCGCCTGGCCCCATTTCTGCATGTTTCAAAATTCAAATTTCCCGAAAACTTCTTTGGGCCTTAACCGGGTCATACGGACTCCGATTTACAAAATTTCGGACTCTATTTCGCGTATTTTTCCGAGACGAACGCAATGGCATAGCCCGTTTCCCTTGATTCAGATTTATAAATTAAATTCTGCCTCGATTTACGTTATAACAGGTTATCAGAAATACGGGTTGTTACAACATCAGGGAGGACATGCGTTTCTTTCTAGTTAGAGGTGGCGTCAGTGGTTTTACATGCCCTGACGAGTTTGACTTATGTGGTTGTTGGTGTTGCGAGGCGCCTCAGATATATCAGTGAATATGTGATGCTGATGGAGTCATTCGTTAGCTCATTTACGCCCCAAAGGGTTGGGAAACGCAGTGTTCAGGCATAATAATCCACATCGATGGACCGGCCCTGACGATCCAAAGGGCAGTTGCGGCTGTTCCTGAGGGGCGGGGTAGAGCGTCTCGAATCGGTTGAGGACTATCTTTTGCCTCGGTTCATAGATGGAAATCCAACTTCCAATACGTGACGTTTCGGTTTTAGTTTTAATCCTATATATGGCGACATAGTGGCATGGGACGCTCATGTTGCCTATGATTGATATTTATGATTGTATATAAAATCAGAAACTAGCTGGAAACGAGCTAAGATGAATCCTGTGTATTGATCTGATGTTGGTTTCGGCCTTCGGGGTTAATACTTAGGGAATCGTTCTCTTACTAATTTACGGTTGGAGTCTGATTAAAAATCCAAAGATGTAATTTAGCGTATCAAGCATTCTTTGGCTATTATAAGGTAAAAACCCTATCCTCCGGCTTGCGTTGCATTATGTGATGGGACCTGGGTCTTATAATAGCTTCATTTTTCTTTATTTAGCATTGCGCTGTTTGTTTTATGCACTGGTATTCTTGGGAGGAAACCTGTTTCGTGTTATACGGCGTGGTCCCTTGATTTACCTAACTTTAAAATAAAGATTAATAACTGTTTTAGTTCTCACACCAGTCCCATGACTGACCTGGAGTTTATTGTTTTAACCTAAACTCTGGGTGCCCTTATTTTGACACGGGCAGCTAGTAGTTTTGGTTTTGCAGGTTTATATTCACAGGATCCTGATTTACAGCTGGAACGATACTCGGAAAGCTCTGTATCCATGTATTACTTCCAGTTGTGTATTGTATTATTTTCCGCTGCGATGTATTTAAATGTAATTTAAATCTCCGGTATTTTCTGTGTAATATTGATTCATACTCTATATATTTGTGTATTCTGATGGAATTGTGGTAATTAACAATGAATTGTTCTTCTGTTTGCATTCTTTTGTGTGTTGTCCTCATAGTATCCGCTCTTTCCTTACCGGGGAAGTTACGGGTTCTTACATAAATCTGTTAATAATTTTGATGGGTCACAAAGCAGTTCAAATCAATCAATATTTCAATTTTTGAATAAATAATCAAAAATAATTTTTAATTTGAAAATATCAATTTCAAAAGGAGTTTTGAAAATATCAATGCAGGTTGAAAATCATTTTCAAAAATCAATCAGTAGAATGTGAAATTATCTAATATTTCTAATGCTGATTGCTCCTAGACAATTTTAAAACCACTTATATATTTAATTCAAATCGTCTATGGAATTTAAAGAAATTTAATCACTGATCTTTCAATTTGTTGTCCAATCACCAAGATATTCAAACTAATTAAATCAATTTCCTTATCAGAGCAGCACAAGATCATTTTTAAGGCAAGAATCATAAGTGAAATTTTCAGAGATTTTTTTTAAAAAAAATCAAGCACAAGAAACAGTCAACGATCAAATCTGAAGATAATTATTTGAAATCATTTGAGAAAAAAATCAAATTTTTATAATCCAAGAATTTCAATCATCAATAACGAATGATTTCAAAAATAACCAAGTAAGAAATAAAGAAAACAAAAGAAATAAAAACTAAAAAGGAAAAATAAACTAAACAGAAATTGAAATAAAATGATATGAGTTTAGAGATCATACCTGACTTACCATAATCAATGTGATTCAATGAATCTCCAACTTTGAATCTATGGCTAAGGAACTGTAATGTCCCGCATTTTTATCGATTTGAATTTGAATATTTAAAACAGTTTAAATATTAAATTCATGATATAAGAAGATTTGTATATTAATTAAAACGAAGTTAAACGTATAAAAATATATATTAAATATAATCGAGCTCATAACGACGGTGCAGTTCGTAATTTAACATTCTGAACTTCAACTGAGTGTATAGGACACGTTATTAGTCGGATTTCTTCGAAACATGAAGCGTTGGAATCTGTTGAATTATATCTTTTTAACAGAAGTGAAAAACCAAGATTTCGTGTTACAGATTGTAAGTTATGTCCAAATAAAATATTCAAAAAAGCAGCGCCATATTCGTTTATGGCCATAACGGTTATTTGAATATATTTAAATATCAGCTTCGAATCGGGATAAGATTCTTATAGGACATAGCAATAATTTAATTTTTAGAATTTTACTGTAATTTTTAATTAAATAAATAAGCAACTTTTTACTTGGAGTATTTTGCACCCTATATCGATATTTCGGGTTTCACAGAATAAGGTAAACTACTGATATTATTATATTTTTGGGATCGTGACACCTCGCTGGACATGACTGCAACCTTACTTCTGTTCGTCGCAGAGTACACTAAACTTTAAATATATATATTTCCATTACTCTGCGTACACTGAACTTTCCTAGTCTAAACCATACACGTCCCTATATCAGGCAGATTATTCTTTTTATTTCTAGCTGAAAGGACTCATCAAAAAAATATAACCTATGATATAGTCCTGCAAACCTAAGTTTCCCCTAATGCTTCATATGGAAGTAAGTAAGAACGTGCATGCCCATTCTCCTTCCTAGGAGCTAAGACAAGACAACAAATGAAATTTAATTCAAAATAGTACCTACCCTAGAACTAAAAACATGCAGGCAAATCGGAAAGCACAAGCTAATAGCTTTTCCCATACCCTTTCTATGAAAAACTCACGTCCTATCCAATATATTATAACACTCCTACACTAAGCTATTACTTAAGGGTTAAGTATCAACATATATATAAATATATAAAAGGCGATGTCTTCCTTTTGTTCCATCACAAAACCTGTGCTTTCATTCACTTTCAAAACGCAAGATTCTCCTGTTCTTTACAAATTTGTATAAATCAAAGTCCATGGTTCGCTGGAAAATGTAGAGGAGTGTCGAGCTCAGTTCGTTGATGGCAGGCGAGTTGCCGCGAGTAGGGCATAGGACAGTGACCTACGAATCAGAAGAATAGGGGAGAGAACGTGAGTGGACTATCTGCTAACGTTGGTTCACGGATGGGTGGAACTAGCAGAACTTCAGTGAACAGTGAGGTGTGTTGAAAACTGACGACGTGGAGATGGGGAGGAACGGTTGTGGTTACAGGAGAGGAGCTGTGCGGTTCTAGATATTGGCGAAGAAGTGCAGTTCAGTGGGTACAGGGTGTTCATGAATGGATGGGGGCGTGAAGCTATAGAGGTGGTTGGATTTAGCAGGAAGAGGAGGAAGAATGGACTATTGGATGATAAGGGGTATTCATGCATGGGAGACACGTGAGTAGGAGGTGCATGTTTTATGTGGAGTTTGTAAGAACGTTAACATGATGTTTGGATGTAAACAAGGAACTGCTTGCGTGATGAACTACTTGCATGGAGGGAGCAGCAAATATGGGAGGCGGTCTTCACTAGCTCGGAAAGAAGGTACGAACGAGATGAGTTCGAACAGCGATACCTGGAAGCAACGAAGAGAAACATGGTATTACGTGATACAAGAAAAATGGGAAATAACGTTCAACGTGCTGAAGCAGGAAGCGACAAAGGAGCAGTCGTGTTAGAGAGTCAGCGTGCAGAACGAATCGATTGAGAGCACGTTTGAATTTCTGTCAGATTCAAACGTCTGGTGAAATCAACTGACGCAAATCGTTATTTAACGGTTAACACGCAAATGTGAGTAAAATCACTAACTCTGATCTATTTTAAAATATTTTAATTATATTTTAATGTTGTTTGAATGTTGTGTGATGGTCGATTAGGTAGATTACAATTAAATTGGTTGGATAGTATATATTGTTGCATATGTACCCATCATGGGTTGGATACTGATTCCATCGATCGTAAGATTCCCTAGTAGGAACCAGTGTAAATTGTTTGACTAACATCTGTGGATGTGGGAAACCGGTTGGAGGAATCCAACCGGATTCCTCAGTATTTGGGTGTACTGTTTGTTTTATATGTATACACTGTTTGAACATAAATGACAGTAAAACCCCATGTGAGTGTTGATGTTGAATGGGAATTCAACGTTTGTTTGATTAAATAAATAAACGATATCAATTTAGAAAGTGGTAATAATCGACCGTAAACCCATCGTTTTGTTAAGAAGTTGATTGGCCGTCAGGCAAATCAACAAAGTCAATTATAAAAATTATATTTTTATAATTAAAGTGAAGTTTTAAATTTATAATAGAAGTTCTATTATAAACCAGTATTTTAGAGTTCGTGTTATAAAGTAAATAAAAACGATTGTTGACATTTAAATAAGTCTATTATCCTACGATTTAATATTTGGATAATTATTTTAAGACAAACAAATTTAGAAATATTATTAGATTAAATATATTAATCTAATGGTAAGAAGTAATTAAATCAGTTAACGAATATACTGATGGAATGAAGTTGATTTAAATCAACTATTTAACTGAGTAGATTAAATGGTTTTCAAGTAATCTAATAAAAATAACTTGAAAATAAATTGCTTAACATCAATAAGATTTCTTATTAATTACCTTTGTAATTAATGGAGTTTAAAGAATTATTGAACTAAGATAATTAGTTATGGTTTATTGAATTTAGATACTAATCTATTTTAAGTGAATAATGATGAAATCTGTTTTACTTCAGTAATGATGAAGTTAATTACCATTAAATCCTTTTAATTAAATTTATTGATTTAATTAAAGATAATATTGAATTCATAATGAGATTATTACTTGAATTATGTATACTAATTCGAAAGGAAAGAAAATGTCCAAAGAAGAAGAATGTTAATGGACTTGGTAAGGAAGATGTAAGTGGAACTATATAATGAAGATAAAGCGAAAAGTTAATGTCTAAAATAAATAGTTATGAACAACGGAGATTTCAACGTAAGGTTAGGGTGTTATAAAAAAATATTCGAAATAAAAAGCAAGACATACGGTTAATGAATATTATAAGTAATAAGGAGTTTAGAGTTACGAACTTATATCTGTTCTAAGATAAGAACGTTGTCGATCAAGGTCTGAGAGGTAAATAAAATACCCCCAACTTGGGTGGCTTCACCATTATCGAGGAACGATATCATTTTGTAACAGAAAGAGATGTCAAGATTAGTATAAAGGGAATATGGCAGCGTATTGCAAGTCTTAGAACTATAGTGATAAAATAACGTTGTGGAGTAGGCTTAAGCGTGAATGTTATGTCGAGATTAGTTATAAAGGGGAATATTACAGCGTATGACAAGTTTTGAACTACAACGATAAATTAACGCTACTAAGCAAACTTAAGCGTGATTTTTATATATAGCAGCACTTCCTAGGGGATGAAATTAGTTGGGTTTGAAATCCACTTAGTTTAACAAAATAAGTAACGGTGTTTGTCCAAAGGAATATCAGAATTAGTTTAGAAAGGGAAATTGGAGAATCGTGTTAGAAAACGATGACATCTTTTCGATGGTCGAATTGTAATTAGAATTAAACCATTAGGATTTGGAACTATAATTCGACGAAGTCGAATGTATTAAAGTAAATTATTTTAGGAATTATAATCTGATATGGTCGTTAATACTTAGCTTAAACCAATAAATTATAATAGGATATGTAATCAGTGTTTAGTTAAACTTGATAAGAAGTTGTCTTAGAGAACAGAGTTTACAAAGTGGATTGGGAATATAAAGTATGAAAGAGATTTCGGTAAACGAGATAATGGTATTGATTTTCTAAATAAAGAGTTATTTGATAAAGGTGTTCAAATTTCTATAATAGTATGATATTCACCTTTTAAAGTGAATAGTGTTTTAAAAATGAATGTTGGACATATTAAAATGTTTATAATGAAATTGGAATATTTTTCCAATGTAGATAGTGTATATTATCCAAGTGTAGAAAATAAAGAACGTGAAAAGAATGGAAATGTTTCAAACATTTATAACATATACATCTGAAATATGGGAGAATAAGAGTTAATAATAACTGGGAATGTTTTCCAAGAGTGAGAAAAGGGTAAAACGGGATTAGAGAAATATCCGGTAAGATATAGGAATTCAAATAATAAAAACGAATGTCAAATAAAAGATGCCCGTGGTTGTGTGCGTTTAGTTGTTCATTTCAATGAATGTTTGTTTACTTCGATAGTTAAATAACTGACTATCAAAGTGTTTTGACCATCGTTGTCAATACAGAGAGACCGGTTGGAATTATTATCCGAAAACCACTTCGTACAGGCATAAGCGCTGCGAATTAGATAGGCTGAAGATAATTAAAGACGGAGTTAAATGCAAGGGTCATACAGTTCTAGAATGGTGTTTTTGTTTGTCCAGTCCCAAGACAACTTGTATGGACGAGTGTCTGTTAAAGTATTTCCAACGGTCACGCCGTTGATTTTTACGAATATACCAAGTTGGTGGGGAGAAGATAACTTCTCTTTATCCTACACCCAGTGTGCATTTGTGTAATCAATATGTGATTACGGATTTGACTATGTGGCATTCATAGTGAATGGTGATCAAATGTTCTGAAGATAGACGTAGCCTCTAGCCTCACAACCAGGAAGTAACAAAAGTTGGGCTAGGCAGCATGGCTAGTTGGGTCATCCCCAAGCAGGGTGTATTGTCACCGATCTAGAGAAAATTCATATTTATACTTCTTTTCGATTCTGTATCTTCGGATGAAGGTTGGATGGCCAACAACCGTGGGTGGAAATATATTCGATACACTCAAGCTAAATGAGTGATCGATCATGTAATAACCCAGAAAATACGGGCCAATTTAAAAAATTTAAATTGGTCATTTCAAAGGAATTTGAACAATTGAAATAGAATATTTCAATAAAATAGTGAATTAGAAATAGTGAGTCAGTTTGAAAATTTGAATTCAAACTTTGACTAACTGTGTAGGGTGGAAAATATAACGGATTTTAACGAAACCAAAAATATTTAAATCTGTTTATCAATACCTTTCTAACGAATCTGAAAAATCGAAATTTCATAACGGGAATCAAAAGTAATGGCCGAATGAATTTTCACAAAGGTCGCTATATAGAATATATAGCCCTGGAAGATTGATATTTTGCAAACGACCTCGGAATTCGATGAAACCACTTTGGTTGGGTCCGGGATGTCAAATTATTGCTATGTTTCAAATTTCATAATTTTTGAAGCTAGTATGTGAGCATGGCAAAAGAAAGTGCGTTTGGTCAATTTCTGTTAAATTGGATCGACCAGAAAATGGCCATTTTTTCAAACGATCTCAGAATTTGATGAAACTAGTTTTGTTGGGACCGTATCGTCAAAACATAGCTATGTTTATTTTTCTGGAATTTTTCGAATCGGTTTGTGGCCCTGGCAAATTGAAATGTGCGTTCAAAGTTAAAATTAAATGTTTTATACTTTAATTTGAAGAATAACTGACTGTAACAGTCGAATTGGCCAACGAAACATATCCCATTGTGTCCGGGATGGGGGTATTTATCTAGGGACGACAGTCGTTGGACTTGAGAAGGAGTTCGTTGGAGAAAACACTATTTAAAAATATAATATATATATCGGCCAATCAGAATTTTTCTTTCATAAAAAAAAACCCCCGTAACCCACGAACGAACGGCGAAAACCCGTTCAACCCTTCCCACCTCGATTGCCGCCGCCTCCGACACCTCCAGCCAACGCCACCACCACCGTTCGCCTCGTCTCCGCCTCCTCTTCAAATCCGACCCCAGCACCTCCTCCCTCGACGCCTCCTCCGCCAGAATCGAGCCCAGGAAGTCCGACGCTTCCCATCGCCGCTGACGATGCCACCGACCACCGAGCTGCACCAAACCACCACCGACAGGAAGCCTGCTCGAAGCTCTTCCACGTCAGCACCCCCGATCGTCCCCACATGCCACGGATTTCGCGAAAACCTCAAACCTAGTTTTGAACCAAATAGAAAGGTGAGTCCTTTTTTATGTCTGCACTTTGAAAAATCATATCATTTTGGTGTGTTGACAAAATTCGATGAAACAGGAAACATCGGGACCGCAAGGAAGCTCTCTACCACATCGAAGAAGCCGCGGATTTTTCTGAGTCATCTTCAATTTTTAGCACTCCGAAAACCAATGTGAGAAATCTAAATTAAATGAAGTTGAATGGAAAATGTCGTGTATAAATTATATAAGCGAAATATAAATTACACACGTGTTGTATACCTCATGTACATGCGTGGTGTAAGCTATATGAGCGAAGTATGAATTATACATGCATAGAATAATTGATATATGTGTTGAAATGCAAGTGAAATATAGCAATAATATATATATATATATATATATATACTCCCCTCGTCCACAAACCATGGACGATATTTATTGTTGTGAATTGGTATGAAATATTGGATGAAAAATACGAATGGTTGAATAATTGTTTGTGGTTGATATTGTTTGGTTGTGGTTGAAAAATACCCATTGGTGATTAAAATGAATTGGAAATATTTTTGGAAATAAAAAAATAAAATATGCCGCCTGCGTGCGAATTAGATGCATGAATCCCCATTGTCAAAAACCACGAGGTTTTAAGGTAGAGCGAGGAGCCGTACTAGGGACGGTGCCGGTTTTAACTACCCTGTCGTTATACTGCCGAAATTTTGAATAATCTTTATGTGTTAGAATATTTTTCATATGTTGAAATTATTTTCATGCATTGAAATTAAAGTCATATGTTGAAACTATATCCATGTGTGGAAATGTTCATGTGTTGAAAAGTGATGTGTGAAAATTAAATTCATTTGTGAATGAATGAAGTGTCTAAACAATAAAAATCACCTTTTTATAATATATATATGAAGTATGTAAAATATTCGCCTTATATATAAATAGTTTCAACAATAAAAATTCTATCTTTCTTATATGAACAACATAAATAAAATATCCATGTGTGGAAATGCTCATGAGTTGAGAATTGTGTGTAGTGGAAAAGTTCATGTGTTGAATAAAAAGATCGAACAATAAAAATTACATTTTTATTGAAACTATGAAGTGTTGAAAACATCCATTTGTCGAATAAATATTTTAAGTGATAAAAATATCATTTTTATAATATATGTGATATGAGAAAGATATGCGGACGTTGAAATAAATATTTGTGAACGAAATATTATTTTTAACATGCATAGGAACTAAATAAAATAGTCATGTGTTGAAATCTATTTTAGTTCGCCAAAATTATCATCTTTGAAATGTGAAGTGTTAAAAATAGCCACTTGTTCAAATAAATGTGCATGAGTTGAAATATACATTAATTAGCTAATGATATGATTTTAGCCTATGCATGCAACATTAGAATGAATGGTGCTTTTAAACCAAAGTAAATCAAATATGAAGTTGAATGGAAAATGATAAGTGATAAAAATTGTATATATGTACATGCATATTTATTGAACAGGTTATGGCAAAGGGGCTAGAGAAGAGGAATAAAATTTTGTGCCTGACAAATAGGTACACATTTACTGTTTTGTTTGGGTGATGATTTTATGAGCCTGTTGGCTAGCCGCTTGGCTTTTTCTTTTTCTTTTTGACATGAGATGCCCGCGTGGCTATTTGGAAATTTTCCTAGCCCCTCCCGTACAAAGGAGGTTATGGCGAAATTTTCCAAACTTTAAAGGCGTTAGTGAAATAATTGAAGTGAAAACGATATAGGAATTTTTGAATGAACTCTATTTATATAAATATATAAATATAAATAAAATTAAAACGAAACGTGGTCGTGCAGTTCGTGTTTTGAAACCATAATTTCAGACGACTAGTGCGGGAAATCCGACCATTGGATTTTCCCGAAACCGCAACCGTTAGGTTCGCCTTGGCAATATCTTTCCAACGGTACCAACTTTGTAAAAATCCGACGGTTGGATTGTCTGGAATGTTTAATTCAAATCTGAAGAAAAACAGCGCCAAAAACGATTATATAAATATATATAATTAAATTAAACCGAATAACGATGCTGCAGTTCGTAAATTGAAATCGTAACTTCAAATGGCTAGTGTGGAAAATCCGACCGTCGGATTTTCCCGAAACTGAAACCGTTGGATTCGTTTTGAAATGACCTTCCTAATGATATAAAATTTGTGAAGATCCAACGGTTAGATTTTCAGATATGTGTAAAACAAAATTAGCGAAAAACAGCGCTAGTGCATCGACACGACCTGAAACGTCGTTTAATTAAATATGGCCGTTTTAAATTAAATAAAAATGGCGATATATCGTTATAAAATACTATAGACGATATAAAGTGGAAATAAACCAATTTCGTTGTGTTTGCTTGATATGTGATGGTTGAATGTATTTAACATGAGAATTATAACTAAAGAACTGAAATGTGAATGTTGAATAGTCCAACCATGTGATTAATTGATTTGAAAATCTAAATATACGTGGGTTATTTGAAAAGGCCGAGTTCATCTCATTTCAATTAATCAATCGACGTTGAGAAGTCGAAGAGTTGAAGACGGTTGAAGACCGACGATCTTCACATTGGATGGATGGGCGCTACTCATGCTCGTGATTGGAGTAGCTACCATGAAGGAGCTGAAGTAGTAGCCGTCCAGACATACTGTTGATTATACGGATATGCGAGGAATTGGTGCCTCCGGTTTCGTTCAGACCCAGAACGGACTTGTAAATGGACTGTGTGTCTGACATAGGATTTTTTTCTGTGCTGATTGATATCTGTTAAATATATATCTGTTTGGCGACAGAGAATTTATTCTCTTGCTTAACGCCCTTCTCTGAGACGTACGAGCTCAGAGGTTATGTATTGATAGAAATCAGTCGCATGGAGTGGATTGCCTGTGTGGCACGCCTGAGTGGCATATGATCAAGGCTTGTGTTGCAAAGCAAAGTCTTGTAGTTGATGATCAAAGCATGGTCTGTGTGACGTAGCTTTGTGTATAACGTGAATTTGCGAGCCTCACACCCCGGTATGAGTCAAAAACGGGAGAAGGACCCAAGGAGTGCATGACGTTTCTTTCTAGTTATGGTGGTGTCAGTGACCTCCCAGCCCTGACATTTATATCTACTTTTCACCTGTGTGGTTGTTGGAATAGGAGGCGCCTCGATTTTAGGTCTGTAAGGACCGGGAAACGTGTGTTCAGGAATAATTAATCCTCAAAAGTAAAGGAGGACCGGCCTTGGAGGATCCAGGGATTGCTGTGTGCGGTCCCGAGGCATTTGCTAGAGTGTCTCGAATCGGAGAGGAGCTTGCCCCTTGCCTCGACTCATGAAGGAATCCAATTTCTAATACGAAATATGCAGACGTGATTGTATTACTAGTACGGCGACATAGTGGTATGGGTCATTTATGCCGCCTATGATTGATATTTATGATTGAAACCGCTTTTGAAACATATATGCACTAGTAATAATATCAAACACTTTTGTTTAATTCGTATGAAGCATTTTTGGCCATTATAAGGTAAAAACTCTATCCTCCGGCTTGCGTTGCATTGTGTGATGGGACCTGAGTCTTATAATGGCTTCATTTTTCAAAAAGCATTGCGATGATTTAATCATTTACTTTATTTCATGCACTAGTACTCATTGGAGTAAACCCGTTCCGCGAAAGTGGCGTGGTCCTTTGATTTGCCTTATAATTGTTGTTAATAAGAAAAATAGATTTCTCATACCAGTCCCATGACTGACTCGTAGTTTGTTTCACCTTGCAAACTCGGGTGCCCTCATTTTCACACGGGCAGCCTAGTTACAGGTTTCTGACGCACTTTTGGCTCATGGCGAGGCTTGACTACACCGTGCTGACTTGGATTTTCTCCGCCATTATTGTATCTATATTATGATTCCGCCATTGACGATGTAGACTGATATTTATTTTGTGTACTCTTTATGTATGATTCCGCCTCAGGCGATGGTGACTGACTATGTATCATTATGCACTAAGTTGTATCATGTACTGTGCTTCTCTGATGTGATGATATCTATATGATTCCGCTGTCGTATGTGTGTAAATTATTCTATTTTCTGTTTATGCTATTATCTGTGATCTTCTAATGATGATTAATGTGTTATATTCCAATGATTATCCTTAACACTGTGTCACGGGTTTTTGGGATCGTCACAGGTCATGTGTGGCCGGGTTGCAAGACGTTCTTGTTGAACCCAGGTGTATCCACTCTAGAGTACACTGTTCGGAAGGTGCTCCCATACCTTGTATGTTGGAATCCATTCTCCAATAAGTGCCCTGCGGTTTTTGATTTTATACTATATATATGTGGAACGTGAGATGCAAGCGTTCTACTACTTGATTATTTAATTGAGTAGACATTATTATAATATCACTGGGGTTTGATATCAAAGTATTTTGGATTATAGTAAGGTAAAAACCGTTCATGTTTATGTGTGGGCTGGTCTTACTATTATCTTTTTGTTTTCAAAGATTTTCAAAGTTAAACAGTATGGTTGGAATTTACTCACACCAGTCCCATGACTGACCTAGAGTTTATTTTGTTGTTTTCCCTAAACTCTTGGGTGCCCAAATTTGTACGGGCAGTCAAGTGTTTCGGGATTTTACAGATTCACTTGGAGGAGCTAAAAGTAGAAGACCTCGCCATTATTATTTAAAGATTATTTCCACTGTGATGTATACCATGTATTATACTCTGATATGGTATGTATATATACAAACTCAGATTTGTATTTCAAACTTGTTATATAATAAAGATTATTATTCCGCTGTGAGATTCGTGTTTACATTGATTTTGTTTAGTGTTCTTCTTCTTCTATTCTATTAGTTCTATCTTTTCTATCTCATCCTCTAATTTCTTCCTATTAATGATCTGAATTTTTGTGCACTTTGAGTTGAATGTGTAGAATATTAGTCAGCTCAAATTGGGACGAATTTTCGGGCCACTACAGGAACTCCAAATAATTCGTTATACGAATCAATTTGAATTTTATCTCACTTAAGCACTGTTGTTCCTTAGCCTCCCACGGTACCTAAATGTTTATATGATCGAGTGGTCTAACAAAAGTTGTTTTACCACTCTTATCTTCGTTTACACGTTTTGGTACCCAAACCCGTTTATATAACAATCCATTACTATCCACTACAGTATACTTTGGAACCAAAATTCGTTCAGACTTATTCAAAAACATTTTGTTAACTTTTTGGAATCCAAACATGTTTAAATGAATTGTTTTTAAACGAGTTATTATTTCATTTATGATTTAAAAACCCTTTGAAATTATTAGATTTCAAAATTTCATATTGATCGTTTTCAAAACCATTTAAAGAATTTTTAAAATCATTAGAATTTTGTTTTTCAACTTGATCAGATCCAAAGCCAAGTCCCTTTTTATTCTGAACAAAAATTTGATTTTTTAACAACATATTCAACGATTTCTCTCCTTTAGAAAATTTAGTCAAAGCTGACTCAAGTCGTTGAATTTTAAATTTAAGATCACTATTTTCTTTCATTAAATTTGAACAACGATTAATAGCGATTTTTCTCTTTTCAGCATCGGTTTGTTTTAAAATCAAATTTCCGTTTTCAAGTGCTTTGATTTTAGCATTGGACTTAGAAATTTCTGTTTCAAATTGTTTTCGCTTTTCAAAATCAAGTTTTTCAGATTCTCTAAGCTTTTCAATATCCTTTTCAAAATCATGATTTTCGTTCTTCAAATTCACATTTTCACTTTTAAGTAACTCAAAATCAGTTTTGAATTTCAAAGAATCATTACTCAAAAATTGACGATTTTCGCATTATAAAAACGGTGAATTCTTAACTTTTTCAAATTTTCTTTCTAAACTGTTATTTTCTTGAACTAGTTTTAACCTATCAGATTTCAATTTCTTAACTTTTAGTTCAAGAGAATCAATGGTTTTTGTGAAGTCATGACACATTAAAATTAATTCTTTATAGGTAAAATTCGATACTTCACTAGAATCCTCTTCACTACCTTCCGAATCAGATTGAGCCATAAGACACAAATTAGCTTCGTCTTCATCACTTTTAGAAACTTCTTCTCCTTCCTCGTCATCCCATGTAGCAGCAAAAGCCTTCTTCTTTCTTCTGAACTTCTTCTTCTTTTCATTTTTAAGCTGTGGGAAATTTGGTTTGATATGTCCGGGTTTCTTGCAGTTGTAGCAAAACACTTCATCGTCTGAACTTTCTGAATTTTTGGATTTGATAGTTTTCTTCTTTTGTGGCTTGTATTTTCCTTTGGCCCATTTTTTCAAAACCATGGCTAGCTCTTCAGCGGGATCATCATCATTACTTTCAAAAGAATTATTTAGAGCGATCGTCTTTTTCTTTGATTCAGAATCCTTTCGTTCTTCTTTTGCTTTTAACTCCATCTCGTAAGTAATCAGATTTCCGATCAACTCTTTCATGCTTACTTTATTCAGATCTTTTGATTCTTGTATAGCCGTCACCTTAGCTTCAAAATTCATCGGTAGCTCTCTCAATATTTTTCTGATTAATTCCACTTCAGTATAGGTTTTGCCAAGATCTTTTGCATTGTAGACTAGTGACGAGAAGCATCCATACATCTATTTTATATCTTCTTCTCTTTGCATAGAGAAATTTTCATATTCGTTGTTGAGTAGAGCGAGACGAGATTCCTTCACTTGAGATGTACCTTCATGTGTGACCTCCAACGTATGTCATATTTCCTGCGCAGTCTCACAACGAGAAATTAGATTAATTTAGTTTTATCAAGAGCACAGATTAAAGCGTTCATCGCTTTGGCATTAGTTGAAAATAATTTTTTATCATTAGTATCCCACCTATCTTTTTATTTAGGAATTTCAACACCACTAATAATAACAGTGGGAGATCTATAACCTATTTCAATAATATCCCACACATCATAATCGACTGAACTCAAATAAATTTTCATCCTAGCATTCCAATAAGCATAATTAGTTCCATTAAACATTGATGGCCTAGCTATGGACTGACCCTAAAAAAAACGTTATTAGATAGACTAATGACTCTAGAGTTAAAATAAAATAAAAAATACCTGCTCTGATACTACTTGTAGAATCTAAATTAACCATAGAGGGGGGTGAATAGGGTTTGATTCAGATTTTTGTAGAGTAATTAAATAATAACAGCACAGATAATAATCAGAATTAATGCAGTAAATAAATAACACACAGATATACCCAGCTTCGGCAAAACCCTGCCTACTGCTGCATTCCCTAAGGTTTCTACTAGGAGTTAAAACAATCTCTATGCTTACAATCCCCTGTAAACTCGTGACACACACTCCCAACTATTCTTAACCCTACGCTCAAAACCCTGCACTGGTTTCTATCCCCGAAACCAGATTTCCCCGAATTACAAATCCCGCAATTCGTCTCCCTAGTTTTAGAGACAAACTAGAAAAATCAGATTCTCGGTTACAAATTGAAACTAAAGATGAAATAAAAACAAATTTAAAACAAAGCTTAACCCTGGTTTCTAAATTAATTAAAAAAAACTCAAGTCCTTCTTCCCTTTTATAACTTCTTGGCTCCCTTTAAAATCTAGGGTTTGTTGGCCGACCCTTTTGATTTGGTTCACCACTTCTCTTCTTTCCCGATCTCTTTTATTCCTTGTCTCTGAAAATATGGCGGCTGCGATAATGTTTAGGGTTTGCTTCCTCCTTGAAATTGAAGATTAAAGTGGCAATTGAATTTAGGGTTTCGGTTCACTTTCAATCTAAAGGCTGCCGCTCTACGTATGATGATCTCGAATTCCCAGTAAAAATTTCTTCTTCAATTGAACGTAGAATTGGATCCAAGCTTCCCCTTTTTCTGGTATGAATTTGCTATCCGATTTTATACTTTGATTTGTTCGAACTTGGATGAATTAAGCCAATGATGAAGTTGTGTATAAATAGGATTGTAGATCCGAAATTATCTCTGATTTCATATAGTGATTTGGTCGTGATATATTCGTGAATTTTGGGCCTGATATCCATGTAAGTTCTAGAATTTCTTTGGCTCGATCTTGCGTTGCTTTGAGGATTTTAAAGTGGATATTTGCTTATGAATCTTCACGGTCTTGAATTTGTTATGTTTGAATTGTTCAACCATTTGGGGATAATCCTACGAGATGAATTCCTTCCTAATATATTTCGTATATACTCCTAAATTTAAACTTTGATTTTCTGGAAATTTCGAACTATTCTTCAAATTATTTTTGCCAAAACTGGTGCTATACTCTGATTTTCAACGAATTTAAACTATTGCTAGAACAAATTGAAGTGCTTAACTTGGAATCGATGCTATACTTGACTTTTGGAACTTTATGAGTTCAACCTGACATTATTCTGCTGCTTAAATTGTACAGCTACAATGACTTGGAATATTTCTACTGCCTTAAATATTTTGATAAGAACTGATACTATCCTTGAGGATTTCTGATTTAGAACAGATGAACTTTAGTTGATACTACACTTTGATTTTCCTCGAGTTAAAATATTGTTGCAATGTTTATATTGTTGCATCCTTTGCTCTACATCATGTCGTTTCATGTTGATGAATATTTTCTTGCTGATTCTCTATGCAATTTGCTGCTGTATGTAAACATGAACTGTATTCATTGACATGCACACTTGTTGCAACTGCATATTCACATCCCTGAGCTGTTCATATTTGTGCATGTACCATTGTTTACTGAGCTCATGACATATTCTCTTGAGCTTTACCCATCTGCACCATCCATGTTAGTTCTTGAACTGTTTTGACTTTGAACTTGACCATCACTGTTGCATGTATTCATGACTTGCTTATGTTATTTTCCATTTTGCACTGTCTTGACTTGTGAGGTGGCTTAGCCCATTGCTATTTCCATAACCATAGTGATATGTAAAAAAAAACTTGCTTGATCACCTCACATCTGAGCCTTGTATGTTTGATCTGAACTTGAGTCTTGTTGCATATACTTATGGATCGACTTGTTTATGCAATGCACCTACCATGAATGGTAGAGTTTGTTGGTACATGCATCACCATTCATTTGAACTTGAAATTATTGCGGCTGCCATGATTTGTTGTCCCATGCATACTTCACTTGCTGTAGTGCTTGATCTTGTTGAAAAAACACTTGCATTTGAGATGATCTTGTATTGATGTTGTTTTGTGCACGGCTCGACCCATGGCTTTATCATATATATATATATATATATATATATATATATATGTGTGTGTGTGTGTGTGTGTGTGTGTGTGTGTGTGTGTGCTTTGTTTTGATCACTTTGAGCTTGATCCTTGTATATTGTGTAGAACTATTTGTAGCTGCCATGCATCAATGTTCTGCCATGCTCTTGCCATGTACTGCTTTTTCGACCACCATCCCTTGATCATTGAGTTGATTTTCCACGCTCTTGAATGTATTGTTCACACCATTGCACTGAGCTGAGATGGTCTACATGGCTACTCCTCAGTTGCATCTGGATTGGCGAGGCTGTGCACACACACACACACACACACACACACATATATATATATACACACACATGTGTATATGCAGCTATCCAGAATAGATTTTCTTGTCCCTACATATCAAACCAAGTCTAGAAAAGTGATGAGAAACACGCCGTAATTCTGAGGCAAATAGAATTTTAAAAATAAAATTTTATTTTCTTTTATTTAATTTTATTTTTGTTGCAGTCTACTGTGTGTGTTCTTCTGTATGTGACAGGAAAGTAGATGATGACTGGACTGGTTAAAGAGCTGTGAAGACAAAAGATGAAGATTGATGCAGTGATGAGTCAGTGTATAAAAGTGATTGTATAAGTGAGGAATTTTTGTATATGAGAGTGTTTGTAGTCACGACCGAATAGAATTGTACTATTATTTGTAATAAACAGATTTGATTGAAATAAAAAAATATTTATGCTGTTTAATTCAATCTTTTTTAATTTGTTTACATATTTTAATAGTACAATTTCTGAGATGTGTTAAATGAGTCATGTCAGAAATATTCAAAAATATTTGAATTGTAAATAGTGGAGTTACAAATAGTTGTATTGTTTGAATGTTTGAAGTATAATATTTAATTTAAATAAAGTACTGTATGAATATATGAATGTCTGTTCAGTCGTATTCTATTTAAATATAAATATTATACTCTTGTCTGTGATGTATAAATAGAACAGTACAGTAACAAACAAATTTAAAATAAAATATATTTGGTTATTATCATCAAACGGAAATTATATATACTAGTACAGTTAAAAACACATTCAATAATAAAATATAGTTGGTTGTTATCATCAAACAAAAATCATATAATTGTGTGTACAACACTGTTATATACAACAGAATCGTGAATATATAGAATTGTTTTCTAACTGGAATAAGAGATATTTTCTCGAATAAAGAATTAGGATATTGAAAATGTTTTACAAGAATCGAGAGAGAAAATCGAGCTTTGAAAATATAGGAAAGATGGAAATTTGGAATTGATAACAAAATAAGGAATCGATATAAATAGGGGCCAGTATTGCTTGATGGTTGATCAGTAAAATTTCCGTTTGGAAATAGGGTCGTTGGTTGAATGGATGTTCCTTTGATAGTTAAATCACCGACTATCAAAGTTTTGATTTATTTTATACCTCCGTTGTCAATACGGAGAGACCGGGATCAGATTTAATATCTGAAAACCACTCCGTATTGGCATAAGCGTTACAAATCAACTTATGTTGAAGAGATTATGAAGACGGAGTAAAGTGCAAGGGTTGTTCTGTTAATCCTAGGTAGAAATTGCCTAAGATGGATTAATAGAATGGTACCTTCGGTTTGTCCAGACCCAGGACAACTTGTAAGGACGAGTGTCTGACAGAGTATTTCCAAAAGGATTACGTATGTTGATTCCTTCAAACATACAAAGTTGGTGGCAAAGAAGGGAAACTTCTTTAGCCTAACAATCTAAGTATTTTTGTGGGAATCAATTAGTCATTTCCGATGGATCTAACGATGTGGCGTTCAAAGTGAATGGTGGCCAGATGTTCTGAAAGATAATTCAAACCTCAAGCCTCACAACCGGGAATTGACAAAAATAGGGCAGGCAGCATGGCTAGATGGGTCGCTCCCATTAGGATGTACAATCTCCTATCTAGAGAAATTCCATTTGCCTCTTTAATCTATCGATGTTGCCCCTTTGGGAAACGGTTGTTGATCCCAACAGTTGCTGATATACATTCGATACATTCAAGCGAAATGAGTGATCGGTCATGTGTGGGCCGGATTGCAAGATGTTCTTGTTGAACCCAGTGTATTCCCCTCTAGAGATACACTATCGGAAGGTGGTTCCATACCTTTTCATGTAAGAAAATCCAATCTCCAATAAGCGCCCAGTGGTTTTTGATTTTATATTATATATGGAGCGAGAGATGCAAGCGTTCCGCTAGATTTCTATTTATTTGATGTAGATACTATTGTAATATCACTAGATTTGATATCAAAAATGTTTTGGTTATCGTAAGGTAAAAACCATCTATGTTTATGTCTGGATCGGTCTTATGATTATCATTTCTTTTGAAAGAATTTTGGAAGTAAACAAATGTTTGGAGTTTACTCACACCAGTCCCATGACTGACCCAGAATTTATTTTCTCTGTTTTCCTAAACTCTTGGGTGCCCAAATTTGTACGTGCAGTCAAGTAGTCGGGATTTTACAGATTCTCTTGGAGGAGTTTGAAGCAGAAGGCTTCACCATTTAGCTATAGACTATCATATTTTTTCCGCTGTTTATTATGCTCATATCTGGAAACAGGTGTTTATAACTGTTCCAGAAATAGCTGTTGTGCTCCGATGACGGTATGTATATAAAGTTACTGAATTGTGTTTCAAAGTTTATGTTACCTAATATATTTTATTCGTTCCGCGGTGAGTTTATGATCTTCATTTTCTTCTATTCTAATATTTCTTTCTTTCTGTTTCTCATCCTCTAACTTTTTTCTACTAATGATTCGTTTTTTCTGTGCAATTTGGGTTGGACGCGTAGTGTTATTAGTCGACTCAAAGGGTATGGAAATTCGGGCCATTACATTTGGTATTAGAGCTGAAGATTGAGTAGTAACCTTGGCTCTGTGGCGTGATTCAATAGATATGGGGTTAATAATACCCTAGATTGAGTTTCAGTGTATATATATGAGCGCGTATTTGTAGATTTGATATAAAATTGTTTTGTATTATGTTGACTGGTTTATTGAGTGGTTTATAGATTCTGGTTGATACAAAATGTACAACTGTATCGATAGGTGTTTCTAAATTCTCAAACAAATCAATTTGATATAGCATTGTTTTAAAATGGGTGAATGAAGTAATTGCCTAAAAACTATTTTTATATAAAGGAATAATTTTCTAAAATAAATATATTATGTGACTGTGTTTGGTTGTTATTACAATCAAATGAGATAAACCAAGATTTAGTTCCAAACAAAATTGGAAATTAAATTCCGGGTGTTTAGAAAATATTTTCTGAAATATTATAAAGTAATATAACAGTACTTTAAAGTATTTTTGAATAAGAATGGTTAAAAATGGATTTTGAAAGCGATTAAGCACTGAAATCACTTCAGTGGCGAGAAAATAATTCTGATAATGGATCGCGACATTATCGGTATTCATTTTCAAGTTTCCAAGTGATAGATTGCTACCATAGTAATTTGGGAATGAAGATTTGTTTGAAAAGGACAAGATGTTTTAGAAATTCAAATGTTTTGAATTGACTTGATTATAAATATATGTATATAAATATATATGATTTCAAACTAGATTGAAATAAAATCCGGGAATTTGAATTCTGAAACTAAAATTTAACTTGTATAAGTTGAATAGATTGAAATGGTAAAAATGTATCAAATGAATTGAAATTTAACTCAAGTTGAACAAAACTGGATTGGATTAGAAATATTTCCGAATGAAATTAAATAAAGAAAAATGTTGAGATTTGAATTATTAATATGAATTCGACTTATGAATAAGCAAGTTGAATATATATCGGATGTTGTTAATTGAAATTGAATTGTGATATATTTGGATTCAAGTATACTAAGTGGATTGTCTTAAATAGAAATCAGATTTGAATTAATAGAATGGAAGTGAACTAATCAGAAGTTGATTAGAGTGTTAAAAACTGAAAGTTGGATTGATTTAGAACAAACTGGAAATGGATATATGTATGCTGAGCAGATTTTGAATGGAAGGAAATGCAAGAGATAGAATTATGCCCGACAAAAAGGTACATGTTTACAATATTACTTTGGTTTGATGGTTTTATGAGCCGATGGGGCAAGCCACTTGGCTTTTTGATTTTCTTTTAGATTGGAGAAGGCCTAGAAAGGCGAGTTGTGGTTGTACCGATTGAGCTGTGCAAAGGAGATGCTAGCAAAATTTCTTGAAAATTTAAAGAGTTAGAAAATTTTCAAGAAATTTTTGATAATTTAAAATCGAGTGTTAATTGTATTTCAAATAAGGAAACCAGAATTGGTTAATAAATTTTCAAGTAGAATAATGAAATTGATAAATGGGTTTAAATCAATTGGAATGGGTATGAATATGCAGAAGAGCATACGGATTGAAGACAAGAAAGTGATGATGGATTGTCCAAAAATGGTGGACAGATCATTTGGAACGAATTATGAATGGTCAAGTATTGGTATGAGAATTCGAAGGTCATGTAAGAAATGGGTTATGAAGATGTGGAATATAAGATTTCAACTAAGTAGGTTATGAGGAGTTAGAGTATAGCATTTTTACTGCTTAGCAATTTCGAGGACGAAATTATTTTAAGGGGGAAGGAATGTAACGACCCGTATTTTTAGCCAATTTATTCTAAACATATAAAGTTATATACTTTCCACATTTTCGAATTTGATTTCGATATTTATTCTATTATATCTTAGAAAAAATGTTAAGCCTTATAACATCGATATGGTGTTTTATTTGGAGTCCAAAACCATACTTTCTTTTATATGTATAGAAATGATAAGGATCACTTTTGAAACTGCCCATCGTTTTCATAAAATCTCAACAATGTCTAAAACAGAATCTTGGCGTAATCTTTACGAATCTTTATTCTCCGTACAATCCGGACAAGAAGAGAAATATATATAATCATCTTATCCTTTCAATATCAAACTATTGTACAAAGTTTTGTACAAATCACAGTAAGGTTTCTCTTGTCCTCCTTCCCGAGAATCGGCAAGAAAAATCTATATGAAATCTTGATCGTATTTATATGTCATTCGCAGTACATGTTTCTGAAACCAGCAGTTAACAAATTTGTCTATAGGAATCTGTACAGACCCTTATCCTAATCTCAGTATATTTTTTTATAATCAAATCGGATCACTCGAAATCACTGTAAGGCAAACATTTTGGCAAAATCAAATCAGTTCAGTAATCTGCATGTGCCTATGGTAAAGGCTCCAGCTGTCGACATATCTTACATATTAAAAAGAAAATCAGTCTGTTAGACATTTGTTGACTACAAAAAAAAAAAAAAGCTTTCCTAGTACGCTTGAGAAACAACGTGATCTCCACGGTTTAAAACCATCAGTGTCATGTAATTTAAAACCATGCCCATCAAGTTGCTTCATCCCGTGCAAGCCACGCTATTTCACCTTTTAAATACTGGCATCCTAAACTCATTTCCAGTTTCCCCGTTCATACTTGTATTGACTCCAGTAAATGAAACCAAATCAATCAGTCCCTTTTTAAAATCAAATAAAATCAAACAAAATCCTATGAAATCAAAATCTATATCTCAAAATCGCAAGGCTCCTGTAATTGAACTCAACGTTGTATTCCTCTATCACTCGCGACCTTTATTTAAGCGCTGATGTTTTCAATTCGACAGTTAGGGCATGGCTTTGAGGGTTTCCAAGGGGTTCTGGAGCGACGGAGCTGTCATAGTGGATCGGAGGAGGATGATGGTTTGATGGCTATCGCGACAAGGTCGGAGGCGAGGGTTCCGGCGACTAGAAGGGGCGTGGTGGTCATGAAGGCTACAGTGATGAGTTTTGATCCCTGGAGTTGTAAAGTCAGTTTTATTTTGGTTTGAGGAGTTTGCTTGGCAGTTGAAGCTTGCGGTGAGAAAGAGAGGAGTGGTCCTGTGTGTTGCCTGAAAATGCTTGGGTGTTGTTCTCTGGAAAATGGAAATTAGCATTTATCTAGATCTTCAAAATGGAGGAAGGCTCTATGTATTTGAATGGCAGGGAAAGGGGGGTTGTTTTGAACAATGGTGTTGGGGTGGTGTTGCGCTCAAACAGAAGAAGGTTGGTGTGATCATCGTAAGGCACTGGTTGGCATGGTGAACACTCTGGTACAGGAGGAGTTCAAAGTGAGAAAAACTGGAAAGGAGTTTTTGATGTAAACGAGGAAGTTGGGATTCTGGTTGCTTAGAAAAAAAGATGGGATTAAAAACAATGGACTAGCTTCGAAGTATTATCTAGGTGAGTTCAGATGGAACGGGAAGGGATGAAACTGTTAAATAGTAATCCTTGGGGTAGTGAAGTTTGAAAATATAGGATTTGAGGTTACGATGTTGTTTGGGTAAGGCGGAGGAATGGTTTTGAATGGGAATGGGGAAGAAAAGGAAGTTAGAATCCTTAGTCACAACTTACCCATAATAATGGTAATTTTAAGTTTAGGGACGACAACAATTATTATTAAGTAATTCTAATTTAAACAAAAATTGAAATCATTATAACTATTGTGGACGTGAACAAAATTGAGTCAGACATGTCATGTGGGAACTGTAACACCCCACGAATTCTATAACTGTGAAATTCACAAATTAAAGTATAATTAATTTCAAATCAAAGAACTAAGGGAAACGGGATACGCCATTGCGTTCGTCTCGGAAAAATACGCGAAATAGAGTCCGAGTTTTCGAAAAACGGAGTCCGTATGAAGAAGATATAGCCTCCGGAAGTTTCTGAATTAAGTTTAAAATTCGAACAGAATAAAACAGCTCAGAAAAACAAGTTTAAATTCCAAAATCGGGCCCAATTGGCCAGGGCGGGAAAACTCCCGCCTAATGCACCCAGGTCGACTGGGCTGTCGACCTGGTCTAGCCAGGTCGACAGGGCTGTCGACAGGGCTGTCGACCTGGTCCAGAGCCAGGTCGAACCCAGCCCAACCTGGCTGGCCTATTCTATGTTGGTCGATTTTCAGAAGTCTTCTTTGTCATTAGGGCTAGGTGGCAGGCTCTAATTGGTCTCTCTTTCGAATGAATGGCTACGATCAATCCAAGCAACATCGATGGTCCTAATCAGTTCATAAACTCTATAAAAATGACCCTAGACTCAACCTAATCTATTCATTCAAAAATAAGAACAAGGCCATCATGTTGCTGAGGAACGACTAAGAGTAGCCACCAATTGGAGAGAGGATTAGGAGGCAAATTCTAAAGCATAAAGCAACTTAATCAAATCAAATCAACAAGGAATCACATCTCCAAATTCCTAAATTGGAGAATTCGCCACACAATTGTAAGTAGAGTATTATTTTGGTATGAACAAATAACTGTGTTGGTTTGTATACTTGATTGTGGTGATAAATAATTCATATTTGTGCGTTACTATGATTCTTATCGATTTGGAATATTGTATAGCGATTGGATATTCGCAAAGTATGTTATTCATTATAAAAACTACATGTTTGCGGTAGTTTTATGCAAGTATACGTTTGGATATTCTCAAAATATGTAATTCATGTTGAAGCTACATGTATATAGTTGTTTAATTGAAATTCATGCAAGTTTGAGGTTTTGCTACTATGCCATCATAATGTATATTTTTGTACAAAAATCATTTTGTGCGTAATTGGAACAAATTTGGGTTATTATAGTTCATATGAAACTATGTTGAAATTTTGGCACCATGATCTATGTATTAAGCCATGCTTTTGTACTAGAAAACCTATTTGCAAACTTATGAATATGACTAGGCTATGATTGATATTTTGCATAATGGAAATCCATGTTAGGTCTATATTGTTAACAAGAATTATATGATGACATATGTGGTACATAGCTAGGTTAGATTCAAAATCCCATTTGCAAGTTTGCATGACTAAAGTAAAAATCATGATTTCATGTTAGAAATATTTATGCCATGGTTATGTGAATAGATTTAAAATCATGATTAAGTTGAACTATACTTTTGTGTTAGTAACAAAAGTAAGCACCTTTGTAAACATGTAGTAATCTTATGAACATGATTTGCTTATGTTTGACATTATACCTAAATAAAAATATAGGTTTATGTTGTAGTTAAGACTATGTGTCAATAATGATATCCAATTTAGATTCTTAACTTAACTACAAGTTTACATGCTTTGATTCATGTCACTTATGCTACTATGCAAGTACACCAGTTTCTATTTTTTAGTTCCAACGTTATGTTGCAAGTTCATGCGTTCACATTCCCCTTTTTGTGTATGTAATCACGCTTTAAGCCTCCCCTTTTTCTCATGGCTAAGTTGGGCTTAAAAGCCTAAGCCCAACATATATTATGATAAACGAACGTATTAAACGGGGGAAAATAGCGTTGGGCCAAATTAATTAATAAATGAAAATATAAAGTAGAAGGGCCCAAATTCAAGTATGGGTTGGGCCCATGATTGGTGTAACCTTTACACCATTAACTTAATAATGGGCCGCAAATATTTACATATAAGAAAATAAAGAAGAAAGACAAAATATGTAAATGTAGAACATACGATGTGTTTAACCCGAGGTTGGATTGAGTTGTGATGTAAACCTGCCCGGAACCGCCCGGCTGTCCAGTAGTCACAACAATACCTATCCAATGTGGGAGGTTAAACATGGAGCCCAAAAAGGACCCGAGGTTAGACTGGGTTGTGGCGTAAGACTGCCCGGAACCAACCGGCAACAGGCAGCCACAACAATACCTGTCTAATGTGAGAGGTCAAGGCTTTAAAAAGACAATTAAGGCTGTGTCAGGATTGTTAGTATTAAGTGAACTAAAGACTTAATCAAAATGGAACATGCTAAACTAAACGGACTGGTGGGGTTAGGTTAGAAAACACTTAACCAACTTAGCATGTTGGCTAGAGATAGAAAACCTAGTAACGGGGGACCCTTTTCAGCAGTAACCCTAGAAGGTGTATCATGATACCCTGAAACTAGGCAGGGTGGGGCACGATTACTGGGCTGATTGTAAGAGGTCAAATCGACGGCGGTGGTGTAGCAGTGTAGGTTCTAACGGGGTGCGGGCGTGCACACACTCCGGCGTAGAAAAATAAGGCACTGGACACCAGTAGCATACCTGTGCATTCTAGGATTGTGTCGGGCCGCCACCATAGGACTTGATACACCCCATGGTGGGACCAGCATAGGTAACTACAACATCGGGGGCCGTAAGACACATGTACTATGCGAGTAGGAGCCGATCATCATAGAATGGATCACATCACCCTGATTATGGGGTGCCAGTTGGGAACTAGTTTATATGGGTTCAGAGATTAACATGGGGTGCGATAGTATATTCGACCCTAGACAACTTAACCAAGTTTATAGTGCTTTCCCACTTCTTGTTTATACTTATCATACCCAGTTCTTTATTCATAGACAGAATAGTCCTAGACTTACTCAGGCTTTATGTCTGACTCTGCTTTTCTTTCGTCTTCTTTTCTTCCGTTCCCCCCCCCCCCCCCAGGTCCACAGGGAGGGAACACTGCAGCTTGACCGGCCTTAACATCCAGCTTGAAGAGGAGAAATGTATTGCTTTGACCTTCTCGTTTTGAACTATGGCTTTCGACAACCACTATGGGGCTTTTGCAGTTTATCTATGTTTTCTTTATGCTTCTTTAAATAATGTAATCAATACAGATTATGAAAGTGTTATGTTATGTTTTTTGGGAAAGATGTAAGACAATTATGGTGATGTTGTTGTAGCACGTATTTGCTTTTATGAAATAAAAGTTGTTGTTTTCCGCTGTTTACAAATATGTGTTCTTATATCTGTCTTGTATATCTGTGACTTATACTTATAAACCTCCACCAAAATTAGGGCATTCCCTTTGAGAGTGACCCTAACGGAGGTGGGGTGTTTCACTTGGTATCAGAGCATAGGTTTACCAGATAAGATAAAAAGTTTTGAAAAATTATTTTCAAAAAGGAAATTTAAAGAAGCATTTTTAAAAAAAATAAAATATTATTTTAAAAAGGCAAAGTCCACTCCCTAAAGCCATAGGTACTATCTCTTATCCTTCGTTTTGAATCTATCCTTTTTTGTTTCAGCATGTCCGAAGAACTTAACATGCCGGAAGGGGTACCAATACCTGGTTGGTTTAGACGGTTCTTAGAAGCAAGGGCCACTCAGCCAGGTCCTACCGTCCCTCCTCCCCCAGCTGCAGGAAATCATCCAGCTGCAGCAGCACCTTTCCCTCCACCTCCTCCACGGGGAAACACATTTGCTAAGATATGTAAAGATTTTAAAGCTATGGGAGGAAAGGATTTCCATGGAACTGAGTCCTTCGTGGCAGCTAGGAATTGGCTGAAAGAAACTGAGGACCTATTCATCATCCTTGAGGTAGAGGATAGACAAAAAGTACAATTGGCAGTGTGGCTATTGAAGGGCGAGGCTTCCTACTGGTGGGAAGTCACTAATGCTGAAAGACCAGTGGAGACATGGGAGGACTTTAGGGCAAGGTTTGAGACTAAATTTCTCTCAGATGCGGAAAGAAGTTTGCAGTTGGAAAAATTCTTATTTCTTAAGCAAGGGGACAAGACAGTCAGAGAGTATGTGAATCAGTTCGATGAGCTGGCTAGGTTTGGGCTTGACCTAGTCAACACCCCGCACAAGAAGGCTCTCCGTTTCGTCAAAGGGTTGAATGAGCCATTACACAGTTTGGCCATGACCCATATACCCATGGGAGCCACGTATGAAAGATTGGTGCAAATGTCATTGCTGAATGAAGAGGATAAGGGCAAGAAGGAGACAAAGGCAGAAAGCTCTCAAGGGAAGAAAGAGGGTTTGCAGCCTAAGAAGACAGACTTTAAGAAGGGCGGGAAAGGCAACAAAGAGAAGAGGAAGTGCAATTTCTATGGCAAAGTGGGGCACTTAGTAAAGGACTGCCAGAAAAAGAAGGCCAAGGAGAATGGTGGGTGCTTTTCTTGCGGTGAGACAGGCCATAGGTCTAAGGACTGCCCAAAGAAACGAGGACAGGGGCAGAGGGCTGGATCCACCTCAGGGGCACAGGTTCATGTGCTAGAAGCGCCACCTTTGCAACAGCGAGGTATAAATACTTCTGTAGAAAGTGTAGTTTATCTTTATGATCACCCCGTTCGCACTTTATTTGATTCTGGCGCATCACACTCCTTTATCTCGTCTGCTTTAGTAGAATCTCTGCACCTAAAAACTAGTATGGTAGAGGACCCCTTAATTGTTTCAAACCCAATTGGGGGCCCATCTCATTTGTCTATGATCTGTTTGGGATTGAAAATTTCTATTCTAAGTGTAGAATTTCAATGTAGTGCCTTTGTTTTGGGCTTTTCGGGTTATGGTTTGATTTTGGGTATGGATTGGCTATCCAGTAATGGGGCCATCCTTGATTGTGAGAAAAGGGTTGTTAGGCTCCTAACCCAGCTCGGTAATACTTTGGAAATTTCTTGTAATCCCTCATACGCGGTTATGCTTAGTTACCTTGAATCGCTAGATGCCTCTGTTGAAAATTTGCAATCAGTTAAAGTGGTCCGGGAATATCCGGATGTCTTCGAAGAGGTGAAGGGCTTGCCTCCGAAGCGGGAAATAGACTTCCGCATATATCTTGTAGATAATGCAAAGCCCATTGCGTTACCCGTTAGACACGTGGCTCCACGGGGAAGAAAAGAGCTCAGTAAACAGATTAAAGAGCTTCTAGAAAAGGGGTTCATTAGGAGAAGCATTTCAGAATGGGGCGCTCCGGTGGTGTTCGCTACAAAGGCGGATGGTTCACTCCGTCTATGTGTTGACTATAGGGAGATCAACAAGCTAACGAAAAAGAATAGGCACCCGCTCCCTAGAATTGACGATTTGTTTGACCAGCTTGTAGGAGCGTCTGTTTTCTCGCAACTCGATTTAGCAACCGGTTTTCATCAGCTAAGGGTGGCTGAAGATAGCATCGATAAAACGGCGTTCAGAACCCCAGACGGCTTCTTTGAATGGCTTGTCATGCCTTTCGGCTTGACAAATGCACCAGCTTACTTCGTGGACCTGATGAGTAGGGTATTTAGAGATTTCCTCAACAAATTCGTAGTGGTCTTCATAGATGATATCCTTATCTTCTCAAAGAGTGAAGAGGAACACGCTCAACACTTAAGGGCAATCACGGAAACTTTGTGAGTCCATCAACTAAAAGCCAAATTCTCCAAATGCCACTTTTGGAGAGAAGAGGTGAGGTTCCTTGGGCACATAGTATCCAAACAAGGGTTAGCAGTGGACCCTGCTAAGGTAGTGGCGGTACAGGATTGGAAGACACCAAGGAATGCAACTGAGGTCCGAAGCTTTCTAGGACTAGCAGGTTTCTATCGAAAGTTTATAAGGGATTTTGCGAAAATCTCAGCTCCGCTCACGAAATTGACTAAGAAGAATCTAGTGTTCAATTGGGATTTGGATTGCGAGTTTGCTTTCCAACGACTGAAAAGGGCTCTTACAACAGCCCCAGTTTTGACGCTGCCAGATGGGAGCAAGATGTTCACTGTTTATACGGATGCATGTGGGACAGGGCTAGGCGCCGTCTTAATGCAAGAAGGAAGGGTAGTAGCTTATGGTGGGAGGCAGTTGAAAGTGCACGAAAAGAACTACCCAACCCACAATCTTGAGTTAGCCGCCATCGTCTTTGCACTCAAGTCTTGGCGACACTATCTCCTAGGTGAGAAGTTCGAACTTTACACTGACCATAAATCATTGAAATATCTTTTCTCGCAGAAGGATCTTAACTTGAGGCAACAAAGATGGATGGAGTTTCTTGCCTCGTACGATTTCGAAATCTCCTACACTCCGGGCAAAGGCAACGTAGTGGCAGACGCGTTGAGCCGAAAGAAATTGACCCTAAGCCCGTTGTTTGTTGAAAGACGAACCCTAGATTTTATAGCCAGCTTCGACTTTAGGCCTTCCTCCGATTTCGTACCAGGCATGCTAGCATCTCTCGAAGTGCGCCCAACTTTAGTGGATTCAGTAGGGACAGCACAACGCGAAGACCCTCAGCTTGTGGAAACAATTGATAGGCTAATTAGGGGTGAGACTTCAAGTCATCTCAACAGATACTCCATCGACGATAAGGGTTTGCTAAGGCGAGACGGAAGACTATGCGTCCCACAGACAAAAGATTTAGTAAAGAAGGTTCTCGAGGAAGCACATCACTCCAAGATGACGATACATCCAGGCAGAGATAAAATGTACAAAGATATAAAAAGGACTTTCTTCTCGAGCGGCATGAAAAAGGACGTGGCAGAGTTCGTTTCTAAGTGTATGGTGTGCCAACAGGTTAAGGCGGAACAGAAAAAGCCTGGCGGACTGCTACATCCTCTGGAGGTCCCGCAGTGGAAGTGGGATAGCATCTCAATGGACTTCATCGATGGGCTGCCTAGGTCTAGGAGAGGCAACACTAGCATTTGGGTAATAGTGGATAGGCTTACTAAAAGCGCCCACTTTTTACCCGTCAAAAGTAAAAGAACTGCCTCATCCCTAGCATCACTTTACCTCAAGGAAATCGTTCGACTCCATGGAATACCATCTAGCATTGTTAGTGACCGAGACCCCATCTTCACCAGCGAGTTTTGGCGGAGTCTGCAAGAAGCAGTAGGAACGCAGTTATGCTTAAGCACAGCCTATCATCCCCAAACCGACGGCCAAACAGAGAGAGTGAACAGAGTTTTGGAAGACCTTTTAAGGTTATGCGTCTTTGACTTCGGAGGGACATGGGAAGACCACCTTCCTTTGGTGGAATTTGCCTACAACAACAGCTATCAAGCAACCATCGGAATGGCGCCCTTCGAAGCTTTATATGGAAGACCGTGCCGATTGCCCACTTGTTGGTGGGAGTCTACTGATAAGCTCATACTTGGACCAGATATGATCCGAGAGACTTCAGAGAAAGTGGACTTAATACGAAGAAGGATGAAGACGGCCCAAGACAGACAAAAGTCCTATGCCGACAAGAGAAGGACCGACCTTGAATTTGAGGTTGGAGACAGAGTTTTTCTCAAGGTATCTCCGCTAAGAAACGTTGTTCGTTTTGGAACCACAGGAAAACTGGCACCAACGTTCATAGGGCCATTCCCTATCATCGAGAAAATTGGGAAAATGGCCTATAGATTAGAGCTACCCGAGAAGTTGGCCGGAATCCACAACGTTTTTCACGTTTCACATCTCCGTAAATGTCTACATGAGTCTGCTGAAGTGGTAGAGCCAAATATCCTCGAAGAGGCCGAAGTGGAACGCGAAGCAACCATAAGAAAAGTTCCAACCCGCATATTAGGAACGGAAGTGAAGAAGCTACGCAACCGCGAAGTCAAGCTCGTCAAAGTTCAGTGGAGCGACGCCGAGGGAGACGCGACTTGGGAAACTGAAGCTAGAATACGCACTGCCTACCCTTTTCTGTTCAAGGGCACATCCTTGATCTTTCCTTTTCCTTAAGTTGCGCTTTTATCTATCTTTTTAGGTATATTTCCTCGACCTTATCTTTTAGGTAGAAACCCTTTGGATGGAAACATGTAATTGAAACATGTTATGGATGATGGTTGCAAGTGGTTGCAATTGATTGCTAGTGGTTGCTCGTGGTTGCATATACACACACAATCTAGGTTTTAGATCGGCTCAGTCACTTCATATTGCATATGCATATATGTTTGCATTCGTATATGGTTGAACTCTAATGTGTTGTCATATGGATGTTGCATTTGTATTGAATGATTGTGCACTCATGTAGAATCATGAATAGGAAAATTTGCATACATAATGGATTCATGGCACTTACATAATTCGCATTAAGGAGGTCAACTGAATCAGTAGACCGCCTGATTTTGCATTAGATAAGTACATGTACACACACACTTCGCATATGATCATGAAACATTAGAAGTCTTTTAAGGACAATGGATGCTCGTGTTTGATGGATGAGTAGATGGATGATTGGATGTTAGGATATACATTCCTCCTAACTTGAAGATTTCGGGGACGAAATCCTTTTAAGTGGGGGAGAATGTAACACCCCGCGAATTCTATAACTGTGAAATTCACAAATTAAATTATAATTAATTTCAAATCAAAGAACTAAGGGAAACGGGATACGCCATTGCGTTCGTCTCGGAAAAATACGCGAAATAGAGTCCGAGTTTTCGAAAAACGGAGTCCGTATGAAGAAGATATAGCCTCCGGAAGTTTCTGAATTAAGTTTAAAATTCGAACAGAATAAAACAGCTCAGAAAAACAAGTTTAAATTCCAAAATCGGGCCCAATTGGCCAGGGCGGGAAAACTCCCGCCTAATGCACCCAGGTCGACTGGGCTGTCGACTTGGTCTAGCCAGGTCGACAGGGCTGTCGACCTGGTCCAGAGCCAGGTCGAACCCAGCCCAACCTGGCTGGCCTATTCTATGTTGGTCGATTTTCAGAAGTCTGCTTTGTCATTAGGGCTAGGTGGCAGGCTCTAATTGGTCTCTCTTTCGAATGAATGGCTACGATCAATCCAAGCAACATCGATGGTCCTAATCAGTTCATAAACTCTATAAAAATGACCCTAGACTCAACCTAATCTATTCATTCAAAAATAAGAACAAGGCCATCATGTTGCTGAGGAACGACTAAGAGTAGCCACCAATTGGAGAGAGGATTAGGAGGCAAATTCTAAAGCATAAAGCAACTTAATCAAATCAAATCAACAAGGAATCGCATCTCCAAATTCCTAAATTGGAGAATTCGCCACACAATTGTAAGTAGAGTATTATTTTGGTATGAACAAATAACTGTGTTGGTTTGTATACTTGATTGTGGTGATAAATAATTCATATTTGTGCGTTACTATGATTCTTATCGATTTGGAATATTGTATAGCGATTGGATATTCGCAAAGTATGTTATTCATTATAAAAACTACATGTTTGCGGTAGTTTTATGCAAGTATACGTTTGGATATTCTCAAAATATGTAATTCATGTTGAAGCTACATGTATATAGTTGTTTAATTGAAATTCATGCAAGTTTGAGGTTTTGCTACTATGCCATCATAATGTATATTTTTGTACAAAAATCATTTTGTGCGTAATTGGAACAAATTTGGGTTATTATAGTTCATATGAAACTATGTTGAAATTTTGGCACCATGATCTATGTATTAAGCCATGCTTTTGTACTAGAAAACCTATTTGCAAACTTATGAATATGACTAGGCTATGATTGATATTTTGCATAATGGAAATCCATGTTAGGTCTATATTGTTAACAAGAATTATATGATGACATATGTGGTACATAGCTAGGTTAGATTCAAAATCCCATTTGCAAGTTTGCATGACTAAAGTAAAAATCATGATTTCATGTTAGAAATATTTATGCCATGGTTATGTGAATAGATTTAAAATCATGATTAAGTTGAACTATACTTTTGTGTTAGTAACAAAAGTAAGCACCTTTGTAAACATGTAGTAATCTTATGAACATGATTTGCTTATGTTTGACATTATGCCTAAATAAAAATATAGGTTTATGTTGTAGTTAAGACTATGTGTCAATAATGATATCCAATTTAGATTCTTAACTTAACTACAAGTTTACATGCTTTGATTCATGTCACTTATGCTACTATGCAAGTACACCAGTTTCTGTTTTTTAGTTCCAACGTTATGTTGCAAGTTCATGCGTTCACATTCCCCTTTTTGTGTATGTAATCACGCTTTAAGCCTCCCCTTTTTCTCATGGCTAAGTTGGGCTTAAAAGCCTAAGCCCAACATATATTATGATAAACGAACGTATTAAACGGGGGAAAATAGCTTTGGGCCAAATTAATTAATAAATGAAAATATAAAGTAGAAGGGCCCAAATTCAAGTATGGGTTGGGCCCATGATTGGTGTAACCTTTACACCATTAACTTAATAATGGGCCGCAAACATTTACATATAAGAAAATAAAGAAGAAAGACAAAATATGTAAATGTAGAACATACGATGTGTTTAACCCGAGGTTGGATTGAGTTGTGATGTAAACCTGCCCGGAACCGCCCGGCTGTCCAGTAGTCACAACAATACCTATCCAATGTGGGAGGTTAAACATGGAGCCCAAAAAGGACCCGAGGTTAGACTGAGTTGTGGCGTAAGACTGCCCGGAACCAACCGGCAACAGGCAGCCACAACAATACCTGTCTAATGTGAGAGGTCAAGGCTTTAATAAGACAATTAAGGCTGAGTCAGGATTGTTAGGATTAAGTGAACTAAAGACTTAATCAAAATGGAACATGCTAAACTAAACGGACTGGTGGGGGTTAGGTTAGAAAACACTTAACCAACTTAGCATGTTGGCTAGAGATAGAAAACCTAGTAACGGGGGACCCTTTTCAGCAGTAACCCTAGAAGGTGTATCATGATACCCTGAAACTAGGCAGGGTGGGGCACGATTACTGGGCTGATTGTAAGAGGTCAAATCGACGGCGGTGGTGTAGCAGTGTAGGTTCTAACGGGGTGCGGGCGTGCACACACTCCGGCGTAGAAAAATAAGGCACTGGACACCAGTAGCATACCTGTGCATTCTAGGATTGTGTCGGGCCGCCACCATAGGACTTGATACACCCCATGGTGGGACCAGCATAGGTAACTACAACATCGGGGGCCGTAAGACACATGTACTATGCGAGTAGGAGCCGATCATCATAGAATGGATCACATCACCCTGATTATGGGGTGCCAGTTGGGAACTAGTTTATATGGGTTCAGAGATTAACATGGGGTGCGATAGTATATTCGACCCTAGACAACTTAACCAAGTTTATAGTGCTTTCCCACTTCTTGTTTATACTTATCATACCCAGTTCTTTATTCATAGACAGAATAGTCCTAGACTTACTCAGGCTTTATGTCTGACTCTACTTTTCTTTCGTCTTCTTTTCTTCCGTTCCCCCCCCCCCCCAGGTCCACAGGGAGGGAACACTGCAGCTTGACCGGCCTTAACATCCAGCTTGAAGAGGAGAAATGTATTGCTTGGACCTTCTCGTTTTGAACTATGGCTTTGGACAACCACTATGGGGCTTTTGCAGTTTATCTATGTTTTCTTTATGCTTCTTTAAATAATGTAATCAAGACAGATTATGAAAGTGTTATGTTATGTTTTTTGGGAAAGATGTAAGACAATTATGGTGATGTTGTTGTAGCACGTATTTGCTTTTATGAAATAAAAGTTGTTGTTTTCCGCTGTTTACAAATATGTGTTCTTATATCTGTCTTGTATATCTGTGACTTATACTTATAAACCTCCACCAAAATTAGGGCATTCCCTTTGAGAGTGACCCTAACGGAGGTGGGGTGTTTCACTTGGTATCAGAGCATAGGTTTACCAGATAAGATAAAAAGTTTTGAAAAATTATTTTCAAAAAGGAAATTTAAAGAAGCATTTTAAAAAAAAAAATATTATTTTAAAAAGGCAAAGTCCACTCCCTAAAGCCATAGGTATTATCTCTTATCCTTCGTTTTGAATCTATCCTTTTTTGTTTCAGCATGTCCAAAGAACTTAACTTGCCGGAAGGGGTACCAATACCTGGTTGGTTTAGACGGTTCTTAGAAGCAAGGGCCACTCAGCCAGGTCCTACCGTCCCTCCTCCCCCAGCTGTAGGAAATCATCCAGCTGCAGCAGCACCTTTCCCTCCACCTCCTCCACGGGGAAACACATTTGCTAAGATATTTAAAGATTTTAAAGCTATGGGAGGAAAGGATTTCCATGGAACTGAGTCCTTCGTGGCAGCTAGGAATTGGCTGAAAGAAACTGAGGACCTATTCATCATCTTTGAGGTAGAGGATAGACAAAAAGTACAATTGGCAGTGTGGCTATTGAAGGGCGAGGCTTCCTACTGGTGGGAAGTCACTAATGCTGAAAGACCAGTGGAGACATGGGAGGACTTTAGGGCAAGGTTTGAGACTAAATTTCTCTCAGATGCGAAAAGAAGTTTGCAGTTGGAAAAATTCTTATTTCTTAAGCAAGGGGACAAGACAGTCAGAGAGTATGTGAATCAGTTCGATGAGCTGGCTAGGTTTGGGCTTGACCTAGTCAACACCCCGCACAAGAAGGCTCTCCGTTTCGTCAAAGGGTTGAATGAGCCATTACACAGTTTGGCCATGACCCATATACCCATGGGAGCCACGTATGAAAGATTGGTGCAAATGTCATTGCTGAATGAAGAGGATAAGGGCAAGAAGGAGACAAAGGCAGAAAGCTCTCAAGGGAAGAAAGAGGGTTTGCAGCCTAAGAAGACAGACTTTAAGAAGGGCGGGAAAGGCAACAAAGAGAAGAGGAAGTGCAATTTCTGTGGCAAAGTGGGGCACTTAGTAAAGGACTGCCAGAAAAAGAAGGCCAAGGAGAATGGTGGGTGCTTTTCTTGCGGTGAGACAGGCCATAGGTCTAATGACTGCCCAAAGAAACGAGGACAGGGGCAGAGGGCTGGATCCACCTCAGGGGCACAGGTTCATGTGCTAGAAGCGCCACCTTTGCAACAGCGAGGTATAAATACTTCTGTAGAAAGTGTAGTTTATCTTTATGATCACCCCGTTCGCACTTTATTTGATTCTAGCGCATCACACTCCTTTATCTCGTCTGCTTTAGTAGAATCTCTGCACCTAAAAACTAGTATGGTAGAGGACCCCTTAATTGTTTCAAACCCAATTGGGGGCCCATCTCATTTGTCTATGATCTGTTTGGGATTGAAAATTTCTATTCTAAGTGTAGAATTTCAATGTAGTGCCTTTGTTTTGGGCTTTTCGGGTTATGGTTTGATTTTGGGTATGGATTGGCTATCCAGTAATGGGGCCATCCTTGATTGTGAGAAAAGGGTTGTTAGGCTCCTAACCCAGCTCGGTAATACTTTGGAAATTTCTTGTAATCCCTCATACGCGGTTATGCTTAGTTACCTTGAATCGCTAGATGCCTCTGTTGAAAATTTGCAATCAGTTAAAGTGGTCCGGGAATATCCGGATGTCTTCGAAGAGGTGAAGGGCTTGCCTCCGAAGCGGGAAATAGACTTCCGCATATATCTTGTAGATAATGCAAAGCCCATTGCATTACCCGTTAGACACGTGGCTCCACGGGGAAGAAAAGAGCTCAGTAAACAGATTAAAGAGCTTCTAGAAAAGGGGTTCATTAGGAGAAGCATTTCAGAATGGGGCGCTCCGGTGGTGTTCGCTACAAAGGCGGATGGTTCACTCCGTCTATGTGTTGACTATAGGGAGATCAACAAGCTAACGAAAAAGAATAGGCACCCGCTCCCTAGAATTGACGATTTGTTTGACCAGCTTGTAGGAGCGTCTGTTTTCTCCCAACTCGATTTAGCAACCGGTTTTCATCAGCTAAGGGTGGCTGAAGATAGCATCGATAAAACGGCGTTCAGAACCCCAGACGGCTTCTTTGAATGGCTTGTCATGCCTTTCGGCTTGACAAATGCACCAGCTTACTTCGTGGACCTGATGAGTAGGGTATTTAGAGATTTCCTCAACAAATTCGTAGTGGTCTTCATAGATGATATCCTTATCTTCTCAAAGAGTGAAGAGGAACACGCTCAACACTTAAGGGCAATCATGGAAACTTTGTGAGTCCATCAACTAAAAGCCAAATTCTCCAAATGCCACTTTTGGAGAGAAGAGGTGAGGTTCCTTGGGCACATAGTATCCAAACAAGGGTTAGCAGTGGACCCTGCTAAGGTAGTGGCGGTACAGGATTGGAAGACACCAAGGAATGCAACTGAGGTCCGAAGCTTTCTAGGACTAGCAGGTTTCTATCGAAAGTTTATAAGGGATTTTGCGAAAATCTCAGCTCCGCTCACGAAATTGACTAAGAAGAATCTAGTGTTCAATTGGGATTTGGATTGCGAGTTTGCTTTTCAACGACTGAAAAGGGCTCTTACAACAGCCCCAGTTTTGACGCTGCCAGATGGGAGCAAGATGTTCACTGTTTATACGGATGCATGTGGGACAGGGCTAGGCGCCGTCTTAATGCAAGAAGGAAGGGTAGTAGCTTATGGTGGGAGGCAGTTGAAAGTGCATGAAAAGAACTACCCAACCCACAATCTTGAGTTAGCCGCCATCGTCTTTGCACTCAAGTCTTGGCGACACTATCTCCTAGGTGAGAAGTTCGAACTTTACACTGACCATAAATCATTGAAATATCTTTTCTCGCAGAAGGATCTTAACTTGAGGCAACAAAGATGGATGGAGTTTCTTGCCTCGTACGATTTCGAAATCTCCTACACTCCGGGCAAAGGCAACGTAGTGGCAGACGCGTTGAGCCGAAAGAAATTGACCCTAAGCCCGTTGTTTGTTGAAAGACGAACCCTAGAGTTTATAGCCAGCTTCGACTTTAGGCCTTCCTCCGATTTCGTACCAGGCATGCTAGCATCTCTCGAAGTGCGCCCAACTTTAGTGGATTCAGTAGGGACAGCACAACGCGAAGACCCTCAGCTTGTGGAAACACTTGATAGGCTAATTAGGGGTGAGACTTCAAGTCATCTCAACAGATACTCCATCGACGATAAGGGTTTGCTAAGGCGAGACGGAAGACTATGCGTCCCACAGACAAAAGATTTAGTAAAGAAGGTTCTCGAGGAAGCACATCACTCCAAGATGACGATACATCCAGGCGGAGATAAAATGTACAAAGATATAAAAAGGACTTTCTTCTCGAGCGGCATGAAAAAGGACGTGGCAGAGTTCGTTTCTAAGTGTATGGTGTGCCAACAGGTTAAGGCGGAACAGAAAAAGCCTGGCGGACTGCTACATCCTCTGGAGGTCCCGCAGTGGAAGTGGGATAGCATCTCAATGGACTTCATCGATGGGCTGCCTAGGTCTAGGAGAGGCAACACTAGCATTTGGGTAATAGTGGATAGGCTTACTAAAAGCGCCCACTTTTTACCCGTCAAAAGTAAAAGAACTGCCTCATCCCTAGCATCACTTTACCTCAAGGAAATCGTTCGACTCCATGGAATACCATCTAGCATTGTTAGTGACCGAGACCCCATCTTCACCAGCGAGTTTTGGCGGAGTCTGCAAGAAGCAGTAGGAACGCAGTTATGCTTAAGCACAGCCTATCATCCCCAAACCGACGGCCAAACAGAGAGAGTGAACAGAGTTTTGGAAGACCTTTTAAGGTTATGCGTCCTTGACTTCGGAGGGACATGGGAAGACCACCTTCCTTTGGTGGAATTTGCCTACAACAACAGCTATCAAGCAACCATCGGAATGGCGCCCTTCGAAGCTTTATATGGAAGACCGTGCCGATTGCCCACTTGTTGGTGGGAGTCTACTGATAAGCTCATACTTGGACCAGATATGATCCGAGAGACTTCAGAGAAAGTGGACTTAATACGAAGAAGGATGAAGACGGCCCAAGACAGAAAAAATTCCTATGCCGACAAGAGAAGGACCGACCTTGAATTTGAGGTTGGAGACAGAGTTTTTCTCAAGGTATCTCCGCTAAGAAACGTTGTTCGTTTTGGAACCACAGGAAAACTGGCACCAAGGTTCATAGGGCCATTCCCTATCATCGAGAAAATTGGGAAAATGGCCTATAGATTAGAGCTACCCGAGATGTTGGCCGGAATCCACAACGTTTTTCACGTTTCACATCTCCGTAAATGTCTACATGAGTCTGCTGAAGTGGTAGAGCCAAATATCCTCGAAGAGGCCGAAGTGGAACGCGAAGCAACCATAAGAAAAGTTCCAACCCGCATATTAGGAACGGAAGTGAAGAAGCTACGCAACCGCGAAGTCAAGCTCGTCAAAGTTCAGTGGAGCGACGCCGAGGGAGACGCGACTTGGGAAACTGAAGCTAGAATACGCACTGCCTACCCTTTTCTGTTCAAGGGCACATCCTTGATCTTTCCTTTTCCTTAAGTTGCGCTTTTATCTATCTTTTTAGGTATATTTCCTCGACCTTATCTTTTAGGTAGAAACCCTTTGGATGGAAACATGTAATTGAAACATGTTATGGATGATGGTTGCAAGTGGTTGCAAGTGATTGCTAGTGGTTGCTCGTGGTTGCATATACACACACAATCTAGGTTTTAGATCGGCTCAGTCACTTCATATTGCATATGCATATATGTTTGCATTCGTATATGGTTGAACTCTAATGTGTTGTCATATGGATGTTGCATTTGTATTGAATGATTGTGCACTCATGTAGAATCATGAATAGGAAAATTTGCATACATAATGGATTCATGGCACTTACATAATTCGCATTAAGGAGGTCAACTGAATCAGTAGACCGCCTGATTTTGCATTAGATAAGTACATGTACACACACACTTCGCATATGATCATGAAGCATTAGAAGTCTTTTAAGGACAATGGATGCTCGTGTTTGATGGATGAGTAGATGGATGATTGGATGTTAGGATATACATTCCTCCTAACTTGAAGATTTCGGGGACGAAATCCTTTTAAGTGGGGGAGAATGTAACACCCCGCGAATTCTATAACTGTGAAATTCACAAATTAAATTATAATTAATTTCAAATCAAAGAACTAAGGGAAACGGGATATGCCATTGCGTTCGTCTCGGAAAAATACGCGAAATAGAGTCCGAGTTTTCGAAAAACGGAGTCCGTATGAAGAAGATATAGCCTCCGGAAGTTTCTGAATTAAGTTTAAAATTCGAACAGAATAAAACAGCTCAGAAAAACAAGTTTAAATTCCAAAATTGGGCCCAATTGGCCAGGGCGGGAAAACTCCCGCCTAATGCACCCAGGTCGACTGGGCTGTCGACTTGGTCTAGCCAGGTCGACAGGGCTGTCGACCTGGTCCAGAGCCAGGTCGAACCCAGCCCAACCTGGCTGGCCTATTCTATGTTGGTCGATTTTCAGAAGTCTGCTTTGTCATTAGGGCTAGGTGGCAGGCTCTAATTGGTCTCTCTTTCGAATGAATGGCTACGATCAATCCAAGCAACATCGATGGTCCTAATCAGTTCATAAACTCTATAAAAATGACCCTAGACTCAACCTAATCTATTCATTCAAAAATAAGAACAAGGCCATCATGTTGCTGAGGAACGACTAAGAGTAGCCACCAATTGGAGAGAGGATTAGGAGGCAAATTCTAAAGCATAAAGCAACTTAATCAAATCAAATCAACAAGGAATCGCATCTCCAAATTCCTAAATTGGAGAATTCGCCACACAATTGTAAGTAGAGTATTATTTTGGTATGAACAAATAACTGTGTTGGTTTGTATACTTGATTGTGGTGATAAATAATTCATATTTGTGCGTTACTATGATTCTTACCGATTTGGAATATTGTATAGCGATTGGATATTCGCAAAGTATGTTATTCATTATAAAAACTACATGTTTGCGGTAGTTTTATGCAAGTATACGTTTGGATATTCTCAAAATATGTAATTCATGTTGAAGCTACATGTATATAGTTGTTTAATTGAAATTCATGCAAGTTTGAGGTTTTGCTACTATGCCATAATAATGTATATTTTTGTACAAAAATCATTTTGTGCGTAATTGGAACAAATTTGGGTTATTATAGTTCATATGAAACTATGTTGAAATTTTGGCACCATGATCTATGTATTAAGCCATGCTTTTGTACTAGAAAACCTATTTGCAAACTTATGAATATGACTAGGCTATGATTGATATTTTGCATAATGGAAATCCATGTTAGGTCTATATTGTTAACAAGAATTATATGATGACATATGTGGTACATAGCTAGGTTAGATTCAAAATCCCATTTGCAAGTTTGCATGACTAAAGTAAAAATAATGATTTCATGTTAGAAATATTTATGCCATGGTTATGTGAATAGATTTAAAATCATGATTAAGTTGAACTATACTTTTGTGTTAGTAACAAAAGTAAGCACCTTTGTAAACATGTAGTAATCTTATGAACATGATTTGCTTATGTTTGACATTATGCCTAAATAAAAATATAGGTTTATGTTGTAGTTAAGACTATGTGTCAATAATGATATCCAATTTAGATTCTTAACTTAACTACAAGTTTACATGCTTTGATTCATGTCACTTATGCTACTATGCAAGTACACCAGTTTCTGTTTTTTAGTTCCAACGTTATGTTGCAAGTTCATGCGTTCACATTCCCCTTTTTGTGTATGTAATCACGCTTTAAGCCTCCCCTTTTTCTCATGGCTAAGTTGGGCTTAAAAGCCTAAGCCCAACATATATTATGATAAACGAACGTATTAAACGGGGGAAAATAGCTTTGGGCCAAATTAATTAATAAATGAAAATATAAAGTAGAAGGGCCCAAATTCAAGTATGGGTTGGGCCCATGATTGGTGTAACCTTTACACCATTAACTTAATAATGGGCCGCAAACATTTACATATAAGAAAATAAAGAAGAAAGACAAAATATGTAAATGTAGAACATACGATGTGTTTAACCCGAGGTTGGATTGAGTTGTGATGTAAACCTGCCCGGAACCGCCCGGTTGTCCAGTAGTCACAACAATACCTATCCAATGTGGGAGGTTAAACATGGAGCCCAAAAAGGACCCGAGGTTAGACTGAGTTGTGGCGTAAGACTGCCCGGAACCAACCGGCAACAGGCAGCCACAACAATACCTGTCTAATGTGAGAGGTCAAGGCTTTAATAAGACAATTAAGGCTGAGTCAGGATTGTTAGGATTAAGTGAACTAAAGACTTAATCAAAATGGAACATGCTAAACTAAACGGGCTGGTGGGGGATAGGTTAGAAAACACTTAACCAACTTAGCATGTTGGCTAGAGATAGAAAACCTAGTAACGGGGGACCCTTTTCAGCAGTAACCCTAGAAGGTGTATCATGATACCCTGAAACTAGGCAGGGTGGGGCACGATTACTGGGCTGATTGTAAGAGGTCAAATCGACGGCGGTGGTGTAGCAGTGTAGGTTCTAACGGGGTGCGGGCGTGCACACACTCCGGCGTAGAAAAATAAGGCACTGGACACCAGTAGCATACCTGTGCATTCTAGGATTGTGTCGGGCCGCCACCATAGGACTTGATACACCCCATGGTGGGACCAGCATAGGTAACTACAACATCGGGGGCCGTAAGACACATGTACTATGCGAGTAGGAGCCGATCATCATAGAATGGATCACATCACCCTGATTATGGGGTGCCAGTTGGGAACTAGTTTATATGGGTTCAGAGATTAACATGGGGTGCGATAGTATATTCGACCCTAGACAACTTAACCAAGTTTATAGTGTTTTCCCACTTCTTGTTTATACTTATCATACCCAGTTCTTTATTCATAGACAGAATAGTCCTAGACTTACTCAGGCTTTATGTCTGACTCTACTTTTCTTTCGTCTTCTTTTCTTCCATCCCCCCCCCCCCAGGTCCACAGGGAGGGAACACTGCAGCTTGACCGGCCTTAACATCCAGCTTGAAGAGGAGAAATGTATTGCTTGGACCTTCTCGTTTTGAACTATGGCTTTGGACAACCACTATGGGGCTTTTGCAGTTTATCTATGTTTTCTTTATGCTTCTTTAGATAATGTAATCAAGACAGATTATGAAAGTGTTATGTTATGTTTTTTGGGAAAGATGTAAGACAATTATGGTGATGTTGTTGTAGCACGTATTTGCTTTTATGAAATAAAAGTTGTTGTTTTCCGCTGTTTACAAATATGTGTTCTTATATCTGTCTTGTATATCTGTGACTTATACTTATAAACCTCCACCAAAATTAGGGCATTCCCTTTGAGAGTGACCCTAACGGAGGTGGGGTGTTTCAGGAACCGGAGCAACAAGATCAACATTGTAGGACTAATGGGACTACGAACATGACTATTGGAATTTCAAAAAAAATCAAACGCCTGTTTGATTTTAAATGAAACAAAAGCAGAACCGTCAACTACAAACAAGGTGAGAAAATTCACTAACTACCTCGTTTATACTTTTACATAAACGAGTTTTAAATTTATTTATAGTAATTTTATACTGTGCAAATGGTTGATTGGTTGAGTAGTTGATAAAATTGGTTGAAATGGTTGGTATGATTACATCGTTAATCGATTATCAGTTCTGACATTTGATATTGATGTGAAATTAATATTATTGATGTTGATTAACATTTGTGGATGCAGGGAAACAGGTTAAAGGGATCCAACTAGATTCCTCAACATTTATATTATTGTGTTTGCATTAGTTGTGACATATGCTTCGATATATTAACTGTGATTGATCTTGTTGTGTTTAAATATCACTGGCCCTAGAATTTGGTATTTGAATACCATGAAATATTTTTGAATATAGAAAATGAAATTTGAGTTTTAAGAAGGGAATTTATTTCCAAAAATAGAAATGTAATTTTGAATAGAGTTAAAACTAAAAACATGTAAATGGAGAAAACAAGAAGTTGTATATAAACGAGAGTATAAATTAAGTGAATTATTTATCATTTAATAAACCAAAACAGAAATTCAAATTTGAATTTATATGGAAAAATGGAAAAGAGTTTTTGAACCAATATTTGAAATTAATTTGAATTTAACGAAGTTTGTTAAATATTAATTAATCTTTGATTAACTATAATTGAAGTAATTATCGAATTGGTTAGTGTTAATAAAGTTAATTATTATTTAACAAGCTTTTAAAAGTGGTAATTATACTATTTTTAGTTAACAACAAAGTCAACTATTTTTAATATAGTTAATAATAAGGTTAATTGAAGTTTTTAATTAATAATAATTAAAACAATGATTTTAATTGGAGATTCAATTAAGAAATGATTTGGTGGCATTACAGTTTGATTAAGGAGATGATAAGAGTTTCATAAAGGGATTTGTAATCCAAGTTTTAAATGAGATTTGTAAATGGGATTTTTCGGTAAATGCAGAGATTTAAATAAGGCTTTTTCTTAATTTTTGAATTAAGTAAAGAAAATTCAATGGAATGAAACTTTTAAGGAAGATGGTTAATAGGTTAATAATAGACTAAAATGTGTTAATGGTTTTAGAATGAAATCTAAGCTAAGTGGTGAAAAGATGGTAAACAAATTAGTATAAGTGATTAATCCAAACAAGGTTTAAATGAGGTTTTTAGAACCAAAGTGATGACTTTAATTGAAGTAAGCAAAGCATTGCAATTGAAATAAAGATTTTGAACGCAAAGGAAAACACATAAGATAGTTTGTGTTAAACATTGATAAAATGTATTTTTTTGAAATAAAATCCAAGGAAAGAGGTTTTGTTGTAAAGAAGGTGGAAAGAGGATTTTTATCCTCATATACCATTTAGCTTATGGGTTTCGACAAACAGAATGGTATATGTCTGCATTGTGTAAATCCAGACATTTTGACTATCTTTTAAAAATGAACAACGGAAGCGTGTCCGACGCACACGGTACTTTATTCAAAACAGCGATTATAACGCTACTGTTATAACAAATATTTTATAAATCTAAACAGTGATTTAACGCTGCCGTTATAATAAATGTTTTGTAAATCTAAACAGAGATTATAAGGCTACCGTTACAATGAATGTTTTTATAAATCTATACAGCGATTTTAATGCTAACGTTATAATGAATGATTTATAAATCAAATATTTGGAAACAGCGATTATAACGCTATCGTTATAATCATGTTTTTCAGTAAATGGAATGGATTCTTAGATTTGATCCGAGAGTCGCGTAAGCGTTGTTTTGTTTGAAGTTGTGAGCTTTGACTATTTCAAAGTTGAGAATGTTGTTCAGTTAAGGTCTGAGATGTAATTATACCCCAACTTGATTTACTTCATGATTGATGGAGAAATGGTTAAGGTTCGATAGTGCAGATTGGTCAGCAATATGGTTAATTAATTAATGATTAATGGTTTGAGTTATAATAACGATGTTTTATAACATCGCGCTAATTTAAAGGATTTTGAAATGTTTCCCCAAATAAAATAAGAAATATTTTCTACGTGTAGAAAATGAAATGAATTGGTCAACTAGGAATTAAGATATGGAATATAGAAATATTTTCGGATATTAATAAAGTATATTTCTTGAGTAAAAAAAATAAGTAATCGTGAAAATATAAAATTGTTTTCTAACTGGAATAAGGTATATTTTCTCAAATATAGAATTAGGATATTGAAAATGTTTTACAAGAATCGAGAGAGAAAATCGAGCTTTGAAAAGATAGGAAAGATGGAAATTTGGAATTGATAACAAAATAAGGAATTTATATAAATAGGGACCAGTATTGCTTGATGGTTAATCAGTAGAGTTTCCAATTGGAAATAGGGTTGTTGGTTGAATGGATGTTCCTTTGATAATTAAATCACCGATTATCAAAGTTTTGATTTATTTTATACCTCCGTTGTCAATACGGAGAGACTGGGATCAGATTTAATATCTGAAAACCACTTCCTATTAGCATAAGCATTACGAATCAACTTATGTTGAAGAGATTATGAAGACGGAGTAAAGTGCAAGGGCTGTTCTGTTAATCCTAGGTAGAAATTGCCTAAGATAGATTAATAGAATGGTGTCTTCGGTTTGTCCAGACCCAGGATAACTTGTAAGGACGAGTGTCTGACAGAGTATTTCCAAAGGGATTATGTACGTTGATTCCTTCAAACGTACGAAGTTGGTGGCAAAGAAGGGAAACTTCTTTAGCCTAACAACCTAAGTATTTTTATGGGAATCAATTAGTGATTTCCGACGTATCTGACGGTGTGGCATTCAAAGTGAATGGTGGCAAGATGTTCTGAAATATAATTCAAAACTCAAGCCTCACAACCGAGAATTGACAAAAATCGGGCAGGCAGCATGGCTAGGTGGGTCGCTCCCATTAGGATGTATAATCACCTATCTAGAGAAATTCAATTTGCTTCTTTAATCCATCGATGTTGTCCCTTTCGGGAAACGGTTGCTGATCCCAACCGTTGGTGATATACATTCGATACACTCAAGCGAAATGAGTGGTCGGTCATGTATGGGCTGCATTGCAAGATGTTCTTGTTGAACCCAGTGTATCCCCCTCTAGATATACACTATTGGAAGGTTCTTCCATACCTTTTCATGTTGGAAAATCCAATCTCCAATAAGCGCCCTGCGGGTTTTGATTTTATATTATATATGGAGTGTGAGATGCAAGCGTTCTGCTAGATTTCTATTTATTTGATGTAAACACTATTGTAATATCACTAGATTTGATACCAAAAATATTTTGGTTATCATAAGGTAAAAACCATCCATGTTTATGTGTGGATCGGTCTTACGATTATCATTTCTTTCGAAAGAATTAAACAAATGGTTGGAGTTTACTCACACCAGTCCCATGACTGACCCAGAGTTTATTTTGTTTGTTTTCCTAAACTCTTAAGTGCCCAAATTTGTATGGGCAGTCAAGTAGTCGGGATTTTACAGATTCTCTTGGAGGAGTTTGAAGCAGGAGGCTTCACCATTTAGCTATAGACTATCATATTTATCCGTTTTTTATTATGTTCGTATCTGGAAATAGGTTTTTATAACTGTTCCAGAAATAACTGTTGTGCTCTGATGATTGTATGTGTATAAAGTTACTGAATTGTGTTTCAAAGTTTATGTTATCTAATATATTTTATTCGTTCCGCTGTGAGTTTCAGATCTTCGTTTTCTTCTATTCTAATATTTCTTTCTTTCTGTTTCTCATCCTCTAACTTCTTTCTACTAACGATTCGCTTTTTCTGTGCAATTTGGGTTGGATGTGTGGTGTTATTAGTCGACTCAAAGGGTATTGAAATTCTAGCTGTTACATTAGTATGTATTTTATAATCAATAATGTTAATAATTTAAACAAAATTTTTGTCATCAAATTTCCATTCTCCAACACATAAAACATGAAGGGTGGAAGAAGGCCATGGACGATGAGTACAATGCCTTAATCAGAAATAAAACTTGGAGCCTAGTCAAACCACCAGAACATAAGAACATCATAGGATGTAAATAGACTTATAAGGTAAAAAATGCAGATGGAAGTGTGTTTAAGCATAATGCCAGATTGGTGGAAAAGGTGTATTCTCAAGAATTTAGGTTTGACTTCAATCGGATGCTCTCCGGAGTAGTCAAGCTTACCACTATTCATGTTATACTAGTGATAGCATTACACATGCAGCGGAAAATCAGACAACTCGATGTCAACAACGCATTTTTAAATGGTAATTTAAAGGTAGATATATGCAACAACTTAGAGGTTACTGTGTGAACAGAAGTGAAGAACAGGAATGCAGATTACACAAGGTAATTTATAGACTCAAATAAGCATCCAGAGCATTGCATGAAAAAATGAAAGTGACACTTACTAAACTTGATTTTGAAGCAACAAAATCAGACAACTCCCTTTACAAGAGAACAAACAACAAAGGTGTCATTTATATTTTAGTGTATGTAGATGACATAACCACTAGCAACAGGGATGATGATATCAACAAAATCATACAACTACTTGATAAAACTTTTGCAATCCAAGACCTGGGTGAAGTGGACTACTTTATGGGAATTAAGATCAAGAGAAATAGCAATTCAAAACTATATTTGTCTCAAAGAAAATACGTCCACGAAATTTTAGTCATGGCAAACATGGACAAAGCCAATCATTTACCAACTCCTACGGTTATTAATCTATAACAATCAAAACACAAGAGGAAGCCATTTACAGCATAATATAGCATAGAAGTATAGTGGGTGCAGTGCACTATGTAGCTATAACTAGAACAAAAATTTATTTTAGCATGAAAAAAGTAACTCAATGTATGCAGAGCCCTCTCAGGAATCACTGAAAGGCTGTAAACACATACTTCGCTACCTCAAAGTAACACAAAGTTACGGTCTATCTCTAAAATCTTGTACAAATACAAGTTTAGATGATTATAACGATGTAGATTGGGCAAATGATCTTGATGATCAAAAATCGACTCAGGATACTGTATTTACCTTTTAATGAACCCAATTTCATGGTGTACCAAAAAGCAATTGACGATCTCCAGATCGAGCACCCAAGCGGAGTACAAGGCCATCGAAAGTACCACGGCTGAACCTATCTAGCTCGAAACCCTAATCAAAGAACTAAGGTTTAAGCTCGTGAGAAAACCCATCATTTGCTTTCCCTTTTAAATTTAAAACCCTATATCTACCTTGTTATATCGTCACTCGCATCACGGCAAAGTACCAACACTGGTGATTTCTAGTTGCCCTCTCTCGGGCTGACCTAACGATAGATAACTGATAATGGCATGTTGCATCCATCGTTTCAACTGTAAACACCTTCTTAGATTCCGAAAACAAAATAAGTGGTGAATTTGAATTTTTCAATTGTGATATTATTATTTTTAAATTTGAGACAGTAGCATTAATTTATCAGGAAGTTTATCATCAATTAACTAAAGTGTGAACTGAGCATTCTAACAACAACTATATTTTTCCAAACATGTTTCAGTTTTTATATCCAGACTATAAAGTTGAATTTCTTTCGAAAAAATTCTTTAATTTCAAATGCAATTATATTTCTCTTTGTTTAATTTTGGGGAAAAAAAGTAAAAGTTTGATTCAAATGTCAGACTTTAGAATATCAATTTGTGCTAGAAATGATTAAATGCTCAAAGATTGATTATTTGTTGAGCTCGGGATTTTATTGATAATCCTACACATGGACTATGGATGTTGTAGCAAACGTCAAACCAATGAAAAAATTATCACTCACTAGTTAAAGGGTAGGGATAATGGAAAATACAATATTGGTTGAACCACACAAGTAAACCATTTAATGTGGTAGAAAAATTAAAGCGAAGATAGTCATGCCATTGATGTGAACATGGCAAAAGATTACTAACCAAAAAATATTGTAGCTGGCATCTAAAAATCCAATGAGGTAAAGCCTAAGTTACCAAATTCAAAATGAAATGCATGTGTATTTTGAGATGATTTCATCAAAGTCTATAATTATAATGAGAGGTGTATTTCATCGTAACACAAGAGAGTACCAACAATTTCAAGTAACTTGATATCTACTGGTTGAAATCGCTAGAAAACTTGATCAACTCACCACTCTAAATAACATTTGAGATCTACAGGTTATAGTTTTCTATCATTGATCTTGTTTATGAGGCTGCTAAAGTTGAAGGAATATATATATATATATATATCATGTATCAACGACTTACATAAAATATTTTAGATCACCACAAAGATTTTTATAAGCCATGCTAGAATTTTATGGTCTAAAGCTACGAATTTGGATAAAGAAACTTGTCGATTTTTGCTTATTGACTTATCAATAGTAATAAAGGCAGAACTCACAACTGCCACTTCTTAGGTGATCATTACCATATTATAATTTAGCCTTGTTTAATACAATTCCAGCTAAGTGTAAGATACTTACGCTTTGCATTAAATTATAAATAATTAAATAAATAAAACCTCACTTCATGCATAAGTCATCTTAAAACATTCAAAACAATTTCGATTGGCCATTATGATGTTGTTTATAACATGATGAAGTCACTAGACTGAAACAACAATTTTATCAAGAAGAGAAACTCCTTTCATGGCTACTAAGTGCTAATAGTTTGGAGTGGCTTTAAATAAGTTATGTACCTATCGAAAGAGGATTCAAATAAATCTTCTTCAAAGAAATTTTCTTCCTTTTTCACCTTAATGAAGATAATGATTCTTCCATATCTTAGGTTAGCCATGTTATTTTTACATCTTAGAGATTTTTGGCTTGCTCATATATTTTTCAGATACAACAATAATGCGTTCAAAAATCATTTTATGATTTGTCATAACATTGTTGATACGTCTAACATAAAGGGAGAATTAAAATTCAGAATAAACAAAATTAAGAAGGAGATATTGTGGTGATCCGCTTGCAATTAGCCTTTCCTCCTATGACTTTTTTAATATAAAAGTACACCTTTTTGTTTATATTTCAGGGATAGAACTACTACATTTCCTATTTTGTATTCAACTCAGAAGAGGATGACCGTGCCACATAGAATTTTCTACTACCTCTTATTCATTAACGTGAAATCTAATGGGAACGATAGCGTGGAAAATATCCCATACCTTATGTGATGGCTATATCTCTCTTTTTAAAAATAAGCAAATTGTAGAAAATTCCAAATGGTCTGTTATGATATCTGTTGCAAGATATACATATCTAAGGTGTTCGATGTTTTTTGGTCTAAATAGTATCATTTATGGATTTAATTTTCAAACAGTGAATAAGTTTCCCTCCTTCTCTTTTTTGACTTTGTTGTCTGCATGTTTATGCTCCTCGTTTATGACTAAAGTTCTATGTGCTTTGTGCCAATTCAAGTTTTTTTATACATGTGCATGTTAAACGCTGCAATCATATTTAACAAGGAAACCTAATATTCAAAAACACTTGGGTGAAGAGGTACAATGTAAATAATATTGGTTTGAGCATTTAGTGAAAATTGGCTCTATTTCTAGATATTTTAGCATGGTTTTTTCTTAAACATATTTATTTTATATATGTATGTAAGTAAGAGCGTATGTAAGGTAATATTTGACTTTCATCTATCATTATAGCCTTTCTCACTTTATATGGAAATCTTTCTGATTTTTCATGGATTTTTTTACCTTTAATTCTTTTTACAATTTTACTTTTAAAGTTTTAGATTATTAATTATTGAATACCTTTATCAGTCTTTATATACGAAGGATTGCTCATTTATTATTAGTTTTGAATTCAACTTAGAATTCAACAGATTAATGACTACCATTATTGGTCATTAGATACAAAGCATTTGCATTGGGTCATAGTTCGAGTTGGATTGATGATGACAGTAGTGCATCAGGTGATATAAAGGAAGGTTTGATGGTGTTTGCAATGTGATTTGAAGTAAGGTAGCAACGTCATGTAGGTGCCTGCTTGTGATTGAAATTTCAAAGAGAGGGAAGGTGGATTTGATGGTGTACAAGATGGTGGGTAGGAAGTCATAGTAGGTTTTGTTGATGGATTAGGAGATAGATTTGGAAGGATGCAATGTTGTGATTAATGTAGATGGTGTCACTGCTGAGGAAATCTAAATGTAATGTAGGATGGGGTATTGAAGTAAGAGTGAGGTGTTGTTAATGGAGGTAGGGTGACTCCGGTGTTGTTTTCTCGAGTTGTTTCGGTTATTTAATGGTGTTCTTGGTTAGTGATATATTCGAGGTGGTTGAAGTTGTCAGGTTGAGGGGATAAGTGATCCAATAAAGTAGTTTTGGCCGTTAAAGGCATTAGTGCCATGATTAAAGGCAGTTAGGTGAAATGAGGTTTGTTGTTGTCATTGTTTTTAGGAAGAAGTGGCATAGGGTGAATGTTGTGATGTATGGGAATGGAATTCATATATCATTATTTCAACCTTTTTCAAATGAGCTTAAGACTAACAATAAGCTTCAGTTAACTTCACATATACTAAGAATGAAACTAACTTGATTTTTGTTTCTTCATGCTTCCTGGAAAATGTTATACATCCGGTATACAAAACAGAGAATAATCAATTATAAACTCGTCGCACAAGTTTATAAATCAGATTTCCACTCCTCTGGAATTCAATATTTGCTAAAAATAGCAATAAGTATGTTGTAATAAATTTGCAACAACAGCGTTAAACTATTTAAAGAAATAGCACAATGTAGAGAATGGAAAGATAAGAAATTAATGTATATAAATATAAAAATAAACTAGAAATCTAATCGGATGATGTCTGGTCTTGTCATAACAATTTCCTTAAGAATTTTATTTCAAAATTATCCAAAGATACAAAAGACATTTACTACACGAGATTGTAATGAATATATCACTCTGTGGTTTATTTATAAGAGTGGAAGTGAAGAAAGAAGGAAGATTCGGATCGGATGGGAATGAGGAAAGTGATCAGGTTTCCTCTTTATTTATAGTTGATAGGCATCTCTTCCGAATAGTCATGCACGTACCTCTTCGTATAGTCAAATGGTCGCGCCTCTATCTAAATTCTAGGTCCAGCCCAATTTATTTTCGAAGCCCGAAACCATTAAAAAATGGCCTGGTAAAAATAAGGTCCTATTAGACCTATATCCGAGCCCGGGCAGCGGCGGCGGTGCGCACGCATATGTTCGTGAAACATGACTTCCCTTCCCATGATGAAACAAACATTTGGGTGTCCCAAGGCCCCAACCGCCTCATGAGGAACTTACTTAAATCCTTTGATATAATTTTTTGTTTTGGCGATGTAGGACTTAGTATATTTCATTTACACTACAATAGGAATTCCAACAGAAAATGCTTCAGTTTGTCCCCTTTCAAATGTTCAACGTCATGATAGACAAGGTAATGTAAGCAATTTCAACCATTAACCTCTTGGCTTTCCATTTTTTGCTCAGGTACAATGCTTTTTCATTGACGTTTCCCTTCTAATTGAAATTTAGTTTACATGTGATTCTGAAAGTCTATATAGTGTAGTTGTAGCCCCCATCCCCTCCCCCCTCTTCTTTCTCGTTTAAAAAATAGGTGATCATATGTTTCTTATTCTTTACTTCATAGTGAACAAACAATTTTATGGGCTATAGAGATTTTAGTCTATATCCAATCGTAAGGTGCATTAAAACTTTGTAAACAGACCAAATATTTTAGGGACTTTTGTTGCATTTCAATTGAATTGAATCCAATATATTTCCTTCTCTTTGTTTGGTCAAGTTTTCCCATAATCTTTTAATTGAAATATCAGCCACTACATGCTTCCAAGCCCATGTATCTTCTTGTAGATTTTTCAAGCATGCCTACAAGATTATGTTGTATAAAACTACACTACATTTGTATCCTTTGTGAGTAATCTAGCATTGAATGCTTTAATGGCACACATAGCCAATTTTTTGTTGTTGCATCTTAAGTTTATTTAATTCATTGCACATGTCTATATGCTCTGTTAGCTCCATAGGAAGAGTCAACTAAACACTCCTATTTTTCAGGTTGCATTCATATGTTTATATGCATAGGTTTTCTTTATTTTCAAGTGTTAAAGTAGATTTTCCTGATTTGTCAATTATGCCTTTGATGGTTATAAGAACACAATAAGTACCACTGATATATGAATTGCATGTCTAAATAAGGTGCAATGAAGTTAAATAAAGCACAATTTATTGAAATTCAATGCTTAATTGTAACTCATGAGTGTTCATTTAACGTAATTCGGTTCATTTTGATATACTATTTTTGAATTTACTTTTGTTTATAGGTTTACTATAACTATTCATCTAGAAGGGCGATTTTCTTCAAATTTATATTTTTTTTCTTGTTGTCTATAATTTTGTTAGTTTGTCATAAGTTTGACTTGTCTTCAGCTTATAATAATTGATTTTATTGCTTGGATTTTAAATATGGAATGTTATAGCTAAGCAGATGTGTTGTTATAATGTGTTATGATTTTTATACGATCCTAGCTTTATATTCATTATAGCCGTAATATGAAAATTTTCATTACTTCATTTATTAACGGTTATTTTTTTTAGATTAGGAATGGAATAGTTACAGCTTTGGGTCGACTATGATAAGGAGCATGCTATTATGGCTCCTTGTTTTTTATTGAGAAATTAAAGGGTAAAATCATATATTAGGCTATACATAGATTAAAAATAACTTATTAGTTAGCAAAAGAATATATAATCAAGGCAAAGTAGCGACCTATAAATATGGGTAGTAATGATGCAAATAGACCAAGAATGGAAAATACTATACTGCTAGTTGTTGCTGATGCAGCAACAGTAGGGGCACAACAGGTATTTTATATTTTAGACACATGTTATTCCATTTTAGTTTTTTTAGCAAGTTTTATTATGTTTAGAATTTGGAGGTTTCAATTATCTAGGAGAAGGCGGTTTCAATGTTTCTACCTCAACAGCTTACCTCGATTGGTCAAGACTTTAGGCAAATTTGGATAGTTTGAAGTGAATTTGACAGATGTCTATTGATTTATTTTGTAGTCATACTTAACCTTCAATTTGATTGTCTGATTACATAGTCTTTTACATGGATAATATCGACTGCATTGAACATGCTATTTAATGATTCATGTGCATTTGAAAAATAAGGAAGACTGTTTTCTATTTCCAACTCACTAATATACGAATTACATGGGTAAACAATGTGCAATGAAGCTAAATTAAATGTAAACCTCATAAGTAAATAGAACGTCATTGACCTCATTTCGCTAGGAAATGTAAAGCTAAGAGCGTTAACTAAAGATCTTTTTATATTTAATTCAGGTTGGAGCACAAATGGAAAAAGAATTGAAAGGTGATAAATTGACAGCTGGAGATGCTTAAATTAAATGCTACCAAGGTAATTCTATTAGATTTTGTATGGTCATAGTCCTATTTGCATTAGTTATATCTAGTAGTAGTTAAATTGGTTGTATGTTGTCAATCTTTTTTGTATTTAGGCTATTATTAAAGGAGCTATCGTGGGAGGTGAATGTACACTTATTAGACTTGCTTCAAAATTTCTGGCACTAAGGAGACCTTTGATGATGCCTTACAAGTATTATATAATTTGTATACCATGATTATTTAAGTTGAGTTGATTGTTGAAAGTTTCTCATGTTCTTTCTTTATTTCTATTATTATTATTAATATTATTATTATTATAAGTTGGAGCTGATGTTGTTAAAAGGGCTTTAAGCTATGCTTAGAAACCAATTGTAAGGAATGGTGGAGTGAATGGAAATGTAGTAGCTATCTTACTCCTTGGATTGAAAGCCTCTTTGTCTCATTAATCAGGTAGTCAGTCCCGATATGCCTCTGACATTTAACAGGTATATATTTTTGTATGTTGCAATTTTAATTTACAAAACTTACTATTATGGGAAATTTTTATCAAATAGTAGTTCATTTTTTTTTTCTTACAGTCGATTTTCTTCCTTGGAATACCTCTAATCATGCTCCTCATTATTAATAATTTTTAATAAATTTTAGTTCACTGTCGTATTCTGATTTTTTTTCTTTTTGTGAATTGAAAAGCAAGCATTTTCATTTATTTATTTTTATCACACTAAGTTTCATATGGAAATGTTTCTTGGGTTTTTGGATAAAACAATCTGACGTATATTACAATTTATTAGTCAAATTTATAACAATAGGCTACAAAATTTATAATTAGACCCTATTACTATTTGTTAAACTGCACATAATAATTACACTATGTCTTTATTTTACTTAGACCCTATTGCCATTTACTAGGTAAATTTATAACCATGGGCTACTAAAGTTACAATTAGACCCTATTATTATATGTCAAAAATGGACGGATGGTTGAAATATAATGTAAAATAAATTTGAACAAAAATGAAAATGGACATATTGGTGATGAGGAGACATGTAAGAGAAAACTGTATAAAAATGGAATAAAATCACGAATGTAATGTATTGAATGCGATGTATTAAAATGACACATTTGCATTGCAATGCATTAAACGAATGCATTGCTGACAGAAGTCATTTGAATAAAAATGAAAATAGATAATGAAATATTTTGAAACTCAACCCATTTGAAACTGTTATATAATAAATTATATTTGTGTGTAAATTATCAGGACTTGTATGTAATTCCAACTGTTGGTCATTGTTCTTCTACATGTAATTAGCATTTGCAAAGTGAAGAATAACCGCATCAAAGAAATATTGGTAATTAAGCCATGAACAAGATTATAACTATTATGTATTATAATATTTTGTTCATATTAGTTGTATAGACTTATTTGTAAATGGTCGTGGTATATGGATTCGTTTATTTTGCTGAAATACTATTGTTCAAATGATTATGGATATTATACTTGATTATGGATGTGACGACCGCCCCATACCTCCTACACAAAACTAAGCAGAAGTGCACTGCATGATGTTCCATGGCGATACGCGATGATCATCAAGGTTGAATAATTTGAAATAGAACATATCGTATAACTCACAATGCGTGGATTATATATATAATAATAAAATATACAACAGGATATAGTAATGAAGCATAACTGAACAGAGAATCAAATTTCCGTAAAATCATAGAATCTTGAGCACAAAACATCTCGATACATGAATCTTTGAATACAATAGGCCTCATTACATCCCTCAGAGTCTCAATAACCATCAACATACAGCGAAAATAGAAAAAGCCAAAATAGTAGGTAGTAATAATACACCAGCCTCCTGCTCGTCACTGCATAGCAACACCGGCACCAAACCTACTAACTACTACTTAATCTACCCTCAATCAAATTGGTGAACATCCCAAGGTAATAAGAGGGAAACATAAAACCTTGAGTCAGACAACAATCTTAATGAGCGATAAAATAACTAACAACAGCTACACAGGATAATATGAGTATAGGCGGATCAACTATCTGATCTGCCCAGCAACAATCAAGTTAACATGTGAGAACTATCCATCACATACCTCATTAGAAATAGGAAAGGACAACCCTACGCTTCTCTACGACATCCTACGGTGATAGCCTACCAAGTGAAAAATAGAGAAGAAGATACACAATCAACCATAAAATCCATAGCATCCAATATCCTTGCGATCACCGTATACAGCTACGAATCCATCGATAATCGAACTAGCTTTCAATTATCAAAAAGGCTAATGGAGAATCCCCGGTCCTCGCCCAACTAGCATACGCTATCATGACTCGTACGTTTGCCATTTTCCATTCTTGACAACTAGGCCCGTAATGACTATCCAGGGTATACAATCCCACTTGATCTTAAGGGCATCCCTACGATACGTCTACTTTGAGTCTACTAGAACACTGCGATTACGGATGATTTTTTGGCACATCAAACATGTCAAGCCTTTCATCTCGATGACTTAATCCATTTCTTGAACCATTCCATTATCTTCCATGATTGACTCATATCCTTTCAATCCGTCATTGTACAAGATTGTATATCAAATCACGACCAATGTCACATTAATTTGGCTCCTAACACTCCAATGGGAGTTCACAATTGAAGCGTCATCAATCTTTGAGTTGCACACCGTCCATATGAAGTCTATTTCCAACCAAACTTCTCTAGAAACCTCTGGAAGCCACCATCATTACGCTCCCAAAAAACAAGTCCACCCGGCCTCCACGTATGGGTCAATGCCGACCCATCCACTTAGCCAATTTTGGCTAAGTGGTTGGCCCATATTCATTCTTGCCTCGAGCATATTTTTCTGGTCCAATCTCTGGTTGTTCCAACGTTCGGGTTGAAGCTTCTATCAGTCCATTTATATCTCGAGAAATCAACCTTCGACGCATCACAAATCAACTCCAAATGGTCTAAAAATTCATTAGTAGCCTCGGCTCACTAATGCAAAGCCACGACCAAAATTCGACAACATCCGACCCTCTATCATGGGCCGGTGTTGACCCATGATGGGCGGGTATTGTAACAACCCGTAAAATATGAACCAATTTAAAAAATTTTAAATTGGCTATTTTAGTGGATTTTAAATATTTAAAATGAATTATTTAAATAATAACGACAGAAAATTTATTTTCGACGAAGTTAAAACGAATAAATTTATTTTAATTATAATTCAGGCCTGAAATGGCGCGGTAGTTCAAAAATTCGATTTCGAATTTCAAATGAATATACAGAATTCATTATAAGTCAGAATTGAACGAAACAAGAAATATTTGAAAGAGAAATATTTGAAAAAGAAATATTTGAAATAGAAATATTTGAAAATAGAAATATTTGGAAAAGAATATTTGAAAATAGAAATATATGAAGCCATGTTGATTAGATTGACGCCATTTAGACGTGAACGATATTTATATCGATTTTATTCATTTTATAATGAATATCGAAAGTGATTTCAAAATCTGATATTTTGAATAGAAATGACTTCGAATTGAAATTGAATAGAAATGAATTCGAATTGAAATTGAATAGAAATGAATTCGAATTGAAATTGAATTGAATTGAAAACGAACTGAAATTGAATAAAAAATTGATTTGAATTGAAATCAAATTGAAATGAATTTAAAACGAATTTTTAAGGAAAAAATTCAATTTTGATTTGAATTTGAAATGAAGTTGAAATCGTTTTGAAAACGAATTTAAAACGATTTATATAATATGTTTTAAAAGGAAATCGACGAAGTATATATTATATATATAATATAATGGCCCGAATAGAACGCGCCGCGCTGCGGTAGTTCGTGAATTTCGACCATTGACTTCAAATGTATATTGCAGGAGATCCGACCGTCGGATTCTCCTAAAACCGAAACCGTTGGGTTCGTATCGAAAAGAGCTTTCTAAAGAATATTAGAAATTAGAAATCTAACGGATGGATTTGGAATTATATCCAAATCAAATTTGGAAAAGGTCGCTATAAGTGCAGTTTGATGGTCGTTGATGGAAATCGAATGTACAGGCCTTGATAAAATTATAAAAAATAGTAATAATTTTTGTAAAATCATAATAAATGATTTGGGAAGAATTGGGATGAAAACTCCATATTTGAAAAGATAAAAATAGATTTTTATCGAAATGAACTAGTTTTGAACTAGAATTATAATTCTATTTATTTTTAAATAAATAAATTGGATTTGAAATGGTTTTGAAAATAACCAGAATTTCCAATAATTGTATTGGAATGGATTTGAATCGAAATTGTCTTCGGAATATTATGATGTTGGATTTCGTGATGATACAGATATTGTTATGGGAATTTGAAAGATATATATATATATATATATATATATCGTTATTTCCAATACGATATTTGTTGGTCGTAGAATTTGATATTGAATATAAGCCGGTATATTTTCTATTCAGAGCCTAGTATTTAATATCAAATGTGATTTGGGTTTGTCATGAATGGTGTCTTTATTAACACTGTTCTTGAACCCAGTTGAGAAAAGATTAAATCTTTTTATTTAGATTTAATGAAGTGTACCAATTAAATAATATTTAATTGGAATTGAATTGGTATTGATTTTGGGTTTATCGTGAACAGTGTTTTAAATAACACTTGTTCTTTAACCCGATAATTAATGGAACGTGATTTTGGGTTGTCGTGAACGGTATCTTTAATAATACTGTTCTTAGACCTAAAGGAGTTAAGAAAATCAGAAACTAACTGGAGATAAGTTAAGTTGAATGGTTTCAGAGGTATTGATCTGATGTTGGTTTCGACCTTCGGGGTTAAAACTTAGGGAATTGCTCACTTGCTATTTTACGGTTAGGGACTGATTGAAATGTGATTTTGGGGTTTATCGTGAACTGTGTTTTAAAGGACACTGATTCTTTAACCCAGTTAAAGATTAAAACTAAGTGGAATTTTGATGAATCTTTAATTAGATTGAAAAGATCGAGAATGGAGTATCCCCAGTTTTGCTCCAGGCGATAGTTAAAACTTTAATTAGATTTGAACGTGAAATGGTAATTGAATTTACCAATAACACCGTGGTGTTAGATATGAAGTATTACCAGTTTTACTTCATGGGATGAATAGGTTGGGATTGGGAAATTAAAACAAATGATTACGTCGGTAAGGTTCGTTAATCCCGAATAGTTTGGATAAACCAAAATTTGGTTTGAATTGATTTTCAAAGGATGATTAAAGAATAAATTTAAAGGAATTTATCTTTGATAAAATTAATGGGGATCTTTCCCTAAGAATGTGAAATTTAGAAACTAACTGTCGGTTAGCTAAGCAGAATGGTTTTCTGGATATTGATCTGATGTTGGTTTCGGCCTTCGGGGTTAATATTTGGGGAATTGTTCTCTTACTAATTTACGGTTAGTGGCTGATGAATTGGAATGAGGCGTATGTTGTGTTTGTGTAACACTTGTTCATTATATACGCGAGTTATTCGGAAAGACCGGGTTTATCCCATTCTGAATAATTGATACGACGATAAGTCGAAGATGAAGACGGTGGTTGAAGACCGGGGGTCTTCATGTCATTTGGATAATTACAGATGATCTTGATTGGGCCATACACCCAAGAGGAGGGAATCAGATGGTGGTCGTCCAGACGTACTTGGAGATCGATGGATATGCAGGGTATTAGGTGCCTCCGGTTTCGTTCAGACCCAGAACGAACTTGTAAATGGACTGTGTGTCTGACATTGGATTTTAGTCTGTGTGATTGATTTCTATTAAATATATATATATGTTTGGCGGCGGAGAATTTATTCTCTTTCTTAACGCCCTTCTCTGAGATGTACGAGCTCAAGGGTTATATATTGATGGATATCCATCGCATAGAGTGAATTGCCTGTGGCATGCCTAAGTGGCAAATGATCAAGGCTTCTATTGAAAAGCAAAGTCTTGTGGTTGATGATCGAAGCACGGCCTTTGTGGCGTAGCTTTGTGTAACATTTACTTCGCGAGCCTCACACCCCGGTTGTGAACCAGAAATGGGAGAGCACCTCAGGGAGGGCATGCGTTTCCTTCTAGCTAAAAGTGGCGTCAGTGGTTTTACATGCCCTGACGAGTTTGACTTATGTGGTTGTTGGTGTTACGAGGCGCCTCAGTTTTATCGGACGATCCGGGTCCGATGGAGCCATTCGTTGGCTCCTTACGCCCTAAAGGGCGGAGAAACGCAGTGTTCAGGCATTTTAATCCACATCGGTGGACCGGCCCTGACGATCCAACGGACGATGCGTTCTGTTCCTGAGACTCGGTCTAGACAATCTCGAATCGATAGAGGACTATCTTTTGCCTCGGTTCACAGACGGAAATCCAATTTCCAAATACGTGACATTTGCGGTTTTATTTGTAGAGCCTAGTATGGCGACACAGTGGGATGGGGCACTTATGTCGTCTATGATTGATACTTATGATTTGAAGTTGTTTTATACAGTATGCACTTATAATAGTATCAAATGATTTGTTTTAAACGTATCAAGCATTCTTGGCTATTATAAGGTAAAAACCCTATCCTCCGGCTTGCGTTGCATTGTGTGATGGGAACTGGGTCTTATAATAGCTTCATTGTTCTTTATTTAGCATTGCGCTGTTGTTTTATACACTGGTATTCTTGGGAGGAAACCCGTTCCGTGTTATACGGCGTGGTCCCTTGATTTACCGAACTTTAAAATAAAAATTAATAACTGTTTTAGTTCTCACACCAGTCCCATGACTGACTTGGAGTTTATTGTTTTAACCTAAACTCTGGGTGCCCTTATTTTGATACGGGCAGCTAGTAGTTTTGGTTTTGCAGATTTATATTCATAGGATCCTGGTTTACAGCTGGAACGATATCCAGAAAGCTTTGTATCCGTATATCTCCTTCAGTTGTGTTTGTGTTATTTTCCGCTGCTATGTAATGTATTGTAATCTCTGATATTTTATAATGTGTAATATTAATCCATACTCTGTATTAACAATGAAATGTTCTTCCGTCTGCGTTTGGTTGTGGCTTGTTCTCGAAGTATCCGCTCTTTCCTTACCGGGGAAGTTACGGGTCCTTACAGGTGTCGACCTATGATGGGTCGGTGCCGACCCATCATGGGTCGGTGCCAACTTAAGCCCTTAGCGTATTTGGGCATGAAAGTTTTCGTGCCCTAATTCCACATCTTCTAGAGCGTCTCCGCCAAGTTTCATCTTAATCCGATCATCTGAACCTTTGATTTGCTCTATTCCTCTACCCTAAGATCTATGGAAACCAATTCTAACAAATAACTCAAACAACGCAATAAATTCAATCAAAAAACCATCAATTCAAACAGCACTGAGTATACAAACATGAACAATTGCATAAACATATCATAAAAATGAGATCTAACATGATTTGGATCTAAACATATGTATAAGCACAATTAATCTAACAACTATCTGATTAATATGATCAAATTAAACATATATGATCATATCTAAGATGATTATAACATATAGCATATGAGTATGACCCTTATTTACTCATATAATCCATAATTTTCATGTGAGAGATATCTAAAACTCACCTAATCCCTAATTTGATGTAAATTCAATGAGGTCAGATCTGGACAGCGCTGAAACCCCATAAATTCGATGCAATTTGATGTGATCTAACTTTCCCTTATGATGATCAATCTTCTAGATGCAATCCACTATGAACATTAACGAAAAAAATTAAGAAATAAGGTTTCAGGTTGAACCGAAGAATCACATACGCCCAACCTGAAGTTTAGAATGAAGAGAGTAACCCTAGTTCTCTCTCCAAGTCCCCCTATTTATATCTGCAGGTCATAGGTCTAATGGGTGTGGCTGATTAGCCAATTAGTTGTTGATCAGTCTGCGAAAACAACATCTGAAACTTAAAACAATGATTCCTCCCAAACCGCTGAACCAAATCCTTCATGTGACCACTCTACGGAATTGTAAACTACCATTCCGATCGAATGGAGTAGACTTTAGCACCTGATTCGATCTTGATCAAAAATTTATATTCCAAACAGTAAATTTAAGGGCAAAATGGTCATACTTGATTTCTGCAAAAATCATGGATATGTCCCACAACCCCACGAAAAACATATCAAAATCTGAGAATGATCCGACCAATAGAGAATAAAATGTAATTATTTTATGATTGGTAGATATGTAAAATACAGGTCGTTACATTCTCCTCCCTTTAGGAATTTCGCCCCCGAAATCCCAAGCAAACAAGTATTCCACATGCCTTCCATCCACGAGTAGCCAATCTACTATGAATTCTAGAACCCATCAATCCATGCATACACAATCTTATCCTAGCATGTGGAATTTCTAATAGCACAAGACACAATGGCACAAGTAAGATACGATGGATGGGATATACCACTCAAAGAGTTCTGGATGGGTTGACTTCATACTCTCTTCTATTTCCCACATGCAGTCTTTATCGTTCTCGCTCCATTGTACCTTGACTAGCTTAACAACTTTCCTCCTAAGTTATTTTATGTCACTCCCCATGACACGAAGTGGCTTACGAGGCCTAGAAACTTTGGGCTTGACTTCAAAATCTTCAGGATGATCAGAAAATACCATAACACTCGAGTCATGCACTAATTTCTATAGAAACGGTGCATGAAAAACATTATGCACACTCACCATCTTCTCAGGTAATTCCAATCTATAAGCGAGCTTTCCAATACGCTCGATAATCGAAAATGGACCAACAAATCTTCATGCTAACTTCCCTTTCTTACCAAAGCGAATGGTATTCCTTAGAAGTGAAATCTTAACAAAAACCAGATGTTCAACTGAGAATTCCAAATCCTTTTGTCGCTTATCGGCATAACTTTTCTGATGATGTTGGGCTGCCTTCATTCATTGCCGAACAACTTCAATATTATATGTAGTTTCTCTTATCATCTCAGGCCCAATTGCCAACTTCTAGCCAGTTTCTAACCAACAAGATGGAGAATTACACGGTCTACCTAGCAACGCCTCATGCAGTGCCATTCCAATACTCGACCAATAACTATTATTATAGGCAAACTCTATTAGGTGCAGATGATCTTCCCACAATCCTCAAAAATCCATTGCACAATCTCTTAGAAGACCATCTAATACTCGATTAACCCTTTCTGTTTGACCATCTTTCTTGGGATGATAAGCCATACTCATACATATTTTGGTTCTCAATGTCTCTTGCAAACTCTCCAAAAATCCACGGGTGGACAACAGGTCTCGATCACTAACAATGCTTTTCAGAATTCCATGGAATTGAACTATCCACTTAAGATATAACTTAGCCAACTTCGATGTCGTCCTAGCTGATCTAACAGGAATAAACGTTGCGCTTTTGGTCGAGCGATCCACAATAACCCAAATACTAACATTCTCTGTCCTTGTCCTAGGTAATCCACAAATAAAATCCATCGATACTTGCTCCCATTTGCACGTAGTAACTTCCAATGGCTGTAGCAAACCACTTGACTTCTTCTGCTTAGCTTTAACTAACTAATAGTTCATACACTTCGAGATAAATTTCCAGACATCTCGTTTCATACCTTTCCAATAGTAAACTCGCTTCATATCTCAATACACTTTATTAACTCCTATATGTATCGTCAATCTAGAGTGATGATATTCCCTTAGCACCTCATCCCTCAATCCATCTATATCAAGAACAACCATTCGTCCATTCTTACGAAGCCAACCATCTCGATCGACTTCAAAATCCTTAATCTCTTACGGTTTTATTCTCATTTATAACCTCCAAACGATTTCCATAAGTTCATCAACTTGCTTTTGGCTTTCGCCAATCCTTTCGACGAGAGTCGGTCTAATCGATAAGCTCACTAACATCTCGCGTTCTAATTTACAATGAGGTCTAAAATAAAATCTAGCCAATTACTCGAGGTGCTTCCACTCTGTGAACATTGCTCCCAAACTTGCATCTCTTTGAATTAACGAATCGACCACTGCGTTACCTTTTCCTGGAGTATAGACTATACTGAAATTGTTCAATGCCAAAAACTCTAACCATCGTTGCTGCTGAAGATTCAAATACTTCTGGGAGAAAAGGTACTTCAAAGACTTATGATCGGTAAACAACTCGAACCTAACTCCCAACAAATAATTCCTCCAAATCTTCAGAGAAAACACTATCGCCGCTAACTCCAAATCATGAGTCGGGTAATTCCTTTCGTGCGGCTTCAGTTGTCGACTCGCATAAGCCATAACCCTACCTTTCTGCATTAACACTATTCCAGGTCCAGTTCCACATGCATCGGTATATACTACCATCTCTTCATTTCCGCTTGGAATAGCCGACATAGGAGCACTCGTCAGTCTTTCTTTCAAATTTCCAAAGGCTTGCTCATACTTCGCATCCCACACGAAGACCTGATTCTTCTTCGTAAATCCGGTTAGTGGTGCAGCTATCTTAGAGAAATCCTTGATAAATCTCCAATAACATCCAACTAAACCAAGGAAAGTCCTAACATTTATCGCATTTTTTGGTCGATCCCAATCTTGGATTGCTTCTACCTTAGCGGAATCCATCGCTATTCCTCATCCTGACACAACATGACCCAAGAACCGTACTTCTTCCTTCTAGAAGTGACAATTCGAAAACTTAGCCCTCAGCTGGTGTTTTCGCAAGATTTCCAAATTAATTCTTAAGTGTGTCTTATGTTCTTCCACGTTCCTTGAGTATACCAATATGTCGTCTACGAACACAAGTATGAACTTGTTGTACTGATCCCTTAGAACTTTATTCATAAGATCCATAAAATATGCTGGCACGTTAGTCAATCCAAACGGCATCACCAGCAACTGATCGAATTTGGATGGTGTCCTAAAAGAAGTCTTTAGCACACTATCTCTAGCCACTCTCAGTTAGTGAAATCCCATCGCTAAATCCATTTGGGACAACACCTTAGCTTCATGAAGCTAATCAAACAAGTCATCTATTCTTGGCAATGGATACTTGTTTTTCTTGGTCACCTTATTCAACTCACAATATCCATGCACAATCGCAGTGATCCGTCATCCTTGGTTGCAAACATGAATAGTGCACCCAATTCGGATACGCTTCTTTGAATGAATCCCTTAATCAAAAGGTCATTCACTTGCACCTCTAACTCTCATTGTTCCTTAGGCAACATTCACCTAAGAGGCGTAACAACTGGTCTGGCTCCATCCACTAAATCAATTCGAAACTCAATCTCTCGTTGCGACTGCAACCCTCTGACTTCATCAAACACATCAGAAAACTCACATATGATTGGCACCGAAGACAACCCATCCTATGGAATCACAAGCGAATATAAAAAGCTAACCAGAACTCCATCCTCTAGTAGACAATGTATCACAATCGTTCGTCCTCCTACATTCTTGATTGTCACCTCGAGCCTTTCACAATCAACAATAGCTGTGTCCTTCTTTAGCCAGTCCATACCCAAAATAATCCAAAACCTAGTGAGATTCATAACAAAAAAATCATACACAAAATAGAAACCATGATTTGATAAAACTAGACCACGATAAAGCATACAAAGACTAGACGAACCACCTACTGGATTAGTCACGACTAATGGTCTATCAATAATCTTAGGTTCTAAACCTAACTTGCAAACAAGCTCATTACATATAATAGAATGTGATGCTCTAGTTTCAAACAAAACTCAAACTGAAACACCTCTAATAGAAAGCGTACCTTGCACAACAACACTCTTCCCCTTATCCTCCGCATTTGGACCCCTCGAGGAAGATGGAACAGCTTCCAAAGCATATGCTCTCACAATCTGTTTATCCTTTGGTGGTTTCGAACAATTCTTCTTCATATGCCTGAGCTTATCACAGTTAAAGCATTTCTTTTCCACCTTCGCGTTCTTACAATCTTTGGAAAGATGACCCTTCTACTGATAATTATAACAAGTAGTCTCACCCTTCGGCTCTTCTGGCCATTCTTTCCTTGTTGTTGTTTCCATTTACCATTCCACTTTTTCTTATTATCACCATCTTTTTGTGGTTTCGAATCCTTCTTTTTATTTTCAACAACAGTCTCAACCTTTTGCGGAAACAGGCTTTCCTACCTCAAAGCTTTTTCAACCAACTTCTCAAAAGAGTAATCAATATAGTAATTAGTTGTGATGTGCACGTAAATATGCACATTTATATTCACACGTTTATTCTTGTTTTAATTAAATAAATAACATAAAGGGATATTTTTACATGTTTTAAACCAAAAACCTACAATTCTCAAATTGCGATGCGTTCATCCTCATTTAAGATGCAAAATGGTAAATTGTGCATGTTTTAATTTGTGATATCATTTACGTGTTCCATGGTGTTGTCTCTTGTAGGAAATTAGGAGCAAAAATGATGGTTGCATACGAAGTTATAAAGAAAAGCATGTATATGCACAAGAGAAGATGGAATTAATTCATACATTACTTAGTGGAGGACCCCACCCACTCTCACTCTTTCTCTTAAGCTTCATATTAGAGACTAGTTGGATGAGACAAAAGGCTTCATGCATTCTATATGACTTATTAGTGGCTAAAACAAAATTAGAAGCTTCATGAAGGGTATTTTTGGTAGTCCCCAACAAAATTGATTAGGGTTTTAGGGTTAGAAACATACATATATATATATATATACCCCCTTTATGTGATGTAAATAGTCTCTTCTCTTCTATCCCCTTCTTTAGTTTAGTTGAGAGGAGCAAAGCTCTTTTTATTTCCATGGCTACTAAGCCATTTTCTTCTTATGCAATTTTCATGTTAATGCAATTTTAATTAGTTGTCTTTTATTTACATGTTCTTTTCTTTTATGCAAGTAGCTTAGATTTATTTTACGCAAGTAATCTAGATTTATTTTATGCAATCTACTTTTGTTGTCATGATTACATATATTAGAGGTAAATCCCTTTCAACTTAGGGGTAATGAAGCTCTCTTGATTATGTAGATGCAACATAATATGTTTATTCATGCTCTCTTTTTGTGCTTCATATTATGTTGATGTTATTGGTTTTGGGTTCATTATTGAATTTGACAGCCTATATTGTTGACATCAAATAGGCTATGCTTAGTCATGTGTTCACTAATTACCTCTTCATCTACATATGATGATGTTGATTAAGTGGAGGTTGAAATAAAATTTGATGGTCTATAGTTATAATTAATAGTACATAGGTCATGCTTAAAATATATTTCAATTTCAATTTATTCATTTTTCATTAGAACTAGTAAGGTGATTTAGTGGGTATGTTATAGTTTGATAGTTTATGTTGTGCTAATTAATAGCATGAATAAGCTATACTTATAATAATCATATCAACTAAATTCACAAATTACCAAAAAAAAAAAGATCATGGTTTCATTTTATGTTGATTCATTTGATCTAAAAAGTGGATTTATTCCTAAGTTGTTATTCTACTCTCATATTCTTAGCAATCTTTGTTTGTTAATTTAGTTCAGTTGTAGTTAAAATTTCACTCGAATTTGGTTTAATTTGACTGAATATAATTAAAATTATTTTTTCCCTGTGAATCGACTCATACTCACTAACATACTACAAGTGTACGCCATGCGCTTGCGGTTTATTACACTTCGCAACGGTTTTCTAATTAATAGAATTTCCATTGTCGAAAAAGTTTTTGGTGCCATTGACGGGGAAAGATTTTAATTTTGATTGTATTCTTTGAATTAATTTTCTTGTTTATTGTCTCTCTTTAAAAAAAATTGCATCTTCATTTTGTTTGATTTTTCTTTGCTTGCATTTATGTGTGTTGTCGCATTTTTTTGACCACTTTTGTTTTTGATTTGTTTTCTTTTGTTTGTTAGGTGTTATGTGCTTGCATTTGTGTGTTTATGTGTGTTGTCGCATTTGTTTGACCACTTTTGTTTTTGATTTGTTTGGTTTTGTTTGTTAGGTGTTGTGTGCGATAGATTTTGTTTTTGATTTGTTTGTTTGTTTGTTCTAATTTTCTTGTTTGTTTTAAAAAAAAAATGTGCATCCTGCTTCTCTGTGTTTCTGTGTACTCACCTCACCATCTCTGCTTTTACATTTTGTTGACTTAATACGATGCATCTTCTTCTTTTTACTGAAAAAAGGGAACTGGTTGTGTTTGCTACATTAGACATATCTGTTTTGTGCAAATTTTATTTCTCTTATTTGTTGTGTTATGTAGCAGTGCACAACATTATACAAACATTTTTATTTACTTGAATGTTATTTCTGCTGGTACACAGTTCTGGTTATATTGCACACTGCATTGCTGTGCTTAAAATTTGATTTCAGTTCATTCAGACAAAAAATATTTTACGTTGCATGTTTCAACAAATTCTTCCATTCATTTCATTTGAGTACACACTGTTGTTTCCTCTCAATATACAGAATTTTCACTTTCAAGTTCATCTCCACCTCAGTTTCAACTTTTCATTCATGTTTTACATTCAAGTTCACTAAATCCTATTTCCACAAAACTGCATTGACCACCATTCAACTACTACAACTCCTCCAACCAGAACTGCAAGTTCTAATCCACCAAAACCTCTCATCACTACATCCTGCCCCAACACAACTGTCTTCAACCAGTAGCAGCTTCCACTTCTCCATTCAACACTTATAAACTGACAAAGAACCTCACACATTCCCACTAACCACAACAAGACACCCAAGTCCCTCCCTTACAATCACCAAACGTCACTGCATGAAGTTCACCTCATACTGATCAACTCCTACTGCCTACTCCATCCACTGCCAATAGTTCTATCATAACCACAACATACCCTCAAAAATCCCCCTTAACCATCTCCGCAATCTCCAAAGCCGCTTCTTCCCAAACACCCCACGCAACCGACACCAAAACAACAGTGACCATAGCTACAAACCCTCATTGTCCAAACTGAAACAAATTACCCATATCTCCATTCAACAGTTCATCCCACACCAAACTGAACACTAATTTTTCATTCAATACTCATGCTTATCTACCATCTTTTTCACTGCATCGCCTACCCTAAAACTCCCTTGCCCCTTCCTCAAATAGCACTTCAACTACCAGAATCACACCCCTCCCCCCAAATAGACACCTTCGCAATTCAATCCTCGAAATTCATCACCTTCTTCCATACAAAACCACCCAAATCACCTCAATTCACCTGAACAACACTTATCCCGAACCACTTGAACAACCTAATTTCCCAATTCAGTCGCCCAAATCGCGAATCTCCACCCAAAACCCGTATCGTAGACAGATCAACCACCGCTTCTCAACTTAATAGAAACTGCGTTCTCCTCAAATTCACAGTTGGCTTCAACTTTTTTTTTTAATAGGATTAACTTGCGATTTATTCAGGAGTTCGCCTCCCCTTTTATTTATTTTTCCTCAAAAGTTTGGTTTCTTTTTAACTGAAGGATTTTGGCTTTAAATAGATGGGATGAAAATTAGGGATATTTGTAATAACCCGGAATTCTGAGCCAATTTAAAAATTTTATTTTGGCTATTTTAACGAATTTTGATTTTAAAATGAATTATTTTAAATAATAATGACGAAAAATTTATTTTCGATGAAGTTAAAACGAATAAATTTATTTTAATTATATAACGAGCCTGAAATGGCGCGGTAATTTGAAATTTCGATTTCGAAGTTCAAATGAATATACAGAATTCATTTTAAGTCGGAATTGGACGAAACCAGAAAGATCTAAATTTGTTTGACGATATCTTTCTAACGGATGTAAGAAACTGAGATTTCACTTTAGAAGTTTAAAGATATGTCCAGTTTAAAATTCAAAAAAGTCGCTGTGGAATTTATATATATTTTAATATATATAAAGGCCTTTGAAAATGGAAATTTTGCAAACGACCTCGGTTTTCGACGAAACCACTTTTGTTGGATCCGTGATGTCAAGTTATTGCTAGGTTTCAAAATTCGTAATTTTTCGAATCAATATGTGAGCGTGGCAAAGGAAAACGCGTTTGACTAGTTTCAGTTGATTTTAATCGACTGGAAAATGGCCATTTTTCAGTCGGTCTCAGAATTTGACGAAACTAGTTTCGTTAGGACCGTAGCGTCAATATGAAGCTAGAAAATATTTTTCGGGAATTTTTAGAAGCCGTATGTGGCCCCGGTAAATTGAAATGTGTGTTCAAATTCAATATATAGAGTTATATTTTGATTTTGACGAAAACTGATCGAAACCGTCGAATCAGCATGCGGTACATATCCCATTGTAATCGGAATGGGGGTAATTAGCTATGGATGACAGGCGGTGGGTCTCGTTTTGAGGCTGAAATAGAAAGTTGCTTTTTGAATTTAAATAAATTAAAAAAAACCTCTCTCTCCTCTCCCTTATTTCCTCTCAGCCCCCCTCCCCGATTTCATTTTTAAACAGAAGAAAAAAAGGAAACCCAAATCGCCCCCTCCCCCCCCCCCCCCGGATCTCGTGAGCCGACGCCCACAAGAGGAGCCGCTGCCGACCTCCCCGATCCCCCTCCCTCCTCGCGCGTTCGAAGACCCCCCTTTGCCTGCATGAACCGCAGGACCCACTGCAAGACCCCCTACGATGCCACAGACCCGGCGCCACCCTACTACCACCAGCGACCCCATCCCCCGACGCCTCAGTACCCCTCTCCGCCACCTGCGCCGCCCTAGCAGCCCACTCCCCCTTTGAACGGCAAAGTAAGTTTTTTTTATTTTAATTGATTTACTTGTTTATTTTTATTTAAAAATAATTAGTTTATAGAAATAAAAAGGTTAGATTTTTATTATAGGAAAGATGTGATTTTTTATTGGTGAAAGCTATGATTTTTAACATAGGAAAGTTTAGGTTTTAATCATTGAAAAGATTCGATTTTTAATCGTAAAAAGGTGGGATTTTTAATCGTATGAAGTAGCGAAGAAAAATATAATTTTCTCATGTATGTAGCAAAGTAAAAATATGATTTTTATAGTATAGAAAGTATAAAAATGCAATTTTTATATAAGTAGAGAATTAAAAATATAATTTTTATATTATAGAAGTATTAAAAATTCGATCTTTGTTATGTAGAAGGAGCAAAGATTTGATTTTAATATGAGTGGCGATATAAAAATATAATCTTTATTATATGAACATCGTTATAAAAATAGAATTTTTATCTATATAATAGCGGTATAAAAATGTGATTTTTATATACATAGCTACAATAAAAAAAATGTGATTTTTATATATGTAGTGGCTACGGTCAACGAAAGCGACAAAAGGCGAACGGCGAAGATTTTCTACATATGAAGAGTCGTGGCGTTTGGTTTAGCAATTCGGTGAGAACTCCTCACCTTTAATTTATTTCTAGTTGAAATATATACTAGGATGCAGACGGTGTTTAGTAGCACCCGACACACGTCGTCCATAGACCATGGATGACTTGTTTGTTTGATTGCTATGTTGTCAAATTTGATTATGTGATGTGGGATGAGATAAAATATTTTATAATTAAAAATATAATTTTTAACGTGTATATAAAATAAATATTTATAAACAAATCGGACTATTTGTTTATATACACTGATTTGACTGATATTGATTGGGACGATAAATTTTACACATCACCCAACTGCACAGATAAAATCTGTGTTTGTTGCTTTGAAACTCCACACGGGTATTGGGATGAGATTTGGCATACACTAATCCCGATTGTTTAGTTGTATGTCAATCGATGGATTGACACACTTGTAAGCATTAATTATTTATATTTAATGCTTATGCAGTTGTGTGGTGCACTCTGGATGATAGTTGATTATTTATCGTGGTTATTATATATATATGTGTTATAGAAAATCCATATAATTAACATTATATGGTAATTGATTGGGCCTCATTCCAGTTTTAAAATAAAATATTTGAATAGAAATATTTGAAATAGAATATTTGAAAAAGGAATATTTGAATAAAATATTTGAATAGAAATACTTGAAATAGAATATTTGAAAAAGGAATATTTGAATAGAAATATTTGAAATAGAGTATTTGAAAAAGGAATATTTGAATAAAATATTTGAATAGAAATATTTGAAATAGAATATTTGAAAAAGGAATATTTGAATAGAAATATTTGAAATAGAATATTTGAAAAAGAAATATTTGAATAGAATATTTGAATAGAAATATTTGAAATAGAATATTTGAAATAGAATATTTGAATAAAAATATTTGAAATAGAATATTTGAAAAAGAAATATTTGAATAGAAATATTTGATAAAGAAATATTTGAAATAGAATATTTGAAAATAGAAATATATAAAGCCGTGTTGATTAGATTTGCGCCATTTTTGATGCGAGCGATATTTATATCGATTTTACTCGTTTTTATAACGAATATCGAAAAGGAAGTGAATTCAAAATATAACGTTTTGAAAATATTATCATTTACCATATGTCAATGATATGGAATATTCAATTTTGATATGAAATTGAATATGAAGTTGTAACCGTTTTGAAAACGAATTCAAAACGATTTATAAAATATGTTTTGAAAGAAAATCGATGAAATATATATAATATATATATTATATACTTAATGGTTTGAATAGAACGTGCCGCGCCGCGGTAGTTCGCGAATTTTGACCATTGACTTCGAACGGATATTACGGGAGATCCGACCGTCGGATTCTCCTAAAACCGGAATTGTTGGGTTCATATCGAAAAGAGCTTTCTAACGGATATTAGATATTAGAAATATAACGGTTGAATTTGGAATTATGTCCAAATCAAATTTTGAAAAGTTCGCTGTGAGTGCAGTTCGATGTCCGTTGATGGAAATCGACGGTACGGGCCTTGATAAAATTATTAAAAATATCAATAATTTGTGTAAAATCATAAGAAATGATTTGGGAAGAAATATTTGAAAAGGTAAAAGTAGATTTTTTATTGAAATGAACTAGTTTTGAACTAGAATAATAATTTATTTATTTTTAAAATAAATAAATTGGATTTGAAATGGTTTTGAAAATAACCAGAATTTCCAATAATTGAATTGGAATGGATTTGAATCGAAATTGTCTTCGGAATATTTAGATGCTGGATTTCGTGATGATACAGATATTGTTATGGGAATTTGAAAGATATATTAATATCTTCATTTCCAATACGATATTTGTTGGTCGTAGAATTTGATATTGAATATAAGCCGATATATTTTTATTCAGAGCCTTGTATTTAATATCAAATGTGATTTGGGTTTGTTGTGAATGGTGTCTTCATTAACACTGTTCTTAAACCTAGTTGAGAAAAGATTAAATCTTTTTACTTAGATTCAATGAAGTGGACCAATTAAATGGAATTTAATTGGAATTGAATTTGAATTGATTTTTGGGTTTATCGTGAACAGTGTTTTAAATGACACTTGTTCTTTAACCCGATAATTAATGGAATGTGATTTTGGGTTGTCGTGAGCGGTATCTTCAATAATACTGTTCTTAGACCCAACTGAGTTAAGAAAATCAGAAACTAACTGGAGATTAGTTAAGTTGAACGGTTTCTTGGGTATTGATCAGGTGTTGGATTCGGCCTTCGGGGTTAATATTTAGGGAATTGCTCACTTGTTATTTTACGGTTAAAAGCTGATAGAATGGAATGTGATTTTGGGTTTATCGTGAACCGTGTTTTAAATGACACTGATTCTTTAACCCAGTCAAAGATTAAAACTAACTGGAGTTTTAATGAATCTTTAATTAGATTGAAAGCATCGAGAATGGAGTATCACTAGTTTTGCTCCAGGTGATAGTAAATCTTTGATTAGATTTGAACGTGAAATGGTAATTGAATTTACCGATAACACCGTCGTGTTAGATATGAAGTATTACCATTTTTACTTCATGGGATGAAATGGGTGGGATTGGGAAATAGAATAAATGATTACTTCGGTGTGGTTCGCTAATCGTGACTAGTTTGAATTGATATTCAAAAGAAGATTAAATAATAAATTTAGAAGAATTTATCTTTGATAAAATTAATGGGAACCTTTCCCTAAGAATGTGAAATTTAGAAACTAACTGGAGATTAGTTAAGTTTAATGGTTTCCTCGGTGTTGATCTGATGTTGGTTTCGACCTTCAGGGTTAATATTTGGGGAATTGTTCTCTTGCTAATTAACGGTTAGTGACTGATTAATTGGAATGAGGCGTATGTTGTGTTTGTGTAACACTGGTATATTATGTACGCGAGTTATTCGGAAAGACTGGGTTTATCCCATTCTGAATAACTGATTCGACGATGAGTCGAAGATGAAGACGGTGGTTGAAGACCGGAGGTCTTCACGTCGTTTGGATAATTACTGATGATCTTGATTGGGTCGTACACCCAAGAGGAGGGAATCAGTTAATGATCGTCCAGACATACTTGGAGATCAATGGATATGTGAGGTACTAGGTGCCTCTCGTTTGGTTCAGACCCAGAACGGACTTGTAAATGGACTGTGTGTCTGACATTGGATATCATTCTATGTGATTGATGGATATCGGTTGCATGTAGTGGTTTGCCTATGTGGCATGCTAAGATGCAAATGATCAAGGCTTCTGTTGAAAAGCAGAGTCTTGCGGTTGATGATCAAAGCACAGCCTGTGTGGCATAACTTTGTGTAGCGTTGATTCGCGAGCCTCACACCCCGGTTGTGAACCAGAAATGGGAGAGGACCTCAGGGAGGACATGCGTTTCCTTCTAGCTAGAAGTGGCGTCAGTGGTTTTACACGTTGCGATGTATTTAAATGTACTTTAAATCTCTGATATTTTCTTTGTAATATTTATTCATACTCTGTATATTCTTGTGTTCTGATGGAATTGTTGTAATATACAATGAAATGTTCTTCTGTCTGTGTTCCTTTGTGGCTTGTTCTCAATTCAACCTGTGATTTCCCGTAAGGTGGATTTCCGGTAGTTTCATCATGGTATCAGAGCTTTGGTTTACAGAGCTTGGAGAACAAGACACGTTAGAACCGTACGAAAGAATTCATCAGAAATTGGATTAGTAAAATCCAATGGGAATGACTCGTTAGAGATGGGATCAGTAGTATCCTAGAACGAGTGTGAAGAGTATATTTTTAAAATGAAAACAATTTTTGTTTTGAAATTTAATTCATGTTATTCGTATTTGAATATTTATTTATATTGATTTGGGCAATCCAATATATAAAAATTTTGCATATACGCCTTGCAAACGTGTATTCGAAGTTTTAATATACTGGATAGATATAGAAGCACACTCTAGCCACTCGAGGATAATTCTGATGATGTCCGGGCATCATCAGTATTTATTTTCGTGTTTCGAAGGTGGGATTTCTATATGATTCCAATTGACTGGTGTGAGAACCAAAATTAGATAGGGCCTATTGTTGTGATTTGGCATCAAAAACGTGATTTTTGACTATATATCAAAGTTATGAGTTTGAATTGATAATCAACTAATTGATTGATGGTTGTGTTGTTTGATTATTGGTTGATTAATTAAAATTTGAACCATTTAGGCAAATTGTATCAAATATTGAGTTGTATTGGAAATTTGTCGCATTTGCATGCATATACATGTACTTACATTGAACAGGTCATAGCAAGGAGGCTATAGCAGAGGAATAAAATTGTTTGCCCGACAAATAGGTACATGTTTATTGTATTTCTTGGGTTTTGGATGATTTTGTGAGCCGATTGGCTTTTTGTTTTTCTTTTGGATTAAAGAAGGCGATGGGAGGCTATATGAAATATCCCGAAGTCCCCGGTGCAGGGGAGGTTATGGCGAAATTTTTCGAAAATTTAGGGTGTTAGCCAAATTTTCGAAAAATTTGAAAAGTTGTTAGAAACTGAACCGTTGAAGAACTTAAGCCATAATGAAAATACTGGAAGTTGAGTTGATTAGTTAAACAACTTTCGGCATCGTTCCTTTTTGGGGACGAAAAGTTTTAAGTGGGGGAGATTGTAATAACCCGGAATTCTGAGCCAATTTAAAATTTTTATTTTGGCTACTTTAACGAATTTTGATTATTTAAAATGAATTATTTTAAATAATAATGATGAAAAATTTATTTTCAACGAAGTTAAAACGAATAAATTTAATTTAATTAAATAACGAGCCTGAAATGGCGCGGTAGTTTGAAATTTCGATTTCGAAGTTCAAATGAATATACAGAATTCGTCTTAAGTCGGAATTGGACGAAACCAGAAAAATCTAAATCTGTTTGACGATATCTTTCTAACGGATGTAAGAAACTGAGATTTCACTTTAGAAATTGAAAGATATGTCCAGTTTAAAATTCAGAAAAGTCGCTGTGGAATTTATATATTTTTTATTATATATATATAAAGGCCTTTGAAAATGGAAATTTTGCAAACGACCTCGGTTTTCGACGAAACCACTTTTGATGGATCCGTGATGTCAAATTATTTCTAGGTTTCAACATACGTAATTTTTTGAATCAATATGTGAGTGTGTCAAAGGAAAACACGTTTGACCAGTTTCAGTTGATTTTAATCGACTAGAAAATGGCCAATTTTCAAACGGTCTCAGAATTTGACGAAACTAGTTTTGTTAGGACCGTAGCGTCAATACGAAGCTAGAAAATATTTTTCGGGAATTTTTAGAAGCTGTATGTGGCCCCGGTAAATTGAAATGTGCGTTCAGATTCAATATATAGAGTTATATTTTGATTTTGATGAAAACTGATCGAAAAAGTCGAATCAGCCTGCGATACATATTCCATTGTGTTTGGAATGGGGGTAATTAGCTATGGATGGCAAGAGGTGGGTCTCGTTTCGAGGCTGAAATAGAAAGTTACCTTTTGAAGTTAAATAAAAAAAACCTCTCTCTCCTCTCCCTTATTTCCTCTCAGCCCCCCCCCCCCCCCCCGATTTCATTTTTAAACAAAAGAAAAAAACAAGGAAACCGAAATCGCCCCCCCCCCCCCGGATCTCGTGAGCCGACGCCCACCAGAGGAGCCATCGCCGACCTCCCCAATCCCCCTCCCTCCTCGCGCGTTCGAAGACCACCCCTCTACCTGCGCGAACAGCAAAACCCACCGCGAGACCCCCCACGACGCCACAGACCTGGCGCCACCCTACTACCACCAGCGACCTCCTCCCCCGACGCCTCAGTACCCCTCTCCGCCTCCTGCGCCGCCCTAGCAGCCCACTCCCCCTTTGAACCGCAAAGTAAGTTTTTTTATTTTATTTGATTTACTTGTTTATTTTTATTTAAAAATAATTAGTTTATAGAAATAAAAAGATTAGATTTTTATTATAGGAAAGATGGGATTTTTTATTGATGAAAGCTATGATTTTTAACATAGGAAAGATTTGGTTTTTATCATTGAAAAGATTCGATTTTTAATCGTAAAAAGGTGGGATTTTTAATCGTATGAAGTAGCGAAGAAAAATATAATTTTTCCATGTATGTAGCAAAGTAAAAAATATGATTTTTCTAGTATAGAAAGTATAAAAATGGGATTTTTATATAAGTAGAGAATTAAAAATATAATTTTTATATTATAGAAGTATTAAAAATTCGATCTTTGTTATGTAGAAGGAGCAAAGATGTGATTTTTATATGAGTGGCGATATAAAAATATAATCTTTATTATATGAACACCGTTGTAAAAATAGAATTTTTGTCTATATAATAGCGGTATAAAAATGTGATTTTTATATACATAGCCACAATATAAAAATGTGATTTTTATATATGTAGTGGTTACGGTCAACGAAAGCGACAAAAGGCGAACGGCGAAGATTTTCTACATATGAAGAGTCGTGGCGTTTGGTTTAGCAATTCGGTGAGAGCTCCTCACCTTTAATTTATTTCTAGTTGAAATATATACTAGGATGCAAATGGTGTTTAGTAGTACCCGACACCCGTCGTCCACTGACCATGGATGACTTGTTTGTTTGATTGTTGCGTTGTGAAATTTGATTGTGTGATGTGGAATGAGATAAAATATTTTATAGTGGAAAATATTTTATAATTAAAACTATAATTTTTACCGTGTATATAAAATAAATATTTATAAACAAATCGGACGATTTGTTTATATACACTGATTTGACTGATATTGATTGGGACGATAAATTTTACACATCGCCCAACTGCACAAATAAAATCTGTGTTTGTTGCTTTGAAACCACACACGGGTATTGGGATTAGATTTGACGTACACTAGTCCCGATTGTTTAGTTGTATGTCAATCGATGGATTGACAGACTGTGTAAGCGTTAATTATTTATATTTAATGCTTATGCAGTAGTATGGTGCACTCTGGATGATGGTTGATTATTTATCGTGGTTATTATATACATGTGTTGTAGAAAATCCATATAATTAACATTATATGGTAAATTATTGGGCCTCATTCCAGTTTTGAAATAAAATATTTGAATAGAAATATTTGAATAGAAATATTTGAAATAGAATATTCGAAAAAAGAATATTTGAATAAAATATTTGAATAGAAATATTTGAAATAGAATATTTGAAAAAGGAATATTTGAATAGAAATATTTGAAATAGAATATTTGAAAAAGTAATATTTGAATAAAATATTTGAATAGAAATATTTGAAATAGAATATTTGAAAAAGCAATATTTGAATAGAAATATTTGAAATAGAATATTTGAAAAAGAATTTGAATAGAATATTTGAATAGAAATATTTGAAATAGAATATTTGAATAGAAATATTTGAAATAGAATATTTGAAAAAGAAATATCTGAATAGAAATATTTGATAAAGAAATATTTAAAATAGAATATTTGAAAATAGAAATATATGAAGCTGTGTTGATTAGATTTGCGCCATTTTTGACGCGAGCGATATTTATATCGATTTTATTCGTTTTTATAAAGAATATCGAAAAGGAAGTGAATTAAAAGTATAACGTTTTGAAAATATTATCATTTATCATATGTTAATGACATGGAATATTCAATTTTGATATGAAATTGAATATGAAGTTGAAACCGTTTTGAAAACGAATCTAAAACGATTTATAAAATATGTTTTGAAAGGAAATCGACGAAATATAATATATATATATATATTATATATATATATATAATGGCCTGAATAGAACGCTCCGCGCCGCGGTAGTTCGCGAATTTCAACCATTGACTTCGAACGGATATTACGGGAGATCCGCCCGTCGGATTCTCCTAAAACCGGAACCATTGGGTTCGTATCGAAATGAGCTTTCTAACGGATATTACAAATTAGAAATCTAACGGTTGTATTTGGAATTATGTCCAAATCAAATTTAGAAAAGGTCGCTGTGAGTACAGTTCGATGACCGTTGATGGAAATCGACTGTACGGGCCTTGATAAAATTATTAAAAATATCAATAATTTGTGTAAATTCATAAGAAATGATTTGGGAAGAATTGGGATGAAAAACTCCATATTTGAAAAGGTAAGAGTAGTTTTTTATCAAAATGAACTAGTTTTGAACTAGAATAATAATTTATTTATTTTTTAAAATAAATAAATTGGATTTGAAATGGTTTTGAAAATAACCATAATTTCCAATAATTGAATTGGAATGAATTTGAATCGAATTTGTCTTCGGAATATTTCGATGTTGGATTTCGTGATGATACATTTGTTGTTATGGGAATTTGAAAGATATATTAATATCATTATTTCCAATATGATATTTGTTGGTCGTAGAATTTGATATTGAATATAAGCCGATATATTTTCTATTCAGAGCCTTGTATTTAATACCAAATGTGATTTGGGTTTGTCGTGAATGGTGTCTTCATTAACACTGTTCTTAATCCCAGTTGAGAAAGAGATTAAATCTTTTTATTTAGATTTAATGAAGTGTGCCAATTAAATGGAATTTAATTGGAATTGAATTTGAATTGATTTTTGAGTTTTTCGTGAACGGTGTTTTAAATGACACTTGTTCTTTAACCCGATAATTAATGGAATGTGATTTGGGGTTGTCATGAGCGATGTCTTCAATAATACTGTTCTTAGACCCAACTGAGTTAAGAAAATCAGAAACTAAATGGAGATTAGTTAAGTTGAATGGTTTCTTGGGTATTGATCTGATGTTGGTTTCGGCCTTCGAGGTTAATATTTAGGGAATTGCTCACTTGCTATTTTAACGTTAAAAGCTGATAGAATGGAATGTGATTTTGGGTTTATCGTGAACCGTGTTTTAAATGACACTGATTCTTTAACCCAGTCAAAGATTAAAACTAAGTGGAGTTTTAATGAATCTTTAATTAGATTGAAAGGATCGAGAATGGAGTATCACCAGTTTTACTCTAGGCGATAGTTAAATCTTTAACTAGATTTGAACATGAAATGGTAATTGAATTTACCGATAACACCGTGGTGTTAGATATGAAGTATTACCAGTTTTACTTCATGGGATGAATAGGTTGGGATTGGGAAATAGAATAAATGATTACTTCGGTGTGGTTCGCTAATCCCGACTAGTTTGAATTGATATTCAAAAGTAGATTAAAGAATAAATTTAGAAGAATTTATCTTTGATAAAATTAATGGGAACCTTTTCCTAAGAATGTGAAATTTAGAAACTAACTGGAGATTAGTTAAGTTGAATGGTTTCCTGGGTATTGATCTGATGTTGGCTTCGGCCTTCGGGATTAATATTAGGGGAATTGTTCTCTTGCTAATATACGGTTAGTGACTGATGAATTGGAATGAGGCATATGTTGTGTCTGTGTAACACTGGTATATTATATACGCGAGTTATTCGGAAAGACCGGGTTTATCCCATTCTGAATAACTTATTCTACATTGAGTCGAAGATGAAGACGGTGGTTGAAGACCGGAGGTCTTCACGTCGTTTGGATAATTACTGATGATATTGATTGGGTCGTACACCCAAGAGGAGGGAATCAGTTAGTGATCGTCCAGACGGACTTGGAGATCGATGGATATGCGGGTTACTAGCTGCCTCCGGTTTCTTTTAGACCCAGAAAGAACTTGTAAATGGACTGTGTGTCTGACATTGGATATCATTCTGTGTGATTGATGGATATCGGTTGCATGGAGTGGTTTGCCTGTGTGGCATGCTAAGATGCAAATGATCAAGGCTTCTATTGAAAAGCAGAGTCTTGTGGTTGATGATCAAAGCACAGCCTGTGTGGCATAGCTTTGTGTAGCGTTGATTCGCGAGCCTCACACCCCGGCTGTGAACCAGAAACGGGAGAGGACCTCAGTGAGGACATGCGTTTCCTTCTAGCTAGAAGTGGCGTCAGTGGTTTTACACGCCCTGACGAGTTTGACTTATGTGGTTGTTGGTTTGAGAGGGGCCTCGGATTTATCGGTGACTATGTGAAGTCGATGGAGTCATTCGTTGGCTCATTTACGCCCCATAGGGCGGGGAGACGTATTGTTCAGGCACTATAATCCACTCCATGTGGACCGGCCCTGACGATCCATGGTGCAGTTGTGGCTGCTCCTGAGACATGGGCTAGATTGTCTCGAATCGGTTGAGGACGATCCCTGGCCTCAGTTCGCAGATGGAAATCCAACTTCCAATACGTGACGTTTCGGTTTAAATTGTAATCCTATATATGGCGACATAGTGGGATGGGGCGCTCATGTCTCCTATGATTGATATTTATGATTGTATATAAAATCAGAAACTAACTGGAAACGAGCTAAGATGGGTGGTTTCCTGGGTATTGGTTTGATGTTGGTTTCGGCCTTCGGGGTTAATACTTAGGGAATCGTTCTCTTACTAATTTACGGTTGGAGTCTGATCAAAAATCGAAAGATAAAATTTCGCGTATCAAGCATTCTTTCGCTGTTATAAGGTAAAACCCTATCCTTCGGCTTGCGTTGCATTGTGTGATGGGACCTGGGTCTTATAACAGCTTCATTGTTCTTTATTTAGCATTGCGCTTTTGTTTTATGCACTGGTATTCTTGGGAGGAAACCCGTTCCGCGTTAGCGGCGTGGTCCCTTGATTTACCTAACTTTAAAATAAAGATTAATAACTGTTTTAGTTCTCACACTAGTCCCATGACTGATCTGGAGTTTATTTTTTTAACCTAAACTCCGGGTTCCCTTATTTTGACACGGGCAGCTTGTAGTTTTGGTTTTGCAGATTTATACTCACAGGATCCTGTTTTACAGCTGGAACGATACTCGTAAAGCTTACTTCTAGTTGTGTATTGTATTATTTTTCCGCTGGGATGTATTTAAATGTAATTTAAATCTCTGATATTTTCTGTGTAATATTTATTCATACTTTGTATATTCTTGTATTCTGATGGAATTGTTGTAATATACAATGAAATGTTCTTCTGTCTGCGTTCCTTTGTGGCTTGTTCTCAATTCAATCCGTGATTTCCCGTAAGGGGAATTTCCGGTCGTTTCAATATTGGGCTTTGTCTTTGGTCTTGGGCTTAGTTAATTTATATGTTTATTTTACTCTTCTTTGATCATCTCGTTGGTTTATTACAAGTTAATAAAAAGTTTTAACATTTGGTTTTGTTTTGCTTGTTTTTGTTTTAAGTGTGTGATTTTTTTTTTAGTTTTTTTTAAGTTTTAATTAAGTGAACTTTTAGTTCCAAAAAAAATCTCCACTAGCATTTCAATTGTGTATATATATTAGTCTTCACTTTGCAGGAAATCAAGAAGGGATTGCTTGCTTGCTTGGATTTGCTTTGCACGGCTTTGGTTGCTTGCTTAAAATAAAAATCGCTGCTAAAAAAATTGCTAATAGTTCTACATGCTCTGGTATCGTGTTTTTACTCTTGTTTTTATTTTTCTTGCTTTGTTGATTGTTTGCATTTGCATTCACAAAAAAAAATCCAAAAAAAAAATCATTTGTGGTTCCATTGTAATTCACATTTAATTTCTATATTGCATTCATCTTATTTTTGTTTTTATTTTCTAAGGACATCGTTATATTTTGACAAATTGGTTTATTTCTAATGAATTACTTCTCAGTGTCTAGACTACGATAGAGTAATAACCGTTTATAAATATTATGGTGATTCATAAATATTATAGCGGTTGTTCCTCTGAAGGCACTTAAACCTTCGGTTGCATTGCTAGGGTGATTCCTGGTGCACCGATAACTCTTATCCGTTAACTGGCTGAGAAATCTTTTGTTGAAATAGATCTAACCGTCATTATATAATTTAAGAAATTTGTAAATATGTAATTAGCATTCATATAGTTGCATTAGGTTCATGCATATACAAAAAAAACTAAAAAAAATTCAAAATCAAACTTCAAAAGAAAAAAAGGTTTCATTTGTAAATAATCTCTTTCCTTTTTTATTTTAATAATTTTGTAAAAAAAACATTCAAAAATCCAAAAAAAATTGAAAATCAGTTCTTTTTTAAAAAAAGAGCTTCCCTTTTGTGAATATTTATTACCTTTCTATCTAAAAAAACAATTTTCTTTTGTTAATATTTCCTTTTCTCTTTAAAAAGAAAATTAAAAAAAGAAGAAAAAAAACTTTCTTTAAAATGTCCCAATTTCCTTATTCCTAGGGATTTTACGATAGTTGTGAAAATCAATATAATCCATATAATTTTACACCAAATTAATATGGATATTTTAATAACAACTATTGTACAAATAATTTGGATTTTACACCACCAACTTTTCAAAATTTTCAACATAACTCTGATTTTGCACCACAAAATTTTCAAAATGATGATAAACTCTCAAGTCTTGAAATAAGTATTCAAGCTCTAATTGAAGAAAGTCAAAGATTTAATGAATCAATACAAATATTAATTGATGTAATGTGCAACAATTCAAGTCAAAGTTTTCAAAATTCAAATTAAATTCCAAATTCAAATTCAAATGGTTTTGATTATAACCCTTTCCACTTCAATTTCGAACTCCAAAATGAATTTCCAATTCAAAATGAAAATGTGAATTGTACAAACAACTTGGATTTTACACCACAAAATTTGCAAAATGATGATCAACCCTCTAGTCTTGAAATAAGTATTCAATCTCTAGTTGAAGAGAAGTCAAAGATTAAATGAATCGATTTAGAATTTAATTCCAAATTCAAATGATTTTGATTATAGCCCTTGCAAATTCAATTTCGAACTCCAAAATTAATTTCAAATTCAAAATGGAAATGTGAATAACTTTTCAAATGATTTTGGCAATGAGAATAATTTCAATTGTGGTGCAAATGAAAATTTTTGTTCTCAACAATTTCAAATTAATAATTCTCATGTAAATAATTATAAAATTGATTTTGTTGAGCTAATGAATGAAGATGATTACACGGATTGGTTGTATGAAAACTACTTGAAGTTTTGTGTGAAACAAAATCAAATCCAAACACGTAACGATTTGAACAATAATCCACCTTTTCCCACAATCGATGATTTTGAATAACAACTTTTAAAACTGAAAATAACAATCTTAATGAAGTTGTTGAACGGTAATTGAGTTGGATTTCAATTCTTTTGAGAGGGTGGAACTAGATCACAAAATCGATCTTCCTTTTTATGAAAATAACAAATTTCAAACCATAACTTTAGAATTTGAAAACGATTTATGCAATGAAGTTACGAATAATTCAAAGGAAGACGAATTTGATGAACATAAATTTTTTCGACTTTTTGAAGAAGAGTTGAATTGTGAAAGAGTATATTTGAATCACCATTTGGATTTTGAAACCGTTATTTTTGAAAAAAAAAAATCAATGATAAATTTGAAATTCAAATTGGTGAAATTAAAAATGTCAACCATTTATTCAATCTACCCCAAGAGTCATCGAAAATAAACCAACTCATTCGATTTTTAGTAAAACGACATTGGTTTTTCCAAATCTATTTCTAACTTCGAAAACTTTTACGATTTGTTTTTTCGAGCTTAAGGTGTGTCTCTCATACTTAAAGAGACAAATGAACCAGTCTTTAGAAGACCGTTTCATTTACTTCTTATCAATACATCTTCGGATATACTGTAAATATATTTTTTTCTTCTTTTTTGTAACTATAGGGCATATTTTCAAAATTTCATTTCCTTTTTTTTCTCCTTCCACTTGGATTGCCTAGTGGACATAGTCAAAATCAAGTGTGGGGGGAGTTTCACAATTATTTTGGTTTTGCATAGATTCCTCTTCTCTGTTTTTTCTTAAAATTTCAAAAAAAAAAAAGCATTTAATTTACTTTTAAATGGGCACGATGAATTAAATATACGATTTTGGTCATACGATTAAAATGTTGGAAGTTTATTCTCTTAACGAATAACGGAAGAAAAGTTTTAATTATAAGAAAATTTGGTGTAACTGGTATATAGGAAAATTCGTAGGTGATGAGTATGAAATGTTTCCTAAATTGTAATCCGATTAAATGAATGGTTAATTGAGACTACTTGCGATAACCTTTTAGATCATTTAAGTGAAGTTATGCTAAGATATTCTCGCTTAACTCTCTCTCTTATATTAAAAAAACAGAAGAAAAAGAAAGGAAAAAAAAGAATATACATATAATAATAATCCAAGGGTATCCAACATTGCTAGTACATCTAGCATTGGTGTGCAGACTCGCCAAGCTTTATCCCAACTCCCATGTAAGTCGTAATGTAGTGCATTGGTTATACCTGGGTCTCATTTCATGAGCTGGACACCAATGGATTACCAACCCTCACGTAAATCATAATGCAGTGTAGCGGTGGTATACCTAGGTGTTTGTAAATAATAATAATGTAGATATTTTTCAAAATAAATAGAGAGTAAGCACTTGAAATTTAAGCACAATCGTCACTTATTTGACCTAACGTGTTAACCAAAAGGAAATTGAGATGCCATTTTATGACTATTGATATGAATATGGAATTCATTTCATATTTGCACTACGTTTTCAACTGAAAAAACTGGCCAAACTAGAGGAAATTGTAAGGATAACCGAACTTTTGTTTGAAGTTTTAAGTTGCAACAGACTAAAATTTCTTAGTGACGACCCAACTTGTATTAACTCCTTCATGTTAAATTTGAAAGTAAATTACCCATTTGTAAATATTCTTTTCGAAAACTTGCATTGATCTTGTAAATATTTTCAAATCCTGCATTTTGTAAATATCTTTTTTGCATTAACGTTTGGATTTTGTGGGTTGTATTCGCTGAAAACCCTCACGAGAGAACACTCGTCCTACTGGGGACACCCAGAGGTTTAATGGCTTGTTGCATAATCTCAATGCAATCTTGCTCCCTACAAAAATGAATTTATCTAAGTTTTTTTAGTTTATTCGAGGATGAATAAAAAGATGTGTGGGGGTATTTGATGTGCACATAAATATACACATTTATATTCACACATTTATTCTTGTTTTAATTAAAATAACATAAAGGGATATTTTTACATGTTTTAAACCAAAAACCTAAAATTCTCAAATCACCAGGCTTTCATCCTCATTTAAAATGTAAAATGGTAAATTGTGCATGTTTTAATTTGTGATATTATTTACTTGTTCCATGTTGTTGTCTCTTGTAGGAATTTAGGAGCAAAAATGATGGTTGCATATGAAGTTATAAAGAAAAGCATGCATATACACAAGAGAAGATGGAATTTATTCATAAACTACTTAGTGAAGGACCTCACCCACTCCCACTCTTTCTCTTAAGCTTCATATTAGAGATTAATTGGTTGAGACAAAAGGCTTCATGCATTTTACATGACTTATTAGTGGCTAAAACAAGATTAGAAGCTTCATGAAGGGGTATTTTTGGTAGTCCCCAACAAAAGTGATTAGCGTTTTAGGGTTAGAAACATGTATATATAACCCTTTATGTGTGACAACTGCCTACAACCCCCACACTAAATAAGAGAAAAAATTCACTGAAAGGTGTGCATGTCAGCTGTGGACGATCATCAGAGTAGATAAACACAATCGGGACCTATCGTAAAACTCACAGCGCAAGGATGAAAAATAATAGAGCATACACAACAGGTAATAGTAGTGAAGCGTCATATAGCAAACTTTCACAACATCCTAAAAGATTATCCTAACATCATTGGAAATATCAAGTATGTATATAAGGCCTCACTACAACACTCATAGAGCCACTCAAACAGCGGAAACAGAAATACTAGACAGTAAAAAAACCGGTACGTTAGACTCCAGCACTCCTTCGCACAACAACATCGTGCTCACTAATCATCTGTCACCTGCTACTAAGTTTGCCCCTCCACAACCGGATGAACAGCCCAAGGTAATAAGAGGAAACATAAAACCTTGAGTCAGACAACAGTCTTAGTGAGCGATAAAACAACTAACAAACTTCAACAATAAAGTATATGAGAATGGATAGATAAACATACCAATCTACCCACAACACCAGAGAAGAACTAAACCTTATCTTCCCCACATCGGACAGTGATAGTATTTACAAAAAACCATTCAATTGTTCATCCATGGAAACTAGAACACCCATTCAATGATGATAAAGCACTCACAACATCCATACTATATATATCTCATGTTAACCACCCTAATCGAACTCAACATCCCTCAAGCACAAGCCCTATAGGCCTAAACTAATATCAGACAAGCACCCAAGAAACATCTCCTTCGACGTTGGACGACCTACATGAGACGGCACAAACAGAACAACCAATCATCCATGATTGACTCTGGCTATCGCCGCCAATCCTTCTTTGAAACCACTGTTAATCTTATGACGGCCAACCTTACAATATGTCAAGGGCTAATGGTAACCCCAATTCTAGCATAAACTTCATACGCCTTTCATCGATACATATGTATGTCCAACCTTGACAACTAGGCCTTTCAACGATATCCAGGGTACTCAACCTACAACCGGTCATTTTGGCGCCCCTATCGCACTCCTGATTTGAGCCTGCTAGAACTTACCACAATGATAATCTCTCGGCCTTTGCATCTCTAGTTATCCATCCTAACGAAGTTTCATAGCTCAAGCAACATTCTCAAGCAACCATTATTCAACAACTCAAGAACTTTGAGTTGCCACCTTCTTTATTGTTCTGCACCGATCAACGAATACATTCAACACTTTGAATATTCCTACTTGAATTCTCCTCGAAGTTATCACCAACCTCGAACCAAAGAAACATCAATTAAGGTCCGAAACAATCCAAAGCATCACATCGATTTGTTAAAGGAAAAAAATCACGGCACTCGTACTCTCTACCACAACATTTAAAAGCATTGCTGAAAATTCATCCCGACCGACCAGAATAGGACCGACCCACCCCCTTTGGACTGACCCAACCCAGTTCCTCCCTGGCTTCAAAACTCGACCGACCCGATCCCACTCGATCGACCCGATCAAGACCGACCCTCCTACTGACTTAGGATCGACCCAAAGCCACAACTTCAATCCCTCTCGTCTCATACGACCAAAAACTCCCCTTTGGACCGACCCACTCCAGACCGACCCATCCAGCTCTACATGACCGACCCTCATGCTTCAAACCAGGACTTCAGACCGACCGACCCTCTTATGACCGACTGATCCTCTTCAAACCGACCTAAACGAAAATGATACTGAACCGACCTGACTTGTTTTCCAAGACATGCTTTTGGACAGACCTCACTTGGCCTTCTTGCTCGACCAAACCCCTGTTCGACCCTAGGCTCGCTCGACCGACCAGAGCCTCTTACGATCGACCCTTCCATTTCTGCTCTGACCGAACTGCTCCAAGCCGACCTACCTCCTAATTTGTTCCCTAAGATAGAATCCTCTGACCGACCAGAACCTGAGCGACTGACCAGCATCCCCATGCACGACCCAAAACTTGCAATCTCCAATTCGAGCCCAATCTTGACCAAAACTTCTCTAATCGAATGAATCGACAAAACATGCTCAACCAATTCACCAAATACAACCATAAACATGTCATTATATTAGTAACAACATGATTATGATGATTATCACTAAAATGATGTAAATTTCACCACAACCACTAAAATGAACATATGATCAAAACGATGGATATATAAGCATACGAAATGTCATAGAAGTATCTGGTTTAAATTTGCTAAATTAGACCATAAGGTGATTCATATGAAAATGGACATATAATGGTGCAGATCTATGGTAAAACACTTGAGCTTGATGAAAAACATGATCAAACATTCATAAACTTCATTGAAATCATGTGAGAGATGCAAATCACTCATCAATTCTCCCAAACAAGCAAAAATCAATGCAATAATATCCCGGATAGAAAGTAATTTGAACCAAACCCCTTAATCCGATGAATTCCTTCTTAAATTGATGTAGATTTAGCCTCCAACGGTGTAGATCTTTTATTTCCTTCCTTATAATTTGATTTTTAATGGTGGAAAGGTGTTAGAGGAAGGAGGAACATAGACCACCTAATGAGAGATTAGAGAAACTAAAACAATTTTCATACCTCCCACCCCCCATTTATACCCTTCCACTAGCCCACTAATGGGCCTTCCCAAATCAGCCCATTGTGGCTCTCCAAACCTGAACAACCAATTGAAAAACCTTAAAACAACGATTCCTCTCGAACCGCTAAGCCAAATATTTAATATAACCACTCTATGGAAAGGCAATTATCATTTCCTTTTCAATTGCACAGGTCTCACCACCTGATTCGACCTGAGTCAAAAGTTATGCCCTATACAAAACTAATAGGGGCAAAATGGTCATAAACAAAATCAGTAAAATTTATGGATATGTCTCACATCCCCATAAGCAACATATTAAAATATGAGAATAATCCAACCTTCAGGGAATAAAATAAAAATATTTTACGATCTTCTAATATGTAAAATGTGGGCTGTTACATTCTTCGCCTCTTAAGAGTTTCGCCCCCAAAATTCCAAGCTGCCACGAAAATTCTGCATGCCTATCATTTATGAGAACCCAATTCTATCATCCAAACTAGCAACCATAAGCCATGCATTGATAGTCTTATCCTAGCACAGGGAATTCTATCAAATAACCAAAAGATACAACGATATAACGATGATACGATATCAAAGAGTCCTACCGACGAAGAGTTCTGGATGAGTCCCCCTCATGCTTTCTTCTGTTTCCTACGTACAATCGTCTCCATCTTCACTCCATTGTACCTTGACTAGCTTAACTGTCTTCCTCCTAAGTTGTTTTGTGTCATTCCCCACAACATGAAGCGGCTTACGAGGTTTCCCAACTGCGGTGTCTACTTCTAGGTCTTCGTTCTTGTGACGACTCGAACTTCCCTGTGAAGGAAAGAACGAATTGCTTTGAGGACAAGACGAATCGGAACACAAACAGAACACTTCATTGCTTATTACAACAATTCCATCAGAATACAAGAATATACAGAGTATGAATTAATATTATACATCAGAGAAATATCAGAGATTTAAATACATTACTGCAGCGAAAAAATAATACAATACACAACTGAAAGAGATATACAGATACAGAGCTTTCCGGATATCATTCCAGCTGTAAACCAAGTTCCTATGAATACAAATCTGCAAAACCAAAACTACTAGCTGCCGTGTGGAAAATAGGGGCACCCAGAGTTTAGGTTAAAACATAAACTCCAGGTCAGTCATGTGACCGGTGTGAGAATTAAAATAGTTATTTAAAACTTTTCTTTTAAAGAGAGTAATTCAAGGGACCATGCTGTATAGCACGGAACGGGTTTCCTACCGAGAATACCAGTGCATAGACTAAATAGTGCAATGCTTTTTGTAAAAATGAAGCTATTATAAGACTCAGGTCTCATCACACAATGCAACGCAAGCCGGAGGATAGAGTTTTACCGTATAATAGCCAAACATGCGTGGTACATTTAAAACAAATCATTTGATACTATTATAAGTGTATAGTGTCAAAACAACTTCAAATATAAATGTATCAATCATAGACGGCATAGTATCCCATGCTACTATGTCGCTATAGTAGGCTCTACAAATAAAACCAACATATCACGTATTGGAAATTGGATTACCGTCAAGAGTCGAGGCAAGGGGCAAGCACCTCTCCATTCGAGACACTCTAGCAAATGTCTCTGGACCACACACAACGATCCTTGGAACCTCCAAGGCCGGTCCTCTCTTACTTTTGAGGATTAGTATTCTTGAACACACGTTTCCCGGTCCTATCAGTCCTATATCCGAGGCGCCTCGCATCCAACAACCACATAGGTAAAAATAATATAAATGTCAGGGCTGGTAGGTCACTGACATCACCCATAGCTAGAAAGAAACATCGTGCACTCCTTGGGTCCTTATCGCGTTTTTGACTCATACCGAGGTGTGAGGCTCGCGAATTAACGTCATACACAAAGCTATGCCACACAGGCCGTGCTTTGATCATCAACCACAAGACTTTGCTTTTTAACATAAGCCTTCATCATCTGCCATTTAGGCAAGCCACACAGGCAATTCACTCCATGCGACTGATCTCCATCGATATACAACCTCTGAGCTCGTATGTAATAACCCATAAAATCTGAGCCAATTTAAAAATTTTATTTTGGCAATTTTAGTGGAATTTGAATATTTAAAATGAATTATTTTAAATAATAGCGACGAGAAATTTAATTTGAATAGAATTCGAACGTATATATTTATATAGATCGTCGTTAGAATATAAATAATTTATTTATAATTATAAAAGGAATTGAAAATGGCACGGTAGTTCGATAATTCGATTTCAAAGTTCAAATGGATGTACAGGATTCAAAATAAACTGGATTTTAGCGAAACCAAAAATATTAGAATCTAATTGAGAATATCTTTCCAACGAATCCGAAAAATCGAAATTTCATAGCTGGAATCAAAAGTTACGTCCAGTTGAAAATTCAGAATGGTCGCTATGGAATTCGGGCCCTTAAAAATAGAAATTTTGCAAACGATCTCGGTTTTCGATGAAACCACTTTTGTTGGATCCGAGATGTCAAATTATTACTAGGTTTCAAAATTCATAATTTTTCGAATCAATATGTGAGCGTGGCAAAGGAAAACGCGTTTGACCAGTTTTAGTTGATTTTAATCAACTGGAAAATGGCCATCTTTCAAACGGTCTCGGAATTGGACGAAATTAATTTTGTTAGGACCGTATCGTCAATACGAAGTTAGAAAATATTTTTCGGGGATTTTTCGAGTTAGTATGTGGCCCCGGTAAATTGAAATGCGCGTTCAAATTCAATATATAGAGTTATATGTTGATTTTAACGAAAACTGGTCGAAATAATCGAATCAGCTTACGATACATATCCCATTGTGTTCGGAATGGGGGTAATTAGCTAGAGACGACAAGCGGTGGGTCTCATTTTGAGATCGAAATAAAAAGTTGCTTTTTGAATTAATTTAATAATAAAATATATATATTTATATAAACTATACCCCTACCCCTTCTCCTTCTATACCGTTCATTTCAGAATAAAAAAAAAGAGGGAAAAAGGGTATCGCGCCCCCTATACACCGCCGCCCTCCACCCTGGCGCCGCCGCAGGCCAGGCGCCGCCTCCCCCTTCTTCCCCTTCTCCTCCTCTTCCCCAATCTCCTTCCTCCACCTGCGCAGCCTCTCGTTCTTCCTCTCCTCCCCTGAAACCAGTCGATACATCCGCCGTGTTCCCCTATCCCGTCGCCGCAGGTTGCCCGACCAAACCCCGATCCTCCAGCCTCCGGCTGTGTAACGACCCGCATTCTACGCATCGGAGGATCGTAGAATATTTATTTCTTTCCCATATGAAGTTGTATGGTCATGTAACCTTGGGAAACATCTATTAGAGTCATTTCCCATGTTCATGATTTTTGTTGATTTTTAAATGACCATTTTGCCCCTAGTTGATCTTGTTTTAGCCATAACTTTTGATTGGAAAGGAATTTTGACCTGAAACCACTTCCATTAGATTCGTTTGATGGTTTACCCTTCCGTAGAATGGTCATAATAGCCAAACGGACTTACCGTTTGGGAGATATGGCTGAAATGAGGTTTGGAAGGTGAAAAACTGCTTAATCGGGCCAAATAGGGTGATTAGTGAATAGGCCCATGATCCATTTCGGGATTAGGGTTATGGGGAGGCTGAGATGAGTTAGAGAATCATTCCATTTCAGTTTTCTAGCCTCCACTTATCATCAAGGAACCCTAAAAATGGCCTCCAACCTCTAAATCACCTCTAAATCATCTTTTGATCAAGGATTAAGCTTAGCAACATATAATCAAGGGAGATCTACACCAAATCAACATTGGAGCTGCTGTTTAGCATTAGAATTCGCATCAAATCAGAGATTTATTTCAGATCTTAGTTTATTTGTGGCTAAGGTGAGTGATTTGCATAGTTTTGCACTAATTATGGCTAATTAAGGGTAATTAGTGTTAATTAGCGAATTTAAACATGATAAAATCCGGGAAAAATATTCATAAATTCTTAAATGATGTTTTAGACCTCTGATATGAATTTGGGTTAGTTTGGTTAAGTTTTGTTAATCCTATCATTAGTTTCACCTAAACATGCTTAAGGGGAAATATGGGGTTTTGGGTATATTTGATCCATTTTAACCTATCATGTTGATGTTTTGATGTTTGTGGTTGATTATGCATGTTGCTATGACTGTATGATATGCTTTGTGATTGATTTCAATAGTTAGAATGGTCGAAAACGTCATCGAATGGCGTAAACACTTGCTGGAAAAGTTCAGAAAATAGTGCAGGATCGGATCGGATATGGTGGCTCGGATCGGATAAGTTGAACTGGGCAAGGGATTCGATCGGATCGGAACCTGACACTTGAGAAAACTGGCAAAAAGGAAGGCCACACTAATTGGACTAGGATCGGATCGGATAAAGGAGGAGGGATCGGATGGGAGCACGTGAAGAACGAGGGAGCTGATCGGAGCGGGAGCACGAACTGGATAGGAGATGGCAACTCGACCCGACCTGAAGAAGGACACCCGACCCGAACCGACACAACGCTGCGAACCCGAACCGAACCGCTACAGGGGGAGACAACACACCGACCCGACTCAGAATGGACACCCGACCCGAACAGATGGCTTGAAGAGGAACCCGACCCGACCCAGTATTGACCAATAACCCGAGATGCAAAGGTAGCCCAATATGGGAAGTTAGAGCTCAGGATCCAATCGGGAACCGACGGGTTCACTTCATGGTTGGGTTTTGCTACGGGACGTGTGCTAAGGAGTTATCGACGTTCATAACTTCGATTCACCACTAAAAATGGATGATGGGCTACTTATCAGTGCAGTAGAGTCATTATGACTCGAGGGGCAAGGTGATGGTCGCAAGACTACGTTATCAGTGCAGTAGAGTCATTACGACTCGAGGGGCAAAGTGATGCGTAGTAAGACTATGAGCCAGCGCAGATGGGTGAATAACTCCATGGGGCAAGTGGACATAGTAATGGATTAGTAAGGCTATAAGCCAGCGCAGATAGGGTGAATAACTCCATGGGGCAAGTGGACATAGCGAAGGATTAGTGGCTACGTTATCAGTGCAGTGAAGCCATTTATGACTTCATGGGGCAAAGTGATCGTAGCAAGGATGGGTGATCGAAGTGGTGAATATCGTATGCTTTACGCACTGAGTGAGAGATGTGAGGATGGTTACTATGCTTGATTGTTTTCCATCATTATGACATGCACACCCCCACCTCCGTATCTTTACACCTTTTGATATGGCACCTTAGAGTGTTGTACAGTATGTAGTGCTAACTCTTTGGTTGCAGGTCCAGGTTCAGGTATGCTTTAGTCTACCTGTTATTGTTCACTTTAGATGCTTATCGCTCATACCAGGCTTTATGTCTAACCCAGAGTTTTATGTCTCCTCTTATTACTCTGGGTGCTCACACGAGCAGACTAGAGACAGGTTAGCTGGTGGTGCGCGAGTAGCTGATTCGGAGGCGGGCAGGAGGCTTCCACGTATGATATATAGATATTCTCCCTGTGTCGTTGGTGGTCGCTACTTGGGCATTAGTAGTGTACCTCCTTTATCTTGCTTTTGCTTTGAGACAGTTTGAAAAGTTGTAATAATGTTTAACCTTGGATCATAAGTTGTACCTACATTTTCCGCTGCTATGTTAGTTGTTTCAGCTTATGCACTGTCTCACCTGTTTTATGTCAAGTATGTTATTATTATATTTTATCCTATGCGCTGTGAGACATTCTACAGGTTCCTTGATTAGTTCATTTTCTTCTTCCTTTTTCCTTCTGACGACCCGTTCCGTGCTAATTGGACATGTGTACAGCGCACCTTTGGAGTAAATGTCAGTTGGTGCGGGACGGGCCGTCACACTTGGTATCAGAGCTCTAGGTTGCGTAGTTAACCTAGGGAAAGACACTAGGGAGAGATAGTACGTATATGAGAGCGCGTATTTGTGATTACTTTGGTTTTCAAAAGCTATATATATATACTCTTGGTAGTATAAGAATGAAGTCGCACTGCACTAGCACCACTATGGGGTCGTTAATCGTTTCCCTTTTACAGATTGACGATGAGTCGAGACACGAGAGGTGCTGGTAGAGGGACCAACCATGGGAATGCCACTGACATGAGGGCGATGTTTACTAACCTCATGAGAGACATGCTTAGAGAAGTGCAAGGGGCAGTTCCCAATCCCGGAGTTGGTGTTGGCCCAGTAGTGCAGGCGCCTAGGGTCGATTTCGCCAAGTTGTGCAAAGATTACACTAACCTTGGTGGGAAGCCGTTCCACGGGACGGAGTCGGCTATAGATGTTCAAGATTGGATGGATAGCTGTGATCGTATCTTTGATGACTTGGGTCTTGAGGATGCGATGAAGAGAAGGCTAGCGTCTCGTCAGCTGCAAGGGCGAGCGATGAATTGGTGGAATTCCATTAGAACAGCTACTACAGAAGATCAGGTTACTTGGGATCAGTTCAAGGCTTGCTTTAGCGAGAAATTCATTCCAGCTGCCCAGAAGTCAGTGTTGTTTATGAGATTCTTGGAACTCAAGCAGAGTGGAAGGGCAGTTTCTGGCTATATTGCTGAGTTCGACACTTTGTTGAAGTATGGACTATCTCTTATCGATACTCCTGAGAAGAAGAATGAGAAGTTCATTACTGGTTTGGATGGATACTTGGGGGAAAGGCTTATCAACTACATCGATGAGACTTTTGAATCGATCGTGGGGAAAGCTTTGAGATCAGAGAGTCTTTACCCTAAGACGATGACTGAGGCTGCATCTGCAGAAGGGCCAAAGCCGCAAGCAGGCGGTGGAGGCAAGAATAACTCTCAGAATAAGAGGAAGCAGGACCAATCTAAGGGTGGCTAGAAAAAGAGCAAGAAAGATGTTGAGTGCTTCAGCTGTGGTAAGAAGGGCCATTATGCTAAAGAATGTCGGGCCAAGCCAGCGGAAAGGAAGTGCTACAATTGTGGTCAAGTGGGACATCATAAGGATAAGTGTCTGCAACCTCTTGAGGAGAAGCAGATTGTGAAAGCATATGCTATTGATGTTGTTCCTTCTTCGTCGAATGCCCCAACTGCGGCGGAGAAAGGAAAGAATGTTGTTATTCAAGGTATGCTTTCTATTCACACTACACCAAAACAACCAATTTGACACACCCGGATTCTGAGATTTGATATGGTTTTAAGCCGTATCAAATTTGATTGGGCTTATAACCGTATCAAAATTCAGTTGCTACCCCTCAACCGATCCACACCTTCCTTATCCCTTAAGATCCAACCATAGATCGCAAGAGGTTTGGATCGGTTCATATAATATGGTCTTTAGCCGTATCAAAACGCAGCGATAATTTTCCTTCTTAATTTTTTTTCGTCCCTCCCTTCCTTGCTTCTTTCATTTTAGCCGATTTCCCAATCTCAGTAAATCCAATTTCCAAATCTCAGTCAATGACAAATCTTAAATCAGACTCATATTTCAGATGGCTTTTCCCCTGATTATCAGTCATCTCAGCAACATGCAAGACGATTAGGGTTCTCAGCTCAAAATTACGGAAATCTTTTGGCAGCTCCTTAAGATCTGAATTCATCGCTACATGCTAAGGGAAGGACATATCGAAACCAAGGTAATTCATCAAGCCCAGATCTTAATTCAATGTCTGATTTTCCAGATCTGGTGTCGAAAGATAAGGCATTTACCAATTCTATGGAACCCTAATTATTACTGTTGTTGCAGTCTAAATTTGAATTGGAGTTGGCTGCGAGGACTATATATTGTACTAACATTGATAAGAAGGTAGCCACTGGATGATTCAATTGAAACATCATAGTTTGATGCTAACACATTTTATTATATAGGTTACAGATTCTGATGTGAAAGCCTTTTTTCAACAAAACTGTGACCAGGTTGGTAAATTAATCATAAACCAGCGTTAATAGCAGTTTCTGAAAATTTTGTTAACTTGTCATATTCTTTTTGCAATTTTTTTCTTTAGGTTTCTCGCTTGAGGCTTCTTGGGGATAATGTGCACTCAACTCGCATAGCTTTTGTTGAGTTTGTTGTGTTAACCATACCTTAAACTTTTGCCATTTATAGTTTTCCTTTTATTGCGCTTTAAACATTTTTTGCTTCATACATGTCATTATAATGCATGCTGCAATAACAATATTTAATATTAGAATTTGATATACATTTTTTTCAAGTCAAACTGAATGAAACATACTTTTTGATGGCTGATTCTTTTGAGGTTTGAAGCCCAATATAATTTTTGGGTAGAGAATACTTGTGAATTTTTTGACATTCCTTTAGCATGCCTTCTCTGAAAATTTTAATGTACGCTTTGTGTCATTTACTCAGTATTTGTAATGGTAAATAATTGCATTGTCATAAACTTAACATAACTGGGTAATGCTGGAACTTTTATTGTATTACCGTTACATGGCATTCGGTGCCCGATCTTTCATTGACGACGCTGATTAGATTTTTTAAAATGGGAAAATTTACTTTACGTCTACATCCCAAGATACAACTTGATTCTGTCAACAATTTGGAACTTATCACTAAATTTCTGTTTATGTCTTATTATTATATCTTTATTTTTACTGCATTCTGAGCCTTTTAGTTTAATATATGTCTAATGTGCACGAATGTTTACAACTTCTATTATTAGATGGGTGTGGGTTTATACAAAAAATATACCAAATAAAGCACATTTTTTGATGACCAGTTTTTTCTAAACTTCAAGCCACGTATAAATTTTAGGTTCCATATGTTTGTGAATTTTCCAGGCATTCATTGCTTTGTTGGGAATGTCTCTACTGAGAAACATTTGTGTGAGCTTTTTGTCGGTTCTTTAAGGAAGAACTTAGCGTTAACTTGGTCGATGTAACTTAAGTTGTACTGTGTATCCTATATAATCAATATGGAACCTAAACTGTTATATGTTTTTATTTAAGCATTACACGAACAATCAACTTGGAGCATACTTTTGGTATAATTCTGGGTTAAATTCCTTCAAGAAAAATTAATTATTCAACCAGTTACACAAAATGATTTTGGCTTTGTGGAACACCATAGGGAATCAATTTCTTACATCCTGAAGATTAACATTAGATAGAACACATATGTATATACATATGCATCTGTCTATGGGCACACGCATGTGTGTAGAGTCTTGATTGTGTGTACGGGTCTGAATACTTAAAAGTTGTGTGCCCTTGAGCGCATTCAGAAGGTAACTTGATCTTCTGAAACATACGCGAGAAATCATGTGTCAACTAGCTAATTACTGTGCGTCTTAACTTAATGCCTGAGCCTAAACCCGAACTTAATTGCCATACCTTCTTTTTAATGTTAAGTTCTGTACAGCTTACAAGCTAATAAAAGAATATTTTACATTTTGTAAATTGGACAAGTATCGTCTCTTTTATGTTGCTTATTACACTTTTATATCATGCCATTATGGAGCCTTTTGATAATATCGTGCAACTTAGGCCCCTATCTGTTGGTATAGGTTTTATATGCCAAGTTTACGCAAACTGTTTACCTGAATATTTTTTATGTGCAGTCTGTTGAGCTTGACTGCCTTTCATTCTATTTTGATTCTGATATTGAACCTTGGCTCGCTGATAAGAAACCATGGGCTGCACTCTTCTGATTGGAGTAAGGTATATCCGGTTGGCCCATTTCTTGTTTCATCTCTTCAACTTGTCATTCAAATCATCTTTGTTAAATAGCTGAATGTATATTTAGATGTTTGAAGTTGAAAGTATGGACGGTACATTAGATGGTATACCTTCCAAAGAGCATAATTACGTCCTCCAACCTGTAACTGGAAGCTCAAAGTACACAAAGCTTAAATTAGAAGAATCCCAAGCCACTAAACAAGCCTTGCAGCAGGCAGCAGTCAGTTTGGATGATGTCACGTTATGTTTGTCTAAGGTTAAGTTATTTCACGCCTTAATGAATTCTTACATCATCACCTAGCTTCATTTATTTATCTTCACTCTTCACCAGCAAAGTGCAAGGCTTTGCACTGCAAAGCTTTGCACAACAAAGCTTTGCAGCAGCAAAGCTTTGGCAAAGCTTTGCACTACAAAGCTTGCTTGTAACACCCCACCTCCGCCAATGCCACTCTTGCAAGGACATTAGCTTTGGAGGGGCGTTAAACAAGGTAAACATGCATGCAGATATCACAAGACAGAACATATAAGTAAAACAGAGTAGTAAAGCAGCGGATAAAACTTAGAATTTCAAAACCATAGTCATGTTACAACAAAGTACTTGGTCATTATTTTCCAACAACAAAGTCTAGATAAAAGCATAAACTGAAAAACTGAAATACATAAAGTATTATCCCCAAAATGAAGTGATAAACCATAGCTAGCTCAATATCCAAAACCGTACATGAGCAAATCCAGTAAGCAAGCGGCAAAGATCCAAGCTAAGCTCCAATGTTCCCACCCTGAGAACCTGAGGGGGGGGGGGGGAAACGGAAGAAAAGAGGCGAAAGAAAACAGGTCAGTCAAAAAGACTGGTAAGCCCTACTACTATCTGTCTATGAACTAGTAAAGTTAACTGGCATGAGAAGTTGAGATGAACATAAGGATAACAACATACTGGCATGATGATTAACTAACAAGATAGATAAAGGTGTCATCGCATAATTAAGGTTAAGTTTTGCACCATGGGTGTACTAGCATTCTAACATGTCAAGTAAAAACAAGAATTGATCCCTTGGCCCAAGCTTGGCCCATCATCATGAGGTGACCTAAATTAAGGTCCAACTACACGGTCTAGTCGATCGGCTCCCTATAAGCCTAACTCGTCAAGTGTCGGTGTCATACGACCCAAACATGCAATGTAGTTAAACTGCGCTAGGTACACCCTAGGGTGTATCAAGTCCTAGGGTGTCAACCTCAGACACGAATCAAGTATGCGCAGTCTAGATCTACTGGTACCCGTGCCTGATTCTCCAACTCCGGACTATGTGCACGACCATAGTCCGCCTGGACCTACACCGGCGTACCTACTCAGCCGTCGTTTTGGTCGCTTACATGTCAGCCCAGTAATCGTGCCCCACCCTAGCCTAGTCTTAGGGTCTTATGATGCTATCAAGAGGGTTGCTGCTGAAAAGGACCACGCAACTAGGGTTTCCTTAACAGGTTAAATGTGGTTAACCCGATCCAAACGTGGATTAAATTGGTTAAGTATACCCAAGGTTCGTGACTTAACCCCGATTAACCCATCCAGCCCAAATTGATTAAGTATTCAGTGGACCATGACTTAACCCTAATCAGGAGGCATTAATTAACTTAATGTGCTTTAACCTCTCACATTAGACTTTGTTGTGGTTACTAGTTAAGTCGGGCGGGTACGGGTAGCTTTACACCACAACTTGGTCTAACCTCGGGTTCGAGCACAACATGACCAACTTCTCACATTGGGTCCTATTGTTTGTAGCCACTAGTTAAGCCGAGCGGGTCCGGGTAGATTTATGCTACAAACTCAACCCAACTTCGAGTTGGCCACACTCATATTTTCTAAGTGTCATGTCCATTATGTTTCCAAAACACAATTACAAGTTAACATATCACGTTATGTTATAAAAATCATGTTCATGTCATAATTTTACCCAACCCCAACGTAATCCCATCGTTTACATAATCGCAACAACGCATAAAGGGTAAAATAGGGAACTTGGCATAATCATGACAAAAAGGTGTTGAAGCCACAAGTTTATCATGGTGGCATATGAGATGTACATATGTTCATATACTTGCATATTGCATTGTTAGGCTTCAAAAGCATGCATAAAACCAAACTTAGCAGATGAGTGATACATGGTGATAATTGACATGTAGAAGTTGCTAGAAGTTTGCATTTAGCCTCATATGCAAGTTATCATAAGGGATATGATAACTTTCATGTTGCCAAAATGCACCCTTTGATACAAAGCTTGGAGCTTTATGCTCACAACATCAAGTTTAACTTGCATAACATAGCAACATGTGTCATACATAATGATTAAACCAACTTGCATAGCATAATGATTAACCAAACTTGCATATCATAATAATCAACCAAACATGCATATCATAGTGATCAACCAAACTTGCATATCATAATGATCAACCCCAAACTTGCATCATTCATTTAACTTTAGAGTTCAATAAAAAGAATGTAGAAAAGGGCTTACTACGCTATGAAGACACAAATGAATATTTATTATAAAGATTGAGACGAAGCCCTTATGCAAGAACCAAAATATGAAAGCCCCAATTGAAAAACCCTTGCGCCAAATCAATAAAAATCCTTGTTTTGAAATAGAAATGTTGCAACTTGACTTGAATGCAAACTAAGAACACTCATACAAGTTTGAAAGTACTTGTATGAACTCACAATCTCTCATAGAAATAGGCTTAGGAATTTTAGCATGAGAGTGGAGGCCATGAGAGGAACAAATTTGACATAGTTTAGTTGTAGGATTGAATAATGGTGATTTAGGCTAGGTTTAGGGGTCTTTTTATAGAGGATTAGGATAATATTAGCCATAGGATTAACCCTAGATTCAATCCAAGCCATCAAAGCATGTCTTGGGGTAGAAGTCAAGTGTAGGAACCATCTAGGGCCTTTAGATTAAAGCTGAACCATGAGAACCATTCAAATGCAAAATCTGCATTTGAGCGAATCGGCCCACGGGTTGACAGCCAAACACCCTGGATTAACCCCTAGTCGACCCAGCGGGCTTGGGTCGACCTCAAAAATCGGCCGGTTCGGTTATTCCCCTCTCCCAACTCGCTGTTTTGAACATTTTTGCATATTTATTTATTTAATTTTCAATTATATATATATATATATATATCAATATATATATATATATATTTCTCTGCGCAACCCATTTCACTTAATTAAGTATACTTTAATTTGTGAATTTTTATGTTCAAATTACGGGGTGTTACATTCTCCCCTCCTTAAAGGATTTCGTCTCTGAAATCTCCAAGTTAGGAAGAACGTATCCTACTATCCATCATCCATCTACTCAAAACATCATCCACGTGCAGTCATTGTCCTTAAAGGATTCTAAATGTTGTATGATCATATGCAAAGGTGTGTGTATATGTACTTATCTAATGCAAAAATCAGGCGGTTACTGATACAGTAAACCTCCTTAATGCAAAATATGTTAGTGAAATGAGTCCATATGTATGCAAATTCCTAACATAATTTATAATCTCTACATGAGTGCACATAATATTCATCCATATGCAACATCCACACGATAGCTCAACAAGTTTCATCCATGAATAAGTATAAGCACTCAGGCATATGCAACATGAAAGTGTGTGAGCCGATCTTAGTGCCTAATGTGTATCATGCATCCACGAGTATCCACGTGCAAACACTTGCAACCACTTGCAACCATCAAGCATAACATGTTTCAAATACATGTTTCAACCAAGGGTTTCTACCTAAGGTTCTCATGACAAGATCTACGAAACAAGATAAACTAGATAAACGCGGATAAAAAGAAAGATATGCTAATTAGGAAAAGAGATCGAGAATGTACCCTCAAAAAGAAATGGATAAAGCCTACGCATCTTCTCCTCGGTTTCCCAAGTTGCATCTTCGTCGGCTTCACCCCACTGAACTTTCACCAACTTGACCTCTCGATTCCTTAGCTTCTTGATCTCTGTTCCCAAGATACGAATCGGAGCTCTTCTCAAGGTTGCTTCTTTCTCTACCTCAATGTCTTCAAGAATGCTTGGTTCAACCACCTCAGCGGACTCATGTAGGCACTTTCGGAGATGCGAGACATGAAAGACATTATGCACTCCGGCTAGCTTCTCGGGCAATCCCACCTTATAGGCCATCTTTCCAATTCTCTCTATGATAAGGAAGGGTCCTACGAACCTTGGTGCCAGCTTCCCCGCTGCTCCAAAACGTACCACATTTCGCAAAGGAGAAATCTTCACGAAAACCATGTCTCCCACTTGGAATTCCAAATCTGTCCTTCACTTGTCAGCATATGATTTCTGTCTATCTTGGGCCGCTTTCATCCTTCTTCTTACTAATTCAACTTTCTTGGATGTGTCTCATATCATATCGGGCCCAAGTATAAGTCTATCTGTTGTCTCCCACCAACAAGATGGTGACCTACACGGCCTCCCATATAAAGCTTCAAATGGTGCCATTCCTATGCTAGCTTGATAGCTATTATTATAAGCAAATTCTACAAGAGGAAGGTGGTCTTCCCAAGTACCACCGAAGTCGAGAACACAAAGCCTCAAGAGATCTTCTAGCACTCTATTCACCCTTTCGGTTTGGCCATCCGTCTAAGGGTGATAGGCTGTACTCAAATTCAATCGCGTACCCATCGCTTCTTGCAAACTGTTCCAGAACTGGCTAGTGAAAATCGGGTCACGATCGCTAACTATGCTAGAAGGAACTCCATGCAACCGCACTATTTCTCGGAGATAAATAGACGCCAGCCCTGATGCGGTCCTCTTGCTCTTTACTGGGATGAAGTGAGCACTCTTCGTAAGTCTGTCAACTATGACCCATATGCTTGTGTTCCCTCTCCTTGACCTAGGCAATCCATCCACAAAATCCATAGAAATACTCTCCCACTTCCATTGTGGGACCTCCAATGGATGTAATAGCCCACCTGGTTTCTTTGACTCGGCCTTCACTTGTTGGCACACCATGCACCTTGAAACATACTCTGCCACATCTTTCTTCATTCCATCCCAAAAGAAACTGCGCTTCATATCTCTATACATCTTATCTCCTCCTGGATGTGTAGTCATCTTCGAGTGATGCGCTTCTTTAAGAACTCTATGGACCAAATCTCCCACCCGAGGAACACATAATCTCCCATCATGCCTTAGCCATCCTTTATCATCAATAGTATATCTGGCAAGGTGACTAGACGTCTCATCCCGAATCAACTTGTCCATAACTTCGACTATCTGTGGATCTTCCCTCTGCGAAGCCCCAACTTGATCAAGAAGTGTGGGTCTAAGCTCAAGGGATGCTAATGAACCCGTCATCAACTCAACAGCCGTCGTGAAATCAAAGGTTGCCAAGAATTCCAAGTTCTTCATCTCAATGAACAAGGGGCTTAAAGTCAATCTCCTTCTACTTAGTGCAACCGCCACAACATTACCCTTGCCAGGGGTATAAGCTATCTCGAAGTCATAAGATGCCAAAAATTCCATCCACCTTTGCTGCCTTAGATTCAGATCTTTTTGCGAGAAGAGGTATTTGAGTGACTTGTGATCAGTATACAACTCAAACCTTTCACCTAGAAGATAGTGGCGCCAGGATTTGAGTGCAAAGACGATCGCCGCTAACTCCAAATCATTAGTGGGATAGTTCTTCTCATGAACTTTAAGTTGCCTACCCCCATAACATATCACTCTTCCCTCTTGCATCAGAACAGCTCCTAACCCCGTGCCACATGCATCTGTGTACACGGTAAACATCTTACCACTATCGGGTAATGCCAAAACTGGAGCTGAGGTAAGGGCTCTTTTGAGCTTTTGAAAAGCAAGATCACACTCCAAGTCCCATGCAAAGACTAAGTTCTTCTTTGTCAACTTAGTGAGAGGGGCCGAAATCTTAGCGAAGTCTCTGATGAACTTCCTATAGTAGCCCGCCAAACCGAGAAAGCTTCTTACTTCGGTCTCATTCCTAGGAGTCTTCCAATCTTGAACCACAACCACTTTCGCGGGATCCACCGCTATGCCTTGCTTAGAAACTATATGTCTAAGAAACCGAACTTCCCTTCTCCAGAAATGACATTTGGAGAACTTGGCTTTCAACTGATGCGCTCTAAGCGTATCCATCACTTCCTTGGGATGTCTGGCATGTTCTTCCTCGTCCTTTGAGAAGATCAGAATATCATCCACGAAGACAACAACAAACTTGTTGAGGAACTCCCTGAACACCCTACTCATCAAGTCTACGAAGTAGGCGGGTGCATTAGTCAATCCGAATGGCATGACAAGCCATTCAAAGAATCCATCCGGAGTCCTAAACGCAGTTTTATCAATGCTATCCTCAGCTACTCTAAGCTGATGGAATCCGGTGGCTAGATCGAGCTGAGAGAAAACAGAAGCACTGAAACACCCCACCTCCGTTAGGCTCACTCTCAAAGGGAATGCCCTAATTTTGGTGGAGGTTTATAAGTATAAGTCACAGATATACAAGACAGATATAATAACACATATTATTGAACAACGGAAAACAACAACTTTTATTTCTTCAACATACGTGTTACACAAACCATGCCATAATACTTCCCAAAATCATAACTGTCTTGATTACATTATTTAAAGAAGCATGAAGAAAACATAAATAAACTGCAAAAGTCCCCTAATTGCTGTCCAAAGCCATAGTCCAAAACGAAAAAGATCCAAGCAATACATTCTTTCTCTTCAAGCTGGATGTGAAAACTGATCAAGCTGCGGTATTCCCTCCCTGAGAACCTGGGGGGGAACGAAAGAAAAAGAGGCGAAAGGAAAAAGGGTCAGTCATAAAGACCGAGTAAGTTCTAGTGACTTTCAGTGTAGAAACGGTTAAAACAACCTGTCATGTATGAACTGGAACTAAACTTAAGAATGGTGTCAAGGTAAACAAGATAGACTAAGGTGATCAGGATAAGTCAAGACAAGTCAAGTAAAGCATCACATGTTCGAGATTCGTTGCATCGACTGTACTAGTATACTAAGCCCATATCATAAGTTAATCACGAAATAAATCCCACGGCCCAATGTCATGAAATGACCCTGAAACGGGGTCTGACCCGAGTACGGGGTCCTACGGAGCGATTATCTAGTCGATCGGCTCCCTACAAGTTCTAGCTCGTCAAGTGTCCGTGTCATACGGCTAATCACGAATGTAGTCACCTGTGCTGGGTCCACCTTCGGGTGTATCAGCCCTAGGGTATCAACCCCTGACACGATTCAAGATGCACAGATAAATCTACGGATACCCAGTGTCTGCCCCGGAATACGTGCACGATCGTAGTCCACCGAACCTACACTGGCATACCCCATTGCCGTCGTTCACCTCTTACAATCAACCCAGTAATCGTGCCCCCACCCGGCCTAGCCCCAGGGTACCTTGATACATCTAGAGGGTTACTGCTGAAAGGGGTCGTGTCTAGGGTTTCGCCTAACAGATTAGGTCATGTAGTTCGTGACCTAACCCGCCTAACAGATTAAGTCATGTAATTCGTGACTTAATCCTTTTCCAGTCTAGTCATGTCAAGATGGTTAAGTATGTCATTTCAGTTCACGACTTAACCCGTCTACGTGTCATGTCAAGTTGGCTAAGTGTTGTCGTTTTCAAGTTCATGACTTAGCCCTACAAATCGTGTTCAAGTTGGTTAAGTTGTCTTTTCATGTTCATGACTTAACCCTAATTGGCATTAATTGATTCGTTAATGCACTGAACCACTCACATTGGATCCTATTGTTCGTAGCCACTGGATTTGCCGGGCGGTTCCGGGCAGGTTTACGCTACGAACTCAACCCAACCTCGGGTTTCAAGCGCGATGTGACCAACTACCCACATTGGATCCTATTGTTTGTAGCAACTGGATTTGCCGGGCGGTTCCGGGCAGATTTACACTACAAACTCAACCCAACCTCGAGTTGGCCACTTTCTTGTTTTCTAAAGTCATGCCCATGTTCTTATCAGATTTTGTGCTATTTCCATAGCATGTTCATATGTCAATTTCGTGCCTAACTAAGGCATGTTTTAAGGTCAAGTTATGGCATGGTTCAAGTCAAGTTTTCGTGCCATATTTCATGTTCTACTTATGCCAAATTTCACAGTTTGTGCTTATAATTAATTCAAGTTTTGCCTATTCTACCCAATCGTATCCCCAACGTATATAAACATACTTCGTTCACAAGCATAAACAATTCAAGAGATAAAGGGGAATAACACTAAACATGTGATATGCATATGTGACAATTCCAACATCACTTTCATAATAAACAGGTTATAACATATCACATAGTTTCAATACTAGCATGATGATAATTTGGCATAGTAATGATTCCAACTTAATTTAACATGATGATTTTAACTTTACATCATAGGCATAATAATAATCATTGCGGCATAATAATAATCTTATTACAAACACGAAACATTAAAGGCATATTAATCCTAATAGGCATAGTGGATTCCAATTTAGCATTTTTATCATAATAATTCTCATAAACATAATGATTCCAATTTATCATAATGATTCTCATCTAACATTATAAACATAATGGTTCCAACTTAGCATTTTTTAACATAATGATCCTCAACTAACATTATAGACATAATGATTCCAATTTAGCGTTTTTAGCATAATGATTCTCAACTAACATTATAAACATAATGGTTCTAATTTAGCATTTTAACATAACGATTCTCAACTAACATTATAGACATAATGACTCCAATTTAGCGTTTTTAACATAATGATTCTCAATTAACATTATAGACATAATGATTCCAATTTAGCGTTTTTAGCATAATGATTCTCAACTAACATTATAAACATAATGATTCCAATTTAGTGTTTTTAACATAATGATTCTCAATTAACATTATAGACATAATGATTCCAATTTAGCATTTTTAACATATCTAACATTACAAACATAACAATTTCAACTTTTCATCATAGCCTAGCAATACCCAGTTTTTCATTAATCATGATGGGTATATTAACATCGCAGGCATAATTCCATCAATAGTCATAGCCATGGTTTAATTAGCACCATAGGCATGGTTTAATCAACATAAAGATTTCGATAAACATAGTGATTTCATGGACATGTATTAGTCCAACTTGCCAAACAATTAAGCCCAAGTGATTCATAACAACATCAAAATCATGACAAGTTTAACTTGCAACGTTGCCATAGCAATATCCCCAAATTATAATTCAAAGATAAACAATATAAACTATGGATTAACAATAGTTCATAAATCCGGTTTCAATTCATGGCATGTCCATATTGTTTTAGCGTTTTTGCCTAAAAAGTAACATAGAACTTACAATATGAAGCAAATAACCCAAATAAAAATTCCAAATCAAATAGTCCCAAATTCGTTGTTTAAGGCGTCGTAGTTGTTGTAGCTTCTAGTTGTAGCCTTCAAGAATCGTCCTCCATCTTCTATAATCTTATTCTTTGTAAAAAAAATTCCAGAGCTCTAGGTTTAATGGCGGCGGCCTGAGGCTAAAATGAGATAGTATGATTTAGGCTAGGTCTTAGGTCCTTTTTATAATGTTTGTGAGTTGTTTTAGACCGTCGATGGAGCTTGATTCAATAATAGCCGTTCGTTTGAAGGAGAGACCAACCAGGAGCTGACATCTAGCCCTAGTGACAAGGCAAGGCTCAGAAAATCGACCAAACACAAACCAGGCCAGCCAGGGTGGGCTGGGTTCGACCTGGCTCTGGGCCAGGTCGACAACCCAGTCGACACCGTGTCGACTTGGCAGTCGACACGGGTGTCGAAAGCCTTGTCGACCTCTAGCCCAGGTCAACTGCCAAGTCGACCTGGGTGCCTTAGGCGGGAATTTTCCCGCCCTGGCCAATTGGGCCCGATTTTGAATTTTAAACTTGTTTTTCTGAGCTTCTTTCGTCTGTTTGAATTTTAAACTGAATTCTGAAACTTCCGGGGCCATATCTTGGTCATACGGACTCCGATTTTCGAAAACTCGGACTCTATTTCGCGTATTTTTTCGAGACGAACACAATGGCGTATCCCGTTTCCCTTATTTCTTTGATTTGAAATTAATTATACATTAATTCGTGAAGCTTAATGTTATAGAATTCACGGGGTGTTACATTCTCCCCCACTTAAAAGGATTTCGTCCCCGAAATCTTCAAGTTCAGGAAGAATGTACATCCTAACATCCAAACATCCATCTACTCATCCATCAAACACGAGCATCCATTGTCCTTAATAAAAAAAACTTCTAATGCTTTATGATCATATGCGAAGTGTGTGTATATGTTCCTTAGCTAATGCTAATGATCAGGCCTGATTGATCTTCTAAATGCAAAATATGTTTAGTGAAATGAATCCAATATGTATGCAATTTTTTTCCTATTATAATTCATAATTTCTACATGAGTGCTCGAACATTCAATCATATGCAACAACCAAATGATGGCACAACCAAGTTTCCAAAATAAACACTCATGCATATGCAACATGAAAATGTGTCTGAGCCGATCTAGTGCCTAATGTGTGTTCATGCATCCACGAGCAACCACTTGCGACCACTTGCAACCATTTCGCAACCATAACATGTTTCAATTACATGTTTACATCCAAAAAGATTCTAACTATGGTTCTCAAGATAGGATCGAGGAGAGAAATAAGATAAAACAAAGCATCTAGAATAGGTTAACGATGTACCGCCAGAAGGTCCGGTCTGCTTCTCAGGGCAGTCTTTGCTGATGTGTCCAGTCTTCCCACAATGGAAACATTTACCTTGCTTTCTCTTCCTCTTTCTACAATCCTTGGCTATGTGCCCTTCCGTACCACAGTAATTGCATTTCCTTTTATCGCGTGAGTTGTTGTTCTTGCCTCCCTTCTCGGAGTCTACCTTCTTATTCTTAGAATCGTTAGGCTTGACCTCTTTCTTCCCTTGAGAGTTTTCTGCCTCTGTCTCCTTCTTGCCCTTATCTTCCTCGTTCAGCAATGCCATCTGCACCAACCTTTCGTACGTATCTCCCATGGGTATATGGGTCATGGCCAAACTGTGTAATGGCTCATTCAACCCTTTGACAAAGCGGAGAGCCTTTTTGTGCGGGGTGTTGACTAGGTCTAGTCCGAACCTAGCCAGCTCGTCGAACTGATTAACGTACTCTTTGACTATCATATTTCCTTGCTTAAGAAATAAAAATTTCTCCAACTGCAAACTCCTTTCGGCTTCTGAGAGAAATTTAGCCTCAAACCTTACCCTAAATTCCTCCCATGTTTCCACTGGTCTTTCTGCATTAGTGACTTCCCACCAGTAGGAAGTCTCGCCCTTTAGTAGCCACACTGCCAGTTGTACTTTCTGCCTATCTTCTACCTCAAAGATGACGAATAAGTCCTCGGTTTCTTTCAGCCAATTTCTAGCTGCCACGAAGGACTCCGTTCCATGAAAGTCCTTTCCTCCCATAGCCTTAAAATCTTTACATATCTTAGCAAAAGTGTTTCCCCGCGGAGGAGGTGGAGGAAGAGGTGTTGCTGCAGCTGGATGATTTCCTGCAGCTGGGGGAGGAGGAACGGTAGGACCTGGCTGGGTGGCCCTTGCTTCTAAGAATCGTCTAAACCAACCAGGTATTGGTACACCCTCTGGCAAGTTAAGTTCTTCGGACATGCTGAAACAAGAAGGATAGATTCAAAACGAAGGATAAGAGATAGTACCTATGGCTTTGGGGGACTTTGCCTTTTTAAAATAAAATAATATTTTATCTTTTAAAAATGCTTCTTTAAATTTTCTTTTGAAAATAAATTTTCAAAACTTTTTATCTTATCTGGCAAACCTATGCTCTGATACCAAGTGAAACAACCCACCTCCGTTAGGCTCACTCTCAAAGGGAATGCCCTAATTTTGGTGGAGGTTTATAAGTATAAGTCACAGATATACAAGACAGATATAATAACACATATTATTGAACAGCGGAAAACAACAACTTTTATTTCTTCAAAATACGTGTTACACAAACATGCCATAATACTTCCCAAAATCATAATTGTCTTGATTACATTATTTAAAGAAGCATGAAGAAAACATAAATAAACTGCAAAAGTCCCCTAATTGCTGTCCAAAGCCATAGTCCAAAACGGAAAAGATCCAAGCAATACATTCTTTCTCTTCAAGCTAGATGTGAAAACTGATCAAGCTGCGGTATTCCCTCCCTGAGAACCTGGGGGGGGGGGGGGGGACGAAAGAAAAAGAGGCGAAAGGAAAAAGGGTCAGTCATAAAGACCGAGTAAGTTCTAGTGACTTTCAGTGTAGAAACGGTTAAAACAACCTGTCATGTATGAACTGGAACTAAACTTAAGAATGGTGTCAAGGTAAACAAGATAGACTAAGGTGATCAGGATAAGTCAAGACAAGTCAAGTAAAGCATCACATGTTCGAGATTCGTTGCATCGACTGTACTAGTATACTAAGCCCATATCATAAGTTAATCACGAAATAAATCCCACGGCCCAATGTCATGAAATGACCCTGAAACGGGGTCTGACCCGAGTACGGGGTCCTACGGAGCGATTATCTAGTCGATCGGCTCCCTACAAGTTCTAGCTCATCAAGTGTCCGTGTCATACGGCTAATCACGAATGTAGTCACCTGTGCTGGGTCCACCTTCGGGTGTATCAGCCCTAGGGTGTCAACCCCTGACACGATTCAAGATGCACAGATAAATCTACGGATACCCAGTGTCTGCCCCGGAATACGTGCACGATCGTAGTCCACCGAACCTACACTGGCATACCCCACTGCCGTCGTTCACCTCTTACAATCAGCCCAGTAATCGTGCCCCTACCCGGCCTAGCCCCAGGATACCTTGATACATCTAGAGGGTTACTGCTGAAAGGGGTCGTGTCTAGGGTTTCGCCTAACAGATTAGGTCATGTAGTTCGTGACCTAACCCGCCTAACAGATTAAGTCATGTAATTCGTGACTTAATCCTTTTCCAGTCTAGTCATGTCAAGATGGTTAAGTATGCCATTTCAGTTCACGACTTAACCCGCCTACGTGTCATGTCAAGTGGGCTAAGTGTTGTCGTTTTCAAGTTCATGACTTAGCCCTACAAATCGTGTTCAAGTTGGTTAAGTTGTCTTTTCATGTTCATGACTTAACCCTAATTGGCATTAATTGATTCGTTAATGCACCGAACCACTCACATTGGATCCTATTGTTCGTAGCCACTGGATTTGCCGGGCGGTTCCGAGCAGGTTTACGCTACGAACTCAACCCAACCTCGGGTTTCAAGCGCGATGTGACCAACTACCCACATTGGATCCTATTGTTTGTAGCAACTGGATTTGCCGGGCGGTTCCGGGCAGATTTACACTACAAACTCAACCCAACCTCGAGTTGGCCACTTTCTTGTTTTCTAAAGTCATGCCCATGTTCTTATCAGATTTTGTGCTATTTCCATAGCATGTTCATATGTCAATTTCGTGCCCAACTAAGGCATGTTTTAAGGTCAAGTTATGGCATGGTTCAAGTCAAGTTTTCGTGCCATATTTCATGTTCTACTTATGCCAAATTTCACAGTTTGTGCTTATAATTAATTCAAGTTTTGCCTATTCTACCCAATCGTATCCCCAACGTATATAAACGTACTTCGTTCACAAGCATAAACAATTCAAGAGATAAAGGGGAATAACACTAAACATGTGATAGGCATATGTGATAATTCCAACATCACTTGCATAATAAACAGGTTATAACATATCACATAGTTTCAATACTAGCATGATGATAATTTGGCATAGTAATGATTCCAACTTAATTTAACATGATGATTTTAACTTTACATCATAGGCATAATAATAATCATTGCGGCATAATAATAATCTTATTACAAACATAAAACATTAAAGGCATATTAATCCTAATAGGCATAGTGGATTCCAATTTAGCATTTTTATCATAATAATTCTCATAAACATAATGATTCCAATTTATCATAATGATTCTCATCTAACATTATAAACATAATGGTTCCAACATAGCATTTTTTAGCATGATGATCCTCAACTAACATTATAGACATAATGATTCCAATTTAGCGTTTTTAGCATAATGATTCTCAACTAACATTATAAACATAATGGTCCTAATTTAGCATTTTAACATAATGATTCTCAACTAACATTATAGACATAATGACTCCAATTTAGCGTTTTTAACATAATGATTCTCAATTAACATTTTAGACATAATGATTCCAATTTAGCGTTTTTAGCATAATGATTCTCAACTAACATTATAAACATAATGATTCCAATTTAGTGTTTTTAACATAATGATTCTCAATTAACATTATAGACATAATGATTCCAATTTAGCATTTTTAACATATCTAACATTATAAACATAACAATTTCAACTTTTCATCATAGCCTAGCAATACCCAGTTTTTCATTAATCATGATGGGTATATTAACATCGCAGGCATAATTCCATCAATAGTCATAGCCATGGTTTAATTAGCACCATAGGCATGGTTTAATCAACATAAAGATTTCGATAAACATAGTGATTCCATGGACATGTATTAGTCCAACTTGCCAAACAATTAAGCCCAAGTGATTCATAACAACATCAAAATCATGACAAGTTTAACTTGCAACGTTGCCATAGCAATATCCCCAAATTATAATTCAAAGATAAACAATATAAACTATGGATTAACAATAGTTCATAAATCCGGTTTCAATTCATGGCATGTCCATATTGTTTTAGCGTTTTTGCCTAAAAAGTAACATAGAACTTACAATATGAAGCAAATAACCCAAATAAAAATTCCAAATCAAATAGTCCCAAATTCGTTGTCTAAGGCGTCGTAGTTGTTGTAGCTTCTAGTTGTAGCCTTCAAGAATCGTCCTCCATCTTCTATAATCTTATTCTTTGTATTTTTTTTTTCCAGAGCTCTAGGTTTAATGGCGGCGGCCAGAGGCTAAAATGAGATAGTATGATTTAGGCTAGGTCTTAGGTCCTTTTTATAATGTTTGTGAGTTGTTTTAGACTGTCGATGGAGCTTGATTCAATAATAGCCGTTCGTTTGAAGGAGAGACCAACCAGGAGCTGACACCTAGACCTAGTGACAAGGCAAGGCTCAGAAAACCGACCAAACACAGACCTGGCCAGCCAGGGTGGGCTGGGTTCGACATGGCTCTGGGGCCAGGTCGACAACTCAGTCGACACCGTGTCGACTTGGCAGTCGACACGGGTGTCGACAGCCCTGTCGACCTCTAGCCCAGGTCGACTGCCAAGTCAACCTGGGTGCCTTAGGCGGGAATTTTCCCGCCCTGGCCAATTGGGCCCGATTTTGAATTTTAAACTTGTTTTTCTGATCTGCTTTCGTCTGTTTGAATTTTAAACTGAATTCTGAAACTTCCGGGGCCATATCTTGGTCATACGGACTCCGATTTTCGAAAACTCGAACTCTATTTCGCGTATTTTTTCGAGACGAACACAATGGCGTATCCCGTTTCCCTTAATTCTTTGATTTGAAATTAATTATACATTAATTCGTGAAGCTTAATGTTATAGAATTCACGGGGTGTTACAAGCACCTACAAGCTGGTCAAAGAGATCATCAATCCTCGGTAACAGGTGCCTATTCTTCTTTGTCAGCTTGTTCAACTCTCGATAATCAACACATAGACGAAGCGAACCATCCGCCTTAGTAGCGAATACCACCGGAGCATCCCATTCGGAAATGCTTCGTCTAATAAAACCCTTCTCAAGCAGCTCCTTGATTTTCTTACTGAGCTCCCTTCTCTCACGAGGGGCCATGTGCCTAACGGGCAATGATACTGGCTTGGCATTATCGACTAGATAAATGCGGAAATCTATCTCTCGTTTAGGGGGTAACCCCTTAACTTCTTCAAAGACATCAGGATAGTCTCGGACCACCCTTACAGATTGCAGATCATCGATGGACGAGTCGAGAGATTCAAGATAGCATAACATGACGGGACCTCTAGGGTTACAAGAAATTTCTAGGGTATTACCGAGGCGGGTCATGAGCCTCACCACCCTATGTTCACAATCGAGAATGGCTCCATAACTGGACAACCAATCCATGCCCAAGATTAACCTATATCCCGTGAATCCGAGAACATAAGCATTACATGCGAATTCTACAGTCAAGATAGAAATCTTCAAATCCACACAAATCATAGACAGATGGGCGGAACCCCCAATTGGATTTGAAACACAAACGGGATCCTCAACTAAGCTAGTACTTAGGTGCAAACTTTCAACAATGTCAGAAGAAATAAAACTATGCGATGCGCCAGAATCAAATAAGGTGCGAATAGGATAATCAGAAATATAAACAAGACTTTCTACAGAAATGCTACCTCGATCCTGAACTGGAGCGGCGTTGAGAGCATGCACTTGCCCTCCAGAAGGTCCTGCACGCTGATTCTGCCCTTGCTTCTTGGGGCAATCCTTGCTAAAATGTCCGGTCTCTCCACAATGAAAGCATTCGCCCGACTTCCTCTTCCTTTTCTTACAGTCTTTAGCTATGTGCCCTACATTCCCACAGTAGTGGCATTTTCTTGGGTCCTTTGCCTTGGCCTTGCTGCCCTTGTTGTTCTTGTTGTTTTTGTTGTTCTGATTGCTCTGATTTTCTCCCCACTTGGAGTCTGTCTTCTTGGCTTAGGTCTCATTAGCCTTCACTTCCTTCTTGCCATTCTTATCGTCTCCTTGAAGCAATGCCATGTCTACTAGACCTTCGAAAGTGGCCCCATAGGTATATGAGATAGGACTAAACCTTGTAGTGGCTCATTCAACCCTCGTGCAAAGCGCAAAGCCTTCTTCTGGGGAGTATTAATCATGTCCAAACCAAATCGGGCGAGCTTGTTAAACTCATTCACGTACTCCCTCACTGTCATGTCTCCTTGCTTCAAAGATATAAACTTCTCCAATTGCAAATTCGCCTCAGCTGATGATAGAAACTTAAGCCCAAATCTTGTCCTAAAGTCGGCCCAAGTCTCTATAGGCCTCGTAGCATTAGTGACCTCCCACCAATAAGCAGCTTCTTCTTTCAATAACCATGCTGCCAATAGAACCCTTCTATGATCTTGCACATCAAAGATGGCGAAGAGATCTTCAGTTTCTTTCAACCAATTTCTTGCCTCCACAAAAGTCTCCGTCCCAATAAAGTTCTTGCCACCCATCGCCTTAAAGTCTTTGCAAATCTTAGCGAAATCTGCTTGCGGGTTCTGAGGAGGAGGAGGAGGAGGAGGAGGAGGAACCTCAGTTATATTGGGCGTATTTGCTGGGCCCACATCGTTGGCCCTAGCTTCCAAGTATCTCCGAAACCATCCGGGAAAGGTCACTCCCTCGGGAAGGTTAAGATCGACCATACTAAAAAAGGAAAAAGATAGATTCAGAATGAAGAAACGAAGGATAGTGCTATGGCTTTTGAGGAATAGCCTTTTTAAAATAACTAGACTTTTCTTGGAAAATACTTAATTGGTTTTGAAAATAGTTTTTCAAAAGGTAAGTTCCAAAAACACTTTTGCTCAAATCTTGTAAACCTTATGCTCTGATACCAAATGTAACACCCCACCTCCGCCAATGCCACTCTTGCAAGGACATTAGCTTTGGAGGGGCGTTAAACAAGGTAAACATTCATGTAGATATCACAAGACAGAACATATAAGTAAAACAGAGTAGTAAAGCAGCGGATAAAACTTAGCATTTCAAAACCATAGTCATGTTACAACAAAGTACTTGGTCATTATTTTCCAACAACAAAGTCTAGATAAAAGCATAAACTGAAAAACTGAAATACATAAAGTACTATCCCCAAAATAAAGTGATAAACCATAGCTAGCTCAATGTCCAAAACCGTACATGAGCAAATCCGGTAAGCAAGCTGTAAAGATCCAAGCTAAGCTCCAATGTTCCCACCCTGAGAACCTGAGGGGGGGAAACGGAAGAAAAGAGGCGAAAGAAAACAGGTCAGTCAAAAAGACTGGTAAGCCCTACTACTATCTGTCTATGAACTAGTAAAGTTAACTGGCATGAGAAGCTGAGATGAACATAAGGATAACAACATACTGGCATGATGATTAACTAACAAGATAGATAAAGGTGTCATCGCATAATTAAGGTTAAGTTTTGCACCACGGGTGTACTAGCATTCTAACATGTCCAGTAAAAACAAGAATTGATCCCTTGGCCCAAGCTTGGCCCATCATCATGAGGTGACCTAAATTAAGGTCCAATTACACGGTCTAGTCGATCGGCTCCCTATAAGCCTAACTCGTCAAGTGTCGGTGTCATACGGCCCAAACATGCAATGTATTTAAACTGCGCTAGGTACACCCTAGGGTGTATCAAGTCCTAGGGTGTCAACCTCAGACACGAATCAAGTATGCGCAGTCTTGATCTACTGGTACCCGTGCCTGATTCTCCAACTCCGGACTATGTGCACGACCATAGTCCGCCTGGACCTACACCGGCGTACCTACTCAGCCGTCGTTTTGGTCGCTTACATGTCAGCCCAGTAATCGTGCCCCACCCTAGCCTAGTCTTAGGGTCTTATGATACTATCAAGAGGGTTACTACTGAAAAGGACCACGCAACTAGGGTTTCCTTAACGGGTTAAATGTGGTTAACCCGATCCAAACGTGGATTAAATTAGTTAAGTATACCCAAGGTTCGTGATTTAACCCCGATTAACCCATCCAGCCCAAATTGATTAAGTATTAAATGGACCATGACTTAACCCTAATCAGGAGGCATTAATTAACTTAATGTGCTTTAACCTCTCACATTAGACTTTGTTGTGGTTACTAGTTAAGTCGGGCGGGTACGGGTAGCTTTACACCACAACTTGGTCTAACCTCGGGTTCGAGCACAACATGACCAACTTCTCACATTGGGTCCTATTGTTTGTAGCCACTAGTTAAGCCGGGCGGGTCCGGGTAGATTTATGCTACAAACTCAACCCAACCTCGAGTTGGCCACACTCATATTTTCTAAGTGTCATGTCCATTATGTTTCCAAAACACAATTACAAGTTAACATATCACGTTATGTTATAAAAATCATGTTCATGTCATAATTTTACCCAACCCCAACGTAATCCCATCGTTTACATAATCGCAACAACGCATAAAGGGTAAAATAGGGAACTTGGCATAATCATGACAAAAAGGTGTTGAAGCCACAAGTTTATCATGGTGGCATATGAGATGTACATATGTTCATATACTTGCATATTGCATTGTTAGGCTTCAAAAGCATGCATAAAACCAAACTTAGCATATGAGTGATACATGGTGATAAATGACATGTAGAAGTTGCTAGAAGTTCGCATTTAGCCTCACATGCAAGTTATCATAAGGGATATGATAACTTTCATGTTCCCAAAATGCACCCTTTGATATAAAGCTTGGAGCTTTATGGTCACAACATCAAGTTTAACTTGCATAACATAGGAATATGTGTCATACATAATGATTAAACCAACTTGCATAGCATAATGATTAACCAAACTTGCATATCATAATAATCAACCAAACTTGCATATCATAATGATCAACCAAACTTGCATATCATAATGATCAACCCCAAACTTGCATCATTCATTTAACTTCAGAGTTCAATAAAAAGAAAGTAGAAAAGGGCTTAATACGCTATGAAGACACAAATGAATATTTATTATAAAGATTGAGACGAAGCCCTTATGCAAGCACCAAAATATGAAAGCCCCAATTGAAAAACCCTTGCGCCAAATCAATAAAAATCCTTGCTTTGAAATAGAAATGTTGCAACTTGACTTGAATGCAAACTAAGAACACTCATACAAGTTTGAAAGCACTTGTATGAACTCACAATCTCTCATAGAAATAGGCTTAGGAATTTTAGCATGAGAGTGGAGGCCATGAGAGGAACAAATTTGACATAGTTTAGTTGTAGGATTGAATAATGGTGATTTAGGCTAGGTTTAGGGGTCTTTTTATAGAGGATTAGGATAGTATTAGCCATAGGATTAACCCTAGATTCAATCCAAGCCATCAAAGCATGTCTTGGGGAAGAAGTCAAGTGTAGGAACCATCTAGGGCCTTTAGATTAAAGCTGAACCATGAGAACCATTCAAATGCAAAATCTGCATTTGAGCGAATCGGCCCACGGGTTGACAGCCAAACACCCTGGATTAACCCCTAGTCGACCCAGCAAGCTCGGGTCGACCTCAAAAATCGGCCGGTTCAGTTATTCCCCTCTCCCAATTCGCTGTTTTGAACATTTTTGCATATTTATTTATTTAATTTTCAATTATATATATATCAATATATATATATATATATATATATATATATATTTCTCTGCGCAACCCATTTCACTTAATTAAGTATACTTTAATTTGTGAATTTTTATGTTCAAATTACGGGGTGTTACATTGCTGGTGCAAGCAATTTGCAGTGCAAAGCTTTGCACTGCAAATTGCTTGCACCAGCAAGCTTTGCTGCTGCAAAGCTTTGCACTGCAAAGCTTGCCGGCGCAACAATTTGCAGTGCAAAGCTTTGCACTGCAAAGCTCGTTTGTGCAAGCAATTTGCAAGCTATGTGAAATGAATTTTTTTTTCTTCATTTGTTTTTAGACTGCATGTCTTGCAATTTTGATCACAAGACGATATTTGAATAATTTTCTCAATGAAAAGGAGAATTAAAAAGGGAAGTTGACATGAAAATGGGCTATGCGTGGATTTATTTTGTACATGACCAGTTTCTTACATGTACATGACCAGCATGAAGAGAATTAACATGTATATGACCAGTTTCTTACATGCACAGGGTCCATGAATTTATTTTGTAATTCAATATATAAGGCATATTAACATCAAAATATAAGGCATATCAGTGTAGATAGGGACATGACCGATCTAAACAAGAGGACCACTTGAATCAATTACACTTCCAGTATGATTGTTTTCTTGATCTAGTTATAATGTTGTCTATATATAACTCATTGCGAAACTGAGTTATTAACTTGGTTTGTGGTTTGGAAGGGATTAAGTTGGCAAAGAAGGAGCTATATTTTAACAAGGATGGATCTATTATTAAAAAGCTTCAAGTGGGTTTCGTTGATAACTGCAGTTTAGAAGATACACAATGTTACATTTTTTTTATATGCAATTCAGATGAGTCATGCAAATAATTTATCAGATTTATTTAAATACTTGACCAGATCCTTGAATTATTAACATGGAGTTTCAACTTCAATATATATTATTCTCTGAAGTTCTTCTAGTATACCATAAACTTAATTCATCTGTTAGCTAATATTTTCAGCACATGATATTTCTACATATGGTCATTCCACCTCTCTTTTTGGGCTGTTGCAGACTGGAGTCAATAAGCTTGCAGATCTTGTTGGAGTTACTCTTGGTCCAATGGGAAGGAATGTAGTTTTGGAAAGCAAGTATGGATCTCCAAAAATCGTTAATGATGGGGTTACGGTTGCAAAGGAGGTAAATCTTGTTTAACTCAGAATTCATACATGAACTGAGATTTGGTACGGTGATGAAAATCACAGTAAGAAAATAAACACTGTATTGGTTAAAATGTTATTAGCTGTTCCAGTTAAATGACGTCCATTTGTTATTAATTACACTGTTACCTATTGTGCAATTCTGTCTTGCGTTGTAAAAAGCAAACAAAGATCTTATGGCAATGCATGATAAATGAGCTACAAATTATTATTTTTTATTTTTGTATCAAGTATAAATTAATCTTTTGAATTCTGTAATTTTTTTGTTTTGTTTGTGTTTTCATTAGTATAAGCGAATTACATATTGATGTGTTATTTTTTAGGATATAACGTTAGTTAAATGAATATTATTTATTAAAATAAAGATCGGTCAAATCTACTTCTAAATATTTTTGAATTTTATGTTTGATGTCAATACATTCGATTGATAGGTAATTGATGTATAGATTGAGTTTCTGATCATTCTCGAGAGAGCGATAAACATATTAACAAATCGTGAAAATGGAAGTATAGTTATAGAGAGTCGATATATTTTCAAATTTATTACTCACTGTTTGATTATATGAAGAAATGGAAACTGGAAATATGATTTGGAATGTGAGAAATCATATTATTTCTTGGTTTGGTGAAAAAAAGTACTGTAATTTCATCCTTGTATTTCAAACTTCAGTTATTGTTCTTTGTAATGAAACTTATAAAAGGGAAATCAACCATTTGTCTAAAAATAGGTGAGCAAGTATGTTACTATCCCAATATGCATTTATTTATGACTTATAAAATATGCAAAATAAAAATTGGAAGTGAGTGAACTGACAAACTATCCTGTAGTTTCATGCACATACTATTATTATTTACATGAAAAGTCCATAAAGATCGGATATTATCCATCATGAATTTCATCTATTAATTTCTAGTGTAAGGAGAAAATAGGTAGTTGAAATAAATGTTATCCTTATCGTGTCTTATTATTCACAGATGGCTCAATTTTTTGGTTATGTTTCCGAGCATTCAACCTACCATCATGGTGAAGCTAGTCTCGCTAGCACAATAATTGGAATGGCCCAGGATTTTGTTGGTAGCAACAATATTAATCTCATGCAGCCAAATGGACAGTTCGGCACTAGAAACAAAGTAAATATGATACTCGATTTTATATTTGTTGATGTGCAGAATATGCCATGGCCATGCATATTTAAATTCTTTTTCTTTCCTCTTCAGGGTGGTAAAGATTGTTCGAGTCAGGCGAAGAAGGTCAATACTCTACTCTAATAAGGCCTGATAGTACAAAGAAGGCTTATTGGAGGCTGACACCTGATTATAATGCTTTTGTATGTGAACTATTTTTTTGTAGGCGAAAATATGGTACTAGTTTGAGTTTTGTATGTGAACTATTTTTTGCTGAATCTACCTTATGCTATTGGTTTGCGTATACATGTAGTTGTGTAACTATAATTTGCAGATTTGGCAATTGATGTCATGTTACATTGATAAAATGGTTTATAGCTTTATTTCTTGGACCAGTTTATGTTTGTGTTGATGATGAGTTTTGAAATCCATAAATGTTTGTGTTGATGATGAGTTTTGAAATCCATAAATGTTTGTGTTGATTTTTCTTTCATAGTAAATTCAAGTAGTAGCTAATGGATGCCAATGAATTGTGAATTATATATATATATATATATATATATATATATATATATATATATATATATTTAAATTTGATACGGCTTTAGACCGTATCCAATTATCAATTTGATACGGTTAATGGGCGAATCAAATGCATGTATTTGATACGGTCTAATGCCGTATCAAATTGGAATTTTGATACGGTCTAAAGCCATATCAGATACATCAATTGATACGGTTATAAGCCATATCAAAATCATAAATTGATACGGCTTAAAACCATATCAAATTACCAATTTGAAACGGTTTTAAGCCGTATCAATTTATGATTTTGATACGGCTTAAAACCGTATCAAATAACAAAGACGCCATTTTTTGTTACGGCTTAAAACCGTATCAAATCGATTTTGATACGGCCATGAGCACTGCTAAATTGGCATTTCTGGTGTAGTGTTATGATGTACCAGTTCGAGTTTTGTTTGATACTGGGGCTTCCCGTTCCTTCATATCTAGTGACCTAGTAGATAGGTTGGGACTGGAACCCGAGATAGTCGATAGATCATTGGTTGTGACGAACCCGATCGGAGGTTCGACTAGCCTTAGTATGATTTGCAGGAATTTGGTCTTATCGAGTCATGGATGTATGTTTGTTTGTGATTGCTTTGTTTTGGGCTTTACTGGGTATGGCATTATATTGGGAATCGATTGGCTCCAAAGATACGGGGTGGTGGTAGACTGTGAGGGCTTTTTGGTGACAGTTAGGGCGGATGATGGGCGGAGGGTAGTGTTTGGTAGTCTACCTAATGATGGGGTTATGGCTAGTTTTGTAAATTCCCTCGACATCCCGCAGGATGTGCTGTCAGATGTGCCCGTGGTTGGCCAGTATCCGGACGTCTTCGAGGAGGTGGCCGGGCTTCCACCACACCGAGAGATTGAGTTCTCTATTGATTTAGTGAAAGATGCCAGACCTATAGTGATGCCACTTCGTTATATGGCACCAAGGGAGAAGCGAGATCTCGGGGTGCAAGTCAGCAATCTTTTGAAGAAGGGATTTATTAGAAGAAGTGTCTCCGAGTGGGGAGCACCAGTTGTATTTGCCACTAAGGCAGATGGTTCCCTTCGTTTGTGTGTGGACTATCGCGAGTTGAATAAGGTAACGAGGAAGAATAAGTATCCTCTACCGCGGATAGATGATTTGTTTGATCAACTGGAAGGAGCAAGGGTGTTCTCCCATTTGGACCTCGCGACAGGATTTCATCAGCTACGAGTAGCAGATGAGAGTGTTCCGAAAACGGCATTTAGGACGCCGTCTGGATTTTATGAGTGGTTCGTCATGCCATTTGGGTTGACCAATGCACCAGCCTACTTTGTGGATCTTATGAATCGAATATTCAGAGATCAATTGAATAAGTTTATTCTTATATTCGTAGACGATATCCTTGTTTACTCAAGGACATAGGAGGAACACAAGGGACACTTGAGGATAGTGATGGAGGTGTTGAGGAAACACCAATTGAAAGCGAAATTCTCTAAGTGTCACTTTTGGAGAAGGGAAGTGAGATTCTTGGGTCATGTTGTTTCAGAGAGTGGTATTTCTGTGGACCCTGCGAAGGTGGCTACGGTACAGGATTGGCCTACGCCCAAGAATGCAACAGTTGTAAGAAGTTTCTTGGGATTAGCTGGATATTAGCGTAAGTTTATCCAGGACTTCTCCAAGATAGCAGCACCGTTGACTCAGTTGACTAAGAAGAATCAGTCCTTCGTCTGGGACGGAGTGTGTGAGAATGCATTCAAGAGTCTAAAGGAAAGGTTGACGCGTGCGCCAGTGCTAGTCATTCCTAAAAGGAATGAAGAGATGACGTTATACACGGATGCTTGTGGTACCGGACTAGGTGCTGTATTGATGCAAGGAGGTAGGGTTGTAGCTTATGCTAGTCGACAGCTAAAGCCGCATGAGAAGAAGTATCCTACCCATGATTTGGAATTAGTAGCGATTGTGTTTGCGCTGAAGATGTGGAGACACTATCTCTTGGGAGAAAGATTTGAGTTGTTTACCGATCATAAGTCGTTAAAGTATCTCTTCTCCGAGAAAGATCTAAATCTCCGTCAGCAGAGATGGTTAGAGTTCTTGGCTTCGTATGATTTTGATATCGCATACACACCTGGGAAAGGTAATGCGGTAGTCGATGCCTTGAGTAGGAGACATGCCAGTTTAGGGGCAATGTTTCTTGAATGGAAGCAACTGGAGTATATCGCGGGGTTTGATTTCAGACCAAAGTGCGAATTGGATCCAGTCATGGTAGCTAGTTTGGCGATCAGACCCACTTTGATAGAGCGGATTGGTTCCAGCCAGAGGGACGATCCTAATCTATTGGAAATCATCTCCAAGTTAGAGATGAACATCGACGGTGAGGAGATGAATTTGTATGGGCTTGATCGAGATGGATGGCTTAGAAAGAATGGAAGTCTAGTTGTACCCTACGTGAATGGTTTGAGAGATGAAGTGCTTAGAGAATGTCATCACTCAAAACTGACTATACATCCCGGTGGTAATAAGATATATTGAGGCATGAAGCAGACTTACTATTGGGAAGGGATGAAAAGAGACGTTGGGAAGTTTATATCCAAATGCATGAATTGCCAGCTAGTTAAAGCCGAGCAAAAGAAGCCTAGTGGGTTATTGCAACCATTAGAAATTCCCGAATGGAAATGGGAGCAAGTCTCGATGGATTTCATCGATGGTTTACCAAGGACTAAATCGGGACATGATAGCATTTGGGTAATTGTGGATCGATTGACTAGGAGTGCAAGATTTATACCAGTCAAATCGACCAGAACGGCAACCAAGTTGGCAGAATTGTATTTGAAGTGGGTAGTGAGATTTCATGGAGTACCTTAAAACATTGTGAGTGACCAAGACCTTTTGTTCACTAGTGGGTTTTGGAAGAGCTTACAAAAGGCTCTAGGGTCAGGATTACATCTCAGTACCGCATATCATCCTCAGACCGACGGTCAGGCGGAGAGGGTGAATCGTATATTGGAAGATCTCTTGAGAGCTTGTATATTGGATTTTGGTGGATCATGGGATGACCATTTGCATCTAGTAGAGTTTGCATATAATAATAGCTACCAATCCAGTATCGGTATGGCTCCATATGAAGCTTTGTACGGAAGACCGTGCAACTCACCATTATGTTGGATAGAGACTGGCAAGAAGTTTATGCTTGGACCAGATGTGGTGAGGGAAACTTCAGATAAGATTAAGACCATTCAACAACGAATGAAGGCTGCCCAAGATAGGCAGAAGAGTTATGCTGACAAGAGGAGAAGCGACTTAAAATTCTCCGTTGGTGACTTGGTGTTTGTTAAGATTTCTCCGTTGAAGAGCGTGATACGATTTAGCAGGAGAGGCAAGTTAGCACCAAGATTTGTTGGCCCATTCCCTGTTCTTGAACTAGTCGGGAATTTGGCATATAGAGTTGACTTACCAGAAAAGATGGCGGGAGTTCACAATGTATTTCATGTTTCCCAACTAAGGAAGTTCGTTCACGACTCAGATATGACTATTTCACCTGATCAGTTAGAGGACTTCGAAGTAGAATCCGAGGCGGTTGGGAAACGCAAGCCGATCCGTATTGTGGGGCACGATACGAAGCAACTTCAAAGGAAGGTGGTGAAGCTAGTCAAGGTTCAGTGGGGCGAGAACGAGAATGATTGTACTTGGGAGACAGAGGAGAGCATTAGAAAGGCGTATCCAGAACTCTTTGCCTGGTAAGATTTACTTTGCGATTTAGTTATTCTGCATGTTAGGATAGACTTGTCTTACTTGTTTTGCATGTTTGATTGTTGTTTTATGATTTATAGGCATGCGGGACCCTTTTGTGTGTTTTGATTAGGGAATTTCGGGGGCGAAATTTCTTAGGGGGGGAGAATGTAACGACCCGCATTCTACGCATCGGAGGATCGTAGAATATTTATTTCTTTCCCATATGAAGTCGTATGGTTATGTAACCTTGGGAAACATCTATTAGAGTCATTTCCCATGTTCATGATTTTTGTCGATTTTTAAATGACCATTTTGCCCCTAGTTGATCTTGTTTTGGCCATAACTTTTGATTGGAAAGGAATTTTGACCTGAAACCACTTCCATTATATTCGTTTGATGGTTTACCTTTCCGAAGAGTGGTTATAATAGCCAAACGGACTTACCGTTTGGGAGATATGGCTGAAATGAGGTTTGGAAGGTGAAAAACTGCTTAACCAGGCCAAATAGGGTGATTAGTGAATAGGCCCGTAACCCATTTCGGGATTAGGGTTATGGGGAGGCTGAGATGAATTAGAGAATCATTCCATTTCAGTTTTCTAGCCTCCACTTATCACCAAGGAACCCTAAAAATGGCCTCCAACCTCTAAATCACCTCCAAATCATCTTTTGATCAAGGATTAAGCTTAGCAACATCTAATCAAGGGAGATCTACACCAAATCAACATTGGAGCTGCTGTTTAGCATTAGAATTCGCATCAAATCAGAGATTTATTTCAGATCTTAGTTTATTTGTGGCTAAGGTGAGTGATTTGCATAGTTTTGCACTAATTATGGCTAATTAAGGGTAATTAGTGTTAATTAGCGAATTTAAACATGATAAAATTCGGGAAAAATGTTCATAAATTCTTAAATGATGTTTCAGACCTCTGATATGAATTTGGGTTAGTTTGGTTAAGTTTTGTTAATCCTATCATTAGTTTCACCTAAACATGCTGTAACACCCCACACCCGCTACGGTCACTCATAAAAAGGAATGCCACAACATCGGTGGAGTATTTTAAGTGAATATAGAACAGTAAAATTACAACAAGACAGATATAAGTAATACTTGAGGATTTAAAACATCATTTCATTGCAGCGGAAAGTAAAACAGGTTTGGTTACACCAAAACCAAAAACATGAGTCAAGTACATAATATCCATCCTGATAAAACAAAAGTACATAATCCCACTACATAACTTAATAGCCATAATAGAAAAGATAAACTGAGCTTTACATCCACGGTCCAAGCTCCAAAAGATAGATAAAGCAGTCTGATCAAAGCCCACTAGTGCTAGGCCCACTCTGATAACCTGAGGCTTGGGGAAAAGATAAAAACAACGGGGTCAGACATAAGTCTGAGTGAGTCCTATAACCTTAACAATACAATCATTAAAGTAATTAGGGTATGATATAAACAAGGTACGGTACCTCTGGGGATAATGACTACACTAAGTAGCCAACTAAACACAGGATGTACTAAGATAACCGACAAGACGCATTTACCCACCCAAGGATAATTACTACACTGCACCACACCAGTTCTACCCACCCAAGGGTAATTCCTACTTAAGGTTGATCCCACTAAGTGTACTTAGTAATTTTTAATAGTAGTTTCGTGTACCTCTAGCTGACTACATAGGTGTCGTCTGCCCCTATCTCCACTAGGTGTACCCACTACTCCCCAAGCGATCGGCTCCCTAACGTAGATACCCATGCTGGCCCCACAGTGGGGTGTATCATTCCCCAAAGTGGCAACCTGATAATGTCAACGGTGCACGGCTTATACCTACACGATGCAACAACGTCTTACTTACCAGCCCGGGTCCACACACGCATATGAAACCCGTTGGACTTGCGTTGCCACCGCTACCCCTTTTTGGCCTCTTACAGTCAAGCCCAATATGCGTGTCCCGTCCTCGACTTGGGTCGAGCCCACAAAGATACGTTTGGGATATTGGTTGAAATGGGCCCCCACAAACTACTACTTAAGCTTGTCATTTTATCTAGTGCATCCCACTTAACCCCTTTTTTAAAATCATGCCCACTTACATGTTAAGGTTTGGTTAAGTCATCTAATCATATTTCAATTGCCACTTAAGGCACCCACTGGATTTCCACATGCCACCCAAGTCACTTACTTGATTCCCACATGCCACCCAAGGCACTTACTTAACCCTTTAATCATGTTTAATTACATGTTCCACTTTGGTTAAGTATTCTAATCGTATTTTCTATTGCCACCCAAGGCAACCCACTAGTTTCCTTATGCCACCCAAGGCACCCCCACTAGTTACTACATGCCACCCAAGGCACCCACTTAACCCCTCATGCCTCACTACATGCTAATTTGGTTAAGTGTTTCTTAATTAATTAAGATCGTAACCTTTGTAAAGACCTCTCACATTAGACTGTCTTTTATGGCAGCTGGATATGCCGGTTGGTTCCGGGCAGCCTTACACCATAACAGAGTCTAACCTCATGTCTTTACACTTGTCACGTATTTAGTTTATGACTAAGACCTCTCACATTGGGCCAATCATTTGTAGCCGCTGGATTTGCCGGTCAGTTCCGGGCAGTCTTATGCTACAAAAAGGGTCCAACCTCGTGTCTTAGTTGATTAATTACACCTAATTAATCACCCCCATAATTTGTATTAATTGTCCCTAATTAATTACCAATTTCAAGAATATGGGTAGACCTAACTCAATAGGTAAATTCCCAATTCCATAATATGGGTAGACCTAACTTAATAGGTAAATTCCCAATTCCATAATATGGGTAGACCTAACTTAATAGGTAAATTCCCAATTCCATAATATAGGTATACCTAACTTAATAGGTAAATTCCCAATTATGTCCATTCACTTTATGTTATGCTTAAGCATACCCATTTCACACCTTTTTATTAACATGCATATTAACCCCATCGTTCCCCACGTAATTCGTTCTCATAACATGACATAATAAAGGGAAGATTCATCACAAATGCCATGGGTTTAACCAATCATAGCATATAACTTTATCATGGGTTTAAAAGGTGTCAACTTGCATATATGAGCATACATTAAACCCAACTAGCATTTAACCCAAACTTGCATGAAGCACATATGTCACAAAGGGGGTAACTTGCATATGATTCTTATGTCATACAAAGGTGTGAACTTGCATAGCATGTCACATGTTAACTTGCATATAACCGAACACATAACTTGCATAACATGTTACATATGAACTTGCATATAATCATGCACATAACTTGCACATAACCAAACACATAACTTGCATAACATGTTACATATGAACTTGCATATAATCATGCACATAACTTGCATATAACCAAACACATAACTTGCATAACATGTTACATATGAACTTGCATATAATCATGCACATAACTTGCATATAACCAAACACATAACTTGCATAACATGTTACATATGAACTTGCATATAGTCATGCACATAACTTGCATTACATGTTACATATGAACTTGCATATAATCTCACATATAGCTTGCATAACATGTTACATATGAACTTGCATATAATCTCACATATAGCTTGCATAACATGTTACATATGAATCAATGTTCAACATAGTGTTTTGCATAATGAGCATCATAAAACATAGCATTATACTTGCATAACATATAGCATAAAACTCGCAAAACACACAACATACACTATACTAAACTTGCATAAACACATTGATCCACAAACATAGCCATATCTTATCATATCCTATCATAATCAATTTAACAATTGATTATTAAGGCTATAGAAACTCACCACTAAACTCCAATAAGCAAACCCTTGCCAAAAATCACCCAAAAACTCTAGCCTTGAAAATAAAGCTTGCAACTTGATGATGAATGCAAGCTAATGATCACTCATACAACTTAAAAATGCTTGTATGAACATGAAAGCCTTCATAGAAATAGTTTAGAAAGAGGATGGAGGCTAGGGCTTTGAGTGGAGGCCATGATCATAGAAAATTTTGGCATAGTTTAGTTAGAGGATAGGATTATGATCATTTAGAGCTAGCTTAGGGTCTTATTTATAGGATTAGGATGTGTTTTAGACCATTAGATTAACCCTAAATTAGATTAGGACCATCAGATCTCGGAAGCTTCCAGAAAACAGCCCCAAAACACACCGAGCACCCCCTGTCGACACCCAAGTGGACAGGGCTGTCGACTTGGTCCTAGCCAAGTCGACTACCCAGTCGACCGGGCTATCGACTTGGGTAGCTAGGCGGGAATTTTCCCACCTGCGCCCAATGGTCCCAATTTCGAAATTTGAACCTGAATTTTAAATCTGTTTTGAACTTTGAATTTTCTGTAAACTTCATTGGGCCATAACTAGGCCATACGGACTCCGATTTACAAAATTTCGGACTCTATTTCGCGTATTTTTCCGAGACAAACGCAATGACGCAGCCCGTTTCCCCCAATTCTCATATCTGAGATTATTTATTCTGCAATTAGTGAATTTTAGCATTAACCGAAATTCGGGGTGTTACACATGCTTAAGGGGAAATATGGGGTTTTGGGTATATTTGATCCATTTTAACCTATCATGTTGATGTTTTGATGTTTGTGGTTAATTATGCATGTTGCTATGACTGTATGATATGCTTTGTGATTGATTTCAATAATTAGAATGGTCGAAAACGTCGTCGAATGGTGTAAACACTTGCTGGAAAAGTTCAGAAAACAGTGCAGGATCGGATCGGATATGGTGGATCGGATCGGATAAGTTGAACTGGGCAAGGGATTCGATCGGATCGGAACCTGACACTTGAGAAAACTGGCAAAAAGGAAGGCCACGCTAATTGAACTGGGATCGGATCGGATAAAGGAGGAGGGATCGGATCGGAGCACGTGAAGAACGAGGGAGCTAATCGGAGCGGGAGCACGAACTGGATGGGAGATGGCAACCCGACCCGACCTGAAGAAGGACACCCGACCCGAACCAACACAACGCTGCGAACCCGAACCGAACCGCTACAGGGGGAGATAACACACCGACCCAACTCAGAATGGACACCCGACCCGAACCGATGGCTTGAAGAGGAACCCGACCCGACCCAGTATTGACCAATAACCCGAGATGCAAAGGTAGTCCAATATGGGAAGTTAGAGCTCAGGATCCAATTGGGAACCAACGAGTTCACTTCATGGTTGGGCTTTGTTGCGGGACGTGTGCTAAGGAGTTGTAGACGTTCATGACTTCGATTCACCACTAAAAATGGATGATGGGCTACTTATCAGTGCAGTAGAGTCATTATGACTCGAGGGGCAAGGTGATGGTAGCAAGACTACGTTATCAGTGCAGTAGAGTCATTACGACTCGAGGGGCAAGGTGATGCGTAGTAAGACTATGAGCCAGCGCAGATGGGGTGAATAACTCCATGGGGCAAGTGGACATAGTAAAGGATTAGTAAGGCTATGAGCCAGCGCAGATGGGGTGAATAACTCCATGGGGCAAGTGGACATAGCGAAGGATTAGTGGCTACGTTATCAGTGCAGTGAAGCCATTTATGACTTCCACAACACCAAAACAGTGTATTTGTAACGAATATAGTCGTTACAAAATGAAGTTATAACAAATATAGCCGTGAGCGGTACAGGCGTGGGGAATGTCGTTACAAATATTTGTAACGGCCTTTACCCGTTATTAACATTATAACTTACTAATGAACTGTTTCGTTGGAAAGATGAAATTTTATAACGAAATATTTCGTTATTAATATCACCGTTTTGTAATGGCTAACTTCCGTTACTAAATTTCCTCTATCATGGTTGAGGTAGGCGTTGCCGCTACATATTATAACGACCATGTGCATTATAAATATCTTCATTTGTAACAAATATGTTTGTTATAAATTTCTTCATTAACAACGAATATGTTCGTTATAAATATCCTCATTAGCAACGAATATGTTTGTTACAATCACCAAACAATATATTACTATAGTTCTACTACCATTCACTACATAGTTGTCTACTATAATTCAATAGATAAGTGTATCTCAAAAATTACAGAATTTCGATAATAATAAACAATTACACATTGAAGCATATACCTTAAATTTCACAAATATCTGATAACAAATTAAAGGAAGATTCGAAATTTCACAAGTTCATCGTACATAACCAAAGAGTATGAAATCAAATTATTACAACTTCTAACGTAACTTTGAAATAAATACTATATCCAACAAATAGCAAATAAGACACTCCGGCTAAAGAGAACAGGCTTCTAACATGACTTCCACATAGATTATCCTGCAAATAGCAAATATTACAACATTCCAACAAATAGCAAATATTACAATATTCCAACAAAATATTTTCATGTAACAAAATACCTTAACTACCTATTTGCATGTAGGTTCAACCATCAGATCAACATTCTGACTTTCATTTGAGATCATCTCTTAACCATAACCATGCAAATGTAGTGTATCTTGGCCAAAAAGTGATATTTCCAGACTTCATGTACTCATGATTAATATACAAAAGTGACAAATATGAACTGGGTAAAACTGATGTTAAGAGAGTGCAAAATGGCAGTTAATCAAGAGAAACAAATCCAAGAAAGTTGATCATATGCTGAAAGAGAAAACTGGTAGTAGGCAGAAACATAGTGATAAAGAATAGGTAATTCAATGTGAGGTCAAGGGAGGGTGAAATAGACAATAAGGCTTTAGTTGTATAATCAGTGAGAAAAGTAAAGGGAATCAGGTGAGGGAAATGAAGTTATAGATGAACTGGCCACGTATAACAAATTATTGGTGCTTGTGGATGATATTGAGATTGAGGAACAAGGCAAAATAATAGATGAAAATGGAGTTCATTTTATTAAGGGTAAACAAAAAGAGGCTCGCTCTGAAAATCTTGGTGATCTACCCACTTCCAGTTATGACCAAAACCTGCATGTTTTTTATTACAATGAAATAAAAATAGAAGTAGCATGTGAAATGAATACAGGGAAACTGAAAATGAGTGAAAAGATGAACCCAACTGTTATATGCAATAGCGTGGTTGTTTCTACGAGTTATGCCCATGCACAAGTGAATTTGCATTTCTCGACTACCACCCAATATAAACAATGCTGTAATGAGTTCATCCAGATTAACACTCTCTTGAACAACGTAAAGCACCACTCCAATCACAAAGCTTCTGATCCACCAATCCACTCTTCCTATTCTGCATGTATATGTGAAACAGCTTCCATTTCAAACCTATTCAAATAGAATGCCATAAATCTTAATAACACCACTAACAGCGAAAATAAAACCAAACAAAACGACAAAGCTCTGACCAGCATCTTACCAAGCTAAACCCTGTTACCACCCTAGCCGTAGCTACACTAGAATTTATCCTTCCATATGCTAATACAGGGAAACATTCGCTGTTGGAGAAAACATATTAGTAAACTATTTAATACAGAGTGTAATTTGAGGCAATGAAGCTAGAACACAATGAAAATTTTCAATTATGAAACCAGTCAGTTATATATTATTGAATATAATATTTAGAACGTGGTGTTCATAAAGATAATATCTGCAATCATGTTTACTTCTTATCATCTGTTCGATGTTTAGGAAAAGTGAAAGTCATCCTTTGAGTATTTATTCATATCCCAACTTAAACCAAAAAAGAATTCAGTAGCCATCATACTGCATTCAAAAGACATATTCATGGCTCCAAGTTTAAATTGCTACTCATTAATGAATCACATATGACTCGACTCTTCTAGTTATATTATCCAGTATCATAAATATAATAACTTAATTATTATGTCTAACCATAAATGTGAACATGTCAGTTAGAAAGTAAGTTAGACAACACAACAATCGGCATGATGTTGCAGCAACTACAATATATGATAACTACAGGTACTACCAAGCTAGCATAATGCAGCAAATTCAAACTATATTTTTAGTTCCATCCTAGAAATTATTCGATAAAATTAAAATTATTATTACCTTCCACAACACATGAAATGAAGCTTATGAATCAGTGCCTTCTCCTCAAGGGATAAGCTTCCTCCGCCAACACTTGTTCTCATCAAGTTGATCCATCTAAATCTAGAACACTTCCATTTTCTCTTCAATCCAATATCACTTTGTTGACTTGAACCATTTTTCTATAGAGAAATAGCATAAAGTTTGACATAGTCAAATTTTGCAAATAATAACAATGTAATCAACAAACTGAAAAGACATAATTAGGAAATAGTAGTCAATATATATATATATATATATATATATATATATATATATATGCGAGCGTTCAATAGCACCCCCTATTAGCCTCCCTGTTTTCCAATTCTCATTTATATTATTTTAAGGTGAGTGGAAGGAGAGAGAGAGGAAATGTGTGGTGGAAAACTGGTAGGCTAAAGGGGTGCTCACTATTTGGGGTGCCATTGAACGCTCCTTATATATATATATATATATATATATATATATATATATATATATATCAATTAAATTAAAAAAAATTACATATACATATATATACACACACACACACACACACACACACATATATATATATATATATAAGAAATCTAAGCATTACCAAGGATGTGATTTCCTTCAAAAGAATATCAAACATTTGAGAGAATTAAACGGTACAGAAAAAATCACCAAATTGCACAAACTATCTAGATCTATAAATGCACATAACACGTATTTCTTTTTGAAAGAGGATAACATGATACATATATATTTATTATTATCCATAAACAAATGACACAAGAATTAAACCTGACTGCAAACCTACTCAGTTTGCAACACTTTTCAATTAAAAATCTGATTCAATTGGTATCTCTACCTGTAGATAGCGTGAAACACTTGGGACATACGTTGAAAAGAAATTTGGCAAATATGGGACATGGATTGACCTGAATCAAATCACAAATACTAAAGAGAAATCCAAGACACAGTAAATTTGATAAAGCATCAGACTCAAGCAAGCATAGTCGAAATTGAAACCACATAATATAAATAAGAACAACCATCTATATACAGTAAAGAAGAAATCTCCTAATTACACAACTTTCTAGGTCTACAAATGCACATAATATTTGTTCCCTTTTAAAAGACAGATAGTAGGATACGTCAAGATTAGTAGCATGAAGGTATAGTCAAATTTTTGAGGAAAACACATAAATTTATTATTATCCCTAAGAAGGATTATATCACAATTAAACATGAATACAAACCCACTGAATTTGCAGCGACGTTAAATTGAACATTTGATTCAATAAACAACTCTACTTGTAGGTAGCGTGAAACATGTACGATATCATATAAAATAAAATAAATAATGAAAACGAAAAGTCAAAATATAATGCCTGTAAATACGTGTTGTATTCATGTTAAACCATCAATGTAGTGCCTTTGAGAAAATTGGGGAAAATATGTTTCAGCGGAAATTCATTAATGGCCAAGAAGAATCCGTTACTATTTTTTTTTATTTGTTCAGGAGGGAAACTGACCAGAGTCGTAAAACCGTTACTATTTTATTTTTTCGAATATGTTGCTATGTAACATAAACAAGAAAAGATTAAAAAATCCATTGCTATTTTAATCTTTTCTTGTTTATGTTACATAGCAAGGATTTTTTGTTAGCCAAAAAAAATCACTTCTAGTCTAACGCTAATTTAGAATTCATTGCTAATCCTTTGTCTCAATCTAATTATTACCGTCTAAAACCACTTGAAGACACTTTATCATACAAGTAAAGGATAGATTAACGACTACATACATACTCAACTTGGAGCTTTACCCGCATAAAAGACGATAACTGGCATCATGAAAGGATAAAATAGTTCTAAAAATAAACAACAACCACAAATAAAATGGATGTTCTTCAGTTTTTAGGCAGATCAAAAAATGTGAAGTAGAGTTGATTTAATCAAATAGAGATGGAATGAAATAGTTAAAGTAAGTTCTTTAAGCAAAGTCGAATACTTGAACTTTAAAGTTTTCTTCTTAATTTAGATAAACCTGCACTATTTTGTGTTTTAATGGTCGTCGTATTCTTTGATTATGATAAAGGAAAGATATTGGAATCAAATATATATCGTTTTCGATACCCAAAGTTTACAGTATGCTGCTGTTGATCTCTAGACATTTCCATTGGTATTTTTTTTTAGTGGGAATGGGGTTCATCCTCGTACTTTTTTCCATGAATGATTCTTTTCATAGTGTTATTTGTTATTCAAGAATTAATGATGACTAAGGATTATATATTAGTATATAATAGTAAAAATATATATATTTGTTCATTGTGCATGGTCTATACAAGACTTATAAACATCAAAATCTACCAGCAAAGCTGTGACTCGAAAGCTTTGAATCAAAGCGTTTGGGATCAATCATAACAAACAAATAACACAAATCTCATAAATGTATAAATCAGATGCCACGTGTGTGCATTCAAGCTTAATAAAAAAGCATCTGGTTTGTGTTTTGTCCATTTTATATGGTCAAAGCATGAGAGTACTACACACGTTATGGTCTTAACTTGGCACCAGATATGAACATCGGTGTTATCGGTTTATTACTATATTCACCGTACATAGTAGTTTTAGCAACTGCCAGTTCCACTGCAATTTAAAGATACAACCATTATTTTTTCTCAGTTCTTTCTACCTACCTTTAGAGGCAAGTAGTAACAAATTTAGAGCATGAACTTTGAACTACCATCTGTGCATGGCAATGCTATTTTTCACTCTAGCAACCAAATTTGAGTAGGAAAAAAAATTGTAACTAATTAAGCCTTGTAATGGGAGTGTTTGGGGTCTTTTTTTTAAGGTGGAAAAAAAATACTAACTAGAAAATTCACTGATAAGAATTGATTTCGGAACAAGGGTTTGACTCCGCAATGTACTCATAACACATTGGCAGATATGTAGACCTTGTAGGATTCCATTCTTTTGATTCTTAAGCATACCTTGTAAACAGGAAACTGTGCAGTATTACCTACTTAACATTATCTTCACTTCAGAATGAACTGATTATTCAAAATTATCTGGTATTTTCAAGGAAAATGTTTCCATATATTATTTGCCAAAAAAATTGTTTATCAAGGTAATTAGCTTTATTAATGACAGGAGAATAATGCATAATACTGGATATCACACAAATGGGATATATATACACTTGTATTTGCTGAGACATCAATTCTAAACTAGGAAAAAAGATTAAATAAAAAAATCCAAACAGGGAAACTGCATTTAATCAGATATTATATTCTTTATCTCTTACTAATGAAATCTTTGATCATATATGCCTTTTTTTTCTTTTTTACTGGTGTATTGGTTGCACACCCACACCAAATTCTGCAAATATGAGACTTTACGCCTTTTGAAATATTTTTATAAGAATGCAAAATGACTCTCAACATCTTACTAGAAGAACCACTAGTAGTGGTTCACTTCTTCCCAAATGTTTAGGTTGTGCCTACATGGCTATGAACAAATTCAGCAATACGCAGCCAAACTGCAAATATGATAGTTTGATTATTAACAACACACAGTTCTAACATCATAAAGTATTGAATAACTTAGCTAAATATCATCATCATCATCATTATTATTATTAAAATTGGAAGAACCACAAGTGCTGGTTTACTTCTTCGTATATGTTTAGTTCATGCCCATATGGCTATGAATATATCCAGCAATACGCAGCCAAACTACAAATCAACTTATATTAATTATGTGCGCAATCAAACAAATGACCAACCAAAAACCATCCTTGATCCTTGTTATGCCTTTGCTTGACCTTAAAATCTAACCGAAACTCACAAAAAAATTCACCATCGTGACCTCATCAAAACCCAATAGAAACCACCGCTCAATCATTACCATAAACAAATAAATGGCGAGAAAAAAGGAATCAATTCTCTGAAGTTGAATTTTAAAAGTAAATAGGCATACCTTTCCCGATATGTTGATTTCACCTACGATTTTGCTTTAGAAGATTTTGCTCTAGAAAATTGAAATCGATTTTTCACGCTAGAAGTTGAAATCGATTTTGTTGAGATGGATTCGTCCAGGATTTGCCCTAAAAAGTTTATTTGTGGGATAGGGAAAGAAGCGAGTGATGAAGATAGAAGGCGTTATAAGAGTTGTGAGACTCATTTTTATTATTTTCCATATGTACCCCCACCTTGTCCTATTATTTTCACTTTTATCAAACGTAATAACACGTTCAGGCCGTTGCAAACCCATATCTTTTGTTAGAGAATGCACTTCTTTTTTTCATAATGACTTTTAAAACAATTATAACGACTTTATTTGTTATTATGTTATAACAGCATATGAGTGTTAGTAATGCAAAAATATTTTTGTTAGTAATTTCATGTTTTGGTGTTGTGTTCATGGGGCAAAGTGATCGTAGCAAGGATAGGTGATCGAAGTGGTGAATATCGTATGCTTTACGCACTGAGTGAGAGATGTGAGGATGGTTGCTATGCTTGATTGTTTGCCATCATTATGACATGCACACCCCCACCTCCGTATCTTTACACCTTTTGATATGGCACCTTAGAGTGTTGTACAGTATGTAGTGCTAACTCTTTGGTTGTAGGTCCAGGTTCAGGTATGTTTTAGTCTACCTGTTATTGTTCACTTTAGATGCTTATCGCTCATACCAGGCTTTATGTCTGACCCAGAGTTTTATGTCTCCTCTTATTACTCTGGGTGCTCACACGAGCAGACTAGAGACAGGTTAGCTGGTGGTGCGCGAGTAGCTGATTCGGAGGCGGGCAGGAGGCTTCCACGTATGATATATAGATATTCTCCCTGTGTCGTTGGTGGTCGCTACTTGGGCATTAGTAGTGTACCTCCTTTATCTTTCTTTTGCTTTGAGACAGTTTGAAAAGTTGTAATAATGTTTAACTTTGGATCATAAGCTATACTTACATTTTCCGCTGCTATGTTAGTTGTTTCAGCTTATGCACTGTCTCACCTGTTTTATGTCAAGTATGTTATTATTATATTTTATCCTATGCGCTGTGAGACATTCTACAGGTTCCTTGATTAGTTCATTTTCTTCTTCCTTTTTCCTTCTGACGACCCGTTCCGTGCTAAATGGACATGTGTACAGCGCACCTTTGGAGTAAATGTCGGTTAGTGCGGGACGGGCCGTCACAGACTGCCACCCCCCTTCACCCCTATCCGAACCAACGCAGCCACCCCAACCCCAAAATCCCCAAATCGGCGCCGCCCTGCACCGCCACAGCTCTGAGCCCCCTCTGGTTTGACCTGAAGCCCCTGCACCTGCCTATCTCCGCCTCCAACGAACCTCATTCCCCGTCCGAACGAAAGTTATAAGTCGTTTAACTTATTTATTTCAATTTATTTTTAATAATCAGTTTTAAAGATATGAAATTTATTTATATGAAGCTTAGATTTTCAGTATGATATAGATACGATTTTTAACATATCAAGATTATATTTTTATAAAGGTAAAGCTTTGATTTTTAATGCAAAGAGGGCTTTGGTTTTTAAAGTAAAGAAAGCTAGGTTTTATCATATCAAAGGTCGGATTTTTATACATGAAAAGATATGATTTTTATTACTGTGGAGAATAAAAATATGATTTTTATTCATGTAGAGTATTAAAAATATGATTTTTATAGTATAGAAAGAATAAAAATACGATTTTTATATTCTATAGTTAGTAAAAATTTGACCTTTATACATGTAGCGAAATAAAAATCTGATTTTTTATTATATTTAAGTTGAAATAAAAATGTAATTTTTATAGAGATGATATAAAAATTCGATCTTTATATAAGGAATAGATATATAAAAATATAGTTTTTATATAGAGAATAGCGTGATAAAAATATCATCTTTATTATGTGAACACCGATATAAAAATAGAATTTTTATCTATATAGTAGCGGTGTAAAAATAGAATTTTTATCCATATAGTAGCGGTGTAAAAATAGAATTTTTATCCATATTGCGCAGTTATAAAAATGTGATTTTTATATGTATAGCAACAATATAAAAATGTGATTTTTATATATGTAGTGGCTAAAGACAATGAAATTGACAAAAGGCGAGCACGACGAAGATTTCTACATAAGAAGAGTCGTGGCATTGGTTTAGCTAGTCGGTGAGAACTTCTCACTTTGAATCTTGTTTTCTAGTTAAAATTTATACTAGGATGCAGATGGTGCTTAGCAGCACCCGACACCCGTCGTCCACAGACCAAGGACGGCTTGTTTGTTTGATTGATGTATTGTGAAGTTTGTTTGTGATGTTGATATGAAATTGATAAAAGAATATTTGTGTGTTGAAATAAATTAATTATCGTTAAAAATATAATGTTTAACGTGAATATGAATATAGTGAATGTGAATAAATAAATATTCATTTACAAACTGGACGGTTTGTTTATGTACACCTATTTGAAGTATATTGATTGGGACGATAAATTTTACACATCGCCCAACTACACAAATAATATTCGGTGTATGTGGATTGAAACCCCACACGGGTGTTGGGATGATATTTGACATACACTAATCCCAATTATTTAATAGTATGTCGATCGATTGGTCGACTGACTGTGTAAGCGTTAATTATTTATATTTAATGCTTATGCAGTTGTATACTGCACTTTGGATGATAGTTGATTATTTATCGTTGCTATTATATACATGTGTTGTATGGAAACCATATAATTGATTGGACCTCATTCCAATCGGGAAAATAAATAATATTATAAAATATATATATTCATGTGTTGAATTGATAAAAGAATATTCATGTGTTGAATATAATAAATAGTCATGTGTTGACGATGCTCATGTGTTGAGAATATTCACGTGTTGAAACTTATCATGTGTTGAGTAAAATATTTTTACAATAAAATTTACATCTTTATCATATTTAAGATTAGAAACTAACTGGAAACTAGATAAGATGAGTGGTTTCCTGGGTATTTGATCTGATTTTGGTTTCGACCTTCGGGGTTAATACTTAGGGAGTCATTTTCTTACTACTTTACGGTTGGAGTCTGATTAAAAATCAAACGACAGATACCATAATTTTATAAAATATATTAAATAATAGAAATAGTCATGTGTTGACGATACTCATGTGTTGAGAATATTCATGTGTTGAAAGAAATATAGATTCATGTGTTGAATAGAATTAATATTCATTTGTTGAATAGAATAACGAAGTTATTGAAATATATAAAGCCGTGTTGATCAGAGATGCACCATTTTGATGCAAACGATATTTATATCGATTATATTCGTTTTTATAATGAATATAGAAAAGAAAGTGATTTCAAAATATAACGTTTTGAAAATACTATCATTTGTATATCGATGATGTGGAATATTCAATTTTGATTCGAAATTGAATATGAAGTTGAAATCGTTTCGGAAACGAATTTAAAACGATTTATAAAATACGTTTTAAAAGGAAATCGATGAAATATATATATATATATATATATATATAATACAATGGCCTGAATAGAACGCGCCGCGCTGCGGCAGTTCGTGAATTTCGACCATTGACTTCGAATGGACATTATGGGAGATCTGACCATCGGATTCTCCTGAAACCGGAGCCGTTGGGTTTGTATCGAAAAGAGCTTTCCAACGAATATTATAAATTTGAAATCTAACGGTTGGATTTGGAATTATGTCCAAATCAAATTTGGAAAAGGGCGTTGTAAGTGCAGTTCGATGGCCGTTGATGGAAATCGACTGTACGGGCCTTGATAAAATTATTAAAAATATCAATAATTTGTGTAAAATCATAAGAAATGATTTGTGAAGAATTGGAATGAAAATTTCTGAATTTGAAAAGATAAAAATAGATTTTACCAAAATGAACTAGTTTATAACTAGAATTAAAATCAATTTATTTTTGAAATAAATAAATTGAATTTGAAAATGGTTTTAAAAATAATCAGAATTTCTAATATACGAATTGGAATGGGTTTGAATCGAAATTATCTTCGGAATATTTCTATGTTGGATTTCGTGATTATACAGAGATGGTTGTGGAAATTTGAAAGATATATTTATATCATTATTTCCAACACGATATTTGTTGGTTTCAAAATTTGATATTGAATATAAGCAGATATATTTTCAATTCAGAGCCTTGTATTTAATATCAAATGCGATTTGGTTTTGTCATGAATGGTGTCTTCATTAACACTGTTCTTGAACCCAGTTGAGAAAAGATTAAATCTTTCTATTTAGATTTAATGAAGTGTACCAATTAAATGATATTTAATTGGAATTGAATTTGAAAGTGATTTTGGGTTTATCGTGAATCGTATATTAGGTGACATTGGTTCTTTAACCCAGTTAAAGACAGGATATTGATTTTTGAGAAGATTAAAACTAAGTGGAGTTTTAATGAATCTGTAATTAGATTGAAACATGAATTGATAATTTAAATTATCAAATTTGGAAAGTGATCGAGAATGGAGTATCACCAGTTTTGCTCCAAAGCGATTGTTAAATCTTTAATTAGATTTGAACGAGAAATGGTAATTAATTTTACCGATAACACTGTGGTGTTAGATATGGAGTATTACCAGTTTTGCTCCATGGGATGAATAGGTTGGATTGGGAAATAAAATAAATAATTACTTAGGTGTGGTTCGCTTATCCCGACTAGTTTGGAAAACCATGATACGGTTTGAAATGATATCCAAAGGAAGATACAAAAATAAATTTAGAAAAATTTATCTTTGATAAAATTAATGGGAACCTTTCCCTAAGAGTGTGAAAATTTGAACAAAGGAATATTCTGAATTGGAATGAGGCGTATGTTGTGTTTGTGTAACATTTGTTTATTATATATGCGGGTTATTTGGAAAGGTCGGGTTTATACCCATTCTGAATAACCGATTCGGCGAAAGTCGAAGATGAAGACAGTGGTTGAAGACCGGAGGTCTTCACAGGGTGATTACTGATGATCTTGATTGGGCCCAAGAGGAGGGAATCAGTTGGTGATCTTCCAGACGTACTTGGAGATCGATGGATATGCGAGGAAAGTGCCTCCGGTTTCGTTCAGACCCAGAACGAACTTGTAAATGGACTGTGTGTCTGACATTGGATTTTATTCGGTGTTGATTGATCTCTATTAAATATACATCTGTTTGGCGGCGGAGAATTTATTCTCTTGCTTAACCCCCTTCTTTGAGACATACGAGCTCAGAGGTTGTATATCGATGGACATCAGTCGCATGGAGTGAATTTCCGGTGTGGCACGCCTAAGTGGAAAATGGTCAAGGCTTCTGTTGAAAAGAAAAGTCTTGTGGTTGATGATCAAAGCACGGCCTGTGTGGCATAGCTTTGTGTATAACGTGAATTCGCGAGCCTCACACCTCGGTATGAGTCAAAAACGGGATATGGACCGTTGGGCGAACACGACGTTTCTTTCTAGCTATGGGTGATGTCAGTGACCTACCAGCCCTGACATTTATATACTTTTTACCTGTGTGGATGTTGGAATGCGAGGCACCTCGGATATAGGTCTGTTAGGACCGGGAAACGTGTGTTTAGGAATTGCCAATCCTTAAAAGTAAGAGAGGACCGACCCAACCGATTCCAAGGATTGATGTGTGTGGTCCTGAGACATTTGCTAGAGTGTTTAGAACGGAGAGGAGCTTGCCCCTTGCCTCGACTCATGATGAAATCCAATTTCCAATACATGATAGTTCGGTTTTATTTGTAGAACCTAGTATGGCGACATGATAGATGGTACCCAGGCCGCCTAGGATTGATATTTATGATTGAAATTGTTGATATTTATGATTGAAATTGTTTTGAAACTATACACTTATAATAGTATCAAATGATTTGTTTTAAACGTACCAAGCATGTTTGGTTATTATAAGGGAAAACCCTATCCTCCAGCTTGCATTGCATTGTGTGATGGGACCTGGGTCTTATAATAGTTTCATTTTTCAAAAAAAAAACAATGCGCTGTTTTGTTGTATGCACTAGTGTTCTTGGGAGGAAACCCATTCCGTGTTATACGGCGTGGTCCCTTGAAGTACTCTCTTATAAAGTAAAGTTTTAAATAACTGTTTTAGTTCTCACACCAGTCACATTACTGACCTAGAGTTTATTATTTTAACCTAAACTCTGGGTGCCCCTTATTTTCCACGGGAAGCTAGCAGTTTTGGTTTTGCAGATTTATATTCGTAGGATCCTGGTTTACAGCTGGAACGATACTCGGAAAGCTCTATATCCGTGTATTACTTTCACTCGTGTGTTGTATTATTTTTCCGCTGCTATGTAATTTAAATCTCTAATATTTGTCAAATGTGTAATATTTATTCATGCTCTGTATATTCTTGTATTTTGATGGAATTGTTGTAATAAACAATGAAATGTTCTTCTGTTTGTGTGTTGATTCGTCTTGTCCTCACAGTAATTCGGGATTTCCTTACCGGGGAAGTTACGGGTTATTACAGTGGTATCGGAGCTTTGGTTTACAGAGCTCGAGAACAAGATACATTAGAACCATACGAAAGAATATCCAATTAGAACGACTCATTAGAGATAGGATCAGTAGAGTCCTAGAACGAATGGTAAGAGTGAAATTTTTGAAATAAAAATTGGAAAACAAACTTTGTTTTGAAAATTAATTTCAAGCATACGTATTTGAATATTTTATTTATATTGATTTTGGACAATCGGGTATATAAAGATTTTGCATATACGCGTCATGAACATATATTCGAAGTTTTAATATACTGGGTAGATATAGAATCACACTCTAGTCGCCCGGACATGGTCCTGATGATGAAGTATACCATCACCAGTATTTATGTTCGTGTTTCGAAGGTGTGATTTCTATATATTTCCATCAGACTGGTGTGAGAACCAAAACTAGATAGGTTTATTGTTGTGATTTGACATCAAAAACATGATTTTCTGTATATATATCAAAATTATGAATTTAAACGTTAATCCACTAATTGATTGATGGTTATGTTGTTTGATTATTGGTTTGAAATTTTGAACCATTATGCCAAATTGATCCGAGTATTGAACTGTATTGAAAAATGATCGCATTTGCATGCATACACATGTACTTACATTGAACAGGTCATAGCAAGGAGGCTAGAGCAGAAGAATAAAATTGATTGCCCGACAAATAGGTACATGTTTATTGTATTTATTGGGTTTGGATGATTTTATGAGCCGATTGGCTAGCCGCTTGGCTTTTTCTTTTTCTTTTGGATTGAAGATGGCCATGGGAGGCTATATTAAATATCCCGAAGTCCCCGGTGCCGGGGAGGTTATGGCGAAATTTTTCGAAAATTTAGGGTGTTAGCCAAATTTTTGAAAAATTTGAAAAGTTCTTAGAAACTGAAAAGTTGAAGAACTTAAGCCATAATGAAAATAATGGAAGTTGAGTTGATTAGTTAAACAACTTTCAGCTTCGTTCCTTTTCGGGGATGAAAAGTATTAAGTGGGGGAGATTGTAATAACCTGGAAAATCCGAGCCAATTAAAATTTTTTATTTTGGCAATTTTAGTGGAATTTGAATATTTAAAATGAATTAAATAATAGCCACGAGAAATTTAATTTGAATAGAATTCGAACGTATATATTTATATAGATCGTCATTAGAATATAAATAATTTATTTATAATTATAAAAGGAATTGAAAATGGCGCGGTAGTTCGATAATTCGATTTCAAAGTTCAAATGGATGTACAAGATTCAAAATAAACTGGATTTTAGTGAAACCAAAAATATTAGAATCTAATTGAGAATATCTTTCCAACGAATCCGAAAAATCGAAATTTCATAACGGGAATCAAAAGTTACGTCCATTTGAAAATTCAGAATAGTCGCTATGGAATTCGGGCCCTTAAAAATAAAAATTTTGCAAACGACCTCGGTTTTCGACGAAACCACTTTTGTTGGATCCGGGATATCAAATTATTTCTAAGTTTCAAAGTTCGTAATTTTTCGAATCAATGTGTGAGCGTGGAAAAGGAAAACGCGTTTGACCGGTTGAGTTGATTTTAATCGACTGGAAAATGGCCATCTTTCAAACGGTCTCGGAATTGGACGAAATTAGTTTTGTTAGGACAATATCGTCAATATGAAGTTAGAAAATATTTTTCGGGAATTTTTCGAGTTAGTATGTGACCCCGGTAAATTGAAATGCGCGTTCAAATTCAATATATAGAGTTATATGTTGATTTTGACGAAAACTAGTCGAAACAATCGATTCAGCTTACGATACATATCCCATTGTGTTCAGAATGGGTGTAATTAGCTAGGGACGATAGGCGGTGGGTCTCATTTCGAGATTGAAATAAAAAGTTGCTTTTTGAATTAATTTAATAATAAAAAAAATATTTATATAAACTATACCCTTACCCCCTTCTCCTTCTATCGTTCATTTCGAAATTAAAAAAAGAAGAGAAAAAGGGGATCGCGCCCCCTATACGCCGCCGCCCTCCACCCGGGCGCCGCCGCAGGCCAGGCGCCGCCTCCCCCTTCTTCCCCTTCTCCTCCTCTTCCCCCATCTCCATCCTCCTCTGCGCAGCCTCTCGTTCTTCCTCTCTTCCCCTGAAACCAGTCGATACATCCAACGTGGTCCCCCATCCCGTCGCCGCAGGTTGCCCGACCAAACCTCGATCCTCCATCCTCCGACTGCCACCCCCCTTCACCCCCATCCGAAGCAACGCAGCCACCCCAACCCCGAAATCCCCAAATCGGCGCCGCCCTGCACTGCCACAACTCCGAGCCCCTCTGGTTCGACCTGAAGCCCCTGCGCCCGCCTATCTCTGCCTCCAACGAACTTCATTCCCCCTCCGAACGAAAATATTAAGTCGTTTAACTTATTTATTTCAATTTATTTTTAATAATCAGTTTTGAAGATATGAAATTTATTTATATGAAGCTTAGATTTTCAGTATGATAAAGATACAATTTTTAACATATCAAGAATATATATTTATAAAGGTAATGCTTAGATTTTTAATGCAAAGAGGGCTTTGATTTTTAAAGTAAAGAAAGCTAGGTTTTATCATATAAAAGGTCAGATTTTTATACATGAAAATATATGATTTTTATTAATGTGGAGAATAAAAATATGATTTTTATTCATGTAGAGTATTAAAAATATGATTTTTATAGTATAGAAAGAATAAAAATACGATTTTTATATTCTATAGTTAGTAAAAATTTGACCTTTATACATGTAGCTAAATAAAAATCTGATTTTTATTATATATAAGTTGAAATAAAAATGTAATTTTTATAGAGATGATATAAAAATTCGATCTTTATATAAGGAATAGAAATATAAAAATATAATTTTTATATAGAGAATAGCGTGATAAAAATATAATCTTTATTATATGAACATCGATATAAAAATAGAATTTTTATCTATATAGTAGCGGTGTAAAAACAGAGTTTTTATCTATATAGTAGCGGTGTAAAAATAGAATTTTTATCCGTATAGCGTAGTTATAAAAATGTGATTTTTATGTGTATAGCAACAATACAAAATTGTGATTTTTATATATGTAGTGGCTACAGACAATGAAATTGACAAAAGGCGAGCACGACGAAGATTTCTACATAAGAAGAGTCGTGGCGTTGGTTTAGCTAGTCGGTGAGAACTTCTCACTTTAAATCTTGTTTTCTAGTTAAAATATATACTATGATACAGACGGTGCTTAGCAGCACCCGACACCCGTCGTCCACAGATCATGGACGGCTTGTTTGTTTGATTGATGTATTGTGAAGTTTGTTTGTGATGTTGATATGAAATTGATAAAAGAATATTCGTGTGTTGAAATAAATTAATTATCGTTAAAAATATAATGTTTAACGTGAATATGAATATAGTGAATGTGGATAAATAAATATTCATTTACAAACCGGACGGTTTGTTTATGCACACATATTTGAAGGATATTGATTGGGATGATAAATTTTACACATCGCCCAACTGCACAAATAATATTCAGTGTATGTGGATTGAAACCCCACACGGGTGTTGGGATGATATTTGATGTACATTAATCCCAATTATTTAATAGTATGTTGATCGATTAGTCGACAAACTGCGTAAGCGTTAATTATTTATATTTAATGCTTATGTAGTTATGTAGAGCACTTTGGATGATGGTTGCTTATTTATCGTTGGTATTATATATATGTGTGTTGTATGGAAACCATATAATTAACATTATATGGTTATTGATTGGGCATCATTCCAATCGGGAAAATAAAGAATATTATAAAATATATATTCATGTGTTAAATTGATAAAAGAATATTCATGTGTTGAATAGAATAAATAGTCATGTGTTGACGATGCTCATGTGTTGAGAATATTCATGTGTTGAAACATATCATGTGTTGAGTAAAATATTTTAACAATAAAATTTACATCTTTATCATATTTAAGATTAGAAACTAACTGGAAACTAGATAAGATGAGTTGTTTCCTGGGTATTGATCTGATGTTGGTTTCGACCTTCGGGGTTAATACTTAGGGAATCATTCTCTTACTACTTTACGGTTGGAATCTGATTAAAAATCAAACGATAGATACCATAATTTTATAATATATTAAATAATAGAAATAGTCATGTGTTGACGATACTCATGTGTTGAGAATATTCATGTGTTGAAAGAAATATAGATTCATGTGTTGAATAGAATAAATATTCATTTGTTGAATAGAATAACGAAGTTATTGAAATATATAAAGCCGTGTTGATTAGAGATGCGCCATTTTGATGCGAACGATATTTATATCGATTATATTCGTTTTTATAATGAATATAGAAAAGAAAGTGATTTCAAAATATAACATTTTGAAAATATTATCATTTGTATATGGATGATGTGGAATATTCAATTTTGATTCGAAATTGAAAATGAAGTTGAAATCGTTTCGAAAATGAATTTAAAACGATTTATAAAATACGTTTTAAAAGGAAATCGACGAAATGTATATAATATATATATATATATATATATATATATATATATATATATTATATACTAGCCTGAATAGAACGCGCCGCGCTGCGGCAGTTCGTGAATTTCGACCATTGACTTCGAATGGACATTACGGGAGATCCGACCGTCGGATTCTCCTGAAACCGGAACCGTTGGGTTCGCATCGAAAAGAGCTTTCCAATGAATATTAGAAATTTGAAATCTAACAGTTGGATTTGGAATTATGTCCAAATCAAATTTGGAAAAGGGCGCTGTAAGTGCAGTTCGATGGCCGTTGATGGAAATCGACTGTACGGGCCTTGATAAAATTATTAAAAATATCAATAATTTATGTAAAATCTTATGAAATGATTTGTGAAGAATTGGGATGAAAATTTCCAAATTTGAAAAGGTAGAAATAGATTTTTATCGAAATGAACTAGTTTATAACTAGAATTAAAATCAATTTATTTTTGAAATAAATAAATTGAATTTGAAAGTGGTTTTAAAAATAATCAGAATTTTCAATATACGAATTGGAATGGGTTTGAATCGAAATTATCTTCGGAAAATTTCGATGTCGGATTTCGTGATTATACAGAGATGGTTGCGGAAATTTGAAAGATATATTTATATCGTTATTTCCAATTTGATATTTGTTAGTTTCAGAATTTGATATTGAATATAAGCGGATATGTTTTCTATTCAGGGCCTTGTATTTAATATCAAATGTGATTTGGTTTTGTCGTGAATGGTGTCTTCATTAACACTGTTCTTGAACCTAGTTGAGAAAAGATTAAATCTTTCTATTTAGATTTAATGAAGTGTACCAATTAAATGATATTTAATTGGAATTGAATTTGAAAGTGATTTTGGGTTTATCGTGAATCGTGTATTTGGTGACATTGGTTCTTTAACCCAGTTAAAGACAAGATATTGATTTTTGAGAAGATTAAAACTAAGTGGAGTTTTAATGAATCTGTAATTAGATTGAAACGTGAATTGATAATTTAAATTATCAAATTTGGAAAGTGATCGAGAATGGAGTATCACCAGTTTTGCTCCAAAGCGATTGTTAAATCTTTAATTAGATTTGAACTTGAAATGGTAATTAATTTTACCGATAACACCGTGGTGTTAGATATGGAGTATTACCAGTTTTGCTCCATGGGATGAATAGGTTGGGATTGGGAAATAAAATAAATAATTACTTCGGTGTGATTCGCTAATCCCGACTAGTTTGGAAAACCATGATACGGTTTGAAATGATATCCAAAGGAAGATTAAAGAATAAATTTATAAAAATTTATCTTTGATAAAATTAATGGGAACCTTTCCATAAGAGTGTGAAAATTTGAATAAAGGAATATTCTGAATTGGAATGAGGCGTATGTTGTGTTTGTGTAACATTTGTTTATTATATCCTCGGGTTATTTGGAAAGGTCGGGTTTATACCCATTCTGAATAACCGATTCGGCGATAAGTCGAAGATGATGACGGTGGTTGAAGATCGGAAGTCTTCACATCGTTTGGGTGATTACTGATGATCTTGATTGGGCTGTACACCCAAGAGGAGGGAATCAGTTGGTGATCGTCCAGGCGTACTTGGAGATTGATGGATATGCAAGGAAAGTGCCTCCGGTTTCGTTCAGACCCAGAACGAACTTGTAAATGGACTGTGTGTCTGACATTGGATTTTATTCTGTGTTGATTAATCTCAAATAAAATATACATCTGCTTGGCTATGGAGAATTTATTCTCTTGCTTAACGCCCTTCTCTGAGACGTACGAGCTCAGAGGTTGTATATCGATGGACATCAGTCGCATGGAGTGAATTACCTGTGTGGCACGCCTAAGTGGCAAATGATCAAGGCTTCTGTTGAAAAGCAAAGTCTTGTGGTTGATGATCAAAGCACGGCATGTGTGGCATAGCTTTGTGTATAACATGAATTCACGAGCCTCACACCTCGATATGAGTCAAAAACGAGATACGGACCGTTGGGAGAACACGACGTTTCTTTCTAGCTATGGGTGATGTCAGTGACCTACCAGCCCTGACATTTATATACTTTTTACCTGTGTGGATGTTGGAATGCGAGGTGCCTCGGATATAGGTCTGTTAGGACTGGGAAACGTGTGTTCAGGAATTTCCAATCCTCAAAAGTAAGAGAGGACCGGCCCAACCGATTCCAAGGATTGCTGTGTGTGGTCCTTAGACATTTGCTAGAGTGTCTCGAACGGAGAGGAGCTTGCGCCTTGCCTCGACTCATGATGAAATCCAATTTCCAATACGTGATAATTCGGTTTTATTTGTAGAACCTAGTATGGCGACATGATAGATGGTATCCATGCCGTCTAGGATTGATATTTATGATTGAAATTGTTTTGACACTATACACTTATAATAGTATCAAATGATTTGTTTTAAACGTACCAAGCATGTTTGGCTATTATAAGGGAAAACCCTATCCTCCGGCTTACGTTGCATTGTGTGATGGGACCTGGGTCTTATAATAGCTTTATTTTTCAAAAGAAAAAAACATTGCACTGTTTTGTTATATGCACTAGTGTTCTTGGGAGGAAACCCGTTCCGTGTTACACGGCGTGGTCCCTTGAATTGCTCTCTTTTAAAGTAAAATTTTAAATAACTATTTTAGTTCTCACACCATTCACATGGATGACCTGGAGTTTATTGTTTTAACCTAAACTCTGGGTGCCCCCTATTTTCCAGGGGCAGCTAACGGTTTTGGTTTTGCAGATTTATATTCACAGGATCCTGGTTTACAGCTGAAACGATAATCGGAAAGCTCTGTATCCGTGTATTACTTTTAGTTGTGTGTTGTATTATTTTTCCACTGCTATGTAATTTAAATCTCTGGTATTTGTCAAATGTGTAATATTTATTCATACTCTGTATATTCTTGTATTCTGATGGAATTGTTGTAATAAACAATGAAATATTCTTCTGTTTGTGTGCTGATTCGTCTTGTCCTCACAGTATTTTAGGCTTTCCTTACCGGGGAAGTTACGGGTTATTACATCGTACGTCTCAGAGAAGGGTGTTAAGCAAGAGAATAAATTCTCCGCCACCAAACAGATGTATATTTAATAGAGATCAATCAACACAGAATAAAATCCATGGTCAGATACACAGTCCATTTACAAGTTCGTTCTGGGTATGAACGAAACCGGAGGCACTTTCCTCGCATATCCATTAATCTCCAAGTATGTCTGGACGATCTCCAACTTATTCCCTCATCTTCGGTGTAGAGCCTAATCAAGATTGTCAGGAATCATCCAAACGATGTGAAGATCCCCGGTCTTCAACCACCGTCTTCACCTTTGACATATCGTCGAATCGGTTATTCGGAATCGGCATAAACCCAGCCTTTCTGAGTAACCCGCGTATATAATATACAAGTGTTACACAAACACAACATATGCCTCATTCCAATTCAGAATTTTCTTTAATTCAAATATTCACATTCTTAGGGAAAGGTTCCAATTAATTTTATCAAAGATAAATTCTTCTAAATTTATTCTTTAATCTTCCTTTCGATATCATTTCAAACCATGTTAAGGTTTTCCAAACTAGTCAGGATTAGCGAACCACACCGAAGTAATTATTTATTTTATTTCCCAATCCCAACCTATTCATCCCATGGAGCAAAATTGGTAATACTCCATATCTAACACCATGGTGTTATCGGTAAATATTAATTACCATTTCACATTCAAATCTAATTAAAGATTTAACTATCGTTTGGAGCAAAACTGGTGATACTCCATTCTCGGTCACTTTAATCTAATTAAAGATTCAATAAAACTCCACTTAGTTTTAATCTTCCCAAAAATCAATATCCTGTCTTTAACTGGGTTAAAGAACCAATGTCATCTAAAATACGGTTCATGATAAATCCAAAATCACTTTCCATTGTTAATCGGGTTAAAGAACAGGTTTTATTCAAAACACTGCTCATGATAAACCCAAAAACCAATTTAAATTCAATTCCAATTAAATGCTAATTAACTGGACAATTTCACTAAATCTTAATTAAAAGATTTATTCTTTTCTAAACTGGGTTCAAGAACAGTGTTATTTAAGACACCATTCACGACGAACCCAAAATCCCATTTGATATTAAATACAAGGCTCTGAATAGAAAATATATCAGCTTATATTCAATATCAAATTCTGAAACCAATAAATATCGTATTGGAAATAATGATATAAATATATCTTTCAAATTTCCACAACCATATCTATATAATCACGAAATCCAACATCGAAATATTCCGAAGATAATTTCGATTCAAATCCATTCCAATTCGTATATTGGAAATTCTGATTATTTTTAAAAACACTTCAAATCCAATTTATTTATTCAAAAACATTGGAGTATAGTTCTAGTTCATAACTAGTTCATTTCGATAAAAATATATTTTTATCCTTTTTAAATATGGGATTTTTCATCCCAGTTCTTTCCAATTTATATAGTATGATTTTACACTAATTATTAAAATTTTTATCAAGGCCCGTACAGCCGGTTTTCAATAACGGCCACCGAACTGCACTTATAGCGACCTTTTCCAAATTTGATTTGGACATAATTCCAAATCCAATCGTTAGGTTTCAAATTTCTAGTATTCATTGGAAAGCTCTTTTCGATATGAACCCAACGGTTTCGGTTTCAGGAGAATCCGACGGTCGGATCTCCCGTAACGTCAATTCGAAGTCAATGGTCGAAATTCGCGAACTGCCGCGGCACAGCGCGTTCTATTCAGGCCATTTAATATATATAATATATATTTCGCCGATTTCAATTCAAAACGTATTTTATAAATCGTTTTAAATTCGTTTTCAAAACAATTTCAACTTCGTACTCAATTTTAAATCAAAATTGAATTTTCCATATCATTAATATATAAATGATTATATTTTCAAAATATTATATTTTGAAATCACTTCTTTTTCTATATTCATTATAAAAATGAATATAATTGATATAAATATCGTTCGCATCAAAATGGCGCATATCTAATCAACACGGCTTTATATATTTCAATAACTTCGTTATTCTATTCAACAAATGAATATTTTCTTCAACACGTGAATATATATTTTATTCAACACATGAATATTTTTTTTTCAACACATGAATATTCTCAACACATGAGTATTGTCAACACATGACTATTTTTGTCATTTAATATATATTATAAAATTATGATTTCTATCGTTTAATTCTTAATCAGACTCCAACCGTAAATTAGTAAGAGAACAACTCCCTAAGTATTAACCCCGAAGGCCGAAACCAACATCAGATCAATATCCAGGAAACCACTCATCTTATCTAGTTTCCAGTTAGTTTCTAATTTTATATATGATAAAGATGTAAATTTTATTGTTAAAATATTTCGTTCAACACATGATAAGTTTCAACACATGAATATTCTCAACACATGAGTATCGTCAACACATGACTATTTATTCTATTCAACACATGAATCTTTATTTTATAATATTCTTTATTTTCCCAATTGGAATGAGGCCCAGTCAATTACCACATAATGTTAATTATATGGATTCCATACAACACATGTATATAATCGCAACGATAAATAATCAACCATCATCCATAGTGCACCACACAACTACATAAGCATTAAATATAACTAATTAATGCTTACACAGTCTGTCAATCAAACGATCGACATACCACTAAACAATTGGGATTAGTGTACGTCGAATATCATCCCAACACCCGTGTGGGGTTTCAAATCAACAAACACAAATTTTTATTTGTGCAGTTAGGCGATGTGTAAAATTTATCGTCCTAATCTATATTAGTCAAATGGGTGTACATAAACAAATCGTTCGATTTGTAAATGAATATTTATTTATTCACCTTCACGTTAAATTTATATTTTTAATGATAAATAATTTATTTTAACACATGAATATTTATTTTCATTCATTCCACATCACAATCAATTTTCACCACACAACAAAATCAAACAAGTCGTCCATAGTCTGTGGACAACAGGTGTCGGGTGTTGTTAAGCACCGTCTACATCCTAGTATATATATTGTTAACTAGAAAACAAGAATTAAAGTGAAAAGTTCTCACCGAGAGCTAAACTAAACGCCGTGACCTCTTCGTATGTAGGAAATCTTCGACGTGCTCGCCTTTTGTCACTTTCGTCGTTCGTGTTCGCTACATATATAAAAACCGCATCTTTATATTGTTGCCTTGTATATAAAAATCACATTTTTATAACTACGCTATATGGATAAAAATTCTATTTTTATACCGCTACTATATAGACAAAAATTCCATTTTTATACCGCTACTATATAGATAAAAATTCTATTTTTAATCCGCTACTCATATAAAAATCGAATTTTTATTTCACTACAACATATATAAAAATCGTATTTTTATATTCTCTATCTTATAAAAATCATATTTTTATAATCTCTACTATATAAAAATCATATTTTTATTCTCTACATTATATAAAAATTATATTTTTATTCTCTACATTACATAAAAATTATATTTTTATTCTCTACATTATATAAAAATTATATTTTTAATCACTAAAAAATCTCATTTTTAACAAATCAAAAATCATTTCTTTCCCTTATTAAAAATCTAATTTTTCCTTCTTTAAATTAATTAAAAACTGAATTTAAACACTATGTATTTATAAATTAAAAACTGAATTAAAATAAAATAAAATCAGAATTTATATACCTAAAGAAATTATGAAAGCTTATGGTGTTAATCGGAGGAAGGGGGGTTTCTGTGCACTCGCCGGAGCTGCTGACGGAGGCGGAGGACTGTTGTGGGGTGGCAGGGCTCCGGAGATCGGTGCGGCGGTGGTCAGCAAAAAGAGGCCGCGGCTATTCTCAGTTGAGGTTGGGTTTTGGGGTCTCACGGGTTGGGGGGCGCAATTGGAAGGAGGAGAGGAGGAAGAAAGGGATCAGAGAAGGAGGGGGTGCGGCGGAGATGGGAGGGGGCGGAGGTCGGCCGACGTCGGGTTTGGGTGGAGGCGCGAGGTCGTCGTTTTTTTTCTTTTTTTTTTTGGTTGAACGAGAGAGAGAAGTGAGGGAGAGAGAGGGTTAGGTGAGGGAAATATATATATAATATTTAATTTATTTATTTATTTTAATTTTCTCCTAAAAGCACCCTTTTAATTCGAACTCAAAATTGAACCCGCCTTCTATCGTCCCTAGCGTAATACCCTCATTCCGAACACAATGGGATATTTTTCGCACGCCAATTCGATTGTTACGATCAGTTTTCATTCAATTTACAACATAAATCAGTATATATTCAATTTGAACGCGCATTTCCATTTACCGGGGCCACATTCTAACTCGAAAAATTCCAGAAAAATTACTTCTAGATTCGTAATGATGATACAGTCCTAACAAAACAAATTTCGTCAAATTCCGAGATCATTTGAAAAATGGCCATTTTCCAGTCGATTAAATTCAACTGAAATTGGTCAAATACGTTTAAATGCGCCACGCTCACATATTGATTCGAAAAATTATGAATTTTGGAATCTAGCAATAACTTGACATCCCAGATCCAACAAATTTGGTTTCGTCGAAAACCGAGGTCGTTTGCAAAATTTCAATTTTTATGGGCCAAAATTCCATAGCGACTATTCTGAATTTTCAACTGGGCATAACTTTTTATTCCCGCTATGAAATTTCAATTTTTCGGATTCGTTGAAAAGATATTCTCAATTAGATTCAAATATTTTTGGTTTCACCAAAATCCGGTTTATTTTGAATCCTGCACATTCATTTGAAATTCGAAATTTCAAACTACCGCGCCATTTTCAATTCCTTTTATATTTAAAAATAAATATTTATACTCTAACGATGATCTATATAGATATATATGTTCTAATTCTATTCAAAATAAATTTCTCGTCGATATTATTTAAAATAAATCATTTTAAATATTCAAACTGCAATAAAATTGCCAAAATAAAAATTTTAAATTGGCTCGGATTTTTCGGGTTGTTACCGTACTGCTCTGGAGATACCACCATATTCGAATCATGCACAAACTTCCATAGGAACGACACATGGAACACATTATGCACACTCAACATCTTCTCGGGTAACTCCAATCTATATGCGAGCTTTCCAATTCGCTCAACTATCGGAAATGGTCCAAGGACCCTAGGAGCTAACTTTCCTTTATTTCTGAATCGAACCACATGTTTCAACGACGAAATCTTCATGAAAACCATATCGCCTACGTCGAATTCCATGTCTTTACGATGCTTATCAGCATAACTCTTCTAGCAATCTTGGACTGCCTTAATTCGTTATCGATCGATCTTAATATAATCTGAGGTCTCTCTAATCATCTCAGTCCCAAGTATCAACTTATCTCTAGTTTCTAAGTAACATGCTGGAGAATTTCACGGTCTTCCATACAACGCTTCGTATGGTGCCATCCCAATGCTAGACTGGTAGCTATCCTCCATAATCCAATACACAACCTCTTAGGAGATCTTCCAAAACTCGGTTGACCCTCTCGGTTTGACCATCAGTTTGGGGATGGCAAGCCGTACTTAAACACAACTCAGTTCCCGAAGCTTCTTCTAGACTCTTCCAAAATCCACTTGTGAATAATGGATCTAAGTCACTCACTATGCTCTTCGGGATACCATGGAACCGAACTATCCATTTCACATAAAGTTCAGCCAAATTCGATGTCGTCCTAGTCGACTTGACAGGAATGAACTGTGCACTTTTGGTCAAACGATCCATAATGACCCAAATCCCTTTGTTTCCTGCCCTGCTTCTAGGTAGTCCATCAGTAAAATACATCGATATCTGCTTCCACTTCCACGTAGGAACTTCCTATGGCTGAAGCAAACCACTCGGCTTCTTCTGTTCAGCTTTCACCAACTGGCTGTTTATAACTTGGAAATGAACTTTCCAATATCTCGTTTCATCCCTTCCTAGTAGTAGACTCGCTTCATGTCCTGATACATCTTATTGCCACTGGGATGAATCATCAACTTCGAGTGATGACATTCTCTCAGAACCTCATCTCTCAATCCATCAATATCAGGAATAACCAGTCGTCCTTGTTTTCGAAGCTAACCTTCTCGATCGACATCGAACTTTATAGGTTCCAGTTTCTAGATAAACTCGACAAGCTTTACATCTCGGTTTTGGCTCTCGCCAATTCTTTCGATAAGAGTAGGTCTTACCGAAAAGCTTGCCAACATTTCAGGTTCCAACTCACACCTTGGCCTAAAATCGAATCTTGCCGAATACTCGAGGCTCTTCCAATCTGAAAACATCGCTCCCTAACTTGCATGTCTTCAACTTAACGCATCTGCAACTGCGTTACCTTTTCCAGGATTATAGGCTATACCAAAATCGTATGACGCCAGAAACTCTAACCATCGTTGCAGCCGAAGATTCAAATACTTTTAGGAGAAAAGATACTTCAATGACTTGTGATCCATAAACAACTTGAATCGAACCCCCAATAGGTAATGTATCCACATTTTCAGAGCAAATACAATCACCGCCAACTCCAAATCATGAGTTGGATAGTTTTCCACATGCAGCTTTAGCTGTTGACTCACGTAGGCCACAACCTTATCCTTTTGCATTAGCACTGCTCCAAGCCTAGTACCACATGCATCAGTGTATATCACCATCTCTTCATTCCCACTTGGAATGGTCAACACATGAGCACTCGTCAGACTTTCCTTCAGGATTCCAAACGCTTGCTCACACTTTTCATCCCATGTAAACACTTGATTCTTCTTCGTCAATCCTGTCAATGGTGCATCTAACTTAGAGAAATCCTAGATAAACCGTCGGTAATAACTAGCCAATCCAAGGAAACTCCAAACATTTGTCGCATTCTCAGGCCTATCCCAGTCCTGGATTGCTGCCACTTTAGCGGGGTCAACCGCTATGCCATTTCCAGAAACAACACGGCCTAAGAACCTCACTTCAGTCTTCCAGAAGTGACACATTGAAAACTTAGCTCTCAGCAGATGCTTTCGCAAGATTTCTAACACTACTCTCAAGTGCGTCTTGTGTTCTTTCTCATTCCTGAGTAAACCAGAATGTTATCCACAAACACAAGCACGGACTTGTTCAACTGATCTCTGAAAACCCTATTCATAAGATCCACAAAATACGTTAGCGCGTTAGTCAACCTGAATGGCATCACCAACCATTCGAAGAAACCATATGGTGTCCTAAAAGCAGTCTTTGGCACATTATCCTTTGCCACCCTAAACTAGTGAAATCCCATTACCAAATCCATCTGAGAAAACACTTTGGCCTCGTGAAGCTGAACGAACAAGTAATCAATCCTTGGCAACATATACTTGTTCTTCTTAGTCACCTTGTTCAGCTCACGATAGTCCACACACAATCTTAACATGCCATCTGCTTTGGTTGCAAACACTACTCGTGTGCCCCACTCAGAAACACTTCTCCGAATGAATCCCTTCCCTATAAGGTCGCAAACTTGCACCTCCAACTCTCGTTGTTCCTTAGGCGCCATCCGCCTAAGAGGCATAATGATTGGTCAAGCACCCTCGGCCAAATCGATCCTAAACTCGATCTCACGATGCGGTGGCAACCCTTTGACCTCGTCAAAGATACCCTCATACTCATTAGCGATCAACACAGATGACAAGTCTTCCTGTGGAATCCCAACCGGATATAGATAGCTCACGAAGACACCCTCTTCGCGCTTACATCTAATAAATGCCTTTCGCCCTTCCACATCCCCGACTCTCACCTCTAGCTTCTCGCAATTCACCCTTTCCGCATACCTCTTGAGCTAACCCATGCCCAAGATGATCCCAAACCTAACGAAGTTAAGAACAAAGCAATCACACACAAAAGTGCAATCATGACTCGACAACACTAGACCACGGAAAATCGTGCAAAGATTGGAAGAACCCCCAATTGGGTTAGTCACTACGAAAGGTCTATCACAAATCTCGAGTTCTAAACCCAAGTGGCACACATGCTCATTGTAAATGAAAGAATGTGATGCTCCTCTATCGAACAAAACTCGAACTGAAACACCTCGAACAGAAAGAGTACCTTAGATGACGACACCCTTTCCCTTCTCCTCTACAGGAGGGGCTCTTGAAGAAGTTGGCACGACTTCCAAAGCATATGCCTTCATAACCTGCTTGCCCTTAGTTGATTTTGGATAATCTTTCTTCTCATGCCCAGGCTTCCCATAGTTGAAGCACTTCTTCTCAGCTTTGAGATTCTTGCACTCATTAGCAAAATGACCTTTCTAGTTGTAGCTAAAGCAAACCACTCACTCTTAGGCTTCTTATTTCCATCTTTTCCATTCTGTTGCTGTTGCTTCCTTTTCTTATTATTTCCACCCTTTTGTGGTTTCTGATCTTCTTTGGTTGTAGCGACAATATTTGCTTCATTAGGAAACAAGCTCTCATGGAGAATAGCTTTTTCCACAATATTCTCAAATGAATCGCCAAGTTGATCCACCAATGACCTTCCAATATAGGTATCCAGACCCATAACGAACTTCTCGTTCTTCTGATAAGGTGTATTAATGTATGAACAAGCATATTTGGACATGGCCTCGAAATCAAAAATGTAATCTAGCACTGATCTTCCATCCTGCTTTAGCTCTACGAACTTCTTGAAGAGAACGGATTTCTGAGCCGTGAAAATGAATTTTTCTTCAAACTAAGCTAGGAATTTCTCCCATGAAATTTCTTCTTCTTGAGTTTCAAGTGTAACAGAATTCCACCATTCCATGGGCCTGCCTTGCAGTTGCCTTGATGCAAGCTTTCTCCTTGTTTCACCATCCAATCCCAAGTCTCCAAAGATACGAACACAATAATCAATCCACCTCTGAACCTCTTCAGCTGGCTCAGATCCATTGAATGGATTTCCTCCTAGTGATGTATAATCTTTGCATAGATTCACAAAATCCACAACTCTAGGCAATTGAACTCCTACGTCTACCGTAGCTGCCACTGGAGCGGGGACCCTTCGCATGAATGCCTCTATTGCGGCTTCAAACATGGTAGGGTAGTCTTGTTCACTGCCATTTCCCCCTCCATTATTAGCTCCCCTAGCAGCATGTCTTGATAGTCGTCTACTCATTCTAAATCTGCAACTTAGAATAATTAGACACTTCCAAGAAAAATTGCTAAAGGAACAAAACCGCTACTACTATATATGCTAATATATATAGTAAGCATCCAACTGAAATCTACAAGTATGTCTCTCACATGTAATTACGTATTAGAACTTTGGATTACCAAGTGAAGACCGCCCACAGCCCCTGCACAAAATAATAGGAAAAATGTGCTGAAAGATGTGCACGATAGCTATGGACGATCATCAAAGTAGATAGACATAATAGGAACCTATCGTAAAACTCACAGTGCAAGGATGAAATATAATAGAACATATACAATAGGTAATAGTAGTGAAGAATCATATAGCAAACTTTTCAAAGTTTCACAACATCCTGAAAGATTATCCCAACATCATAGGAAATATCAAGTATGTACAAAAGGACTTACTACAACACTCATAGAGCAACTCAGACAGCGGAAACAGAAATACTAGATAGTAATAGAACAGGTACGTAAGCCTCCTGCTCGCCTTCGCACAGCAGCATCGTCCTCACTAATCATATGTCACCTACTACTTAGTCTGCCTATCCACAACCGGATGAACAGCCCAAGGTAATAAGAGGAAACATAAAACCTTGATTCAGACAATAGTCTTAGTGAGCGATAAAACAGCTAACAAACTTTAACAATAAAGTATATGAGAATGGATAGATAAACATACTAATCTACCCACAACACCAGAGAAGAACTCAACCTTATCTTCACCACATCGGACAGTTATAGCCTTTACAATAAACCATTCAACCGTTCATCCATGGAAAATAGAACACCTATTCAATCATGGTAAATCACTTATAACATCTAGACTATATATGTATCATGCAAATCATCTTAATCAAATTCAACATCTCTCAAGCACAAGCCCTAGAGACCTAAACCAATATCAGACAAGCACACAAGAAACATCTCCTTCGACGTTGGATGACTTACATGAGACGGTACAAACAGAACAACCAATTATCCATGACTGACTCTGGCTATCACCACCAATCCTGCTTTGAAACCATCATTAATCGTATGACGGCCAACCTTGCCATATGTCAAGGGTGAAGGGTAACCCCAGTTCTAGCATAAACTCCATACGCCTTTCAACGTTACATGTGTATGTCCAGCCTTGACAACTAGGCCTTTCAACGATATCCGGGGTACTCGACCTACAACCAGTCATTTTGGTGCCCCTATCGTACCCCTGCTTTGAGCCTGCTAGAACTTATGACAATGATAATCTCTCGGCCTTCACATCTCTAGTCATCCATCCTGACGAAGTTTCATAGCTCAAGCAACATTCTCAAGCAACCATTATTCACCAACTCACGAACTTTGAGTTGCCACCTTCTTCATCGTTCTGCACCGATCAACGAACACATTCAACACTTCGAACATTCCTACTTGAATTCTCCTCGAAGTTATCACCAACCTCGAACCAAAGAAACATCAATCATAAGGTCCGAAATAATCCATAGCATCACATCGATTTGTTGAAGGAAACAAACCACGACACTCATACTCTCCACCACAACATTTAAAAGCGCTGCTGAAAACTCATCTCGACAAACCAGAATAGGACCGACCCACCCCCTTTGATTCGACCTGACCCGTTTCCTTCCTGGCTTCAAAACTCGACCGACCCGGTCAAGACCGACCCTCCTACTTACTTCGGACTGACCTAAAGCCACAACTTCAATCCCTCTCGTCTCACATGACACAAAACTCCCCTTTGGACTGACCCACCCCAGATCGACCCGTCCAGCACTGCATGGCCGACCCTCCTGCTTCAAAACCAGGACTTCAAACCAACCGACCCGACCCAAAATGAGACCGACCCGATATGACTTGTTTTTCCAAGACATGCTTTTGGACCCACCTCACTTGGCCTTATTGCTCGACTGAGCCCCTGTTCGACCCTAGGCTCGCTCGACCGACCAGAGCCTTGTGCGACCGACCCTTCCATTTCCGCTCCGACCAAACTGCTCCAGGCCGACCCACCTCCTGACTTGTTCCCCAAGACAGAATCCTACGATCGACCAAAACTTGACCGATCGACCTACATCCCTATGCGCGACCCAAAACCTGGAATCTCCAACTCGAGCCTAATCTTGACCAAAACTTCTTTAATCGATCAAATCGTCAAAACACGCTCAACCATTTCACCAAATACAACCATAAACATGTCATAAGATTGCTAACAACATGAATATGACGATTATCACTAAAATGATGTAAATTTCACCACAACCATTAAAATGAACATATGATCAAAACGATGGATACATAAGCATATGAAATGTCATAGAAATATCCGGTTTAAATTTTCTAAATTGGATCATAAGGTGATTCATATGAAAATGGACTTATAATGGTGTAGATCTATGGTCAAACACTCGAATTTGATGAAAAACATGATCAAAAATTTGTATACTTCATTGAATCCATGTGAGAGATGCAAATCACTCACCGATTCTCCCAAACAAGCAAAAATCAATGCAATAAAATTCCAGACAGCAAGCAATTCAAATCAAACCCCTTGATCCGATGAACTCCTTCTTAAATTGATGTAGATCTAGCCTACAATTGTGTAGATCTTCGATTTCCTTCCTTTGATTTTGATTTTTAATGGTGGAAATGTGATAGAGGAAGGGGGAATATAGGTCACGTAATGAGAGAATAGAGAAACTAAAACATTTCTCATACCTCCCACCCCCTATTTTTACCGTACCACTAGCCCACTAATGGGCCTTTCCAAATCAGCACATTGTGGCTCTCCAAACTTGAACAACCAACTGAAAAACCTTAAAACATCGATTCCGCCCAAACTGCTGAGCCAAATCTTTAATGTAACCACTCTATGTAAAGACAAATATCATTTCCTTTCCAATGGCATAGGTCTCACCACCCATTTCGACTTGAGTCAAAATTTATACTCTGTACAAGACTGACAGAGGCAAAATGGTCACAAACAAAATCGATAAAAATTATGGATATGTCGCACATCCCCATAAGCAAAGTATTAAAATATGAGAATGATCCAACCCTCAGGGAATAAAATAAAGATATTTACGATCTTCCGATATGTAAAATACGGGTTGTTACATTATGTGATGTAAATAGTCTCTTCTCTTTTATCCCCTTCTTTAGTTTAGTTGATAGGAGAAAAGCTCTTTTTATTTCCATGGCAACTTAACCATTTTCTTCTTATGTAATTTTCATGTTAATGCAATTTTAATTAGTTGTCTTTTATTTACATGTTCTTTTCTTTTATGCAAGTAGCTTATATTTATTTTATGCAAGTAGTCTAGATTTATTTTATGCAATCTACTTTTGTTGTCATGATTACATATATTATGTAATGACCCGCAATTTGGTCGGAGAATAATTAACTAATTTAATTATTAAAATATCATTTTGACGATATCGATGACCTAAATTAAATAATATTGAATATTTAAATAATATTTATAATGAATAATAAATTATAAATATCGAAATAGTCAGAAATAGTAGAATTTCACAATAGAGTGTGAATTGAATAGTATACGAGATGTGGTTGAGTTTCGACTCGAAATATAATAACGAATATATTGAATCGACGACAGTTGAACGTATAGTTTATAATATATTTATAAACGAGCGCGAAATGGCGCCGCAGTTCGCTATTTGGCAATTTGAACTTCAACTGAATGTACATGATTCGTTTTAAGCCGGATTTCTGTGAAACAAGAAACGTGTGGAGCTGGTGGAGTATATCTTTCTAGCGGAAGAGAAAAATCAGGATTTCGTCGTGTAGATTTTGAGATATGTCAAAATCAAATTTCAGAATAGTCGCTATAGAATCGTTTATCGACCGTAACGGTTTCTTCGATATAACTAGAGATCGGGTTTGAATTTAGACAAGGTCCTTTTGGGAAATAGCGATAATTTAATTTTTAGAATTTTACTATAATTTTTAATTAATTTAATAAGCAACTTTTTATTCGGAGTATTTGGCACCCTGTATCGATGTTTTGGGGTTTCACAATATGAGTTCATCTACCGGTATTATTACATTTCTGAGACCAGAGCACGTCACTCATTTCAATGGTATTTTTGTTTCTGTCCATAACAGTCTCTACGCGAACAGAATATTTCATAGTATGGTACACTATGTTTTTAACTTAAAACAAACTAAACTGAATGGTTAACTGGTCAAACGAACTCAAAAATTCAACGAAACAAGTTTCAAACGAAACCTTAGGAAGAGGTCTAGTGAAACGTCAAGGCCTCATATTTTTAGGATTTTTTCTGAAATTGATAGGAATTATTGCTCGGTGTTTTTCATCGATATTTTCTAAAGGATTTTCGCAAACAGTGTTGGAATTCGACGAAACCTGTCCCATTGGATCCGGAATGTGTTTTTATGCTTGGATTAGCTTTGTTTGTCAAAAATGGAAATCATACAAATTTAAAATGGATCAAAATGAAATGGAAAGGGAATATTCCAGGGAATATTCCTTGTCCACAAAATAATCAATAAAAAGGACTTAACGCACAACTCTTAAGACCTAATTTCATTCTCTGCAAGGTCAAAGCAAAAGCGCTGCCACCCATTTCAATTCCAACAGTAAAATGCAAGGAGAAAAAAATCAAAATCAATTCATAATAAAATCCTAAATTGCTATGGTTCGAATTGCTGGAACTCTAAGGGTATAGCTTCACTACTATAGAAGTTTGGGAGGGTTCGGATCTTTTTCTGTCACTGTTAGGGGTAGGGTTTTCCATCGCCAAGGGTATCGGTGGGTGGAGGTAGCAGGCGAGGCTCTCAGATGGATGTTCGAACCTGTATGAAAGCGGATGTGGCATTTTGTACGGGGTTCGAGTTTTGTACTGGAGAAGGGGTGTACTGTAAATATGAAGAGGGATGAATGGCTATGGCCATTTGCGGTTATTGGTTTCGAACTGGCAATTTAGGGGAGAAAGGGTTCGAATACAAAGGGATTTGCGTTAATCAAAGGGTTAATGAAATGGTGGAATAAAAGGATGCGAAAATAACTGGAGATTGATGGGTGATAGTGAGGCTGTAGGGTGCTTGGACGATGCTGAAGTTGGATTGTGAGAAGTGCCAGTACGAACTAGTGGTGGTGGCATGGTTTGAGAAGGGAAATTCATGGTGGGATCCATTTGTATTTTAATGAAGCAAGAGGGATCGGTGAGGGGCATGGTATGGACTGTTCTGATACTGGATGCTCGCGTCCTTTTCTTTTTGGAGAAGGTGAACTGTGTATGTAGCGGGTTGTAGGAGTTTGGGTGTGGTGGGCTTGAAGAAGGGTAAGGCCCAACGAGGTTTAAACTATAATAACTTGTGTATTTAAACTACGTATAACTTCTAAATCAATAACTTTTTCATATGTGAACGCAATTGGGAAAAACAAGATCAGTTGGGACCGTGTGGACGAGAGCTTCACCATGAAGCTGACTGGAAGTGGATTCGAGCTCGTTTGAATTTATGGCGAGAGAAATTGTTTGATTCAAATCAAATAACAGTTTATCGTTCTTTAACGATGAACTGCCAAAGTGAGTAAAACTCACCAACTCTGAACAGTTATATTTTTATAATGTATTCTTAGAACTGTTAATCATCTGTTGATTGCTGTGTGTTGGTTGATTGATTGAACTACTAGTCAGTTAGTGGAAATTATATATATATATATATATATATATATATATAAACCATTAAATATTTATATATTGATGCTGTTATCAGAATAATCCGTACTGAACTGAAAGTGATGTTGATTTTATTGTGTAACACCTGTGATGCAGGGAAACAGGTTGGAGGGACCCAACTGGGTTCCTCTATATTTATAATACTGTTTTGATTCATATATTGTGTTATATGATGTGATATATAATCTGTTGTCGATTATATTTGTTTGGACGATATTTATCATCGTGATTTGATATGATTGAATACCATAACATACGGGATGTTGATAAGGAGATTTTCAACGTGATATTGAAAACAGAATATTTATAAATGGAATATTTATAAATAATAGATATTTATAAATGGAATATTTATAAATAAGGAATATTTATAAATTTGGAATAATTATAAATAGGAGATATTCAAAAAGGAAATAATTTCAAATCATTTTCTTTTTGAATGGAAAGGCATGTGTGGTGGGTTTGGGGATTTTCCCGATGCTCCCGATACAAAGCAGGTTATGGCGAATTTTCCCGGGAATTTAAGGAGTTAGAATATTTTTAAGAATAAATTTGAAAAGGAAATATTTGCAAACCATTTGCATATAGAATAAAATAGAAAAAGAAATATTTGTAAACCATTTACAAATAGAATTGAAAAGGGAATATTTAGAAAATAAATAGAGTCGAACGGAGTTAAATAGAGTTAATAAAAAGGAAATTGGTTTATAACGGAATAAGATGTTATAAAAAGGAAACCGTTATAAAAAGGAAAACGTTATTAAATGAACATTTATAAAGTGAAGAACCGTTACTAAAAAAGTGAATCTTTATAAATGAATAAACGTTGTTAAAAGGGGATCCTTTTAAATGGATAAACATTAATCAGAAAGGAGAAATTGAATATGGTATTCGAAGTTAGTTAATCGAATATGGTATTCGAAGTTAGTTAATCGAATATGGTATTCGAAGTTAGTTAATCGAATATGGTATTCGAAAGTTAGTTAATCGAATATGGTATTCGAAGTTAGTTAATCGAATATGGTATTTGAAAGTTAGTTAATCGAATATGTTATTCGAAAGAGGTTAGTCGAGTCGAGTTAACCAGTTAGAGTTAACCAGTTAGAGTTAATCAGTTAGAGTTAACCAGTTAGAGTTAATCAGTTAGAGTTAATCGATTAGAGTTAAAACGAACTAGAGTTAATCAAGTGTAGTTATTGAGATAGAGTTAGTCAAACATAGTTATTCAGGATAAGTGTCATTCAGCATGACTGCTAGCGTAATTCGCAGGGCTGTAAATAACCTACGGCGGTCGGATGTTTCCTGAGGGAATCAGGCATAACCATTGTGATCTCTGCAATCTAGAGTCAAGCGAATGGAGTTACATAAAGTTGTCGAATATTTGTTATTCGAATAGAGTCGAACGGAGTTAAATAGAGTTAATCGAATATTGATTATTCGAATAGAGTTAATAGAGTTAGTCGAATATTGTTTATTCGAATAGAGTTAAAAGAGTTAGTCGAATATTGGTTATTCGAATAGAGTTAAAGGAGTTAGTCGAATATAGTTTATTCGAATAGAGTTAAAGGAAAGGAGTTATCGATTTTAGTTAAATCGAAAGGAGTTATCAATTATAGTTTAATCGAAAGGAGTTATCGATTAGTTAATCGAAAGGAGATTATCGAATATAGCGTATTCGAAAGAAAGAGATCGAATATAGTTTATTCGAAAGAGAGAGATTTCGAATATAAGTTATTCGAAGGGAGATAATCGAATATAGGATATTCGAAGAAGAGTTAATCAAATAGAGATTGCTCGAAAGAGAATTATACGTCGAATTCAATTATATCGAATTCGGGAAAGTAATATTTACTTTCCGGTTTTTAAATCAAGGGTATACACTAATAAATTAGGGTTAGGTTTAATTAGTCGAATTAAGAATAAAGGTTAAAATTGAAGTTAAATATTGCGAAAGTAGGGATTATAACGTTATCGTTATAATCAATGTTTTCAATAAAGCAGTGGATTCGTAAATTGAATCTGAAAGTTACGTAAAGAAGTTGTTAAAGGTTTAAAAGATAAACTGTTACTATTTCGAAGTTATAACGTTGTTCAGTTAAGGTCTGAGAGGTAATTATACCCCAACCTGATTGACTTCCTTCTTAACTAAGGAATGGTAAGGTTTGATAGTGAATGATGGTTAAGTGAATTCAATAAATGGATTGAGTTGGCATAGAGATGTTTTATTTAAACATCTGTTTAAATCCAATGAAGGAACTTTGGAAATGTTTTCCAAATAATAAATCAAAAATGTTTTCTAATATAGGAAACAGGAAATGGAAATGTTTTCCATTGTTAATAGTATATTTTCTAAAATTAGAAAATAAGAAATGTTGAATATATTGAAACAGGAGATAAGTAAATTAATGAAATAAAGAGATTAATGTTAAATGATGTTTGTTCGATATAATTTCCATCTGGGAAATAATATCATTGTTTGCACACTTGTTTTTCTTCGATAGTTAACTCGCAGACTATCGAAGTTTTGACCATTTTAACGTTGTTAATATGGAGAGACCGGTTGGATTATTATCCAAAAACCACTTTGTATTGGCATAAGCGTTGCAAATCATATATGCCAAAGTTAATTGAAGACGGAGTAAAATGCAAGGGCTGTTGTATAAGTCTTAGATAACAGTGACTAAGATGGATATACTGAATAGTGCCTTCGGTTTTTCTAGTCCCAGGACAATTTGTATGGACGAAGGTCTGACAGAGTATATCCAATGGATCGCGTAAGTTGATCGGCTCAAACGTATTCATGTTTGGTGGCGGAGGAATTCGTTTCTCTTAGCTGTATACCCGTGTTATATTTGGATAAGTCAATTTGTGATTTGGCGGGTATGACGATGTGACATTCTAAGTGAATGAGGATGACTTGTGTGAATGAATGTCTGACAGAGTATTTTCAGAAAGGTCACGTACATTGATTTCTTCAACTGTACCAAGAGTGGAAGCGGAGAAGGAAACTTCTTTTAGCTGACATTTAATGTATGGTGGTAGACGCCAAATTAGTGATTTAGATGGATCTGAAAATGTGGCATTCAAAGTGAATCTGATGTGATGATAAAGTGTAACCTCTAACCTCACATCCGGTAAATGACAGAAATCGGGCAGGCAGCATGGCTAAGTCGGTCGCACCGAAGTAGAGTGTACAATCACCTATCTAGAGAATATTCATTTGCTTCTTTTAATCTATCAATGCTGTCCCATATATATACGGGAAACGGTTGCTGATCCCAACCGTTGGTGATGTACATTCGATACACTCAAGCGAAATGAGTGGTCGGTCATGTGTGGCTGAGTTACAAGATGTTCTTGTTGAACTCCAGTGTATCGTTCCTAGAGTACACTGATCGGAAGGTGGTTCCATACCTTGTCATAGTTGGAAATCCATTACCCAATACATGCTTGCGGTTTTGATTGTATACTATATAGTAGAACGTGAGATGAAAGCGTTTCTGCTAGATTGATATCTATTTGTACTTAGACATTATTATAATATCACAAATGATATTGCTTTACAAAGTTGTTTGGATTTTCATAAGGGAAAACCCGTTCCGTTTTCACGGCATGGTCTTATGATATATCCGTTATTAAACCAAGTGTTACGAGTTCTATTCACACCAGTCCCATGACTGACCCGGAGTTTATTTGTTTGTTTTCCCTAAACTCTTGGGTACCTAATTTTGTATGGGCAGTCAAGTAGTCAGGATTTTACAGATTCACTTGGAGAGCTTGGAGCAGGAGGCTTCAGGATTCTATAGCTATTATTATTTCCGCTATTGTTGTAAGTGATGTACTCTGATAAGTGCTAATGTATATATAACTGTTTGTATTTCAAAAGTTATGTTATATTTTATTCGTTCCGCTGTGAGATTCGTGTTTACTCTGATGATGATGTTCTTCTTCTTCTTCTATTCTATAAGTGCTACCTTATCTATCCTCACACTCTGTCTTCTTTCTATTAGTTTCTTGAATTTCTAGTGCAATTTGGGGTTGGGCTTGTGTTATTTATTCAACTCAAATTGGACCGGATTTTCGGGTCACTACATATTAGAGGCTAATCCCTTTCAACATAGGGCTAATGAAGCTCTCTTGATTATGTAGATGCAACATAATATGTTCATTCATGCTCTCTTTTTGTGCTTCATGTTATGTTGATGGTATTGGTTTTGCTTTCATTATTGAATTTGATAGCTTATATTGTTGACACCAAATAGGCTATGCTTAGTCATGTGTTCACTAGTTACCTCTTCATCTACATATGATGATGGTGATTAAGTGGAGGTTGAAATAAAAATTTGATGGTCTATAGTTTTAATTAATAATTCACAGGTCATGCTTAAAATATATTTCAATTTCAACTTGTTCATTTTTCATTCGAACTAGTAAGGTGATTTAGTGGGTATGTTATACTTTGATAGTTTATGTTGTGTAATTAATAGCATGAATAAGCTATACATATAATAATCATAACAACTAAATTCAGAAATGACCAAAAAAGATAGATCATGGTTTCATTTTATGTTGATTCATGTGATCTAAAAAGTGGATTTATTCCTAAGTTGTTATTTTACTCTCATATTCTTAGCAATTTAGTTTGTTAATTTAGTTTAGTTGTAGTTAAAATTTCACTCGAATTTGGTTTAATTTGATTGAATATAATTAAAATTATTTCTTTTCGCGTGGATTGACTCGTACTCGCTAATGTAATACAAGTGTACGCCATGCGCCTGCGGTTTAATACACTTCACGACGGTTTTCTAATTAATAGAATTCACGTTGTCGAACAAGTTGTTTTCCGGTATTCTCATATAATACCAAAATAAATTTTTTGTTCTTCTGATAAAGAGCATCGATATACAAATAAGCATAATTACATAAAGCTTCAGATTCAGCCACATACTCAAATACAGGTCGACCTCCTTGCTTTAGCTCAACAAACATCTTAAACAACATCGATTTCTGGACCATAGAAATGAACTTTTCCTCAAACTTAGTTATAAACTGATCCCAAATGGCCATTCCGAGTCTCAAAAATATTAGAATTCCACTGATCCATCGCTCGGCCTTACAGATGCCTTGATGCAAGTTTCCTCTTGGTCGCATTGTCTGTTCCTAAGTCTTTGAAAATCCGAACACAAGTATCCAGCCAATTCTGAACTTCAACAGCCGGTTCCGTACTAATAGACAGTTTGCCATCTAGAGAAGTATAGTCCTTGCAGAGCTTAGCGAAATCCACTGTCCTAGTTGCCTACACAGGAACACCCCCAATTATTGCTGCTCCTGGAGTGGGCATCCTTCTCATGATCGTTGCCATCTTGGCCTCAAACATAGCAGGATAATTGGGAATAGTAGTTGCAGCTCCCGACTGGCTATCGTCGTCACCCCTCCAGTCGCAGGCTCATCTCTAACAGCGTGTCTTGAATTTCATCGACTCATCTTTACTTTGAACCGAGAGTCAATTTACATTACAGAAAGATGCATTGGTGTTCAATTGCTTACTAATCTACTATACTATATACGTATATAATATAGTAATCATCCAAATAAAATTACAAATACATCTCTCCTACACTTTTACGCTCGTGAACTTTGGGTAAAAACGACTAACCTTGCTTTGATACCAAATGTGACGACTGCCCATACCTCCATCACAAAACTAAGGAGTAGTGCGCTGCATGAAATGCCAGGCAATATGGGATGATCATCAGGGTAGAATAATTCAAAACAGAACATGTCGTATAACTCATAATGCATGGATAATATATAATAATAAAATATACAACATGATATAGTAATGCAGCACAACTGAATAGAGAATCAAATTTCCATAAAACCATAGAATCTTGAGTATAATACATCTTGATACATGAATCTATGAATACAATATGCATCGCTCCATCCCTCGGAGTCTCAATAACCATCAAAATACATCGAAAATAAAAAAGAATAGCTAAAATAGTAGGTAGTAATAATAAGCCAGCCTCTTGCTCATCACCGCAAATCAACACCGGCACCGAACCTACTACCTGCTACTCAGTCTGCCAACCATCAAATTGGTGAACAACTCAAAGTAATAAGAGGGAAAAATAAAACCTTATAGTCAGACAACAGTCTTAATGAGCGATAAAATGGCTAACAACGGTTACACAGGATAATATGAGTATAGGCGGATCAACTATTTGATCTTCCTAGGAGCCATCAAGTTAACATGTGAAACTATCCATCACATGTCTTATTAGAAATAGAAAAGAATAATCCAAATCCCGCTTCTGTATGACATCCTACGTTGATAATGTACCCAGAGAAAAATAGAGAAGAAGACACAAAATCAACCATAACATCCAATATCCTAGCTATCACCGTCTACATCCATGAATCCATTGATAATTGAACTTGCTTTCAATGATCAAAAGGGCTAACGGAGAAACCCCAGTCCCAACCAAGCTACTATATGCCATCATGACTCATATGTTTGTATTTTTCGATTCTCGATAAATAGGCCCATCATGACTGCCCAGGGTATATGATCCCACTGGCGCCCCCACGATACCCCTGCTTTGAGTCTGCTAGAACACTTTGATTACCGACTATTCTTTGGCACATCAAACTTGTCAACCCTTTCGTCTCGGCGACTTAATCCATTTATCCAACCGTTCCATTATCATGCATGATTGACTCCTATCTTGTCAATCCATCATCATACATGATCGTATATCAAGTCACGACCGATGTCACATCAATCTGGCTTCGACCACTCCAACGCGAGTTCACAGCCGAAGCACCATCAATCTTTGAGTTGCACACCATCCATATGAAGTCCATTTCCAACCAAACTTCACTAACAACCTCTAGAAATCATTACGCTTCCAAAAAACCAAGTCCACCCGGCCTCCCACTATGGGTCGGTGTCGGCCCATCCACTTAGCCAATTTTTGCAAAATGGTTGGCCCATATTCATTCTTGCCTCAAGCATATGCTTCCGGTCCAATCTCCAATAGTTTCAATGCTCGTGTTAAAGCTTCTGTCGGTCCATTCATATCTCGAGAAATCATCCTTCGACCCATCACAAATCAACTTTGAATGGTCTAAAAGTTCACTAGTAGTCTCGACTCACAAACGCAAAGCCACACACCAAAATCCAGTACCATCCGACCCTTTATCATGGGTCGGTGCTGACCCATTCCCTTAGCTTATTTAGGCATAAAAAATTTCATGCCCTAATTTCACATCTTCTAGTGCGCCTCCGCCAAGTTTCGTCTGAATCCGATTATTTGAACCTCTGATTTTCTCTATTCTTTGACCCTAAGATATACGACTACCAGTTCTAACAAACTACTCAAACACCGGAATCAATTCAATCGAAACACCATTAATTCAAACAGCATTGAGTATACAAACATGGACAATTGCATAAACATATCATAAAAATGAGTTCTATTATGTTTTGGATCTAAACCTATTTATAAGCATGATTAATCTAACAATTATCCAGTTAGTATGATCAAATTAGGTTTTCCTAGGGTATCTAAATCAGAATTATACATATATGATCAGATCTAATGTGATTATAGCATATAGCATATGAATATGATCCTAATTTACATATATAATCCATAATTTCCATGTAAGAGATATCTAGCACTCGCCTAATCCCTGATTTGATGTAAATTCAATGAGATTAGACCTAGACAGCGCCGAAACCCCTTGAATTCGATGCAATTTGATGTGATTTAACTTTTCTTGATGATGATTTATCTTTTATATGCAATTCACTATGAATATGAATGAAAATAATGGAAAAATAGGGTTTCAGGTAGAATCAGAGAATCACAAACGCCTAACCTGAAGTTTAGAATGAAGAGTGTAACCCTAGTTTCACCCCCAAGTCCCCCTATTTATATCTGCAGGTCATAGGTCTAATGGGCTTGGCCGATTAGCCCTTTAGCTGCTGATCAGTCTGCCTAAACAGCAGCAGGAACTTAAAATAATGATTCCTCCCAAACCGTTGAACCAAATCCTACATATGACCAATCTACGAAATTGTTAACCACCATTCAAATCCAATGAAATCAACTTCAGCACTTAATTCAATCCCAATCAAAAGTTATACCACAAACAATAAACTTAAGGGCAAAATGGTCATACTTAAATTCAACAAAAATCATGGAATGTCTCACATCTCCATGAACAACATATCAAAATCTGAGGATGATCCGACCAATAGCGAATAAAATGTAATTATTTTATGATCGATCGATATGTATATATGGGTCGTTGCAGTTAATGTATTTTTTAATTATTTGAATATGGTGACTATAGATGTTGGTTTAAAAACGATAAATATGTGATTGATTATTGGTTTAATTTGGATATTTTATATAAGTGATTGTTGGAAATGATACAAGCCACCAACAATAAATAGCGGAGATTAAAATGTGATGTACAACAGTTAATAAGTTTTAGTATCTTTTCGAAAGTGTTACAGAAAAAGGGTGCAAATATCATTTTGATTGCATTTTAAGACGCTGCCAATAAATCTTTTGTACGGTTTCAGAAACGATGAAATATGTTTATTTTTGGTAGCGTTTACTACAATGCAACTAAAACATTCAGATTTTTAGTTGTATGTCGCATCGCAGCATTTACCAAAAGGCTACTAAAAGCTTTAGTAGTGTTTTTTCAATGCTTCGAAAGGCCTTTTCTAGTGTAGTGTCAGGTGGTAGATTAGAAACTTCTTTCAACGGCAATAAACAACATTTTCCAACAGTTTCTAACGGTTTCCAATCGTAATTTAGTCAATAGGATTTGTCATGTGTCCATATTAGCCGTTGAATGCCGTTGGAAAATCTCCATTGATGCCGCTGGAAAGCATTACGAAACCGTGGTATGTATACCAACAACGTTTCCAATGGTTACTTATGGCCACCAATGGTTGGTAGTCGTTGGAAAACATTGTTCTTCTTTTAGTGAATATTTTTACAAAATTATTGTAAGTAGTATGACTACCGGCTGAAATTTTCTATTTTAAAATAATTTAAAATTTTAATTAGTTTAATTGGCTTATTCATTTTTCAGTCATTTAAAACCAAATCCAACAAATGAACCTAAAAAATATATGAACAAAGACAAAAAGCAACTAATTATTTAAAACGCACGTAAATTCAATGGCATCTTCTGAATTTCAACGTGTTCCCAGCTGCTTTCTCTCTCTTTCACCTCGCACCCTCCTCCTTCATCGCCGCTCTACCACCTCCTTTTCCCACTCGACTCTCTCTCTCCTCTCCAATGGCGAAGAACTGTAAAGAAAAGGCCCGCCTCACCAATGGTGCTACCAGATCTGTTAGGAATTACCCACCGTATCCCATCGTTAAGGATGTCGAGCCCGATTTAGCTGCTATTAATGTGGATTTAGCCATGTTTGGCCTTGCTAGTGATATGGTTGCCTACGAGAAGAGTCGAAACCTCTCAAATTTGTATTCTCTTGGCCCATCTTCCCTTTTTGTGATGATTGCTGACGCCCCAGAAGCTAAGTGACGTGATGAGGACTCGGATGCTGACCCACTGCCTTCTTCTTCCTCGGACTTCGGTAAGAAAATTCGTGAGGAGTTTTTTGTGTGTTTTTGTTGAATTGTTGGCTGATTTAAGCAATGTGGATGGTGTATCTATGGGTGATAAACAAAGTGGTGTTTTTGGTGTCTCTATCTCGACTGTTACCCTTGTTAATATGAACCCTTTGGGTGTGCGTCCGCCAGATGTTTGTCTTAATGCTGCTACCAACCTATCCCTGTAATGATTCCACCCACTCTTATTTTTGGTAAAGATGTGCCTTTAAAGTCTATTGTGCTTGTTAGGTTTCTATATGAAATGCAACCGGTTATTTCTCTGCCTAAATGGACCGCTTTTTTTTGCCTTATTGCCTATAGTGTTGGAGTTTGCTCACCAGGGGAATGCGATTCATTCGTTTCAGACTCCTTACTTCCGACTGTTGCTATTCAGAAAGATTTCAATATTTGGAAAAACACCCAGGTTGTTTTCCAAGATTCAGAAGTCCTTATTTTGATATGCTTGATCATTATAGAAGTTACTGAAAATTTAAGAGAGGCTTGCGTGTTAACATCATGAATGGTTTGTTTTGTTTCAGACTCTCGAATTTCGAAGAGAGATCGAGATTTCTTGAATCTGAACAATCCACCATAGTTTGCAAGCCTTTCATTATAAGGATTTGGAGTCAATTAGTTGATAGAGCGAGAGAGTCGGTCCTTTCCATTATGGTTTTGGATATATTCACTCATATTCCTTCTATGCTTCAAACTTTGTCGGGTCTTAACTGGTTAGCTAGTTGTATTGGTAAATTTAAATGTTCTGATGTGACTACTAAAGCTAAGAGAAATCTAGTCTTTGTTGAGGCCTTGATTGAGATCACTTCAGATAGACCTCCCCCGACCAAGATCAAAGTTTCCATTGAAGGATATGACTTGTGTGTTGATATGAATTAAACCAGGCAGCCTAACATTTGCTCCTCTTGTCATTCATTTGGTCTTTTACTTGCTTCTTGCAAGATCTATTCTGACTACCCCACTTTGGTCAATATTTCCCTCCCTATACCGCCTACTCATACTTAGGTTCCTAAGCCATCGTCAGTACCTATTTTTTGAGGCGGTTTCTCTATCTTTGAAGCATTTTTTGCCTCGCCTGCCAGTTATTGAGGTTGTTTCGGAGATTGTTCCAGTTGACCCTTCGACCACTATTGATCAGATTATTCAACGCAGATCCAAAGAGAACGCGTGGATTCACGAGCCTTCCATGATGCGATATGATTCGATTAGCAAGGTGTATTTCATTTTTACTGCATAAGAAGAGGGTGAACATGGCCTTTATACTACTTTGTTGATGGCTCAGACGCTGATTCTACATAATGTTGGTTTTTATGGTGAGTGTGATAATGCCACTTTAGATGATGATACTTGGGATAGGAAATCCACCTATGATAAGAGTTATTTTGGATATATGGCTGCCCTTCTAGATCACTATGTAAATTTATTACATGACATAAGTTTCTTATTCATCAGCCTCTAGTAGCAGTTCATCCTCAGCTGAGGGGGACTAGCTCTTATCACTTAGTAGCTGAAGCAACCTGCTTCACTCCTGTTTTGTATTTGTTTCAGTGTGCTGGCACTTCAAACCAGCTATAAATATTTTGTGCTTATAAAGAAGCTTGTGCATTTCTTTTTAGTAATAAAAAGCGGCACAAACATCTATAAAAACCAGATTGTTGTGGAAAAAACAGCTAATTACCTAACAAACCCGAAATAGAACGATCAAGTTTAAATTAGTTTTGTTAATTTTTTTGAAAATAGTTAAGTATATGGCCCAAGGCCTAGTCCACTAAGTGGAAAGAATGAAAACATTGGAACATTATAAACCTAGCCGACAAACATCAAAATAGAAATATACAACGAAACCTTAAAAATGGTCGGTCGAGAGCAAAGTCAATGCTTTTTCCATCTATCCGAGCTCATAAAGTAAGAAGATGCCTAAAGGGGCTTCCAATTTGCAAACTTGTGCTCTCCTATGCTCTTTTTCTTCTTCTTATTGCATGCCAATGCATCTTCTAAGTTGGTTTCTTTGAAGCCATTTTCCATCGTTATTATATCGTTTCTAGTGTCTTAAAGCTCTTGATGGTGGTCGTAAGGACTGCTATTAGCAAGTTCTTCTTCAATGGAATAGCCACATCTGTGTCCGTCGCTGCTCTCACCTTTTCACCACTCAGATAAGTGGTGAACTTGATTGTCTAGCTCCCTAATGTAGAATTATCATCAATCATTTGAAAAGGAATGCTAATCCGATGATCTGCCTCTTTATTATCTCTAGCCTGCTTATTTGGATCAATGGACAGGATCGACAGAGGACTCGTAGAAAAATCAATATAGTATAGTCCTTATTATCTGAAGTTGATAAATTATAAGAAGGATGAAAAAGTTTATCCTTGATACTTCTCTTATAGGTTTTTTTTTTTTTTTTTTTTTTTTTTTTTTTTTTTAAATTTGAGTTCCCAAATAGGGTGCTAGAAGGATTATTTAGGAGGATGCTTTTTCCCTTCTATATAATTTCTCCAGGAATACAATTGTAGCTTCCAGATTTCTCCATGTAGTTGACAGGTACCAAATGAGTTGCATTTGTATAATTATTTATGGAATTTTTATGATTGATCAAAATGTGTTTACTCCCTTTGTAGGCTTGATGAATGTCACATGAGTCCTAGATTAGACCCTTATCCAGGATGTCAGATGAGAAATGAAAGGGTGGTTATGCTTCCTCTTGGTAGAATTATCATTATATTTAAATAGATAACTATTGTCTCTACCACGAGAAATATCAGTCAAGTTATTACTATTGAGAAGGTAATCCTCCACTCTTTCTTCATAGTTCTAAATCACAGCAGTTCTAATGATTATAATAGTATTTTTTGCTACTTTTGTTGGACTTAGCAATAAGAATGCTACATTCTGCTCCTATTGCTTTCCACATTTGTAAGCAGTTTGCTTCATTTCCATTGTGAAGTGTATTGTTCCTTTCTTTCCATATGAATAGATTTTGACACCCCATATTTTAATACACAATATGTATATAAAAATGATAATTAAATGGCAATTAATTAATAAAATATTTAGAATTAGGTAAAATAGACTTTATCATTGCATTCGTTACAAAATTCTAAGACTTTTTGTTTTCGTAAATCGGACTAAGTATGAGCAAGTTATGATCAAAAAAAAAAAAAAGAACTAAATTAAACAATTAATCAACTCAAAAATGCAACGGTAACAGAGCGACCTGACCCACCTTCGACCTGGCAACGTGAATGAACCTGGACTAATTTTTTGGTTTTATTTTTATGCTGACTCAGTGATGATGTGTATTCTACGGTTTGATTTAAAACCCTAAGATCCTATGGTTTATATTATTCTAGCATGTCTATAAAGAGGCTTACAACCCTCAATATTTTTTTACACAAACATTTTCATCGTCTTCCTCCTCTAAGTTATGTTTTGAAATAAAATTATGAAAATGTCAAGGTGCTGTCAAAATATAGATTGAAAGGATAATTCTTCTTTTGCAACTATTTCAAAGACCTTTTCTGGATCTAATACAAATCACTATGAATTTCACGTTACCTTTAGATTTGCAATTTAAAAAGGATTTTGACAGTAAATATATGTTGGATCTGAAAAATGTCAGTGTTTATAAGTTTGTTCCTATGTGTTGTTTTAATACTATTAATCACATGTTATTATCTATTTATATGCACATCTTTTTTCCTTATCCCCTTTCTATCACTGTTTTATTAACAGTCTTATTATGCCTATTTTATAAGTTTGTTCATATTTGAGTTTGGTTATATTTCTCCTTTTCCTTTTTAATTTGCACTGAGCTTAGGCCTTTTTTCCATTAGAATTGCGTAAAATTAGGACAAATTGGAATAGTATGTGATGTCAATAATAAGGAGATTTGGCCATATTAGAATATGAGAACCATTGACTATATATTTAGGATAACTATAAAGGAATAATTGTAAACATGTTAATCTGAATAGGTTGGACTTAATTTTGTATTAAGTAAAACATGTTATGGAAAGATATATGGATCAGATGTAAATTAAGCAAAACATGTTACTGTAATTTCTAAACATCTGAGCAGGTGCCTGTTTGATATGGGGAAAGGTTGTTACATTTAATAAGAAATGTCATTTACAACCATGGAATATAACATAGGGTCATATTAAGCTTATCAATGAACTAAAACCTGCTAAGTTAAACCTGCCTGATTAATAAGCATAAGAGGTCCATGCCTGCTGTTTTATTTTTGCGGGACTCTTAAAATCCTTGTGTACTTATGGGCGAAGCCTAGGGGTGGCTTGTGTCAATCTGCTGTTTTCTTGGAATCCATATCAATCAGTACCCTCCTTTATCAAACCAGTCCCGCACAAGGTAAGAACTAAGGCACGCTTTACTGATGGATGATTGTAAGAGGTTCAAATTATGGAGGTGCGTACGTGAGCGTTCCGATGGAGTCATGAACGTGGATATGTCCGATGGGGGAAAAAAAGACGTTGTAATACTAGTGGATAGGACCGTGTCTTTTAAAGTTGATGGGTTCGGGATTGGTATCCCGATCGCCTTGGCTGTCATAGGTTATTCGCGTCTGTTAGGGAGCTGATCACTAGGTAGTAATTAGGGTAAAACCTAATCCTATTACTCTGATAGTTGGTGCATAAATTCTATTCCATGATATGAATGAGAAGTTTATCCGATCTTATTTTATCTCATTTATCTCGTACTTTTATGCTTTACCGTATATTCATGTCTAGTATTATTGATTTGTCCTAATACTTCTTTATCTCATGCTTATGCTAAGAATTATTGGAACTCGACGGATTTTAAGTAGAACAATTTTTTTCTTTCTCTCTCTTCCTTTCTCCCTCAGGTTCTCGTGGTGTTGGATTGAAGCAGTGACCTTGATTCTTTGATTCAGCTTGGACTTAGACTAGTTCTTACTCGACGTAATGTTTCGATTTTTGTTCTATGATTATTGTTATGACTCATGAGGGATATGATTTTTATGGTTTTGTAATTGTACTCTGATGGTTTATTTCCATGAGATAGATGTCTTATGTCTATGTCTTCATGGTGTTTGAGAACTGTAATGTTGTACTTGGTTTAATAATACAAGTTTGAAAATTTTCCGCTACAATTTTATATCCTGTCTTGTCAATTTTAGCCTCTGTGTTGTACTTTATACCTATTGTGCTTCACAAAACTTAATGCATCCTCATATGGGTATCATTAAGGGATGTATGGTGTCACATTTGGTATCAGAGCATAAGGTTACAAGATCAGAGAATAAGTTTTTTAAAAAGTATTTTCAAAGTAAAATTTTTCAAGAAAAACCTATTTTTAAAAATTATCTCATTAGGTCATTTACAATATTCCTTCAATCTCCTTTTGAATCCCTGTTTCTTCTCTTTTCAGCATGTCTGGGCTCTTAATTCCCCTTAGGGAATTCCCATTCCGACATGGTTCCGTAGATACGTAGAGGCTATGACACCTTCTGTAGGGCAAGAAAATGCCCACCCCTAGCTGTCGCTACATTAGTTCCACCCAATCCTATAGCCAACTTCTTTAAGCTTTGTAAGGATTTCTGTGCGATGGAAGGCAAGTCGTTTCATGGTACTGAAATTTATGTGGAGGCTCACAATTGGCTTTAGGAGACATGGAATGTGTTCGATTTGTTGGAGCTAAATGATAAGAGGAAGATCCAGTTGGCCGCTTGGCAGGTGAAGGACGGAGCATCATATAGGTGGAAGGTGACCTAGGTAGGGCAGGTGGTGGCCACTTGGGATGAGTTTAAGAATACATTCGAGATGAAGTTCTTATCACAAGCCAAGGAAGGAATGCAAGTACGGAAGTTCTTAAATCTGAAGCAAGGAAGTATGACGGTGAAGAAATATGTCAATAGCTTTAATCAATTAGCAAGGTTTGGCTTGGATTTAGTAAACACTCCTCATAAGAGGGCTTTAAGATTTGCTAAGGGGTTGAATCAACCTTTTCAAGGACTAGCGTATGGGAGCTACTATTGAGAGGAAAGTGGATATGGCTTTGATGCATGAGGACTGGAAAGAGGACAAGCTAGAGGTTAAAACTGAAGCGGCTAAGCCCAAAACTGAGAAGAAGAAGTGGTGGCCCAATAAGGGGGAAGCAAAGAAGGGAGTAAAACCTAATAAGGTAAAAATCAAGACAAAGGTAAGTGTTATGGATGTGGAAATGTGAGGCACTTTGTTAGAGATTGTAGGAAGACTAAGAATGCTTGTTTCAGTTGTGGACAAGTTGGACATTACACCAAATAGTGCCCTAACAAGCAAAGTCAGAAGGAAGGATCATCCGAAGGACAAATTCATGTGTTAAAAGCAACTCGGGTTGGCGGTTTGTATCGAGGTAGAAAAGTCATCGTAGAAGGTTTGATTTATCTTTTTGACTCTCTTATTAGGACTTTGTTTGATTTCGGTGCTTCACATTCATTCATATCTCATTCTATGATAGATAGTCTGCACCTAGTTACTTGTATAGTTTCCGGTCCTGTTGTGGTCTCAATCCCCATAGGAGGTACGACTCACCTTTTATGGTATATAGGGGTTTTATAATTTATGTTATGGGCGTCGAGTTTGAGTGTGACGCATATGTTCTTGGCTTTATGGGTTACGTGCTTATTCTAGGAATGGATTGGCTAGCCATATATTGTTCCCTTTTAGATTGTGAGGGGAGAGTTGTTAGGCTTCTAACGTGCCACGGTAGAACTCTCGAGATTTCTTGTGACCAATGGGAGTCAGCTATGCTCAGTTTCTTAGATTCCCTTAATGTTTCTATTAACGATCTTAGACAGTACCCATAGCCAAACATTTTCCGGACGTGTTTGATGAGGTTAGAGTATTACCTCCCAAACAAGAGATAGATTTTTGGATTTACTTCGTGGAGAATGTGAAACCTATTTCTTTACCAATGCGCTACATGGCTCCTAGGGAGAGGAAGGAGCTCAACAAGTAAGTGAGTTATTCGAGAGGGGATTCATTAGACAGAGCATTTCTGAGTAGGGAGCTCCAGCTGTCTTTGCGACCAAGGCAAACGGCTCTCTCTATCTATGCTTGGACTACAGGGAGTTGAATAAGCTCACCAAGAAGAACTGGCACCCACCCCTGAGGATAGATGAATTTTTTGACCAAGTGGTGGGCGCTTCGGTTTTCTTACAGTTGGATCTAGCCACCGGTTTTCTGAGGGTAGCAGATGGCAATATAGATAAGACTGCTTTCAGGACTCCAGGTGGATTCTTTAAGTGGTCGGTCATGACTTTTGGATTGAATAATGCACCCGCATACTTTGTGGACTTGATGAGTCAGGTGTTTATGGAGTACCTAAACAAGTTCGTAGTGGTTTTCATGGATGATATTCTGGTTTTATCGAGGAGCGAGGAAGAGTGTGTTGTACATTTAGGAGAGGTTCTCCGCACTCTCAGATCGCATCAGCTTAAGGCTAAGTTTTCTAAGTGTCATTTCTGGCGAAAGGAAGTAAGATTCCTAAGACATGTTGTCTCCAAGGATGGAACATCGGTGGATCCTACTAAAGTTGTAATACTTCAAGATTAGAAATCCCCTAAGAATGCGACAAAGGTAAGGAGTTTCTTGGGTTTGGTGGGTTACTACAGAAATTACATTAAGGACTTTGCATGGATCTCAGCTCCGCTCACCCGTTTGACAAAGAAGAATTTGGTTTTTGCTTGGGGTATAGATTGCGAGGATGAATTCCAGAGGGTAAAGATTGCTCTGACATTAGCCCTAGTGATGACTCTTTCTGATGATACCAAGACGTTTACTGTCCACATTGATGCTTGTGGCACATGTTTATGTGTTGTCTTGATGCAAAAAGATAGGATAGTCTGCTACGGAAGCATGCAAATGATGGTTCAGAGAAGAACTACCCTACCCACGATTTGGAGTTGGCGGCGATAGTCTTCACACTCAAGTCTTGGTGACATTACTTACATAGTGAGAGGTTCGAGCTTTACACGGATCACAAGTCGCTCAAGTATTTGTTCTCGCGGAAAGATCTAAAATTTACAAAAGTAACGTTTGATGGAGTTCCTTGCATCCTATGATTTTGAGATAGCTTATACCCCACGCGAAGGGAATATGGTTGCGAACGCATTGAGTAGGCATAGGATGACCTTGAATCATTTATTCGTAAAGAGGCAGAGCTTGGAGTTTATCTTGACATTTGATTTCAAACCATTTATGGATTTTACACCTGGTTTTGGCATCATTGGAGGTGCGACCTACTCTTTTGGAGCGTATTGGATCCATCGACGTGAGGATGAGCAGTTTGTGGGTATCTTAAACAGAATCAGTAGAGGAGAGACCTCTAGTCACCAAACTAGATATTATGTAGACGAGAGAGGGTGGCTACGTCGAGATAGGAGATTATGTGTTCCCAGGGTTGGAGACTTGTTGAGATCAGTTCTTGAGAAGGCTCATCACTCTCGGATGACTATCCATCCGGGCGGTGACAAGATGTACCGAGATATAAAGAGATTTTTTCATTGAACCGATATTAAGAAGGACGTTGCAGAGTTTGTTTTGCATAGGTAAACATTCCACGGTGGAAGTAGAAGAGCATCTCTATGAATTTTATTGATGGTTTTCCCAGGTTGAGGAAGGGAAACACCAGTATATGGGTTGTAATAGACAAACTGACTAAGAACGCTCACTTTATCCCAATCATGAGCAAGAGGAAAACAACTTGTTTAGCATCGATATATCTTAGAGAGATCGTTCTGCTTCATTGGGTACCTTCTAGTATAGTTTGTTATGGTTACCCCCCATCTTTACGAGTGAGTTTTAAAGGAGCTTACAGGAGGCACTATTACGACTTAGCACCGTCTATCACCCTCAGACCGATGGACAGACTGAGAGGGTTAATAGGGCTCTCGAGGATTTATTGAGACTGTGTATCCTAGATTTTGGAGGGACTTGGGAGGAGCATCTCCCATTAGTTGAGTTTGCCTACAATAGTAATCATCAGCCGAGTATCGGTATGACTCCCTTCGAGGCACTTTATGGAAGGCCCTGCAGATCACCTACATGTTTGTAGGAGTCTACAGAAAAACTTCTACTTGGGCCTGAGATGGTTAGAGAGACTTCTGAGAAGATAGACTTCATTCTTAAACGGGTGAAAGCAGCTCAAGATAGGTAAAAGTCATACGCAGATCAGTGGAGGACTGACTTAGAGTTCGAGGTAGGAGATACGGTCTTTATCGAAGTGTCTCCATTGAGGAACGTTGTTCTCTTTGGCTCGGTAGGGAATTTGACTCCAAGGTTTGTAGGGTCATTCCCTATAATGAAGAGGATATGCCAGATGATCTATAGAGTTAGACTACCAGAGAGGCTTGCGGGAGTTCACAACGTGTTCCATGTTTCCCACTTGAGAAAGTGTCTACATGATTCCGCAGACGTAGTAGAACCAAGTACGCTTGAGGATGTTGAAGTTGAAATGGAGGCATCAATTAGAAAAGTTCCTACCCTTATACTTGGATCGAAAGTTAAGAAGCTACGCAATAAAGAGATTAGATTGGTAAAGTTGCAATGGGGAGAAGATCGCGATGATGCAACATGGGAATCGGAAGACAAGATTCGTGCTTCTTACGCTTTACTTTTTGAGAGTATGTTCTTAATTCCTTTATAAGCTTTTGAATTTGAATCTATTTTTTCTTATCATTCGAATCTGTCCTTAGGTAAAATCCTATTATTGAAAACATGTGTTTGAGACATGTTATGTTTGATGGTTGTAAGTGGATGCAAGTGTTTGCTAGTGGATGCATATACACACACATAAGGCACTAGATTAGGGATCGACTAAACAAAGAGCGATTTGATACTGCATATGGATGTGTGGATGGAAATGGTTAAATTATCACTTTGATGTTGCATTTTGGTGAATGGTTGTTTCACACGTATAAAATTTATATGTACTGTATTAGGATTTTTTGCATACATATTGGATACATGGCACAAACATAAATTGCATTAAGGAGGTCAACTGAATTAGTAGACCGTCTGATTTTCACATTAGTTTATGGACATATACACAACACGTTTGCACATGTTCATACGAGGCATTGGAAATTTTAAGGATAATGAATGCCAGTGATTGATGGATGAGTAGATGGGTGCAGGTTTCGATAACATTAATAACATTCTTCTCAACTTGGAGATTTTGGGGACGAAATCCTTTAAGGAGGGGAGAATGTAACACCCCACGTTTTAATACACATTAAGTATATAAAAAATATAATAAAATGAATGTTAATTAATAAAATATTCAGGAATGGGTAAAATAGACTTTACCGTTGCGTTCGTTACAAAATTCTAATTCAGGTAGACTTTTGGTTTTTGTAAATCGGACTAAGAATAAGCAAGTTATGATCAAAATAAGTTTGAACTAAATTAAACAATTCAATAATTAATCAACTCAGAAATGCAACGGTAAAAGAGCGACCCGGCCCACCTTCGGCCTCGCAACGCGAATGAACCTGGACTGATTTTCTTGTTTTATTCTTATGCGGACTCAGCGGTAATGTCACTACGCCATAAATGACCTATTACATTATCCAAGATATGATGTAGTAAGTGCCAAAAAATGTTATTGTAGGCAAAAAAACGATCAAAGGCAACATTTTCTTGGTGATGCATTTTGCCACGTTGCCCTAGAGTTAAAGGTAACATCTTTACCATCCAATGGCAACATTTTCATGGTGTTGCTGCAGATTCTAATTTTACTTTAAAGTGGGCCGCACATTATTTATAATAGCGCATTTACCATCCAATGACAAAACTTTTACATTCCAATAATATTGTTATAGATATTTCGTCTCTAACAGGATTAAATATTTATTTAATAGAATACTACTGCACAGAATTCGAAACCAAACAGTATTTTATTAAATAAAATATTTTATTTCAATAACTGAAATAGTACAAATTTCTGACTCCAACTATTTACAACTCAATGATTTACTACAACACTGATTATTCACATATACAGATATCTCACTACTTCACTCATTACATATGCAATTTTAATTTATACAGACACTGACACTGATAAATATATGCCGAGCCAAAGGCGAGCCGAGTGTCGATCTGAAGGCGAACCGAGTGTCGGGTTCAGACGCAGTGCCGGCGGAAGTCTGGGGCCTTGCATTCCCGACGGAGATTGACCTGATTTCAAATATATATATATATATATATATATATATATATATATATATATATATATACACACACACATATGTTATTTTATAAATATATACTAACAAAGTTTGTAAAGATAGCAAGGCTTGAAAAATAAAGAAATAAAAAGAAACAAAAAGTAGATGTTTTACTTGCTCGGTTGGCAATTCACTTCCACAAAATCAGCAAGTTGAGGATCATTAGATCGGACTGCTGCCTAAGCACCAGTAATATGATATGATAATGATAAAATGCCAAAAAATGAAGTAATAAAAACAACATTGATGATTGGCGTTACAGTACAACACTCACCTCATGTAGATGAAGTAGCTTCTCGTTAGTAAGCTTCTCCAGAGAAAGTGCAAGCTTCATTGCTGGAAATAAAAAAACATAAAACATGATACGCTGATTAAATATGCTTATTTAAATACATGGAATCATTAATTTATAAAGTATTATTTGTACTTCTTAGCCTAATCAGTATCTGGATTTGGAACTTACATTCAAATAACTAACACTGTACTAGAATCTCATACAGAGTTCAAAACAGAGAAATTGTTTATTTATTTAGAGTGTAAATTAAATAGCTTTTGAACCACTATCACTTAGGTTAGATAGTAAAACTTGGGAGTGCATGTGGTGGAAAAAAATCACTAAAACTGTAGTATATCTTATAAACAATGTACCACAATATTAAACCAAACGATCAACATTTCCAGTGAGATAAAGGATGAATTGTATAAAGCACAGAAAAACATAGGAGAACTACGCAAACATGAAGTGTCATAATAAATCCCCTTTTCTTGAATGCTTACTCAAACATTTTATGGGTCTCAACTAGTCAACCTTATAGTTGATTTATATTATGGAAGAAATCTAACAAGTCCCTTGAGCGTTTACATTTACTTAGCCTTACTTGTTTTTACCTAAAAACCTAGATTATGAGAGCATAGGGATTATAATTGAGAAATTCTGGATCTCAGATCCATAATATTGAAGAGGAACAGAACAAATAAAAGTTGGGAATGGCCATGGAGAAAGCACCATGAGAAATAGCGGCAGTATTAGACAGGAATCAACACCAGGCTTTGCTATTCCAAAATTATGAATTAATTTGGTTTTCAATGTAGGTTTACTAATCAACCAAACAAAACACTATAAAATAGATGTTGAAGACCCAATTTTACCGTTCTCTCCAAAAAAGGGACCAAGCTGAAGACAAAGTAGATGCATATAAAATATTCCTATCGAATATACCATACTATAGCGCATCGCCTTTCTCAGAATGGTCATATACAAACAAGGGTATCATTGTTGACTGAATCTTCACTCTACCCCCTCTTTTGTTTTGTGTTCACAATGCAATGTTTTGTTACTAATCATATAGGAGCAATTTTCATTTGTGGCCTATTCTTTTTCCCTACTTTTAGCCTCTTTTTGCAAAATATTGCAAATATAGCCCCCTTTTGGCCACGTAAGACTTGACCGGGCCAAGGCATGAATACTGGCGCAATCAAAGATTGCGCCAGTATTTTTAAAAAGAAATTTCCTTTTGGGCGCAATCCAGGATTGCGCCCTGAGAGATTCTTGGATTGCACCCCAAAGGAAATTTCTTCAAACCCCTAGTCAAAGAGGACACTGTTTTGCTTTTTGTAGGCAACATCTACTCTGCTTTTGCTTTTTTGGCCAAAACCTTGGTCTCTTGTCCTGATTCAACACTCATAATGTAATGACCCGGGTTTTTGACGACCTTGGTTATCCGATATACAACACATATCGAACATCCAAGATCGAAAATAACCGAATAGTTAATGAAAGAAATTAGAGGGTGTGAATAGATAAGATAGAAACTTAGAATAGAAGAAGAAGAAGACAATATCAGAGTAACACGAACCTCACAGCGGAACGAATAACATATAATATATATAACATAACTTGAAATATACATCTGTACTTGAATATACATCATTATCAAAGTACAACACCTACAACACAGCGGAAATAACTATAGCTATATAATCCTGAAGCCTCCTGCTCCAAGCTCTTCCAGTATATCTGTAAATCCTGACTACTTGACTGACCGTACAAAATTGGGCACCTAAGAGTTTAGAGAAAACAACAAAATAAACTCCGGGTCAGTCATGGGACTGGTGTGAGTAAAATAGTTTGAACAAGTAAACGATATCTCATAAGACCACGCCGTTCATCTCACGTTCTACATATTTAGTATACAATCAAAACCGCAAGCATGTATTGGGTAATGGATTTCCAACTATGACAAGGTATGGAACCACCTTTCGCTAGTGTACCTCTAGAAAGGAATACACTGGGTTCAACAAGAACATCTTACAACCCGGCCACACATGACCGACCACTCATTTCGCTTGAGTGTATCGAATGTATATCACCAATGGTTGGGATCAGCAACCATTTCCCGAATGGGACAGCATCAATAATAGATTTTTAGAAGTAAATGAAACTCTAGATCAAGTGATTATACACCCTACTTCGGAGCGACCGACTTAGCCATGCTGCCTGCCCGATTTCTGTCATTTACCGGTTGATGAGGCTTGAGGTTACGCCTTATCATCACATCAGATTCACTTCGAATGCCACATTGTCAGATTCATCGAAAATCACTAATTGACGTATACAACAGTACATTATGTGTTAGCTAAAGAAGTTTCCTTCTCCGATTCCGCTCTTCGTACGGTTGAAGAAATCAATGTACGTGACCTTTTTGGAAATACTCTGTCGGACATTCATCCATACCAGTCATCCAGGAACAGGATGAACCGAAGGCACTATTCAGTATATCCATCTTAGGCATTGTTATCTAAGATTTATACAACAGCCCTTGCACTTTACCCCGTCTTCAATTTTCTTTGGCATACATGATTCGCAACGCTTATGCCAATACCAAGTGGTTCTTTGGATAATAATCCAACCGGTCTCTCCATATTAACAACGTTAAAAGCCTCAAAACTTCGATAGTCTATGATTTAACCATCAAAGAAAAACAGAAGTGCAAACAACGACATTATTTCCAGGAGGAAATTATATCGATCAATCATCATTCAACATTTATCTCTTTATTTCATTAATTTACTTATCTCCTGTTTCCCTATATTCAACATTTCTTATTTTCTAAATTTAGAAAATATATGTTATTACCATTGGAAAACATTTCCATTTCTTGTTTTCTATATCAGAAAACATTTCTGGTTCTTAGTTGGAAAACATTTCCAAAACTCCTTCATTTGGACTTAGATAGATGTTTAAACAAACCATCGCGATGCCAACTCAAACCATTACGCTTATTAACTAAATTCCTTTAACCGACCTTCACTATTGAACCTTAACCATTCCTTAATTAAAATGAAGTCAATCAAGTTGGGGGTAATACTACCTCTCAGACCTTAACTGAACAACGTTTCTAACCTTGAAATAGACAAAGTTCACCTTTTAATTCTTTAACAAACTTCCTTACGTAACTCTCTTTCGAATCATCTCTATTCGATAATTCTTTCCTTCGAATAAGGTATATTCGATAACTCTATTCAATTTACTCTATTGGACTAACGCTATTGGATTAACTCTATTCGATTTAACTCTAGTCGATAACTCCTTTAACTCTATTCGAATAAACCAAATTCGATTAACTCCTCTAATTCCATTCGAATAAACTATATTCGATTTATTTCTTTAACTCCATTTAACTCTATTCGAATAACTAATATCGATAACTCTATTTAACTCTTATTCGAATAACTAATATTCGATAAATCTATTTAACTCTATTTCGAATCACTAATATTCGATTAACTCAATTGATTCTATTCGAATAAACTATATTCGATCAAATCCTTTATTTTAACTCTAATCGATTAACTCCATCGAATAACTAAATTCGATAACTCCTTCGAATAACCAATATTCTATAACTCACTTTGATTAGACAAATCGATAACTCTTTTCGATTAAACTATAATCGATAACTCCTTCGATTAACTAATAATCGATAACTCTTCGATTAACTAATAATCGATAATTCCTTTCGATTAACTCTATTCGAATAAACTAAATTCGATTTACTCCTTTTCGAATAAACTATCATTTATAAAGATTTACTTTTAGTAACGGTTCTTCCCTTTACAAATGATTTCCTTTTTAGTAACGTTTTCCTTTTTATAACATCCTATTCGGTTATAAACAAATTTCCTTTTTATAACTCTATTTATTTTCTAAATATTCCGTTTTTAATTCTATTTGTAAATGGTTTTAGAAATATCTCCTTTTCGATTTCATTTGTAAAGGTTTTACAAATATTCCTCTTTCGATTTCATTTGTAAAGGTTTTACAAATATTCCCTATTCAATCTCATTTGTAAATGGTTTACAAACATTTCTCTTTCTGATTGATTTGTAAATGGTTTACAAAACTTTCTCTTTCTATTTGATTTTTAAATGGTTTACAAACATTTCTCTTTCTAATCTATTTGCAAATGGTTTGCAAATAATTCCTTTAGGGTTTTATTTCTAAGTATTTTCTATATATAAATAATCCATTTATAAATAAATTTCAATTTATAAATATTCTATTTATAAATATTCTCTTTTATAAAATCCTCTGATTTTATAAATAATCTATTTTCAATATTCATTTTGAAAATTCCCTTTTCACCATTTTGGTATGTTATGGTATTTAACACATCAAATCACGATGACCAATATCTTTCAAACACATATAATCAACAACAGATTATAAATCACATCATATATCACAATACATGAAAAAACAATAAAATAACTATTGAGGAATCCAGTCGGATTCCTCCAACCTGTTTTCCTGCATTCACAGATGTTACACAATAAAATCAACATCACTTTCAGTTCCATATGATATATTCTGTTAAACAGTATCAATATAGAAATTCAACTAACTGACTAACAGTTCAATCAAACAGTCAACACACAGTCAATCAACCAATATTTAATAGTTCTAAAAATACAACATGAAATTATAAACTGTTCAAAGTTAGTGAGGTTTACTCACTTTGGCAGTTCATCGTTAAAGTACGATAAACTGTTTGTTTAATTTGAATCAAACAATTTATTTCGTCATAAATCGTAACGAGCTCCATTCCACTCCCAGTCAGTCCCATTGGGTAGTGTCCGTCCATACGATCCCATTGGATCCTGTTTCACTTAATTTCGAGGTCGTATGATAAAGATACGATAAAACAAATTTAAATACACACTTAAATTTTAAATAAAACTTAACAAAAGGGTATTGGGCCTTAATTTGTTTTACCCGGCCCATCCCCTTACTAAAACCTGCTCCATCATATACCATCTTCCCCAAACATCAGTCACGCTCTAGGAAATTCCCAAACCATTCCCATGATTTTAAACTCACACCACACCTCGTTTCTTCTACCGAAACTCAAACAAATACTACCATCAGCCCCCTCTTCAAAATCGCTACACACTTATACCCATTTTACCCCTCTCGAACACCCCCCTGACACTTCCGTCGAGCATCGGCTTCCGTGCTCTCAGCACCTCGATGACATTTCTTTGCACCGATCATCATAAAAATACACTCGCAGGTGCAGCTCGGCATCAAGAACTCAAAAAAAACTCAGTTTCGTCAACAGATGCTCTTAATTCGAGAACACCCCAACCCTAGGTGCAACGGTGAACTTCGGAACCCCAAAAATGAGCGTCGAACATGTCGTAACTCATACCAGATCGAAGCATATGGATAGAAGAGTGCAATTATATAGGTTTCGAGATTTGTTGATTTTTTCTGGGATTTTACTTTGATTTTACAAAGAACGAAAATTTTACTGGAGAAATGAAAACCCACGGTGGATATTTTGTTTGACTAAAGAGAACGAAGACTTAGGTTTAGGTTTAGAGGGTGGGTTTTTTATAAGGATTTTATATTTATTGAACCGTTGTTTTTATTTGGCTTCTAAAAATCAATACGATCACATACGATACCCAAAAATCATGAAACTGGACATGCAACTACAGTTTGACATTCCGAACCCAACGAAACTGGTTTCGTCGAATTCCGACTCCGTTTGTAAAAGTGGCTATTTTTAAAGCTCTGGATGACCCATTTAAATACATAAATATATTTAAATATAATTAAATTAAATATAAATAAATATATATTGTCGTATATATATTCACAGTGGAATACCATACAGCTCTAGAATATTCCTATATGATTTTCTAACTCGATATTCACTTCTGGGTCAACCCGATATTCGATTTATATTGAAATTCCTTTTTAAAATATAAATAATTCCTTTATAAATTATAAAGGAATTCCACAGCGACTTTTCTAAAATTTGACTTGGACATAAATCAAAATCTACACGACGAAATCCCGATTTTTCTCTTCCATTAGAAAGATATACTCCACCAGCTCCACACGTTTCTTATTTCACAGAAATTCGGCTTAAAACGAATCCTGTACATTCAGTTGAAGTTCGAATCGCCAATTGACGAACTGCAGCGCCATTTCAAGCTCGATTTTAATTATAATATAATTATACGTTCAATCTTCGTTTATATATATACATATATATATATATATATATTCATTATTCTAATTCAATTCTAAACTGAATTAAATATCACAGATGATCCAGTTCACACCATATAGGCATTTCAGCCAATTCTGATTATTTCAGAATTTAATATATTATTTAATTTATTATTTTAATTTAAATATTCACCATTATTTAATTCCACGACCATTAAATTCACTAAACCACCATTTCAATAATTAAATAAATTAATTATTATACCGTTGGAGATGCGGGTCATTACATTCTTCCCCACTTAAAATAATTTCGTCCTCGAAATTGCCAAGGTAGAGAAAAGCCCTATTAACTGGTTAGAACCTATTTGTTCACTTTTTAAATTCAGTTTTAACTGAACCAATTAAATTTCAATTAAAAATTTATTAATTCTTATCAACGAAAATTTCCAAAAATCCTAAAAAATTTCTAACGGCTTAACTCTTCGAAAAATTTCGCCAGCACCTCCTTTGTGCTGGTCAATCGGACAAACTCCAGCTCGCCTCTCTAGGCCATCTCCAACCCAAAAGAAAATCAAACAGCCAATTCGGCTCATAAATCTTATATCCAATAGAAATACAAACTTGTACCTTTTGTCGCATATCATTATATCCTTTCCACCTGTTATTAATTCAGCGGATACACGGGTCATCCCAATCAAATTCCAATCTGCTTTTATCCACAACACAACCATTCGTTTATATCCGAGCCGAATATCATTTCAACTCGAGTTTCTTCTCGATTCCCAACTCTTATCTTGATTATCACATTACACTTCAAATTTGAATCCCACAATCCAATTTGTCTTGAAATCATTCTAACTCAACCTCAGTTACCACTTTACTGGCTTTACTTTAATTCAAATTTGCTTTCACAAATTTCTGTTAAATTTGTTTTTAATTCAAACAGTTTTTCCGTGGGAGTTTTTAAACGGTTTACTCTTTTCAAAAATCAAATTTTCCTTTTGAACCTGTCACTGAGCCCTTAATTAATATTCCATTAGTTAAATCACTTCTCTATTTCTTTATCAATATTTGTTAACCAAATATTTTCAATAACCATATTGCCCTTTTACGTTATTTGGAAAACATTTACGAATATCGCCTTCCTTTATATTTCTAAACTTTAGAAAATATATGCTATTTATAATTGGAAAATATTCCAATTACTTATCTCTTTTCCGATCTCGTTTATTTCTATACTTAGGAAATATTCTTTATTATATTTTTAAGCTTACACTTATTTGGGTTAAAATGGATGTTGTGTAAAACATCGTTACGACAACCTAAATACTCTATTAAACTAACTCTTATTCAACCTTGATCTTCGAGCCTGAAATCTTACTATTTATTTGTTAATAATGAAATCAAACAAGTTGGGGTATAACTGTCTCTCAGACCTTGACTAAATAACATTTATAACGTCAAAACAGATATGACTACTTACTCGAATAAGCAATACCATAAAACTACTTATTCACTTTTAAACACGTATACCCTTCCTCTTTCTATTCTTACTAGATTTTATTCTTAGTCTTCCTTTTTGATTTTACTATTCTATTTCTAAGATCGTTTCCTTATCGACTTCTATATATATATATCGATATGTTGATTTCTAACTATCAAATTATCTTAAAAATATTCTAACTCCTTAAATTCCCGGAAAAATTCGCCATAACCTCCTTTGTACCAGGAGCATCGGGATATTTCAAATAGCCTCCCATGGCCCTCACCAATCCAAAAGAAAAAGAAAAAGCCAAGCGGCTAGCCGATACGGCGCATAAAATCTCATATATGAATTAAATACATACCTTTTCGTCGAGCATTCTATTTATATACCTTCATACCTTATCCATACCTATCTCATGTATATTTATTCCTTCCCAATCTATTTTAACTATACCTGATCGTTTTAACTCAATTCGTTAATTAATTTGTTAATTAACTCTTTAGTCTATTTCACTTTTATATTTGAACATGACATGTTCAAATATATTTTAACTTGCTTGTTAACTAATTTGAATCCAAATTTCAAATTTAAGTTCTATATTCGATTTCGAATATCCATTTACAAATCCAATTCACCTTTCAAAGTTTAACTTCAAATTCGAAACTCGATTAACTAATTCCTCTTCGACTTAGTTAATTCTATTAAATTTCTATTCAAATTTTATATCACTTCTATTATTCAAATTCTATAGTTTAAATTCCATTTGAATTCTATATTCAAATTCTATATATTCAAATCCTATATTTTAATTCCATTTGAATTTCTATATTCGAATTCCATTTCACTTTCGATATTCAAATCCTATATTTGAATTCCTTTATATTTTCTATATTCAAATCCTATATATGAATTCCATTTGAATTTCTATATTCAAAGCCCATTTGAATTTCTATATTCAAACTCTATTTCAATTCCATTGAATTTCATATATTCAAACTCCCTTTGAATTTCTATATTCAATTTCTATATATTCATGTTCTATATATCAAATTCTATATATCAAATTCTATTCAAATTCTATATTATAAATCCCATTTGAAATTCAACACAACTTGTCTTTCCCAAAACAAATTCAAAACAGTATCTCTGGTAGTAATTCGTCACTTACAACTCGAAATTGAATATTGATGATGCAGCTGTCATCATCAGAATCTATTTTCCAGCGATCGAAGTGAGTTCAATACTATAAAACCATTTCTAAACATTTCCACTTTGAAATTCATTTCAAAATATAATTCACACTGCTTGTAAAACAATTTAATATCTCCTAGGATCTTAAAATTTCCTTACTTTTAATCCAAATCCATTTACAAACACTTATCTAATTTTCCAGAATTTTAATTACATTTCTGGCTTAAATTTCAGATTTAACTCATCTGATTTCACGTATTTCACTTATATGAATTCTGATTGGTTATTTACATAACCATTTAATTTTTAATCTTACTCGATTATAATAACAACCAATATATCCATTATATTATAATTTTGATATATATATATATATATATCTTCTCTATATCAAGATATACCTTGGGTAAACTTATTTTAATTTACCCCTTTTTTTCAAAACATATCTTGTCGACACATCATATTCGAGTGTTTAGTAACTCCTACCGATACAGTGGATCAAACTGATCGACCAGAACTCATAAACAACTCAACCAATAAATCACCACAATATAAAACAATTTTTATATCAATAACAAATACGCTCACTCGTATATATATGCACAACTCAATCTAGGGTATTACTAACCCTATCTCTACCGAGTCACGCCACAGAGCCAAGGTAATTCTCTTAACCTTAAGCTCTGATACCAATTGTAACGACCCGGGTTTTTGACGACCTTGGTTATCCGATATACAACACATATCGAACATCCAAGATCGAAAATAACAGAATAGTTAATCAAAGAAATTAGAGGGTGAGAATAGATAAGATAGAAACTTAGAATAGAATAAGAAGAAGAAGAAGAATAAGAAGACAACATCAGAATAACACGAACCTCACAGCGGAACGAATAACATATAATATATATAACATAACTCGAAATATACATCTGTACTTGAATATTCATCATTCTCAAAGTACAACACTTACAACACAGCGGAAATAACTATAGCTATATAATCCTGAAGCCTCCTGCTCCAAGCTCTTCCAGTATATCTGTAAATCCTGACTACTTGACTGCCTGTACAAAATTGGGCACCCAAGAGTTTAGGGAAAACAACAAAATAAACTCCGGGTCAGTCATGGGACTGGTATGAGTAAAATAGTTTGAACAAGTAAACGATATCTCAAAAGACCACGCCGTATAATGGAACGGGTTTTTCCCTTATGAGAATCCAAATTATCTTTATATCAAAAGCCTTTTGATATTATAATAATGTCTATCGACCACAATATAATAATCATCTAGTAGAAACACTTTCATCTCACGTTCTACATATATAGTATACAATCAAAACCGCAAGCACGTATTGGGTAATGGATATCCAACTATGACAAGGTATGGAACCACCTTTCGCTAGTGTACCTCCAGAAAGGAATATACTGGGTTCAACAAGAACATCTTGCAACCCAGCCACACATGACCGACCACTCATTTCGCATGAGTGTATCAATTGTATATCACCAACGGTTGGGATCAGCAACCGTTTCACGAATGGGACAGCATCAACAATAGATTTTTAGAAGTAAATGAACCTCTAGATCAGGTGATTATACACCCTACTTCGGAGCGAGTGACTTAGCCATGCTACCTGCCCGATTTCTGTCATTTACCGGTTGATGAGGCTTGAGGTTACGCCATATCATCACATCAGATTCACTTCAAATGCCACATTATCAGATCCATCGAAAATCAATTGATGTATACAACAGTACATTATGTGTTAGATAAAGAAGTTTCCTTCTCCGCTTCAGCTCTTGGTACGGTTGAAGAAATCAATGTACGTGACCTTTTTGGAAATACTGTCGGATATTCACCCATACCAGTCATCCAGGAACAGGATGAACCGAAGGCACTATTCAGTATATCCATCTTAAGCACTGTTATCTAAGATTTATACAATAGCCCTTGCACTTTACCCCGTCTTCAATTTTCTTTGGCATACATGATTCGCAACGCTTATGCCAATACAGAGTGGTTCTTTGGATAATAATCCAACCAGTCTCTCCATATTAACAACGTTAAAATGGTCAAAACTTCGATAGTCTGTGATTTAACCATCAAAGAAAAACAGGTGTGTAAACAACGACATTATTTCCAAGAGGAAATTATATCGATCAATCATCATTCAACATTTATCTCTTTATTTCATTAATTTACTTATCTCATGTTTCCCTATATTCAACATTTCTTATTTTCTAAATTTAGAAAATATATGTTATTACCATTGGAAAACTTTTCCATTTCTTGTTTTCTATATCAGAAAACATTTCTGGTTCTTAGTTGGAAAACATTTCCAAAACTCCTTCATTTGGACTTAGACAGATGTTTAAACAAACCATCGCGATGCCAACTCAAACCATTACGCTTATTAACTAAATTCCTTTAACCAACCTTCACTATCGAACCTTAACCATTCCTTAGTTAAAATGAAATCAATCAAGTTGGGGTAATACTACCTCTCAGACCTTAACTGAACAACGTTTCTAACCTTGAAATAGACAAAGTTCACCTTTTAATTTTTTAACAAACTTCCTTACGTAACTCTCTTTCGAATCATCTCTATTCGATAATTCTTTCCTTCGAATAAGGTATATTCGATAACTCTATTCAATTTACTCTATTGGACTAATGCTATTGGATTAACTCTATTCGATTTAACTCTAGTCGATAACTCCTTTAACTCTATTCGAATAAACCAAATTCCATTAACTCCTCTAATTCCATTCGAATAAACTACATTCGATTTATTCCTTTAACTCCATTTAACTCTATTCGAATAACTAATATTCGATAACTCTATTTAACTCTTATTCAAATAACTAATATTCGATAACTCTATTTCGAATCACTAATATTCGATTAACTCAATTGATTTTATTCGAATAAACTATATTCGATCAACTCCTTTATTTTAACTCTAATCGATTAACTCCATCGAATAACTAAATTCGATTACTCCTTCGAATAACCAATATTCTATAACTCACTTCGATTAAACAAATCGATAACCCTTTTCGATTAAACTATAATCGATAACTCCTTCGATTAACTAATAATCGATAACTCCTTCGATTAACTAATAATCGATAATTCCTTTTGATTAACTCTATTCGAATAAACTAAATTCGATTTACTCCTTTTCGAATAAACTATTCATTTATAAAGATTTACTTTTAGTAACGGTTCTTCACTTTACAAATGATTTCCTTTTTAGTAACGTTTTCCTTTTTATAAGATCCTATTCGGTTATAAACAAATTTCCTTTTTATAACTCTATTTATTTTATAAATATTCCCTTTTTAATTCTATTTGTAAATGGTTTTAGAAATAACTCCTTTTCGATTTCATTTGTAAAGGTTTTACAAATATTCCTCTTTCGATTTCATTTGTAAAGGTTTTACAAATATTCCCTATTCAATCTCATTTGTAAATGGTTTACAAACATTTCTCTTTCTGATTGATTTGTAAATGGTTTACAAACCTTTCTATTTCTATTTGGTTTTTAAATGGTTTACAAACATTTCCCTTTCTAATCTATTTGCAAATGGTTTGCAAATAATTCCTTTAGGGTTTTATTTCTAAGTATTTTCTATATATAAATAATCCATTTATAAATAAATTTCTATTTATAAATATTCTCTTTTATAAAATCCTCTGATTTTATAAATAATCTATATTCAATATTCATTTTGAAAATTCCCTTTTCACCATTCCGGTATGTTATGCTATTTAACACATCAAATCACGATGACCAATATCGTTCAAACACATATAATCAACAATAGATTATAAATCACATCATATATCACAATATATGAAAAAAAACAATAAAATAATTGTTGAGGAATCCAGTCGGATTCCTCCAACCTGTTACCCTGCATTCACAGATGTTACACAATAAAATCAACATCACTTTCAGTTCCATATGATATATTCTGTTAAATAGAATCAATATAGAAATTCAACTAACTGACTAGCAGTTCAATCAAACAGTCAACACACAGTCAATCAACCAATATTTAACAGTTCTAAAAATACAACATGAAATTATAAACTATTCAGAGTTAGTGATGTTTACTCACTTTGGCAGTTCATCGTTAAAGAATGATAAACTGTTTGTTTGATTTGAATCAAACAATTTATTTCGTCATAAATCGTAACGAGCCCCATTCCCCTCCCAGTCAGTCCCATTGGATAGTGTCCGTCCATACGATCCCATCGGATCCTGTTTCGCTAAATTTCGAGGTCGTATGATAAAGATACGATAAAACAAAGTTAAATACACACTTAAATTTTAAATAAAACTTAACAAAAGGGTATTGGGCCTTAACTTGTTTTACCCAGCCCATCCCCTTACTAAAACTTGCTCCATTTTATACCGTCTTCCCCAAACATCAGTCACGCTCCAGGAAATTCCCAAACCATTCCCATGATTTTAAACTCACACTGCACCTCGTTTCTTCCACCGAAACTCAAACAAATACTACCATCAGCTCCCTCTTCAAAATCGCTACACACTGATACTCATTTTACCGCTCTTGAACACCCCCTGACACTTCCGTCGAGCATCGGCTTCTGTGCTCTCTGCACCTCGATGACATTTCTTTGCACCGATCATCATAAAAATACACTTGCAGGTGCAGCTGTAACAACCCGTAAAATGCGAGCCAGTTTGAAATTTTTATTTTGGCAATTTTAGCGAATTTTGAATATTTAAAATAGATTATTTTAAATAATATCGACGAGAAAATTTATTTTGAATATAATTCGATCGTATATATTTTATACGTCGTCGTTAGAATATAAATAATTATATATAATTATAAATAGAATTGAAAATGGCGCGGTAGTTTGATAATTCGATTTCAAACTTCAATTGAATGTACCGGGTGCAAAACAATCCGGATTTTAGTGAAACCAAAAATAATGGAATCTAATAGTGAATATCTTTCCAACGAATCCGAAAAATCAGGATTTCATATCGGGAATCAAAAGATATGTCCAGTTGAAAATTCTGAATAGTCGCTATGGAATTCAGGCCCTTAAAAATGGACATTTTGCAAATGACCTCGGATTTCAACGAAACCAGTTTTGTTGGGTCCGTGGTGTCGAATTATTGCTAGGTTTCAAATTTCATAATTTTTCGAATCAGTATGTGAGCGTGGCAAAGGAAAACGCGTTTGACCAGTTTCAGTTGATTTTAATCGACTGGAAATTGGCCATTTTTCTAACGGTCTCAGAATTCGACGAAACTAGTTTTGTTAGGACCGTATCGTCAATACGAAGCTAGAAAGTATTTTTCGGGAATTTTTCTAGTTAGTATGTGACCCCGGTAATTTGAAATGTATGTTCAAAAATTCAATATAGTGATTTAAATGTAAATTCAACGGAAACTAATCGAAACAGTCGAATCAGCTTGCGATATATATCCCATTGTGTTCAGAATGGGGGTAGAACGCTATGGACGACAGGCGGTGGGCCTCGTTTAGAGGTCGTATGTAAAAGTCAACTTTTTAATAATTAAATAATAATATAAAAAAAAAATCTCTTCCTACTTTATATTTCTGCTCCCCCCCCCCCCCCCCCCGTTTCTATTTCAGTTCAGAAATAAAGAAAAAAAAATAAAGAAAAAAAAAAACCCGAAGGAGCTCGACGGAATCGAGCACAGCCCGCTCGCCGCCGTCGCGGTGCCCCCCCCCCCCCCCCCCGTTTGCCTCTCCCCCACTCGATCTCCCTCTCCACTTCCTCCCCTCGTCTCCTCCCTCCTCTCGATTACAACAAGCCATCGAGAAACCCGAAGCCCTGAAGGCCGCCAGCCCCGACGAGCTCCACCGCCCCAAGGCCAACCGCCACCTCCAGCAGCGAACCCCTCCCTCCTAGCTCAGCGAGAAAAGGTGAGTTTTTAATATTCTGTTTTAATTTAAAAACTGATTTCTGTTTTAATTTTAAAACTGATTTTAAAATAGGATAAAAACTGTTTTTTTTAAGATTAAAAACTGATTTTTTGAAAAGCTTTAAAAACTGATTTAAAAACTGATTTTTGATTCAAACTTTAAAAATAAAAATCAGATTTTTATATATTGAAAGCCGAAATAAAAAATCAGATTTTTATATATTGAAAGCCGAAATAAAAATATGATTTTTATATATAGAACTTCGAAATAAAAATATGATTTTTATATATAGAACTTCGAAATAAAAATTCGGTTTTTATGTATTGAATAGCGAAGTAAAAATTCGATTTTTATATATTGAATAGCGAAGTAAAAATTCGATTTTTATATATTGAATAGCGAAGTAAAAATTCGATTTTTATATATTGAATAGCGAAGAAAAAATTCGGTTTTTATGTATTGAATAGCGAAGTAAAAATTCGATTTTTATATATTGAATAGCGAAGAAAAAATTCGATTTTTATATATTGAATAGCGAAGTAAAAATTCGATTTTTATATATTGAATAGCGAAGAAAAAATTCGATTTTTATATATTGAATAGCGAAGTAAAAATTCGATTTTTATATATTGAATAGTGAAGTAAAATTTCGATTTTTACATAGGTAGTGAAAGCGGGCAACGAAGATGACGAAGAGGCGAGAACGACGAAGTTTCTGCAAAAGAAGAGCCGTGGAGCTAGGATAGCTATATGTGAGAACTTCTCACCTTTCAATTAAATTTTTCTAGTTATATATATATACTAGGATGCAGACGGTGCTTAGTAGCACCCGACACAATCGTCCACAGACCATGGACTTGGTTGTTTGGCTGTTTGGTGATTGATTGCGATATTGGTTTGAATGTGGTTTGTGGTGTGAAAAATCGAATCGATAAATTGGTTAGGATTAGACGTGCGCCGTGATAAGGCGAAGGAGTAAGGCTAGGTTAGACTCTTACTCCAAATTTTGTGGTTTGCATAACGAATTGAATTGAAAACGATTTCGAAATGAATTGAATTGAAAACGATTTCGAAATGAATTGAATTGAAAACGATTTCGAAATGAATTGAATTGAAAACGATTTCGAAATGAATTGAATTGAAAACGATTTCGAAATGAATTGAATTGAAAACGATTTCGAAATGAATTGAATTGAAAACGATTTCGAAATGAATTGAATTGAAAACGATTTCGAAATGAATTGAATTGAAAACGATTTCGAAATGAATTGAATTGAAAACGATTTCGAAATGAATTGAATTGAAAACGATTTCGAAATGAATTGAATTGAAAACGATTTCAAATTGAATTGAAAGCGAATTGAAATGAATTCAAATTGAATTGAAATTTGAATTGAATAGAAATGGATTTTAAAACGAATTTATAAAGAAGAATTCAATTTTGATTTGAATTGAAATGGAAGTTGAAAATGTTTTTGAAACGAATTCAAAACTATTTATATAATTCGTTTTAAATAGAAATCGACGAAATATATATATTATATATATTATATATATAATATAATGGCCTAAATAGAACGCGCCGCGCCGCGGCAGTTCGCGAATTTCGACCATTTATTTCAAACGGACATTACGGGAGATCCGACCGTCGGATTCTCCTAAAACCGGAACCGTTGGGTTCGTATCGAAAAGAGCTTTCTAATGAATGTTAGAAATTTGAAATCTAACGGTTGGATTTGGAGATACGTCCAAATCAAATTCGAAAAAGGTCGCTGTAAGTGCAGTTCGATGACCGTTGATGGAAATCGACTGTACAGGCCTTGATAAAATTATTAAAAATAGTAATAATTTATGTAAAATCATAAGAAATGATTTGTGAAGATTTGGGATGAAAAACTCCATATTTGAAAAGATAAAAATAGATTTTTATCGAAATGAACTAGTTTTGAACTAGAAAAATAATTCTATTTATTTTTGAATAAATAAATTGAATTTAAAAAGGGTTTTGAAAATAACCAGAATATCCAATGATTGCATTGGAGGGGATTTGAATCGAAATTGTCTTCGGAATATTTCGTTGTTGGAATTCGTGATTATACAGGTGTTGTTATGGAAATTTGAAAGATATATATTTATATCGTTATTTCCAATACGACATTTGTTGATCGTAGAATTTGATATTGAATATAAGCCGATATATTTTCTATTCAGAGCCTTATTTTGAATATCAAATGTGATTTGGGTTTGTCGTGAATGGTGTCTTCACTAACACTGTTCTTGAACCCAGTTGAGAAAAGATTAAATCTTTTTATTTAGATTTAATGAAGTGTACCAATTAAATGACATTTAATTGGAATTAAATCGATATTGATTTTTGGGTTTATCGTGGACAGTGTTTTAAATAACACTCGTTCTTTAACCCGATGATTAATGAATGTGATTTTGGGTTTATCGTGAACCGTGTTTTTTAAATGACACTGATTCTTTAACCCAGTCAAAGATTAAAACTAAGTGGAGTTTTAATGAATCTTTAATTAGATTGAAAGGATCGAAAATGGAGTACCACCAGTTTTGCTCCAGGCGATAGTTAAATCTTTAATTAGATTTGAACGTGAAATGGTAATTGAATTTACCAATAACACTGTGGTGTTAGATATGAAGTATTACCAGTTTTACTTCATGGGATGAATAGGTTGGGATTGAGAAATTAAAACAAATAATTACTTCGGTAAGGTTCGCTAATCCCGACTAGTTTGAATTGAGATTCAAAAATAGAATAAAGAATAAATTCAAGGAATTTATCTTGGATAAATTTAATGGGAACCTTTTCCTATGAATGTGAAATTTAGAAACTAACTGTCGGTTAGCCAAGCAGAAGGGTTTTCTGGATATTGATCTGATGTTGGTTTCGGCCTTCGGGGTTAATATTTAGGGGATTATTCTCTTGATTAATTTACGGTTAGTGACTAATGAATCAGAATGAGGCGTATGTTGTGTTTGTGTAACACTTATTTAAAATATACGCGAGTTATTCGGAAAGACCGGGTTTATCCCATTTTGAATAACTGATACGACGATAAGTCGAAGATGAAGACGATGGTCGAAGACCGGAGGTCTTCACGTCGTTTGGGTGATAACTGATGATCTTGATTGGGCTGTACACCCAAGAAGATGGAAACAGTTGGTGATCGTCCAGACGTACTTGGAGATCGATGGATATGCGGGGTACTAGGTGCCTCCGGTTTCGTTCAGACCCAGAACGGACTTGTAAATGGACTGTGTGTCTGACATTGGATTTTAGTCTGTGTGTTTGATTTCTATTAAATATATATCTGTTTGGCGGCGGAGAATTTATTCTCTTGCTTAACGCCCTTCTCTGAGACGTACGAGCTCGGGGGTTATATATTGATGGATATCAAACGCATGGAGTGAATTGCCTGTGTGGCATGCCTAAGTGGCAATTGATCGAGGCTTCTGTTGAAAAGAAAAGTCTTGTGGTGATGATCAAAGCACGGCCTTTGTGGCGTAGCTTTGTGTAACGTTTACCTCGCGTGTTTCACACCCGGTATGAACCAAAAACGGGAGAGGACGTCAGGGAGGGCATGCGTTTCTTTCTAGCTAGAAGTGGCGTCAGTGGTTTTACACGCCCTGACGAGTTTGACTTATGTGGTTGTTGCTGTTGCGAGGCGCCTCGGATTGATCGGTCGTTCTCGAACCGATGGAGTCATTTAGTTGGCTCGTTTACGCCCCATAGGGCGGGGAAACGCATGTTCAGGCATTTTAATCCACTCCGTGTGGACCGGCCCTGAGGATCCAAAGGCTTGACAGAGTACTTGCCTGAGGCTCGGGCTAGACAGTCTCGAATCGGTTGAGGACTATCTTTTGCCTCGGTTCATAGATGGAAACCCAATTTCCAAATACGTGACTTTGCGATTTTGATTGTATAACCTATATATGGCGACATAGTGGTATGGGGCATTCATGCCGCCTATGATTGATACTTATGATTTGAAGTTGTTTTATACACTATACACTTATAATAGTATCAAATGATTTGTTTTAAACGTATCAAGCATTCTTGGCTATTATAAGGTAAAAACCCTATCCTCCGGCTTGCGATTGCATTGTGTGATGGGAACTGGGTCTTATAACAGCTTCATTTTTCTTTATTAAGCATTGCGCTGTTGTTTTATGCACTGGTATTCTTGGGAGGAAACCCGTTCCGTGTTATACGGCGTGGTCCCTTGATTTACCTAACTTTAAAATAAAGATTAACTGTTTTAGTTCTCACACCAGTCCCATGACTGACCTGGAGTTTATTGTTTTAACCTAAACTCTGGGTGCCCTTATTTTGACATGGGCAGCTAGTAGTTTTGGTTTTGCAGATTTATATTCACAGGATCCTGGTTTACAGCTGGAACGATATCCGGAAAGCTTTGTATCCGTATATCTCCTTCTAGTTGTGTATTGTATTATTTTCCGCTGCTATGGATTTAAATGTAATTTAAATCTCTGATATTCCTGTGTAATATTCGTTTATACTCTGTATATTCTTGTAATCTGATGCATTGTTGTAATAAGCAATGAAATGTTCTTTGATATGTGTTCTGCTGTGGCTTGTTCTCGAACTATCCGACACTTTCCTTTACGGGGAAGTTGCGGGTCTTTACAGCAACTCAGTATCAAGAACTCAAAAACAAACTCAGTTTCTCCAAAAGATGCTCTTAATTCGAGAACGCCCCAACCCTAGGTGCAACGGCGAACTTCGGAACCCCAAAAATGAGCGTCGAACATGTCGTAACTCATACCAGATCGAAGCATATGGATAGAGGAGTGCAATTATATAGGTTTCGAGACTTGTTGATTTTTTTTGGGATTTTACTTTGATTTTACAAAGAACGAAAATTTTACTGGAGTAATGAAAACCCACGATGGATATTTTGTTTGACTAAAGAGAACGAAGACTTAGGTTTAGGTTTAGAGGGTGCGGTTTTTATAGGGATTTTATATTTATTGAACCGTTGTTTTTATTTGGCTTCTAAAAATCAATACGATCACATATGATACCCAAAAATCACGAAACTGGACATGCAGCTACAGTTTGACATTCCGAACCCAACGAAACTGGTTTCGTCGAATTCCGACTTCGTTTGTAAAAGTGGCTATTTTTAAAGCTCTGGATGACCCATTTAAATATATAAATATATTTAAATATAATTAAATTAAATATAAATAAATATATATTATCGTATATATATTCACAGTGGAATACCATACAGCTCTAGAATATTCCTATATGATTTTCTAACTCGATATTCACTTCTGGGTCAACCCGATATTCGATTTATATTGGAATTCCTTTTTAAAATATAAATAACTCCTTTACAAATTATAAAGGAATTCCACAACGACTTTTCTAAAATTTGATTTGGACATAAATCAAAATCTACACGACGAAATCCCGATTTTTCTCTTCCACTAGAAAGATATACTCCACTAGCTCCACACGTTTCTTATTTCACAGAAATCCGGCTTAAAACGAATCATGTACATTCAGTTAAAGTTCGAATCACCTATTTACGAACTGCAGCACCATTTCAAGCTCGATTTTAATTATAATATAATTATACGTTCAATCTTCTTTTATATATATATTCGTTATTCTAATTCAATTCTTAACTGAATTAAATATCACAGATGATCCAGTTCACACCATATAGGCATTTCAGCCAATTTTGATTATTTCAGAATTTAATATATTATTTAATTTATTATTTTAATTTAAATATTCACCATTATTTAATTCCTCGACCATTAAATTCTCTAAACCACCATTTCAATAATTAATTAAATTAATTATTATACCGTTGTAGATGCGGGTCATTACACATAAAGACTTTACACCTTTATATATCACCTCATTCTCTTATATCTCTTCATTCTCTTATATCATCTCATACATTTATATCACCTCATAAAAAATGCCTTAGTTGCCATCATCCGCAGACTCGGACGAGCAGGCGTATGAAGAGATGAGACTACAAGAGCTCGCGGACGAAATCGACTTCCTAATGGGACTTGAGGAACAACGAATGAGCGAACGGGCGAACGTACAACCTCAACATGAAGATCGATTGCCACTTGTTCAACTCTCATATGAACAGACGGTCACTCAACCACTGCTCGAAGTTAAGGCATATCGAGTACCATATGTTGATGCTTGTCCAGTCCGTTGCTATTGCGGTTATACCGTTGTAGTTGTTGTTCGCGCTGAAGGCAACAATATAGGTTGGCGCATGCGGACATGTCCAGCCTATTCAAATGGATGCAATTACATAGAATGGATAGACGAACCTTTATGTCCAAAGGGAGTAGTATATGCAAACGAGCTCGAACAAGAGATTATATGCCTCGAAAATGTTATTGAACAATTACGGTTAGGGGGTAATTAGTAGTTTGTTTGCCTCAAGTGCGATGGCTTACTAATTTTAGTTCGTTTGAATGGTTGGATTTAATGTATTTGGAATTGTATTAAATGGTTGGAATTAATGTACTTTTAGTTTGTCTTGATTTGTCGAGAAGTGGGCAATTTCCTTTCAGATTGTAGACAAGTCGAGAGCCAAACAAAAACCAAATATGTATCCCGGATTCATATTGTAGAAAAACAGGGAGCAAAATTGCTCTTGACTTCTATTGGCGGGATCCTTAATCGCGCCCCAGGAAGATTTGCAACATGAAATTGCTCTCGACATCTCTTGGCATGATTATTGATTACGCCAAGAGAAGCCGGGAGCAATTTCATGTTGAATATCTACCTGGGGCGCGATTAAGGATTGCGCCCCAGGTAGATTTGCAACACGGAATTGCTCTCGTCATTTCTTGGCTCAATCAATAATCGCGCCAAGAGATGCCGAGAGCAATTTCATGTTGAATATCTACCTGGGGCACAATCCTTATCGCGCCCCAGGTAGATATTCAACATGAAATTCACTAACACAGGCAGAAAACCAATAATAATCAATACCATAAGTCAATACAAACCGATAAATCAATGCGATCATTCAATACAAACAGAAAAACAAACCAATTACAACAAAATAAACAAATTTGAAGCGACCGCACAAAACCATTCATTCCAACTATTAAGTTCAACATTAGTTCAAACGTGCTACAACCACTAATACTTTCAAAACGACCACCAAATTAATTCGAAGTACATGCCAAAATGTAAAGTTAAAACAAGCCAAAATGCAACGACTAATTTCAAGTTCTCTTATGCACTCCTACTTTCCATCTTTGACCATTGGGAAGCCTGGAGTTGGATCCTGCGACTGGAATGGCTGAGAAGGACCGGGCACGTGTTCCGTTTGGGAAGGCTGAGAAGATGAAGCTAAAGCTTTTTCCCTTTACGAGTGGACCTACGAGTGGGAACCGCAGGATATCGTGCAGATGGAGGCGGTGACGGTCGTGCAATCTTGTTCTTCCTTGAAATTGTCTGGAGAATGTGTAACGTCCCGCCTTTTGACCGCTTCAAATTGGTAATTAAACCATCTTAAAACATTCAAATCGACGGTTCGTTTTTTAGCTTACCAAGTTAAAACAAAATCAACACAAAACCAAATACAAAATAAATAGTAACATGGTATTGAACAGCGGAATAGAACCTTTATTTATAATCAAAAAAATTGAATACAAAACTTTTCTGTACAGCGAAATGTAAAATACACTTTGAAATACAAGGAAAATGATTACTAGTTTAAAATCTTCAGAGCGCGCACATCTTCAAAATCCCCGGCTTGTCAGTCTTTGAATTCTGAGCTGTAATCTTTAAATCTGAAATGCTCGGATCTGACCCGAGCATTCCATGCAAAAACATAAAAACACTCGAGTCAGGATTAATCATAGTTCAAGTAAAATAATTTCAATATAAGCTGAAATACATAGTTAATCCTATAATCCACTAACTTTCGAGTACATCGAACTCGCGATAACTATCGGAATATATCACAGCAACCTGGGACGAAACAATTTGGAACAGCATATGGATTTATATGTCTGTATGTATGCCGACGACATACATATACACATACAATGGGGTATATATATACCTACGTGTACATCGGCCACCACACACATATATATATATGTATATTGAAAACATATATACGTAAATATGATCAGTTTTGGAGCAACATATATGATCAGTTTTAGGGCGTATATATGATCAGTTTTGGGCAACATATATGATTAGTTTTTAGCACACATATATCCTCAGGTTTGGCAACATATAACATCAGTTTTTGGCACATGTAAAGTCACATAGTTCACAGATCCGCTATAGAGTTAGTACAATGAAAAAAATTCCGTAATGATAGTAGTAACCATAAAGTGTTCCCTCAGACCAGTTCTCTTATCAAAACTCATGTATGACTTTCACAAAGCAAAGGTACATAAAAAAACATCAAAGGAACTAAGAAGGAGAAGCAATGAAAAGCAGCATGGAAAGGAGGTTTTCCGCAATAGGAAAAATAAAAATGAGGCAACTTAACATAACTGACTAATACATGGTGAGGCTTACTGAATTCACATGTATGTTAAATACTAACATTTCATAGTCAAAACAGAAATGGTACACAATATAGGGTACATACAGTCCCTAGGTTTTAGTTTATAAACATATACCAGCTCAAAAGATGGGAATATTTATATAGCAATGTGTATGCCTATACAGAAATGAAATGCAACAACAAGGCAGAGCCTTGACAGTTTACACATGCAATTTTTCTTCTCTTTTTTTTTTATATAATATATATATATAAACAGCATGTATATGTTATCTCAAAACTACCCAATTGCCCAAAGTCCATATTCAACTGGAAGTCCAACAAATGGAATGAGCGAAATGTGGTTGGACACCACTTCATGGTATACGGATTTTTAAATTCTCAGATTTCGGCTACATAATTAGTTTCATGCTATTTCCGCAATACTCAGATATCTAAAATGGTGTATTGTGTATATACATGAATCATAATTTAACATTTCGACAATATAATGCCCAATGGGTGTAATAATAATAATAATAAATAATAAGGCCATGGTTTTCTTTACAGTGCAATATGACATCAATACATTTTTCAGATCAAGGAGGGAAAAGTGTATGTATATTTCCATTTTCTCACAGTAGGGTCTGATATAGATATAAACTAAGATATTTCCAACCTAGTTCCACATATTCTTCAGTTGATTGTCATGTACAACATCAAAGCACTCACAAACATGTATGAACCTGCACATATACATGTGCAGTCTAACCATATGTGAATATATATTCACATATTCAATATTCATGACAAAACAGTTCGCAACTCAGGGACTTAAGCAAGTCAAGGGGACATGGCAGAAACTCAAAAAAATAAGATACCAGCATGACAGATGCAAGCATATACAGGTCACGGTGAACCGGTCACGGTGAAAAAGGGGACAGGGGTTTGCAAGCAAGAAACAGGGAAATGTCACCCAAATTGTAACAACACAGTGATCAACAATCAAGTAGCAATAAAATAACAATGATTTAGGTATATGACGTAAATTCCAGATAAGGAAAATCCAAACAGTCAGGTTTAACTATTGTATTTAGTATTAACTGAAATTAAACTACTTGAACAACAATTAATCAATCGTGAGCAAAATGCTCACCTTTACTGCCGCGTTATCAAGGGTGAAGAAGATGATGACTTGAAGGTTGCCGAAGTGGGTTGCAGGGGCTTACGAATCAGCGGTGGAACAACAGCTCGAGCGATTGAAGGTGATTGCAGCGCTCGAAGGTGACGAAGAAGGCACAGCGATGGCTTTGCGATTCGCGAGTTTGTGACTTCGAGTTGATGGCTGTGTCGTTCGATTAGGTTTTCAAAAAGGAAAGCTTGTGTTTTAATTTGGAGGGGGTTGCCAAATTAAAGCAGGAGGCGGCGATTAACTTGAGGAGGAAGACGAACGATTTTGGGAAAAACTGATTTCGGATAAAGGAATTGGGGAAAAAGGGTTTCAATATATAAAGGAAGAACCGTGGTACTCAAGAAAACGTGGTGAGCACGGCATTCGGTAGTGTATGAGAGAAGGAACCGCTCATTTATTTAATATAAAAATTTTTACGGTTCCTTTCCTACCGTTTTCCATGTTAATGTTTTGTTTGTTTTGTACCTTCACAACGAACTCCTATCGTAACAAAATTTGACGTGCTGCTATGTTTTAACAATAAAATTATTTTGATCGTTCTTTGGCTCCATTTGTATAAAAAAATATTTAATCTCTAAAATTATTTACCGGTCCACAAAATTTATTCTGTTTGCTAAACAACTGTTCCGTTCGTTTCCAAATTCGAATGTTGAATCCAATCTCTGTACAAATACACACTCGTTCAAGAAAATTTCTCCATATATTTAACAAGTAAAAACTCCAATTTAATTAACGTTAATAACGTTTGTTTCCAATTTCAATTATTTATATTTTTCAATCGATTTTCATGTCCAACTCAAATATCTGACCAAGTTTAATTCAAATATCTAAAAATATTTGATTCAAAACCAACCATTCTGTATTAAATATCGAATTCAATCCATTCACAAAACAATATATTTGAAATTTTAAATTTCTAACTCCAGTATCAATATGAAAAATTGATTATTCATAGTTAATATCTTAATAAATTTCATATTCCAATTGTCGAAATTTCTGGGTCGTTACATTCTTCCCCCCTTAAAACTTTTCGTCCTCGAAAAGGAGAAATCGTTAGAGTTATACAGCTGTACACTTCAAATTTCCATATTTGTGTGAAATTATTCCACAACTGATTTAAATATCGATATTCGAGTCATCGATCTTCTTAAATTTCAAAATTCGCATAAGTTGGATTTACGCCTTTCAAATTATTCCAAATCTCTTTATAAGCATCATTTGCCAATGTTGTAACTGCAATGGGTCTAGGCTTTTCAACCCAATTGTCTTACATTCAATCCATTTTCTCTTTCACAAACACTCATTGAAGAGTGTAAATATCATTTCTTCTTCAAGTTACCAATTGTCTACTTGAAAATTTTCCAAGATCAAAAACCTTTTATAATACGAATTTCATGTAGAAAATATTTGTATATAATTGAAAATAACTCGAAAACCTCTCTTCTTAGCTTATTTAAATCATTGTTTCGAAAATACTTGATAACTCGAAGTTTGACAAGTATATTGTCGTTCTCACAGATGTTAGGCATACGTTGGCCAGACGCATAACTAAAATCTCCAAGTACTAAATATCCTTGCTTCAACTCCCAGTGAAAATTATTTAAAAAATCATTTAAAAACAGATACGGAAAGTACCAATGTGATATTGATTTGTTGATCGTTCATGAATCGCAGATACACAATGGTTTCGTCTGGATCCCCCAGAAAACATCTGTATCCGTAGGAATTCACTTCCCTGCGAATTTCGTCATGGACAGATAACGGAAGATATTTTAAGAATCAAAAGACATTCTGAGGTCACTGAGCGTTGATTGCTCTGTCTCCGAATCATGGAAACAAATCAAGGAATTATGAAGACACTACAAGTCACGAGGACAAAACAAGTCCCAAAGACAAATCAGGTCACGAAGACCAATCAAGTCACGAAGACTAACTGCTGTATCAACAGGTGGCTCACTATCACTAAGATAACTCATATACTGTGGACCGCAGGTACATAATGGTTACGCCTGGGTCCCCCAGGAAACATCCATACCCGTAAGCTTTCACTGCTCTGCGGATTACGCCCTTACATTCGACTGTAGATCGCAGCAGTCACAATGGTTACGCTTGGTTCCCCCAAGAAACATCCGACTGCCGTAGGCTATCTGCAGCCCTGCGAATTTCGCTACACGGTCGAATTCCAACGACTCTAGATCGCAGCGATCACAATGGTTACGCCCGATTCCCTCAAGAAACATCCGACCGCCGTAGTCTATCTGCAGCCCTGCGAATTACGCTAGCAGTCGTGCTCAATGGCAGCTCATGAGTTTTATGTCCGGACAACCTACCGCCACCAGCAGCACTGCAGATTCCGCTATCTGCAGTCCTTTTACATAAGCTCGAAATTCAAAGAAGAAGGATGGTACTTCCCTTATCTTGACTTGAAAACATATAATACTATATACATATAGTATCTAATTCTCGTACTTTTCATAATTCATACTTTACATAAGATTCTCTTTCCAAATCAAACATCTCATTCTTATATAAATTCTGTTATATAAGACTTTATTTCAAACTGATTATATCACATTTTTCTCCATATAAGTTCCGAAATTTCTATGCTAAATATCTAAACTCAAACATCCCTCAATTTCCATTCTAATCTTAAAATTTTAGCTTTAAACTCTTAATCAATTCAAATGATTGATTGATATCACTTCAAACTCGGCTTTCTGAATCCACTGGCTATAAACCAAATTTTTCTTTCAATTTCTAATTATAAAATTCATCACTTCATCAACATCTTTATTTGCTCAAAACTCCGGATTTTTTCTTCTTATCACAAATTTTTCCTTCACGCATTATCACTTCTTCACATTCATACTTCGACCGTCAATTAGTAAGCGGACAACTTCCTAAGTATCAACCCCGAAGGCCGAAACCAACATCAGATCAACACTCAGAAAGTTATCCAACTTGACTAATCTCTAGCCAGTTCTTAATTTCTTATCAAATCATTGTTTATGCAAATTCTCGAATTCAGTTTACGAACATACATCTTTTATGTTCTGTCATCATTCGTTCTCGACGTGCGGCATTCTTTCCAAAATTCGCTCACCTCCCATGATCTTTTGAAAACATTTCCAATTTTCATATTTTATTTCTATAATTCTACAAAATCACTTTATTCTCAGGGGAAATATTTCTAAATTCGTTATTCGCATTAAACAGTTATTAAATAAAACACTGATATTTTCACTTAACTGCTAGCACTCATTTACTTACTTCACTTAACCATTCTTGCTATCGAATCTTATCCATTTCTTAGTCAATGATGAGGTCAATCAAGTTGGGGTATATTTACCTCTCAGACCTTAACTGAACAATATTATTAACTTTGAAACAGATAAGTTCGCAACTTATAACTTTCAAATTCAAATTAAAATTTTACTTTTTTAACGAAAATCGTTGATTGTAACAATCGTTCATGCCTCGAAATATTTAACTTTAAAATATACTTTATCCATTGAATACATAATTAATTACTTATATATTAAATTTAAAATGGAAAATAAATAATATTTTCCTGAAACTCGACATAATCGTCTCTCATAAATAACTTCTTTTCGAATAATCTATTATTCAATACCATATTCCGAACTTCGGAAAATATTCTGAACTTCAGAACAATCTCACCGTACTGGTTAACTTTATCACCTCCATCTCCAATTTCAATCGCAACATATTCGTTTCAGATGTTATTTACTTCAAAAAAAATAAATATTTCTTTTATCAAAATCTAAACTCGTCACATCCAATTAGCTTTCATTTCACTTGAACCTCGATTCAAATCTTTATTCATATTTTGCTCCATTTACAACTCTCGTTCATACTTCGCTTCTTGATAATTAATTAACAAGTTTGTACCTCACTATTGAATCCATGTATTCGATTATACTAATTATAAATTATCTTGCCAATAAACTTCGACACAATTATAATTATACCCTTTTCAATTTTATTATTTTATATTCCGAATTCAAAATAAAACTCATCGTCTCATTTCCGAAACGATTTCCAATTTCCTCTCCTCAATCAAATTCTTATCTGAAATTTTATTCCAATAAATTTCAATTATTTTTTTATCGCCAAAAACACACAATTGATTCATCGATCCTATTATAATTATCTTCCTTAAATGTCGTTTGATGATAGGTTCAAGATTCAAATACAAAGGAATCTTATCGAAGAATAATTTTCGCTAACCTGGATTCGAAGACTTCCGAAGACTGGGGATTCCGAAAAAATTTAAATCTCAAAATAAATTTTTGTTTCCGCTGTATTATTTCCAAAATACTAAATTTCAAAATATATAATATTTCCAAAATATTTTTCCATTCAAAATTTATTTTAAAATTGTTTACACCTTTCAAAAATTATATTTTGAAATCTTTTTATTTTCAAAATCCGCTTTTCCAGTGTCGATTCTATTTCAAACTCGATAAGCTATGCTTTGAATAAACCAAAGCTCTGATACCACTTGTAACGTCCCGCCTTTTGACCGCTTCAAATTGGTAATTAAACCATCTTAAAACGTTCAAATCGACGGTTCATTATTTAGCTTACCAAGTTAAAACAAAATCAACACAAAACCAAATACAAAATAAATAGTAACATGGTATTAAACAGCGGAATAGAACCTTTATTTATAATCAAAAAAATTGAATACAAAACTTTTCTGTACAGCGAAATGTAAAATACACTTGGAAATACAAGGAAAATGATTACTAGTTTAAAATCTTCAGAGCGCGCACATCTTCAAAATCCCCGGCTTGTCAGTCTTTGAATTCTGAGCTGTAATCTTTAAATCTGAAATGCTCGGATCTGACCCGAGCATTCCATGCAAAAACATAAAAACACTCGAGTCAGGATTAATCATAGTTCAAGTAAAATAATTTCAATATAAGCTGAAATACATAGTTAATCCTATAATCCACTAACTTTCGAGTACATCGAACTCGCGATAACTATCGGAATATATCACAGCAACCTGGGACGAAACAATTTGGAACAGCATATGGATTTATATGTCTGTATGTATGCCGACGACATACATATACACATACAATGGGGTATATATATACCTACGTGTACATCGGCCACCACACACATATATATATATGTATATTGAAAACATATATACGTAAATATGATCAGTTTTGGAGCAACAAATATGATCAGTTTTGGGGCGTATATATGATCAGTTTTGGGCAACATATATGATTAGTTTTTGGCACACATATATCCTCAGGTTTGGCAACATATAACATCAGTTTTTGGCACATGTAAAGTCACATAGTTCACAGATCCGCTATAGAGTTAGTACAATGAAAAAAATTCCGTAATGATAGTAGTAACCATAAAGTGTTCCCTCAGACCAGTTCTCTTATCAAAACTCATGTATGACTTTCACAAAGCAAAGGTACATAAAAAAACATCAAAGGAACTAAGAAGGAGAAGCAATGAAAAGCAGCATGGAAAGGAGGTTTTCCGCAACAGGAAAAATAAAAATGAGGCAACTTAACATAACTGACTAATACATGGTGAGGCTTACTGAATTCACATGTATGTTAAATACTAACATTTCATAGTCAAAACAGAAATGGTACACAATATAGGGTACATACAGTCCCTAGGTTTTAGTTTATAAACATATACCAGCTCAAAAGATGGGAATATTTATATAGCAATGTGTATGCCTACACAGAAATGAAATGCAACAACAAGGCAGAGCCTTGACAGTTTACACATGCAATTTTTCTTCTCTTTTTTTTTATATAATATATATATATAAACAGCATGTATATGTTATCTCAAAACTACCCAATTGCCCAAAGTCCATATTCAACTGGAAGTCCAACAAATGGAATGAGCGAAATGTGGTTGGACACCACTTCATGGTATACGGATTTTTAAATTCTCAGATTTCGGCTACATAATTAGTTTCATGCTATTTCCGCAATACTCAGATATCTGAAATGGTGTATTGTGTATATACATGAATCATAATTTAACATTTCGACAATATAATGCCCAATGGGTGTAATAATAATAATAATAAATAATAAGGCCATGGTTTTCTTTACAGTGCAATATGACATCAATACATTTTTCAGATCAAGGAGGGAAAAGTGTATGTATATTTCCATTTTCTCATAGTAGGGTCTGATATAGATATAAACTAAGATATTTCCAACCTAGTTCCACATATACTTCAGTTTATTGTCATGTACAACATCAAAGCACTCACAAACATGTATGAACCTGCACATATACATGTGCAGTCTAACCATATGTGAATATATATTCACATATTCAATATTCATGACAAAACAGTTCGCAACTCAGGGACTTAAGCAAGTAAGGGGGACATGGCAGAAACTCAAAAAAATAAGATACCAGCATGACAGATGCAAGCATATACAGGTCACGGTGAACAGGTCACGATGAAAAAGGGGACAGGGGTTTGCAAGCAAGAAACAGGGAAATGTCACCCAAATTGTAACAACACAGTGATCAACAATCAAGTAGCAATAAAATAACAACGATTTAGGTATATGAGGTAAATTCCAGATAAGGAAAATCCAAACAGTCAGGTTTAACTATTGTATTTAGTATTAACTGAAATTAAACTACTTGAACAACAATTAATCAATCGTGAGAAAAATGCTCACCTTTACTGCCGCGTTATCAAGGGTGAAGAAGATGATGACTTGAAGGTTGCCAAAGTGGGTTGCAGGGGCTTACGAATCAGCGGTGGAACAACAGCTCGAGCGATTGAAGGTGATTGCAGCGCTCGAAGGTGACGAAGAAGGCACAGCGATGGCTTTGCGATTCGCGAGTTTGTGACTTCGAGTTGATGGCTGTGTCGTTCGATTAGGTTTTCAAAAAGGAAAGCTTGTGTTTTAATTTGGAGGGGGTTGCCAAATTAAAGCAGGAGGCGGCGATTAACTTGAGGAGGAAGACGAACGATTTTGGGAAAAACTGATTTCAGATAAAGGAATTGGGGAAAAAGGGTTTCAATATATAAAGGAAGAACCGTGGTACTCAAGAAAACGTGGTGAGCACGGCATTCGGTAGTGTATGAGAGAAGGAACCGCTCATTTATTTAATATAAAAAATTTTACGGTTCCTTTCCTACCGTTTTCTATGTTAATGTTTTGTTTGTTTTGTACCTTCACAACGAACTCCTATCGTAACAAAATTTGACGTGCTGCTATGTTTTAACAATAAAATTATTTTGATCGTTCTTTGGCTCCATTTGTATAAAAAAATATTTAATCTCTAAAATTATTTACCGGTCCACAAAATTTATTCTGTTTGCTAAACAACTGTTCCGTTCGTTTCCAAATTCGAATGTTGAATCCAATCTCTGTACAAATACACACTCGTTCAAGAAAATTTCTCCATATATTTAACAAGTAAAAAATCCAATTTAATTAACGTTAATAACGTTTGTTTCCAATTTCAATTATTTATATTTTTCAATCGATTTTCATGTCCAACTCAAATATCTGACCAAGTTTAATTCAAATATCTAAAAATATTTGATTCACAACCAACCATTCTGTATTAAATATCGAATTCAATCCATTCACAAAACAATATATTTGAAATTTTAAATTTCTAACTCCAGTATCAATATGAAAAATTGATTATTCATAGTTAATATCTTAATAAATTTCATATTCCAATTGTCGAAATTTATGGGTCGTTACAGAATGCGTTTGATGCCCAAGCACTTTGACTTCAATGGCTCCAGCACCTCCGCCACTAACTCGTCAACCAACTCGGCCACATGGTAAATTCCATCAGTCTGTAATACACAAATTATGAGCATGTCAATTTGTGTACGGTTTGATGTTAAACAAAATGTACATACCAGACTTCGCTCAAGCGGCGCTCTAGGGATGTATGGTTCCACGCCTTGAGGAACATCTAGAGGCTGTTCTACGGGAATAACAATATAATGGCGCGTGATGTTCCAATACTATGTGTAGTGTTCCATATCGGATACCGCAGCCGCACTTTGCTCTTGCACATGATCATAGCGATGATTCCATGCATTGATTGACGCGTGATAGGCCTCGTTGTTCCTGGCTTCAAGCATGTAGTGCGGTCGGTTCTCAGGAATATGTTGTAGCAAGCCAAACTGTCTCATCACTCTATCCGGTAGATGATTCGAGACGTCCCGAAAACAAATTAGCGCCACACGTGCTGTCCAAAGCTAGATAGAAGCAACACACAATGGAGGTAGATGAGGAAATGCCTCGGTGTAGGGGGTCCATGAAACAACATCGTAATCGAGTACATCGAACTCATTACGATAGAACTTAACATTGTGTCTGGGCGTCGCCAATGAGCTCTTCGGGCCGACCCACCTATTAAAAACAATCAAGATTTACAATTTTATTTTCGAACTTCAAACCTTGGTTCAATTTACATACATGAGAATTATTATGATTCTGCATTCTGTTTATGAACATATGACCTGAAATATCGGTATATGCTATATATGATCATGAACTTGAAACTTTGATACTTCTTTTTTATATGGAAATGACATAAGTAATAAGATATACTATACATGATTGTGAATTTGAAAATTTAACACTGCTTTTTAATATGCATAAGTAATAAGATATGCTATTTGGTTGAAACAAAGTAAAATGAAAATGTGGTTTGCATGAGTTAAGGAAATGACCCTACAAATGCTATTTGGAGGTAAAAGTTTTCTTTTTTATATTTGCCTAAGAATGATATCATAGACATTTATGCACATTTAGTAAGAATTTATTGCATTGATCAATTCAACATTTATTACCGCAATTCAAAAAATAACTATATGCAATTTATAATTCTAGTAATAGTACCTCGAAGCAAAAGGAAAAGAAAAACAATTCCCGGCCTCTTCATTGTTATTCTCCCAACCAGGAGATACGTCCAAGACCAAGTCTGTAAACGAGTATACGTATAATAAAACATAAGATGCATATGTGTGTAATTGAACATAAGACGTATACGTCTAATAAAACATAAGATGTAATACCTGCACCAATGTAAGACAAACTCCAATGGAATCGCCCACCCTAAAGTCAACCATGGTAGCTCCGCATACGTGTAGCCAAGCATGACGCTACCCCAAGCATACTGCTGACATATATCAAAGTCCTCCAAGTAACATAGACATCTAAGCCACACCCAAGATTTCGAATGGTCACATACCAAACGTGACGTGATAATGTGAATTATTATCGCACGCGCACGCTGCTCCACCTGTACTTGCGAAGCATCCTCAGGAATGTCCGCCGCTAGTTGTGCCCTAAACCACTTCATAGTAATCATCTCGGACCCCCACCACACATCTCCTGGAGGAGATAATCTCAGCAGTCTCTAGCACATCTCAGCATAATCTGTAGGTTCAGGTTGTGTGAATGGACGACCATCGATTGGTATGCCAAGAAGAACCGCTATGCCCTCCAACATGATCAACATTTCACCGCATCTGAGGTGAAATGACGATGTCTCAGGTCTCCATCGATCAATCAAAGCCATTATGAGACGGCGATCAATTTGTATGGATCCAAGTCGATGTATCAAAAGAAATCCCGCTTGTTCAAGAAGTGCTAACACACCGGCATGATTTGAAGTGACCGACTTTAACAAAGACGAGTGCTCTATGGTTTCAACAAGATCTTTGCATTGGCACACAATGACAAAATTGTTTTTTAACTAGTTTAACATGCACAATAACAATGAAAGGATTAGTGCTCTATGCTTACCGACATCAATTCCACATTGTTTGAACAATGTTCGGACTGTAGATATAAGACGCTCCCGTCTACGCGTTCGGCCAACATCTCCGCGTAATCTGCAATAATTCAATGCTAAGAAATTTAGTATTATGTTTCTCCAAAACAATTACATGAATACTAATCTTCAATTCCATACAAACTCAGTATAATGAAACTGTCTAGCATTTTACAATTATACAAAAATACCATAAAATTTCAATTTCTATGATTACCCACAACCCCAAACCTAATTTCTTCGAATCTCAATAAAACCATCATGAAATCCACAACTGTACGTATTAGACAACTATAGAGCATCATTAACAAGCAATGAATTAACTGTGCACAAAATCTCAAGGATAATCAACAAATCCTAAACCCAATTTCCGAAAGAACGAGACATAATTTAAAGAGATTATTACCTGAAGCATGTTCTTGTGTCGAAGAGCTTGCCATATTTAATTGAGAACTTGAATTTAGTTGAAGAAATTTGGATTTTGATTTAATTGAGGTATAGGGTTTTTGAGTTGTAAATGAAAGAGTTTGAGAAATAAGGAGGAAAAGGATACGGTTCAACTGTTTAAAAAAAAAATCTTCGGGGCGCAATCCAGGATTGCGCCCTGAAGATTTGTTCATATTGATGCAATCGTTAATTAGCATGTATAAATGAACAGACATAACGTCCACCTATGTGGAAAAAGGGAGCTATATTTGCAATATTTTGCAAAAGGAGGCTAAAAGTGGGATTAAGAAAAAGGGGGCCAAGAATGAAAAATGCAGGGAAAACAAAAAAAAACCATAAAATCCAGAAAGGCTGGTTGACTAGGTATCATACCTAATACTCCATTAGTTTCTCAGCATGGACACGTTCCTCTTCACTGGATTCCTTGAAGAACCTGGATAAATCAAGCAAATATAGACATTACCTAATGCTTGGATTAAAAAAAGAACAAGCATATAATAGAATATTGACTTTCTACTTACCTGGCAAAGCCTTTCAGTGCAACGTTATCCCGATCAAAGTATGCATACATGGAATGGTTTCCAATCTGATATATCTGCATATAGAAATGAAATATCAGAATGACAACAATGTATTTTAGATGAATCTATGGCACAGATGGTGAAGGCTGAGGCAAATCTTCTTCATCTGCAATGCCAATTTCAACCAACATAAATAAACCTATAAATAAGAATAATAAATCATTTTCTATCTACATGTGTCAACTTATAAACATACTATTATTATAAATCATTTTATCATGAATGATTATTTTGATTAATTGTTCTGTTATCCATCTAATAATTTATGCAGTAACAATAATTAATTGTCGTGTTGTTCGTGCAACAGTAATTTTGCCGTGGAATGAGTGTACTGAGATTATCAAGTTATTTAAACTAAGAGATAGGATGAAGTATCATGTCATTTAATACATGGATATCTGTTGAGGTTGTAGCATTGAATAATAAATGGGTGGTGGAGGTCTTATTACATTAATGTTGATAACGTACGAGGAATGAATGTTTATAAAAAACTGATTAGAAAAAAAAATGATAATCAATCAATCATTTAGGTAGGTAATACCAGTGGAGCAAAAGTGAAATTAAAATATAAAATAACCAAAAGAGAGTTGAGAAATGACATCTTTGAATATGTAATTGCGATATAATTTTTTTTTAATGATTGATGATATGTTTTTCTGCATTTCATTTATTTATTTGAACAAGAAACCCTTTGTCGATATCACATGTGTTTTTAGTTACTCATCCCATAAGTCATAATAATATTCAAATTTATCGAATGACAATAGCACCTAAGCTAGAATATACAATGTTCACAATTCAATTTGCAGGACGTGTATCTATCGAGTGTAAGATAGTTGATAAAACTAAAAGGTATGCACAAAATTAAACAATACCTCACGTTTTGGACCAAATATTGATGTATCAAATTGAACAAAATTAAACAGTGATATCGTTCCTATGGTTAATGTATCAAATTTAATTTGCACACCTTTTATAACAATAATGTCCTAAGTCTAAAATATAACTAAAGTGCTTAAGTAAAAAAATTCAAATTTGGCCCAAAAATGGATTCCCTATAATTGCATAGCTATATATTTTTTCTTTAATTTGATACATAGGCGATAGGACATTGTTGCATTCTCTTATTTTTACACAGTCAATATTGCCTAAATTAGAAAGAAAAAAATATATAGTTGCAGTCGAAAAACACTGTATTTTCTGACTCATATAACATAATATAATATAATTTATATGTTCTAATTTTACTACTTTATATTTTTTTTTGCTTCTTTTGTGCAAAAATCGTAATACTTCCTATGAACTGACATAAATTAAAATCGTAATAAGTATAATCAATACTTTCCTATGAACGGACATATATTGAACTAAATTACTAATGCTTCTCATTATTAACAGAAATGGATGAAGTCAATTCAATTAGGAAATTTATACTTCCCATTTTCCCCTCAACTTCTTGATCACTACATGCTAAACAAGCATCATAATACCAAGTTTGTTCCTCTTTTACATTCCTAACAGTTCCTTGACAAATAACTTCTTTCTGAAATTGATAAAATATAGTAACTTTAGGTACTTTAATAGGAACGACAAATTAAAAATAAAAAAATTTAAAGACTAGGGAGTATACTCAATATATACAGATTTCAAGTTCCTTATCTCACCAATACTCAGTATTTGATAATCTCCGGTAATCATATCGTTAACATCAACTTTTCCTTCATTGAAATCAATAATATCCAAACTATATATTTTATAAGTTTAATTTTTGATATATATTATATTTAAAAAATATATTATATTAAATTTCAATAAAACTCAAGTTTACCTCTTCTCATTTTAAGAATACCGTGATGATTGTACTTGATGAAAAACCATGTTGCACCAACATTGGTCATGTTAGGTTGTTGTACAATATAAGAAACGTCATGTTATTAAATTTTCACACATTAAAGTAATTGATAGTCAATAGCATAATTGGACCAATAGATGAGAGAATTGAGCTAGACTAATGGAGAAAAAAGGGTAAATCCTACCAAAACATATTTTAATAAATTTTCTCAATTATGAATAACATAAAAGTCATACTAAAATTGTACCTTTAAACGAATTCAACCTACAATTTTCCACAATGATGATAACTGGTTTCTCAATAACTTCTTTTAAAGCGGTAGCAAACAATTTGGCAAAATCATCCCGAAAACAAAATTTCACAGTAGAACTGTCAAAACATAAAAATGGGAAGCAAAATATTGTTTACGCATATAACAAAATAAAGATTTAAATTCCATAACATTTTAAGTGCTATATATACATACCTCCCATCTGTCACAATTTCTATCACTATTTCTGTTGATCTTACTTCAAAAAGACTAAATAATAGACAGGAAAATATTATTTGTATATTTTTTTATATATCTTATGTATGGTACATGATACTTTCCATTGTACTACGTACATGAATTTAAGCAGCAACATGTTGTAATATTTGAAGGTATATTATGTTGCTGTGAAAAGAGAAATGAATAGTAAGCAAAAGATTATAGATAGATATTTAAATTAAAAAACCAACAATTTAGCTAACAGATCATGGAGGATGCACCTATGTTTAGGTAACAAATTATAAACTGTTGACCAGACTGAGGGCATGAAAAAAATTGTCTTGAAACTATATATAAAAATAATCCAATTCGTCAAATGAGTTATTTAATTTATGGTATAGTTTGATCGTAATCCGATGAACAAATTTTCCACAAACGAATATGGTAAAGCATAAGCATACAATAAAGCACGGAAATGATACATGTGATCTTGGGAAGTGTAAATATATTGAACACACATATTGTTCATAAATCCTGAAGGATAAGCATGCATGATAGGCAGATATGTAAATTTCCCTTTTGTTAATTAGTTGTTCAAACTCGAAAACGCAACAAAGGGAAAATAATAGAGGTTAACAACTAATTAACAACAGGGAAATTTAAAACAGCATGAAAGAAACAACTGGGTTTATACTAACGTTGTTATTAAATGCATGAATTAGTGGATGTACATTAATGCTGGAAACGAAGATAATATTTGGACGTAGAGAGAAATATAACACAAACAATCACATAATTACTGAAAAAGAAAAGTAGAAATGTTTTTTTCCGATCAATGAGTAGTTACAACAGAAGAAGAAAAGTACAACAAACGAAACAAAAAAAAACAGTGAAAAACGACATTAAAGTAGAGAACAAACAAAAATAAAGCAACAAAGTTGAAACCGTGGAAATGGAATTATCTAGCAAGGAGACTATCAGGATCCAATGCTCTCTGCCCAAGAAACTAGCATATAAGAAATTCATAGATGACTTAATAAAACGAAACAAATCATAATAAAGAAGTGCATATTACTACAGCAAACCCTATCTGAATAGTTAAGCCAATAGTTGTAACCTTTTATGTATCTTGTAATTATCAGCATTTTGGTTTTTAGCCCAACCAACTATTCTCTCTTGTAAGCTAATGTTCTAATCTATAATGTACGAATAAGGAAAGTGAGGAAATGGGAGAACTGATGTTAGAAATTCGATTACCTTAAACGGAGCAAACGATACACGTTTCATGGTGGACCCATGTAAGAAATCTTCCATCAACTGGAGCAGAAAGTATGTTATCGATTATAAAATTGCATCAGAATAAAAAATCGAAGAAACGGAGCATATAATTGTAGGGAAAAGAATAACACCTTGAGCATAAAATTTTGGTGAAGCAGCAAATGGATTTAATAGATATCCAAAGGCATTTTACAGGTGAGTTATACATTTTTCTAGCGATATAAATTATGTATATTTATCTAAATAATCTTTTTCTAGAAATAATTGAATGTGATTTAAAATTATAGACAAAATAGTAAACATGATGTAAAGGTGGTAGAAATTAGAGTGATAATGATTAGAACTTTGGAACAAAATCATTCCATTAAGATTTGCTTACACTATTGATATAAGATTGGTATATGCCTATAATACTATACTACAACAACCGAACACACAAACATCAAATTCAAAGTACAATAAAACACATTAAGATAGTTTCCACATACACCAACCATGGACGTCGGAAAAATCCAGCTCTAGTTGGCTCAGCAAAATTCTTGTTCAAACGTCTTATTTCAGCTTGTGCTTCCAGTGCATACTGAACTCCACGTTAGCACATCGGAGGGTCAATCCATTATTTAAAGTAAGAACAATCAATTTCATTAGGAAAACCTTGTGGTCCTCGTAGGCTTCATAGCCGAAAAATCGATGACCAGCATTTTTTTATTGTAAATTTAATATGGTAGATATAGCAAATAGATTTAATACTTTCCAAAGTTACCTGATATAATCAAGTAAAATTATACATATTATTCATTTTACACAAATAGATGAAGTTGATTCCCAAAAATAAATTAATATAAATTTTAAGATATCCTTTCTTGAATATCCATATAGCCATACTGTAAATATGGATATAATAATCTTAACCAATCAATTTATAGCACAATCAATTTAGTCTGTTTAAAACTAACTTATTAAAAGTTTCATGTAGATAACGTATGTACTATCGTACCATAGTTATATTAATTAATATTTGAATGACATAGGGCATATAAAGTAATTATACAAATCAAATGCAATTATACAAATCAAATGCCATATAAGGAATGCAATATCCTACCATAATTATATTAATTAATAACAAAAAATGTTTAAAATTGAACGCATTTATATGAACCATAATTCTTATAATTTTATGAGATTTTTTTAAAATAATTATAGAATTTTAAGGGCATTTTTGGTATTTCATGTTCGGACCATGACTCCAAAAGAATTAAGATTCGTGGAATTATTATTATAAAGATATATTGATAGATTGCTTATACTATTGATATAAGATTTGTATATGCCTATAATACTATACTATGATATATTGTAAATTTAATATGGTAGATATAGCAAATAGATTTAATACTTTCCAAAGTTACCTGATGTATTCAAGTAAAATTATACATATTATTTATTTTACACCAATAGATGAAGTTGATTCCCAAAAATAAATTAATATAAATTTTAAGATATCCTTTCATGAATATCCATATAGCCATGTTGTAAATATGGATATAATAATCTTAACCAATCAATTTATAGCACAATCAATTTAGTCTGTTTAAAACTAACTTATCAAAAGTTCCATGTAGATAACATATGTAATATCCTACATTTGTTATATTAATTAATATTTGAATGACAAAGGGCATATAAAGTATTTATACAAATCAAATGCAATTAGAAAAATCAAATGCCATATAAGGAATGCAATATCCTACCATAATTATATTAATTAATGACAAAAAATGTTTAAAATTGGACGCATTTTTATGAACCATAATTCTCATGATTTCATGATATTTTTTAAAATAATTATTGAATTTTAAGGGCATTTTTGGTATTTCATGGTTGGACCATGACTCCAAAAGAATTAAGATTAGTGGGAATTATTATATAAATAGATAGATAGATAGATTCCAACCTTTGGTCCGACCTTGAAACACCGTAGTTGCCCCTCACTTTTTAAATATCGCCTAATACTCACTACTTTTGGCTCCTGTGATGTTTATATTAATAGTGTTGGATTCATAGCGATTTATAAGAATATATTACTTATTATTTCATAATATACTATTCACAAGTTTTGGCAGAAAATTTTAAAACTAACTCAAATGACTCTGCATAATTGATTGATTAAGTTGATTTTCTTAATACTTATAATGTTGCTTATATGTGATAGTACAAAAATTATTAAGAAGACTAGAACGATTGTTCTTAAGTAAAGGAATATTAATTTTTGTTATAAGAAATTGTCACTACTACATTGGCAGATTGAATTGAATTCATCCATTTCTGTTAATAATGAGAAGTATTAGTAATTTAGTTGAATATATGTCAGTTCATAGGAAAGTATTGATTCTACTTATATATATATATATATATATATATATATATATCTTCTCAAATTTATTATATAGCATTACAGTCATATACCAGTCTTTCTACCAATGATATAAGAAAATTTTAAAGAAATTTTGTTCAAAAATTCTCATTGTTTCCATCACAATTCCCTGAATTTGGTTTGTTTCCTTTTTTCTTCAGATAATTTTTTTCTGATGGATTTCAAGTTTGTTTAGTAAATCAATTCCTTATTTAGGTGATTTATTGATATTCCTGTATTGTCTCCTTAACTTTTTACCAAGCATTACATATAAATGTAGTTTGTATTCCTTTTAAGGACTATTACCATAATTGTTCTTATAATAATAGCATTGTTTTCCTATTTCATTACATTGATTTAGAAATAGTACACAATATCTAAAATGTTGCTGCTATTGTTCTAGGTCTAATTTTGTATGTTCATGCATTAAGAGAACTACCCAACATCGTTATTTATATAACATACAATACAAATTTTTTTATTGCTCTTTACTTGATTTCTTATCACATATATAATTAATAATTTTGTCTGTTCAAATATTTCTGGAGATGCTTTATTTACATAAAATACATAAACTATTTTCCAAAAAAAACATATAATTCACCTATAAATGCCATGGGAAATGCATCTAATAACTCCAATGAAATTTCGTATCTAATCTGTTTTGAAGCACATGTTATGATGGAAGCTAATTTAATCCCTATCCAATTTCTTATGATATCATTTTGGTTCCAATCTATATTTGAAAAAAAAACACAATTTATAAGGTAACTTGATCTTTTCAATTTGTCATCACTAACCATGTAAAACAACTTATGTGTAACGAGCGTCACGGCACGCGCTTCGCGCGTGGTAATGGCACACGCTTCGCGCGTGGTAGTGGCACACGCTTCACGCATGAATTGTTATTCTTTAAATCTTGTGTATTTTAAACATGCAAGGAAAAATGATTTGTACTAACGTTGCATGATTAATAAATTACCACTCCAAAAAATAAAACAGTATACAGTATAAATAAATTCAAATGCAATATCAATCATTAATAATTGCAAATGTAAATAAAAAAAGTCTAACTACAAAGCATATATTATGATAATACTAAAAATATACAATTGCCATACAAAAAAATGATAAAATTTATTTATTAATAATATATTTCATCTTGATTATCCTCATTGTCACCATCCAGTTTCTTCCATATGCTTAACCAATAAAGGAAAAAAAAACATGATAGATAATACAATTCAATAATGGATATTTTTTATTTTATAAATAATTGTATGCAGCTTACCAACTTAGATGTGAAACTTGCATCTCATCCGTACTCATCTACTATCAGGATCTTTTGATTGCTGGGTAGTTGCATGGTGCTGCAGATCGCATGAGCATTTACAGTCATATATAGGTTCCGTGCAAACTATTAAAAACCAAATACTGATGCAAACCAAGCAAATAAATCCAAAAAGACACAACTGAATACTGATGCAAACCAAAGTAGATAAATGCATAGAATAATATACAGTACCTGTCTTGAAATCAGAAGCTTTCCCACTGCAATCAAAAGTTGGAGATCCTGAGAATAGTAAACAGTTTAAATGACTATAGAGGAAAAGGGAAGAATGGAGAGAGTAATTGATTAATTGAGGTGAGGAAGAAAGATACAGTGTCATATTGATAACTAAGAAAGTGTACACGTTAATATAAAACTTAGCACCTAAATATTGTAAAATAGTGCTAATTGTCCTAAACTTAGGATTGCTAGTTTTTTGGATCAAATTTTTTTAAAATAGTGCAAATTGTCTTAAACTTAGCACCTAAATATTGTAAAATAAAACTGTCATTGATATAGTACCAAATTTGCTTCCTAACCATATAAGAAATTTCCATATATCCATGTCAATATTAATTTCTATATGTAGAAAATAAATTGAATCAATAGATCAATATGCCAAATATAAATCATCTTAAAATAAATCTTTCATTAATATAAAGCCAAATTTGCTTTCTAACCATATAAGAAATACACCAAAGATAATAATTTTAAATACACCAAAGATAATAATTAGGCATTTAATATAAAGCCAAATTTGACTGGATATATAGCAATTTGGGACGAATTTGCTTTCTAACCATTTTCCTAACGATTGATTAGGTATTTAATATAAATCCAAACTTGCTTTCTAACCATATAAAGCCAAATTTGTTTTTATTTGCATTAAATGCCAAATTTATTGGTGATATTTAAAAGATCCTAATTTATTGGGGATATAAGAAAATAATAATTTTGTATATTTAAAAGATCCTAAGTAAGGGCATTTGAGAAGTTCACGGTCGGACCAAAAATATGTGTTTATTAATAAAAAGATGTAAGTTGACAGTACCAAAATTCATAATTAGTCACAATATTGCATATCTACACTATTTATACCACGTATGTAATTAGTAAATTTTGTCTATAATTTTAAATCACATTTAATTATTTCTAGAAATAAGCTTTAGGAGAAATGCCTATATATTAATCTAAGATGTAAAGTGTAAAAAAAAGTTCCATGAATCATATATTACCTTTTTGATATGACTTCAATATATCCATTACTTATGAATAATTCCTACTCGACATATTCATTCTTGGTGATTAGTTAGAAGTAAATAAGGAATCAAATAATACTATGAATAAATGGATATTGATTTTCCATTGCTTAATTTCAAGAGATAAGCTTTAGCAGAAACGCCTATATATTAATTGGTCAGCAACTGAATGTTTTCCATTTCTTAATTTCAAATAATACTATGACTAAACGGATATTTTCCATTGCTTAATTTCAAGAGATAAGTTTTAGGAGAAATACCTATATATTAATCTAAGATGGAAAGTGTAAAAAAAGTTATATAAATCACTGGGAGATGAATATATCGATTAGGATTAGTTAGGAAAGAAGTAAAAAACCATAAGATTTTCTTCCCTTTTTGATATGACCTCAACATTTACTTACATTACATTTAAATGGCAATTGATTTCCCATAAACTTGTCCTTGGTGGATAATTAAGGAAGGAAAATGTAAAAATATTCCAGAGACAAATATATCGTGTAGGATATTATGAAAAGGAAAGGATTCCCAAATAACGTTTCCATTAATCACATTGTCACTCAGTGTTAGCACATAATGCCAACATATGCTAGAATTTCGAAATCTCACTGTATACATTTATCAATCCTAATTTTTTTTTTAAAAGCATCAATGGGAAACTAATATATTTTAAACTCTTATCGAGTCATCTTTACTTTAGTTTCCTCGGTCAAATACGTGCTAGAGTTTCGTAAGCCTTGATAATAACTGCTAAAATTTCATACTGTACCACTAATATAAATACTGTGATTCTTCTTTTCTTTCTCAATCCTACAGAACCATACTTGCTAATTTTTCCTTCTAGAGGTTCTATTTAGAAAACATGTAAAATTCACTTTATATTTGTACTATGCAATGTTCTAAAACTTGTTTCTTTCATGTTATTTTGTATTAGTTCAAATCTTCTCACAACCTACGAAATAACATCTATCTTAGTTTCACTCAAATCTGAATACGTCAGTTCAGAAAATGGTGCTTATAATAATGGGAAGACAATGAAGAGGCCAAGTAAGTGATGTATATCTCATGGTGGATACATCTCATAGTAGATACAACAATGAATTTGTTTCTCATTGTTGATTTTATCCTTCTCATATATTTTTAGGACACATTGCAATTTGAATCTTCAATAGATTGCCTTAACCGCTCAGCAACTGAATGCTTCGTTGGTAGGCTTCTAATCTGCATACAAATATATATTTCATTTATACTTACAAATTCATTAATTTGCTTCTATTAAAATTTTATTTCTGATTGTAGTCTGCGTTGATGAAAATCATTTGAATATGATTAGAATACCTGATTTTTATTCTACAATTGATGACATTACTACAGGCTATGAGACTTCGAGGGTGATTGTGGCAAATGGCGGCAGTAGAAGAGCTTTGTTGAAAATTAAGGTAAAAGTCACCTGGAGGTGAAGGTTATTATTGATCTACTCTAACACTATAATTTTATATTTTGAGTTTTAGTACATTTATATTGAATATGCAATGGTTTTATTTCTTTTTAACTTTCTATGCACTAGATGTAATGCAACAGAGATTTGCTAACAATGCTATGATACTTAATCCTTAAACATCCATGTTGTTTTCCATGTTAGTTAGAAAGGCGTTACAGTTCAATATGTTTGGATAGTTCTAATATTATTGGTTAGCAACCACTATATTTTAGTTACAGATCAATTTATTTGCTTTTGACATTTTTAAAATGCATAAAATATCTTATAACAAAATAGGTGATGAATAAAAAATCATTTTAATATCACATAGGCCAATATTCCTTCTTTATCTTTATTGTACATAAAAAAGTTTGTGCGGTAAGTGCAGTATTTATGGAATGATTTTTTCTAGCACTACACATATTCTGGTTCCATTTTACATATTTACCTTGGAAAATCCATTGAACATGAAAACATAAGATATTAAAATATTGTCTGTATCATATATGTTGTTGATGAAACTAAAGTTCATGTCAATTTTACTTCTAAGACTTTAAAGATAATTAATATTACAATGGAAAAAATCTTACATGTTGATAAGCTTTAAGATGTCACGTTAAAGCAAGGACCTTTTCACTGTTCTAGCTTCAATTATTTCCAAGATAAAGAGATTCCTTTAGTGAAATTTCACTCATCATTAAGATGTTAGCTAATTTTCCCAGTAATCCACTTAGCATGTTCACATATGCTTCTTAATTATTTCATAGCCTTTTGTTGATTAATGTATAAACATTTAAACTCAACTATTATTTTTACTCTGGAAATAAATCTGATTTGGATATATAGTCAAAGCATTATGCTAAGAAAATAAAATTTAATCCATTTCTATTCAATACTCTCTTTAGACCGTAAATTAAAAGTATTGAATGAGCTTTTATTTGATTCGTTGGCTATATTTCATATTTGCATTTGGCTACAATGTGTATGTAGTATTTGTATAACTAGAAGTGTGATAATTTCTGTAGTTATATTTGCATACATTAGGTGAACTCCTAGGCATATAAACCAAGCGTACTAAGCTTTTCTAAGGATATCCTCTTCTTTTCACGTTGTACCCAGGTATGGAAGTTTTGATTTGTTGATCTTAATACTTATTTTAAATGAATATGGCATATTTGATAGTTGGTGCATATGGAAACCAACTTGAAATCATGCTATCTGTAAATAAATATATATCCTTTTACTAAATGAAGCTGATTAAGCAAGTGCCTAATTTTGACCAATATTTACCTACAATATATGTACTATTTCATTAAAAATTGAATGTCTGTCTTTATTCTTTCTTCTCAGTTATTCTTTCTGCTTACTTCATATATAGTTATATCTTAAAAAGTAGATAATGCGATTATTATTTTTATGTTCCTATTGCTTGTGTATCAAATTAAAGAAAAAATATGTAGCTACATACACACGTAGGGAATCCATTTTTGGGCTAAATTTGAAACATTTCACTTAAGCAAGTTAGCTACATTTTAGACTTAGGACATTATTGTTATTGAAGGTGTGCAAATTAAATTTGATACATTAACCATAGAAACGATATCACTATTTCATTTTGTTCAAGTTGATACATCAATATTTGGTACAAAACGTGAGGTATTGTTTAATTTTGTGCATACCTTTTAGTTTTATCGGCTATCTTACACTCGATAGCTACATTTCCTACAAATTGAATTGTGAACATTGTATATTCTATCTTCGGTGCTATTGTCTTCCGATAAATTTGAATATTATTATGATTTATGGGTTGAATAATTAAAAACACATGTGACATCGACAGAAGGTTTCCTGTTCGAATAAATAAATGAAAATGCAGAAAAACACATCGTCAACCATTAAAACAAAATCTATATCAAAAATACATATTTAAAGATGTCATTTCTCAGCTCTCTTTCGGTTATTTCATATTTCAATTTCACTTTTGCTCCACTGGTATTACCTACCTAAATGATTGGACAATTATCATTTTTTTTCTTATCGGTTTTTTATAAACATTCGGTCCTCGCACATCATGAACATTAATGTAATAAGATCTTCACCACCCATTTATTATTCAATGTTACAACCTCAGTAGGTATCCATGAATTAAATGACATGATACTTCATCCTATCTCTTAGTTTAAATAACTTAATAATCTCAGTACACTCAATCCACGACAAAATCATTGTTGCTTGAACAACATGACAATTAATTATTGTTACTGGATTTATTTTAGATGGATAACAAAACAATTAATCAAAATAATCATTCATGATAAAATTATTTTTGGATGAACAACAGAATAATTTATTATTGTTGTCACATAAATTATAATATTTAAATATATATATATATATATATAACTATTTAATACTAATTTCAATATTTTATTTTTCTTTTATTTTTAATATTTAATCATTAAAAAAAACATAAATTTTAATGCCTAGCAAAGCAGGCAAAAAATACTAGTATTTGTAGTTGCTGCAACATGTTGTTGATATCTATGCTAACATCTTGAAGCGAATGTTGTAATAGACAAAAATCCGTATAGTTATCGTTACATTGTAGCCAGCCACATCTTATAATTTCGTTGCAATAGGCCATCTATGGCGCAGTGTGTGTATTCTACGGTTTGATTTAAAACCCTAAGATCATATGGTTTATATTATCTTAACATATCTATAAATAGGCTAGCAACCCTCGCTATTTTCTTACACAAACATTTCTTCATCTTCGTCCTCCTCTAAGTTATGTTCTGAAATAAAATTATGAAAATGCCGGGGTGCTGTCAAAACATAGATTGAAAAGATAATTTTTCTACTGCAACTATTTCAAAGACCTTTTCGGATCTAATACAAATCACTGTGAGTTTTACGTTATTTTTTGATTTGCAAATTAAAACGGATTTGACAGTAAATATATAGATCTAAAAAATATCGGTGTCTATAAGTTTATTCATATATGTTATATTAATACTACCAATTACATGTTATTATTACCTGCAACTTATAAACCTCCACCTCCAGTTCAAGATGCAACTACCGCAGATGCTTCCTCATTGTCTGCCTCCTTGCCTGGGTAACAGACTCGTAGCAAGAGGCATGTGCAAACAGTAGGCAATCTCTTTGATAATGACTAACAAGCAGACAGAGGATTCACTGCTGGGTTGAGCCATATGAAACGAGATGATGTTGATTTAGGAAATGGTAATTTCATGCAAGTATTGTTCGATGTAAGTTGAAATGTAATTTTCCCATGTCTTGTTGTATTTTGTTTTTATTACTTACCTACGTGGAAGTGTGTTTTTCTGTAGCTGTTATGTGTTCTTCATAACACTTGAACATATTATAGTATTATTTTTGATAATAATATAGTGTTACGAATAACTATAAAAACCGGTCGGGCTTGCCAAAAAAAATTACATGTCATTATCTATTTATATGTACATCATTCTGACTTATCCCCTTTCTGTCACTGTTTTATTTACAGCTTAATTATGTCTATTTTATCAGTTTGTTCATATCCATGTTTGGCTATATTTCTCTTTTTCTTTTTATTTTTCACTGAGCCTAGGGCATTGAGAGACTAGGCCTTTTTCCGTTAGAATTGCATAAAATAGACAAAATGGAATAGTATGTAATGTCAATAAAAAGATTTGGGTATATTTGAAGAGAACCATTGACTCTATAATTGGGACAATTACAATGGAAGAATAGCAAACATATTAATCTGAATAGGTTGGACTTAATTTTATATTAAGTAAAACATGTTATGAAAAGATATACGGATTAGATGTAAATTGAGTAAAACATGTTACTGTAATCTATAAACATCTGAGCAGGTGCCTGTTTGATTTGGGGATGGGTTGTTACATTTAATAAGAAATGTCATTTACAACCATGGAATATAACATAGAGTTATAATAATCTTATTAATGAACTTAAACCTTCTATGTTAAACATGTCTAATTAATAAGCATAAGAGGTCCATGTATGCTGTTGTAATCTTTGGGGGACTCTTAAATGTTGAAATTGGTGATACGCAAATCACAATTTTGGGCAACAAATAATCTTACATATTTTTGTGGAGATATTTGTTGCTAGATTTGGTGCTAGATTTGATGAAGAGATTTGATGGTAGATTTGATGAAGAGATTTGGTGCTATATTTTATGGAGAGATATTGGTTGCTATATTTGTGGACATTTATTGCAAGGATATTTGGTGCTTATCCAAATAGTTTTATAACAAATATGAAGATAATTTGGATGCCAAATTTTCATGCGAATGAAGCAATTCTCTCTATAAAAAGGGCCAGCTAACATCTTCATTAAGTGTGGATGAGAACCACCAAGAGTGGTGGCGAGAGCCACCAAGAGTGATCAGTCTAGCTATTCCAAATTGAGTGTTATCCTTCAAATTATTTGGCCATTAGATATTCTCTACCTATTTCTCAATAAGGTTATTGGTTCAAGTTGTAACTATTTGTAACGATAGTTGAGATCGATTGTAAACAATTTTTTATTAGTGAATCAATAAAGAGGGTGGTTGGGTGGAATATCATGTGCTTATATTTCCAATATTATTTGTGCTGTTTTTTTTGTTTTTCAATCAAATTCATCTTCAAGTGATTGGGTGAAAAGATCCAATTTTTCTTGGCATTTTGTCAAGCTTCCGCTGCGCACAAAACCCCAACAGTATGGTATTAGAGCAATTTTTGCATAATAGTTTGGTATCGGAGCCAGTTCATCGCATAGCTTGGAGTGATTTTGGATTGAAGATTGTAGATGTCGGAGATGATGTTGCTTCCATGGATGGCTATTGTGGAGTAGGAGATTTTGTGAATTTGGAATGAAGAACCTAGTCTGCAGCAAGGTGGAGAGGTTGGTTTTGATCACTGCTGAGGATTCGTTGAGGATCATGTTATCGATTGTTGTCTTCACGTTGATAATTCTCGAGGGATCCATGTAGATGAAGAGGGATCAAGTGGTAGGCGTATATCGATAAAGAGGAGGTGTGATTGAGCCTGGAAATCAATTAGGTAATCTTGTGACCTGATGAAATCAAGAAGGTGTGATTGAGCCTGTAAACCAATTGAGCTTCGACTTGGAGAGAAGACAGGATGGTTTTATCTTATAGCCGTTAAAATCGAGATGGTGTTAATTGAGAAAGAAGAGGTTGAAAGTGAGAGCTAAGGGGCTATTGTTTGAGTGGAGGAGATTTTGTGATTTGGTATCAAGGTGGAGTGTTGAAATTGGTGATACGAAAATCACAATTTTGGGCAACAAATAATCTTACATATTTTTGTGGAGAGATTTGTTGCTAGATTTGGTGCTAGATTTGATGAGGAGATTTGGTCGTAGATTTGATGAAGAGATTTGGTGCTAGGTTTTATGGAGAGATATTCGTTGCTATATTTGTAAGCATTTATTGCAAGGATATTTGGTGCTTATCCAAATAATTTTATAACAAATATGAAGATAATTTGGATGCCAAGTTTTCTTAGGCATGAAGCAATTCTGTCTATAAAAAGGGCCAGCTAACATCTTCATTAGGTGTGGATGAGAGCCACAAAGAGTGGTGGTGAGAGCCACCAAGAGGGATTAGTTTAGCTATTCCAAATTGAATGTTCTCCTTCAAATTATTTAGCCATTAGATATTCTCTATCTATTTCTCAATAAGGTTATTGGTTCAAGTTGTAATTGTTTGTAACGATAGTTGAGATCGATTGTAAACAATTTTTTATTAGTGAATCAATAAAGAGGGTGGTTGGGTGGAATATCGTGTGCTCATATTTCCAATATTATTTGTGCTTTTTTTTTTTGTTTTTCAATCAAATTCATCAAGTGATTGGGTGAAAAAGATCTTGTTTTTCGAGCGTTTTGTCAAACTTCCACTGCACACAAAAATCATAACATTAAAATCCTAGTTTACTTGGGAGCCAAGCCCAGGGGTGGCTTGTGTCAATCCGCATTTTTCTTGGAATCCATATCAATTGGTACCCTCCTGTTATCAAACGAGTACTACACTAGGTAGGGACTAGGGCACACTTTACTGATGGATTATTGTAAAAGGTTCAAATTCTGGTGGTGGGTACGGACGCGTTCCGATGGAGTCATGGGCGTGCATGAGTCCGATGAGGGAAAATAAGATGTTTTAACACTAGCGGATAGGGTTGTGTCTTTTAAAGTTGATGAGTTCGGAACTGATATCCTTGACTGTCATGGCTAGCACAGGTTATTCGCGTCTACTAGGGAGCCGATCACTAGTAATTAGGGTAAAACCTAATCCTGTTATTCTGGTAGTTTGTGAAGAAATTCTGTCCTGGGATATGAATGAGAAGCTTATCCGATCTTACCTTATCTTATTTATTTCATACTTTTATGCTTTACTGTATTTTCGTGTCCAGTATTATTGTTTTATATTGATACTTCTTTATCTCAGGCTTATGATAAAAATCATTGGAGCTCGCCAGACTTTATATCTGACATATTTTGTTTTTCCTTCTCTCTATTCCTTTCCCCCAGGTTCTCAGGGTGGTGGATTGCAATAGTGACCATGATTCTTTGATTCAGCTTGGACTTGGACTATTTCTTACTTGATGTGTTGTTTTGATTTTTGTTCTATGATTATTGTTATAACTCATAAGGGATATGATTTTTATGGTTTTGTAATTGTACTCTGATGGTTTATGTTTCCATGAGACAGATGTCTTATGACTATGTCTTTATGATATTTGAGAATTGTAATGTTGTACTTGGTTTAATAATAAAAGTTTGAAAATTTTTCTGCAAGAGTTTTATATTATATCTTGTCAATTTTAGCCTCTGTATTGTAATTTATATCTATTACGCATCGCAGAACTTAATGCATCCTCGTATGGGTGGAATTAAAGGATGTGGGGTGTTACATAGACGAAAGTTGTTAGCATAATGAACGCATTATTGAACTGAGCTTTTTTTTATATAAATTCTGGATTGCATTATGATGCTTTCTTTAGAACTTTGCACTTGGATGTTTTAGTTGACTTTCAATTTTTTTTAGCAATGTGTCAAATATTTAAAGTATAAGTGCATCCAAAGAAAAGATGGTCAATATTTTCTGCTTCTAATTTATAAAGTGAGCTATTGTTTCACCCTTGCTTACTCAACCTCAAACATTTTCTTTGGTGGGAGTCTGCTTTCGATAGCAAAGTAAGAGCAATGCACCATTTTAGGACAGTTTTCTTTATTCCAAATTACACTATGCTAATCAACTTCACTTTCATGACCTTTAATATGATTCCATGCGTTTTTAAAATAATATGTTTCTTTAACACAGATACTCAAATTCCAGCTGTATTCTTTAATACCATTATCAATAACCAATTTACTGATAGCAGTGTTGAAAATGTGGGCAGCAGGTTAAGACTGAGTATTCCAAGAACAACTCTGTATGATGCAACCTACTTTATCAGCCTCCCAAGAAGTTCTAAATTTTTCCCTCCTAATGAACTAATAGGAGATTTGCCCAATATTCAAGGATCAAACCATAAACTAGTATTTTTACCATCCTTAAACTTTCTTTCAAGAATCTTTGCACCAAGGTCTCTATTTCTTAATATGTTCTTACAAGTGAAAGAATAGTGATTTTTTATTGGCATTCTCCAAAAAAAATCGTTCCTAATGTATTTAGCTTTCATCCATCTTACTCATAATGATTTACCATTAATATATTTCCAAATGAGATTTACATTGCAAGCATCACTTAGATCTTTAAATCTTCTTAAGCCGAGACCACCAACTTCCTTTGATTTGGTAATTGGTTTCCAATCAACTTTATGTTTTTTCCCATTACAAATGAAATTAGCACAATTTTATCAATTTCATAAATGGCTTTTGTAGGGATATTATAAGACTATATCCAGTATAGAATAATGGCAGTGATGACAGTGTGAATGAGTTCTAATCTACAAGCAATAGATAATAACTTACTAGAGCGATGATCAGTTTTTCCATGAATAATATCATGTAGCTTAGCATAGTATATTCTTAATCTGATTGGAGCTCCATGGTAACCCCAAATATTTGACAGGAAAAACTCCTTCATGAAACTTTAGTAGGGGTGAGCATGTGTTTGGTTTGGTTTATCCAATGATAAATTTGTCAAACCAAACTAAAACCAACAAAAATGAAAACCAAACCAACCAATGGTTATCCAATTAAACCGAACTAAAAATAATTTACGCTTTGTGTTTGAAATATTCACTATAATTTGAAATGAATTATAAATATATGATTACAATATTATTATTTTTGATTTCTATGCTTTTAAATATTAATTTTGACACATAGTGATGATTAATATATACTTTAATAACTAAAATAAACTAAAATATTTATTATAATACCGATAATTTTGAAAATATAGTAAACATTCGGTTAATGTGGTTAAACCAATAACTAAACTTAATATTTTTTCGGGCCGATTACAAACCGATTTAAATTCAAAACCAAACTAAACCGACCAAAATAAATTGGTTTGATTGGTTTATTTGGTTTAACCAAATAATGCTCACCCCTAAACTTTAGAATATTTAAAATATCCACTATACTGTTGTACTTTTTTCTTAAATAAACTTTAGTTTTGCCTTCACTAACATGGAGCCCAGTAAAGTTATGAAAGTTTTCAAATATATTCTTGATAACCATAGCGCTACGAGTATCCGTATTTAGAAAAATAAGGAGGTCATCGGCATATAATAGATGTAAAATACAAGGAGTAAATTTGTTAATAGGTTTAATATTATTATTCAAATGCTCTTGCTATAGTGAATAGATAAGGGGAGAGAGGATCTTCCTGTCTAATCCTCCAGTTGTTGTGAATGAAACCAAATTGGGAGTCACTAATGATAATGGATAAGTTACATTGCAGATACATTCCTAATCTAGATTACAAAATCTTTCATCAAATACTAACTGCTTCATCATATGTATTATAAAGTGCCTATTTATTTTATCAAAAGCTTTCTGAGGGTCCACTTTAATACATTTGTGACGATCCCAAAACCCCGTGACACGGTGTTAAGGATAATCATTGGAATATAACACATTAATCATCATTAGCAGATCACAGATAATAGCATAAACAGAAAATAGAATAATTTACACATATATGACAGCGGAATCATATAGATATCATCACATCAGAGAAGCACAGTACAGGATACAACTTAGTGCATAATGATACATAATCAGTCACCATCGCCTGAGGCGGAATCATACATAAAGAGTACACAAAAGGAATATCAGTCTACATCGCCAATGGCGGAATCATAATATAGATACAATAATGGCGGAGAAAATCCAAGTTAGCACAGTGTAGTCAAGCCTCGCCATGAGCCAAAAGGTGCGTCAGAAACCTGTAACTAGGCTGCCCGTGTGAAAATGAGGGCACCCGAGTTTGCAAGGTGAAACAAACTACGAGTCAGTCATGGGACTGGTATGAGAAATCTACTCAACTTATTAATAACAATAATGAGGCAAATCAAAGGACCACGCCACTTTCGCGGAACGGGTTTACTCCAATGAGTGCTAGTGCATGAAATAAAGTAAATGATTAAATCATCGCAATTCTTTTTATAAAATGAAGCCATTATTAGACTCAGGTCCCATCACGCAATGCAACGCAAGCCGGAGGATAGAGTTTTCCCTTATAATGGCAAAAAATGCTTCATACGAATAAAACAAAGGTATTTGATATTATTACTAGTGCATATATGTTTCAAAAGCGATTCAATCATAAATATCAATCCTAGACGGCATGGGTACCATATCTCATGTCGCCATACTAGTAATACAATCACATCTGCATATTTCGTATTGGAAATTGGATTCCTTCATGAGTCGAGGCAAGGAGCAAGCTCCTCTCCGTTCGAGACACTCTAGCAAATGTCCCAGGACCCCACTATGATCCTTGGATCTTTAGGGCCGGTCCTCTCTTACTTTTGAGGATTAATTATTCCTGAACACACGTTTCCTGGTCCTTACAGACCTATATCGAGGCGCCTCGCATTCCAACAACCACACAGGTGAAAAGTATATATAATGTCAGGGCTGGTAGGTCACTGACACCACCTTAGCTAGAAAGAAACGTCGTGCTCTCCCTGCAGTCACTCTCCCGTTTTTGACTCATACCGAGGTGTGAGGCTCGCGAATTCACGTTATACACAAAGCTACGTCACACAGACCATGCTTTGATCATCAACCACAAGACTTTGCTTTGCAGCAGAAGCCTTGATCATATGTCACTTAGGCGTGCCACACAGGCAATCCACTCCATGCGACTGATTTCTGTCAATACATAACCTCTGAGCTCGTACGTCTCAGAGAAGGGCGTTAAGCAAGAGAATAAATTTCCCGCCGCCAAACAAATATATATTTAACAGAGATCAATCAAAACAGAACAAAGTCCAATGTCAGACACACAGTCCATTTACAAGTCTGTTCTGGGTCTGAACGTAACCGGAGGCACTAATTCCTCGCATATCCGTACAATCAACAGTATGTTTGGACGGCTACTACTTCAATTCCTTCATGGTAGCTACTCCAATCACGAGAATCAGTAGCGCCCATCCATCCAATGTGGAGATCGTCGGTCTTCAGCCGTCTTCGACTCTTCGACTTCTCAACGTCGATCGATTATTTGAAATGAGATAAACTCAGCCTTTTCAAATAACCCACGTATATTTAGATTTTCAAATCAATTAATCACATGGTTGGACCATTCAACATTCACTTTTCAGTTATTTAGTTATAATTTTCATGTCAAATACATTCAACCATCACATATCAAGCAAACACAACAAAATTGGTTTATTTCCACTCTATATGGTCTATAGTACTTTATAATGATATATCGCCATTTTTATTTAATTTAAAACGGCCATATTTAATTAAACGACGCTTCGGGTCGTGTCGATGCACTGGCGCTACTTTTCACTAATTTTGTTTTACACATATATGAAAATCTAACCATTGGATCTTCACAAATTTTACATCATTAGGAAGGTCATTTCCAAACGAATCCAACGGTTTTAGTTTTGGGAAAATCCGACGGTCGGATCTTCCACACTAGCCATTTGAAGTTATGATTTCAATTTACGAACTGCAGTGTCGTTATTCGATTTAATTTAATTATATATATATATATATATATATGTAAATATAATCGTTTCTGGCACTGTTTTCCTTCAGTTTTGAATTAAACATTCCAGACAATCCAACCGTCGGATCTTCACAAAGTTGGTGCCGTTGGAAAGATATTTCCAAGGCGAACCCAACGGTTGAGGTTTCGGGAAAATCCAATGGTCGGATTTCCCGCACTAATCGTTTGAAATCACGGTTTCAAAACATGAACTGCACGGCCACGTTTCGTTTTAATTCTATTTATATTTATACATTTATATAAATATAGTTCATTCAAAAATTCCTATATCGTTTCCACTTCAATTATTTCACTAACGCCTTTAAATTTTGGAAAATTTCGCCATAACCTCCTTTGTACGGGAGGGTCTGGTAAAATTCCCAAATAGCCACACGGGCGTCTCATATCAAAAAGAAAAAGAAAAAGCCAAGCGGCTAGTCAACAGGCTCATAAAATCATCACCCAAACAAAGCGGTAAATGTGTACCTATTTGTCGGGCACAAAATTCTATTTCTCTTCTCTAGCCCCTTTTGCTTTAACCTGTTCAATAGATATGCATGTACATATATACAATTTCTAACATTCAATTTCATATTTGATTTGCTTTGGTTTAAAAACACCATTCATTCTAATGTTGCATGCATAGGCTAAAATCATATCATTAGCTAGTTAATGTATATTTCAACTCATGCACGTTTATTTGAACAAGTGGCTATTTCTAACACTTCACATTTCAAAGATGATAATTTTGGCGAACTAAAATATATTTCAACACATGACTATTTTATTTAGTTCCTATGCATGTTAAAAATAATATTTCTATCACAAATATTTATTTCAACGTTCGCATATCTTTAGCATATCACACATATGATAAAAATGATATTATTTTTTTATCACTTAACATATTTATTCGACAAATAGATGTTTCAACACTTCATAATTTAAATAAAAATGTAATTTTTATTGTTCGATCTTTTTATTCAACACATGAACTTTTCCACTACTCACACTTCTCAACAAATGAGCATCTCCACACATGGACATTTTATTTATGTTGTTCATATTAGAAAGATGGGATTTTTATTGTTGAAATTATTTATATAAGGCGAATATTTTTCATACTTCATATACATATAAAAATGTGATTTTTATTGTTTAAACACTTCACTCATTCACAAATGAATTTAATTTTCACACAACACTTTTCAACACATGAATATTTCCACACATGGATATAGTTTCAATATATGACTTTAATTTCAATGCATGAAAATAATTTCAACATATGAAAATAATTCTAACACACAAAGATTATTCAAAATTTCGGCAGCATAACGGCAGGGTAGTTAAAACCGGCACCGTCCCTAGTACGGCTCCTCGCTCTACCATAAAACCTCGCGGTTTTTGACAATGGGGATTCATGCATCTAATTCGCACGCAGGCGGCATGTTTATTTTTATTTCCACAAATATTTCCAATTCATTTCAATCACCAATGGGTATTTTTCAACCACAACCAAACAATATCAACCACAAACAATTATTCAACCATTCGTATTTTTCATCCAATATTTCACACCAAATCACAACAATGAATATCGTCCATGGTTTGTGGACGAGGGGAGTGTATGTATGTGTATATATATATATATATATATATATATAATTGCTATATTTCACTTGCATTTCAACACATATATCAATTATTCTATGCACGTAAAATTCATACTTTGCTTATATAGCTTACACTACGTATGTACATGAGGTATACAACACGTATGTAATTTATATTTCGCTAATATAAATTATACACGACATTTTCCATTCAATTTCACGTTAATTTAGATTTCTCACATAGGTTTTCGGAGTGCTAAAAATCGATACGATGTCAGAAAAATCTGCGGCTTCTTCTATTGGGTAGAGAGCTTCCTTGTGGTCCCGATGTTTCCTGTTTCATCGAATTTCGTCAAAACACCAAAAAGATATGATTTTTCAAAGTGTAAAGATCAAAGAAAAACTCACTTTCACGAAGCTTCAAAACTAGGTTTACTGTTTTCGCGAAATCAGTGGCACGTGGGAACGATCGGGGAGTTGGACGTGGAAGAGGGAAGAGAGGGCTTCAAGTAGGTGGTGGTTTGGTGGCGTTCGGTGGCGTTCAGGGCGGCGGCGGGAAGTGCTCGACTTCCTGGCTTCGATACGGGTGGAGGAGGCGACTGTGGCGGCGGCGATGGGGTCGGATTTGAAGAGGAGGAGGAGGCGCATCGAGGTAGGGGGTGGAGCAGGCGAAAATCGCCTGTGGCGGCGGCGATTTGGGGGAGAAGGTAGGGAGCGGTTTCGCCGTTGATCGGGGAGGGGGGGGGTTTAAATTTATGAAAGGAAAATTTTGATTGGCCGAGGATTATATTAAATTTTTAAATAGCGTTTTCTCAAACGAACTCCTTTTTAAACCCAACGACTGTCGCCCCTAGCTAAATACCCCCATTCCGGGCACAATGCGATATGTTTCGTAGGCCAATTCGACTGTTATCGTCAATTATTTTTCAAATTAAAGTATAAAACATTTAATTTTTAACTTTCAACGTACATTTCAATTTGCCAGGGCCACAAACTGATTCGAAAAATTCCAGAAAAATAAATCTAGCTATGTTTTGACGCTACGGTCCCAACAAAACTAGTTTCGTCGAATTCTGAGGTCGTTTGAAAAATGGCCATTTTCTGGTCGATCCAATTTAACAGAAATTGACCAAACACATTTTCCTTTGCCATGCTCACGTACTAGCTTCAAAAATTATGAAATTTGAAACCTAGCAATAGTTTGACATCCCGGACCCAACAAAAGTGGTTTCTTCGAATTCCGAGGTCGTATGCAAAATATCAATTTTCCAGGGCTATATATTCCATATACCGACCCTTCTGAAAATTCATTCGGCCATAACTTTTGATTCTCGTTATGAAACTTCGATTTTTCGGATTCGTTAGAAAGGTATTGATAAACAGATTTATATATTTTTGGTTTCGCTAAAATCCGTTATATTTTCCACCCTGCATAGTCGGTCAAAGTTTGAATTCAATTTTTCAAACTGACTCACTATTCCAAATTCACTATTTTATTGAAATATTCTATTTCAATTGTTCAAATTCCTTTGAAATAACCAATTTAAAAATTTTAAATTGGCTCGTACTTTCCGGGTTATTACAATCTCCCCCACTTAAAACTTTTCGTCCTCGAAAAGGAAACAATAGTAAAGTAGGAAATAAAATGTAAATGCAAAGTATTGTAAAGGTATCTTGCACCGGAGTTAGTCAGAGATATCCACTCTGCATTTTGGGCAAGCTTGCTTAATGCTTTCTTCAGTTTCCCAAGTACAGTCTCTAGGATCACTGCTCCACTGCACTTTAACTAAATGAACCTTTTTGCTTCTGAGTTCTCTAGTTTCTTTGCCAACAATCTTTAATGGCTCTCTTCTGAGTGCTAATTCTGGAGTTATCTCCACATCCCGTTGCGCTGCTTCTTCTACAACAAGATCCGGATCATGCACATGTCTCCTAAGTTGAGATACGTGAAATACATTGTGCACTCCAAGCAACCAATCTGGCAATTGAACCCTATAATCAAGAGTTCCAATTCGCTCAAGTATAGGAAAGGGACCAATAAATCTCGGAGCCAACTTCCCAGTCTTGCCAAATCTGATTACTCCTCTCATCGGAGAAACCTTCAAATAAACATGATCACCAACAGCAAATGTCAAATCTCTCCTTCTAGAGTCTGCATAACTTTTCTGTCGGCTTTGGGCGGTTTTCAATCGCTTCTTGATGAAGTCCACTTTATCAGATGCTTCCCTAATCATATCGGGTCCTAGTACAAGTCTGTTGCCAGGTTCTACCCAAAATGCTAGAGATCTGCAGGGTCTGCCATATAATGCTTCAAATGGTGACATTCTCAAACTTGCTTGATAGCTATTGTTATATGAGAATTCTGCCAAATGCAAATGATCTTCCCATGACCCACCAAAATCGATTATACAAGCCCACAATAAATCTTCCAGAATTCTATTCACCCTCTCAGTTTGGCCATATGTTTGTGGGTGATAAGCGGTGCTCATATTCAGTTTTGTTCCCAATTCTGTCTAGAAAGCCTCCCAGAACTTGCTAGTAAATAGGGGTTCTCTATCACTGACTATGCTGATGGGAATTCCATGCAGCTTAACAATTTCTCTGAAATATATCTGTGCTAGACTTTGGGCAGTTCTATTGGACCTGACAGGTATAAAATGGGCAGTCTTCGTAAAACGATCTACGATTACCCAAATGCTGTCATTACCTTTCTTGGTTCGCGACAAACCGTCTATGAAATCCATGGAAATATGTTTCCATTTCCAACCTGGGACTTCCAACGGTTGCAACAGTCCAGCTAGCTTCTGCTGGTCACTCTTGACCAATTGACAAGTAGGGCATCTGCTGACATACAAGGAAATGTCTCTTTTCATTGCCTTCCACTAGAAAGTGCATTTGATATCGTTGTACATTTTACTCACACCTGGGTGGATGCAAAATTTGGATTTATGGCATTCATCCAGCACTTCTCTTTTGAGCTCAGGAAGGTTGGGAACACAAATTCTCCCATTCAGCCTCAGAACTCCTTCTTTATTTACTTGAAAGCTTGAGGGTTCTCCTTTCTGGATTCTTTCCTTGATCTTTTGAATGAAATAATCATTCTTCTGGAGAGCACATATCTTATCGATCAAGCTAGGTGTAATTATAAGATAGGCATAAGTGCATCCGCTACAACGTTAGCCTTCCCCGGCGTATACAGGATATCAAGATCATACGCTGCAAGAAATTCTAGCCAACGCTGCTGTCTCAGATTCAGATCTTTCTGGGTATATAAATACTTCAATGATTGATGATCTGTGTACAGTATAAATTTCTCGCCCAATAAGTAATGCCTCCAGATTTTCAAAGCAAAAACGATAGCTAGCAGCTCAAGATCATGAGTTACATAATTCTTCTCATGTGGTTTCAGTTGGTGGCTTGCATAAGCGACTACTTGGCCTCTCTGCATTAACACTGCACCAAGACCTCTAACAGAAGCATCTATCCAAACCGTTAAATCCTGATTACCATCAATAATAGTTAACACTGGAGCGGTGGTCAGCTTCGATTTCAATTCCTGGAAAGCTTCTTCACAGTCGGAAGTCCACTTAAACTTCTCATGTTTCTTTGTGAGCTTCGTTAACGGACCGGATATCTTCGAAAAATCCTTAACGAACTTTCGATAATAACTAGCCAACCCCATAAAACTTCTAACTTCCGTGGGAGTAGTGGGTTGTTTCCAGTCTTGAATCGCTGTTATTTTGCTTGGGTCAACAGAAATTCTTTTCTCTGACACGACATGGCCAAGAAATTTGACTTCTTCTTGCCAGAAGACACATTTAGAGAATTTGGCTTTGAAGACGTTCTTCCTTAGAATCTCCAATACTTGTTCTAAGTGTTTTTCATGCTCGGGTTTTGATTTGGAGTAGATTAAAATATCATCGATGAATACGAGGACAAATTTATTCAGAACTCCCCTGAACACTCTATTCATTAGATCGACAAAGTATGCTGGAGCGTTGCATAGGCCAAACGGAATTACTAACCATTCATAAAATATGTCTGGACCTCTGAAAGCGGTCAAAGGAACACATTCTTCTGCTATTCTCAATTGATGAAAACCTGCAGCTAGGTCCATTCGGGAAAATACTTTCGCCCCATTCAATTGGTCTAGCAAATCATCAATGCGGGGTAATGGATATTTATTTTTAAGCGTCTGTTTGTTGAGGTCTCGGTAATCAACACATAATCTAAGAGTACTGTCTGACTTTGGGACAAACACAACAGCTGCACCCCAATTAGAAAAACTCGGTCTGATTAGACCTTTCCGCAACATTTGACAAGTTTGATCGCCTAATTCTTCTTTTTCTTTCGGAGTCATTCTGCGAATTGGATGTACCACTGGTCTGGCATTGGGAATTAAACCGATTCGGAATTCTATTTCTCTTTGCGGAGGTAAGTTTTCAACTTCTTCAAACACATCCGCATAGTTTCTAACAATCAGAATCTTTTCCATGGAAGTGAGGATAAGTTCTAATGCTGACCAAAATTCTTCTCTATTCGGATTCGAACCATGACAGGGAACCGTAATATATCCAAGCTTCGTTCGAATTTTAACGATTCTTTCCGCACAATTCACTTCGGCTTCATATTTCGTTAACCATTCTAGCCCAAGGATAACGTCGAATTCGGGAAAATCCATAACGATCAAATTAATGGGAAATTTGTAGGAAGAATAAGAGATTGGCACTCTACAACATGAACTGAGAGTGATAGGACCCCCTATCGGGTTATGTACTTCAACCGATTCTTTGAGCTTTCGCTGTTTTAACTTTAATTTGTGCACTGTGTTATTAGCAATAAAACTATGCGATGCACCTGTGTCAAACAATACAGGATCAGGAATATTTTTAATGGTAAGGGTACCTCCCAAGACATCGGGTTTACCTGCTCCATCGGAAGCAGCTGGCGGGCTGGACCCGTCATAGACATGAGCTACTGTAGCTTTCTTCAGCAAAGGACAGTCTTTGACCAGATGATCGGTCTTGCGACAATTAAAGCACGAGCGAGGGTTCTGAGAGCCTTGGCTCGAGCCTTGAGAATTCGTCTTCTGTCTCTTCGGAGCTGTGCAGACGTTTGAGTAGTGCCCCGGCTTACCACAGTTAAAGCAATTTCCTCTTGGCGGCTTGCCAGTCTGAGGTTTTGAAGATGCTGCTTGGCTTGACTCGCCTTGATTTACAGCAGGCTTGCACTTGTTTCCGGCTTGGCTTCTAGCGCGATCCTGATCCAGATGCCTTTGATCAAGGTCTTCATAGTTGCATGTCATTTCCACCAGCTCGTTGAATTCCAGCTTGACATGGGCCATGGCTCTATCATGATATTGTCGTCTTAGTCCAAGGATAAACCTCTTATTTTTGGATTTCGCAGTGGCGACGAGCTCTGGAGCATAGGGCGACAACATTGTAAATTTATTCAGATAATCTTGCACGGAAAGATCCCCTTGCTGGAGATTGTCGAAGTCATCGTGCATTCTTTCTAGAGCTTGTTCTGGGACATATTTCTCCTTGAAGAGTTCTTTAAATCCATCCCATGTTCTTCCAGCTTCTCTATTCCCGGCGGTTAGAGATTCCCACCATAATTCAGCTTGTTCCTGCATAAGCCAGGCGCCCATAATAGCTTTGTCTTCGTCTCCAAGCCTTAGGCCTTCAAGAATTTTCTCGCATGTTTTGAGCCATGCAAGGGCCTCTATTACGGTGCCAGTTCCCGAGAAGGTCTTGCCTCCTAAGTTCTTATATCTCTTAGCTACACGGTCAAGCTCGAAGTATTGAGCTGCCGGAGGTTGTATCAAAGGTCCTTCTTGAGCTGGGACTTCTCCCCTTCCTCGGCCTCGGCCGGCACGGCCTCCTCTAGCGGCGGCTGCTCTGGTAGCCATTTTTCAAATTCTGTATAAGCAACGAATAAGTCCGCTAATAGAAATGATAGTCTATTGCATAGTTAAGCAGAAAATTTACGGAAAGATAGTGATGGATTGATCAATTGTTTTTGCTATTCTGCTCAGCTCATTCTAGGACCTTACTAGTCCTATCTCTAATGAGTGACTCGCCTTAGAATACTACTGATTCTATTTTGACGAAGTGTTTAATGTGTTAGACTCCAGAACTAAGGTTAACCAAAGCTCCGATACCAGCTGTGACGATCACAAAACCCCGTGACACGGTGTTAATGATAATCATTGGAATATAACACATTAATCATCATTAGCAGATCACAGATAATAGCATAAACAGAAAATAGAATAATTTACACATATATGACAGCAGAATCATATAGATATCATCACATCAGAGAAGCACAGTACAGGATACAACTTAGTGCATAATGATACATAATCAGTCACCATCGCCTGAGGCGGAATCATACATAAAGAATACACAAAAGAAATACCAGTCTACATCGCCAATGGCGGAATCATAATATAGATACAATAATGGCGGAGAAAATCCAAGTTAGCACAGTGTAGTCAAGCCTCGCCATGAGCCAAAAGGTGCGTCAGAAACCTGTAACTAGGCTGCCCGTGTGAAAATGAGGGCACCCGAGTTTGCAAGGTGAAACAAACTACGAGTCAGTCATGGGACTGGTATGAGAAATCTACTCAACTTATTAATAACAATAATGAGGCAAATCAAAGGACCACGCCACTTTCGCGGAACAGATTTACTCCAATGAGTGCTAGTGCATGAAATAAAGTAAATGATTAAATCATCGCAATGCTTTTTATAAAATGAAGCCATAATAAGACTCAGGTCCCATCACACAATGCAACGCAAGTCGGAGGATAGAGTTTTTCCTTATAATGGCCAAAAATGCTTCATACGAATAAAACAAAGGTATTTGATATTATTACTAGTGCATATATGTTTCAAAAGTGATTCAATCATAAATATCAATCCTAGACGGCATGGGTACCATATATCATGTCGCCATACTAGTAATACAATCACATCTGCATATTTCGTATTGGAAATTGGATTCCTTCATGAGTCGAGGCAAGGGGCAAGCTCCTCTCCGTTCGAGACACTCTAGCAAATGTCCCAGGACCCCACTATGATCCTTGGATCTTCAGGGCCGGTCCTCTCTTACTTTTGAGGATTAATTATTCCTGGACACACGTTTCCCGGTCCTTACAGACCTATATCGAGGCGCCTCGCATTCCAACAACTACACAGGTGAAAAGTATATATAATGTCAGGGCTGGTAGGTCACTGACACCACCTTAGCTAGAAAGAAACGTCGTGCTCTCCCTGCAGTCACTCTCCCGTTTTTGACTCATACCGAGGTGTGAGGCTCGCGAATTCACGTTATACACAAAGCTACGTCACACAGACCATGCTTTGATCATCAACCACAAGACTTCGCTTTGCAACAGAAGCCTTGATCATATGCCACTTAGGCGTGCCACACAGGCAATCCACTCCATGCGACTGATTTCTGTCAATACATAACCTCTGAGCTCGTACGTCTCAGAGAAGGGCGTTAAGCAAGAGAATAAATTCCCCGCCGCCAAACAGATATATATTTAACAGAGATCAATCAAAACAGAACAAAGTCCAATGTCAGACACACAGTCCATTTACAAGTCCGTTCTGGGTCTGAACGAAACCGGAGGCACCAATTCCTCGCATATCAGTACAATCAACAGTATGTTTGGACGGCTACTACTTCAATTCCTTCATGGTAGCTACTCCAATCACGAGCATCAGTAGCGCCCATCCATCCAATGTGGAGATCGTCGGTCTTCAGCCGTCTTCGACTTCTCAACGTCGATCGATTATTTGAAATGAGATAAACTCGGCCTTTTCAAATAACCCACGTATATTTAGATTTCAAATCAATTAATCACATGGTTGGACCATTCAACATTCACTTTTCAGTTATTTAGTTATAATTTTCATGTCAAATACATTCAACCATCACGTATCAAGCAAACACAACAAAATTTGTTTATTTCCACTCTATATCGTCTATAGTACTTTATAATGATATATCGCCATTTTTATTTAATTTAAAACGGCCATATTTAATTAAACGACGCTTCGGGTCGTGTCGATGCACTGGCGCTGCTTTTCACTAATTTTGTTTTACACATATATGAAAATCTAACCGTTGGATCTTCACAAATTTTACATCATTAGGAAGGTCATTTCCAAACGAATCCAACGGTTTTAGTTTTGGGAAAATCCGACGGTCGGATGTTCCACACTAGCCATTTGAAGTTATGATTTCAATTTACGAACTGCAGCGTCGTTATTCGATTTAATTTAATTATATATATATATATATATATATATATGTAAATATAATCGTTTCTGGCGCTGTTTTCCTTCAGTTTTGAATTAAACATTCCAGACAATCCAACCGTCGGATCTTCACAAAGTTGGTGCCGTTGGAAAGATATTTCCAAGGCGAACCCAACGGTTGAGGTTTCGGGAAAATCCAATGGTCGGATTTCCAGCACTAATCGTTTGAAATCACGGTTTCAAAACATGAACTGCACGGCCACGTTTCGTTTTAATTCTATTTATATTTATACATTTATATAAATATAGTTCATTCAAAAATTCCTATATCGTTTACACTTCAATTATTTCACTAATGCCTTTAAATTTTGGAAAATTTCGCCATAACCTCCTTTGTACGGGAGGGTCTGGGAAAATTCCCAAATAGCCACACGGGCGTCTCATATCAAAAAGAAAAAGAAAAAGCCAAGCGGCTAGCCAACAGGCTCATAAAATCATCACCCAAACAAAGCGGTAAATGTGTACCTATTTGTCGGGCACAAAATTCTATTTCTCTTCTCTAGCCCCTTTTGCTTTAACCTGTTCAATAGATATGCATGTACATATATACAATTTCTAACATTCAATTTCATATTTGATTTGCTTTGGTTTAAAAACCCCATTCATTCTAATGTTGCATGCATAGGCTAAAATCATATCATTAGCTAGTTAATGTATATTTCAACTCATGCACGTTTATTTGAACAAGTGGCTATTTTTAACACTTCACATTTCAAAGATGATAATTTTGGCGAACTAAAATAGATTTCAACACATGACTATTTTATTTAGTTCCTATGCATGTTAAAAATAATATTTCTATCACAAATATTTATTTCAACGTTCGCATATCTTTAGCATATCACACATATGATAAAAATGATATTTTTTTTTATCACTTAACATATTTATTCGACAAATAGATGTTTCAACACTTCATAGTTTAAATAAAAATGTAATTTTTATTGTTCGATCTTTTTATTCAACACATGAAATTTTCCACTACTCACACTTCTCAACAAATGAGCATCTCCACACATGGACATTTTATTTATGTTGTTCATATTAGAAAGATGGGATTTTTATTGTTGAAATTATTTATATAAGGCTAATATTTTTCATACTTCATACACATATAAAAATGTGATTTTTATTGTTTAAACACTTCACCCATTCACAAATGAATTTAATTTTCACACAACACTTTTCAACACATGAGTATTTCCACACATGGATATAGTTTCAATATATGACTTTAATTTCAACGCATGAAAATAATTTCAACATATGAAAATAATTCTAACACACAAAGATTATTCAAAATTTTGGCAGCATAACGGCAGGGTAGTTAAAACCGGCACCGTCCCTAGTACGGCTCCTCGCTCTACCTTAAAACCTCGCGGTTTTTGACAATGGGGATTCATGCATCTAATTCGCACACAGGAGGCATGTTTATTTTTATTTCCACAAATATTTCCAATTCATTTCAATCACCAATGGGTATTTTTCAACCACAACCAAACAATATCAACCACAAACAATTATTCAACCATTCGTATTTTTCATCCAATATTTCACACCAAATCACAACAATGAATATCGTCCATGGTTTGTGGACGAGGGGAGTATATATATATATATATATATATATATATATATATATATAATTGCTATATTTCACTTGCATTTCAACACATATATCAATTATTCTATGCATGTAAAATTCATACTTCGCTTATATAACATACACTACGTATGTACATGAGGTATACAACACGTTTGTAATTTATATTTCGCTAATATAAATTATACACGACATTTTCCATTCAATTTCACGTTAATTTAGATTTCTCACATTGGTTTTCGGAGTGCTAAAAATCGATACGATGTCAGAAAAATCCGCGGCTTCTTCTATTGGGTAGAGAGCTTCCTTGTGGTCCCGATGTTTCCTGTTTCATCGAATTTCGTCAACACACCAAAAAGATATGATTTTTCAAAGTGTAAAGATCAAAGAAAAACTCACTTTCACGAAGCTTCAAAACTAGGTTTACTGTTTTCGCGAAATCAGTGGCACGTGGGACGATCGGGGAGTTGGACGTGGAAGAGGGAAGAGAGGGCTTCAAGTCGGTGGTGGTTTGGTGGCGTTCGGCGGTCGGTGGCGTTCAGGGCGGCGACGGGAAGTGCTCGACTTCCTGGCTTCGATACGGGCGGAGGAGGCGACTGTGGCGGCGGCGGCGGGGTCGGATTTGAAGAGGAGGCGCGTCGAGGTAGGGGGTGGCGCAGGCGGAAATCGCCTGTGGCGGCGGCGATTTGGGGGAGAAGGTAGGGAGCGGTTTCGCCGTTGATGTGGGGGGGTTTCTTTGTTTTTTTTTTTTAAAAATTTATGAAAGGAAAATTTTGATTGGCCGAGGATTATATTAAATTTTTAAATAGTGTTTTCTCAAACGAACCCCTTTTTAAACCCAACGACTATCGCCCCTAGCTAAATACCCCCATTCCGGACACAATGGGATATGTTTCGTAGGCCAATTCGACTGTTACCGTCAGTTATTTTTCAAATTAAAGTACAAAACATTTAATTTTTAACTTTCAATGTATATTTCAATTTGCCAGGGCCACAAACTGATTCGAAAAATTCCAGAAAAATAAATCTAGCTATGTTTTGACGCTACGGTCCCAACAAAACTAGTTTCGTCAAATTCTGAGGTCGTTTGAAAAATGGCCATTTTCTGGTCGATCCAATTTAACAGAAATTGACCAAACACATTTTCCTATGCCATGCTCACATACTAGCTTCAAAAATTATGAAATTTGAAACCTAGCAATAGTTTGACATCCCGGACCCAACAAAAGTGGTTTCGTCGAATTCCGAGGTCGTATGCAAAATATCAATTTTCCAGGGCTATATATTCCATATACCGACCCTTCTGAAAATTCATTCGGCCATAACTTTTGATTCTCGTTATGAAACTTCGATTTTTTGGATTCGTTAGAAAGGTATTGATAAACAGATTTATATATTTTTGGTTTTGCTAAAATCCGTTATATTTTCCACCCTGCATAGTCGGTCAAAATTTGAATTCAAATTTTCAAACTGACTCACTATTCCTAATTCACTATTTTATTGAAATATTCTATTTCAATTGTTCAAATTCCTTTGAAATAACCAATTTAAAATTTTTAAATTGGCTCGTATTTTCCGGGTTATTACAACATTACTTGTTTTCAGTATTGTGATTGAAATCTCTAAGCATCTCATGTGCAAATAAAGTGTTTTCCGTAATAAGTCTGTTAAGGATAAAAGCAAACTAATTTCCAGAAATAAGATATCTAAAAAAATATTATTTCTTTTACTACGTATCTAGCAAGAATTTTATATAGGAAATTGTAACATGCAATGGGTTTATAGTCCCTAAGATTATTAGGGATTTAACTCTAGGTACTAAGGTGATAAAAGTATAATTGATGCTTTTAAAAATTTTCCCAAAAAGTAAAGAATCATTAACAGCTTCAAGAAGATTTTTTTTTAATTTCATCTTGGTGAGTTTTATAAAATTTAGCACCATATCCATCTGAGGCTAGGCTTTTATCATCCTTAGAATTGATTTTTTTAAATTGTATCTAAATCCATTTGAGGAAAGATAATTTTCTTGCTATTTGGAAGCAAAATAAATTTAGTGGCAATAAAGGGGAAAGTAACAGGATAATCATTGTAGTTGTACGGATTAGAGAAATATAGAGTAGCCCCAGATTTGATCTGATCAAAATCAATTATGATTTCCCCATTAGCAATCATAATCTTCCATACGTCATTAGTATGCCTTCTGCTAGACATTTTGGCATAGAAAAAATTACTATATATGTCACCACCAGTAAGCCAGTCCGCCTTGGTTTTTCGCCGTAAGTTCATGGCATCAATACGTAGTTTTCTAACTAATTTTTTTTTCAAGTTAAAAAATCCTTTAGCATGCATAGAGTCTCAGCCATCTGCATCTAAAATGTCTTATTGTCTATTAGATCATAAATATTGTTGTTATTCTTATTTTTATTCCAAATTTTAAGTTTCACCTTACTATTTTGAAGAAGATTTTTTATTTTAAATTGAGTGGTTCCCGAGTAACTATATTTCATGCAATTGCTAACAATATTATTGTAATCCTTATCAAAATTCTAACCTTTTTTATCCTAAAGGAAAGTTAACATTCGTGGAAGAACTAGAAGATAAAACTAACAACAAAGGTGTGTGATCACCAGTGCCTTGAGTCAAGGTTAAGCATTTAAAGTTTGGAAAGTTGTCAACAAAGCATATGTTAACAAGTAGCATATCTAATTTACAGTGGATCTTTTTGAAACCCGCTGATTTCCAAGTAATTTATTACCAGAGATATAGGCTTCAATTAACCCATATTAAGTAAAAAAATTAGAGAAAATTTCTAATTTTTTTAAAAGGGATGGCATTATCCCCTTTTATCAGATCCATGCATAATAATATTAAAATCACTAATGATTAACTAAGCATTGTTAATATTAGTGTTTAAAAGATTAAGATGGTTCCAGATAATATATCTATCTCTTTCACTATTGGATGCATATATATAAGTGACATTTGTATGATAAACCCTTTTTCTCATAAATTTGCAATGAATGTACTGAAAATCAATGAAATATTTATCTAATACCCAAATGTTTAGGTCCTAAGCCAGAATAATTCTACAATATCCACCTATGCAGTTATTGTTAACAATTTTTTGAGTGTTCAACAATCTAGCATGGATGTTAGAAATACTAATATCACTTAATTTGTGCTCCAATAAATCTATAATACCAAATTTATATGTGTGCAGCAAATTAGATAACTCTAAAGCCTTTCATAGTAATTCAGACCGATAACATCCCAAGAAGTAATCTTCAATTAATACAAAGGATATATCATTTAGAAGCTCTAAATTTGGCTTCTTTTCCTTTCCTTGATTTCTTCTATGAAGCTTTATTTTTGACACTGACTTGTGGTTTCCATTCTGGATTTTCAGTAATGTATTTGTTTCTGAAATCATCTTCATCGGTATTGATAGTTGTAATGACCCGGAAAAAGGCGATCTTGGTTATTCGATATACAACACATATCGAACATCCAAGGATCGAAAATAACCAGAAAGTTAATGAAAGAAATTAGAGGGTGAGGAAAGATAAGATAGAAAATTAGAATAGAAGAAGAACCTACAGCATCAGAGTAAACACAAATCTCACAGCGGAACGAATAAAATATAACATAACTTTGAAATAAAAGATTGTACTTGAATATACATATTATTATCGAGTGCAACACTTACAACACAGCGGAATAACAATAGCAATATAAAATCCTGAAGCCTCCTGCTCCAGCTCTTCAAATATTTGTAAATCCCGACTACTTGACTGCCCGTACAAAATTGGGCACCCAAGAGTTTATGGAAAACAAAACAAAATAAATTTCGGGTCGGTCATGGGACTGGCATGAGTAAAACAGTTTAAAACAGTTTGAACAAGTAAACGATATCTCATAAGATCACGCCGTATAACAGAAGGGTTTTTCCGCTATGAAAATACAAAATATATTTATATCAAAAAACTTTTGATATTTTAATAATGTCTATCAACCATAATATACTTAACCATCTAGCAGAAACGCTTTCATCTCACGTTCTACATATATAGTATACAATCAAAACCGCAAGCACGTATTGGGTAATGGATTTCCAACTATGACAAGGTATGGAACCACCTTTATCTAGTGTACCTCTAGAGAGGAATACACTGGGTTCAACAAGAACATCTTGCAACCCGGCCACACATGACTGACCACTCATTTCGCTTGAGTGTATCGAATGTATATCACCAACTGTTGGGATCAGCAACCGTTTCCTGAATGGGACAACATTGACAATAGATTTTTAGAAGTAAATGAAACTCTAGATCAGGTGATTATACACTCTAATAGGTGCGACCTACATAGCCATGCTGCCTGCCCGATTTTTGTCATTTACCGGATGTGAGGCTAGAAGCTACGCTTATCTTCTACATGCCACACCTTCATTCACTTAGAATGTCACATCGTTATACCCGCCAAATCACAAATTGATTTATCCAAAAATAACATGGGTACACAGCTAAGAGAAACGAATTCCTCAGCCACCAAACATGAATACGTTTGAAGAGATCAAATTACGCGATCCTTTAGATATACTCTTTCAGACATTCTTCCATACAGGTCGTCCTGGGACTGGACAAACCGAAGGCACTATTCAGTACATCCATCTTAGGCAATTGTTATCTAAGATTTGTACAATAGCCCTTGAACTTTACTCTGTCTTCAATATATTCAGCGTACTTGATTCGCAACGCTTATACCAATACGGAGTGGTTCTTCGAATAATAATACAATCGGTCTCTCCATATTAACAATGTTAAAATGGTCAAAATTTTGATAGTCGTTGAGTTAACTATCAAATGAAAAATGTCCGTGTACACACAACGATCTTATTTCCAAATGGATTTATCAATCAAATCGTCAACCATATATATATTCATCCATTCATATTTCCTTATTTTCTATGTTTAGAAAATATATGTTATTAATACTGGAAAACATTTCCATCTGCTTATTTACAAATCACTAGTCTTCCTCAACTATCAGTCCCTAACTGTAAACTAGTAAGAGAACAATTCCCTAAGTATCACTCCCGAAGGCTGAAACCAACATCAGATCATCACTTAGAAAACCATTCAACTTAACTAATCTCCAGTTAGTTTCTAATTTTGCTTAACTCTATTTGATTAACTCTTATTCGAATAACTAATATTCGATTAACTTTAATTGAACAACTGATTTTCAATTAACCTTACTTGATTAATTCTAGTTCGAATAACTATATTCGATTTAACTTCATTCTAAATAATTATGTCTGTTTTGACTATGTTTCGAATAACTATATTCGATTCACTCTTTTTGATATTTATTTTCCAAATATCCTTTTTATAAAATCCTATTTATTTTCCCTAATATGACTTTCTATAATACCTTATTTGTTTTACAAATATTTACTCCTTTTCTAATTCTATTTATTTTCTAAATAAATATTCCTTTATAATTATATTTATTTTCTAAGTTAATATCCTTTTTATCCTTCTATTTACTTTCTAAATAAATATCCTTTTATAAATTTTTTTTCGTTTTATAAATATTTCCTTTCAATACGCAGTTTGAAATCTTCCTTCTATATAAAATCTTTTGATTTTATATAATATTTTATTTCAATATTTCTTCTGGTATTTAATAGTACCAAATAACTAGACCATTGTCACTATAATCAATCTCAGATTATACATCACATCATATAACACAATACATGAAACAAAACAGTATATTATATATATTGAGGAACCCAGCTGGGTCCCTCCAACTTGTTTCCTTGCATCTATATGTTAAACAATATAATTAACATCGATTTCATTTCAAAATGAAATATTCTGCTAAACAGAATCAATATTTGATTATTTATATATATATCGTTATCTATAATTTCAACCAATACACAAGCAATTCAACCAAACAGTTAACACACAGAAATCAACAGATGATTAACAGTTCTAAAAATATAACTATTCAGATTTGGTGAGTTTTACTCACATTGGCAATTCATCGTTAAGGAACGATAAAATGTTTGTTTGATTCGAATCAAACAATTTATTTCGCCATAAATTCAAACGAGTTCCACTCCACTCCCAGTTAGTTCCATCGTGTAGTGTTCGTCCATACGATCCCAATGGATCCGGCCGTTCAAAATTTTGATCATTTATGAGCGAGATACTACAGTTATAAGTTCCTATAATTTTTAATTTAAATAAAACTTGATTTAAACAAATTTCTTTGGGCCTCACCAACATTTAAGCCCATCTCCCTCAAACCCTGACCACCCTCAAACTATTTCTTCCTGAAGTAAACATGCCGTGGCCTCTCCTTCATCACAGACATTACTGCTCCATTGGGTAGCTCAAATCCCCTCTCTACTCCATGAATCCACAAATTGGTTTCACTATTCTACTCCTCATCGGAAACCGCTCCTCCCCATAACCATTTCCTCGAACTCGCCTCCCCTCTATCGAATGTGACAGGCTCAACTCCACTATGGGATGTGACGCCAATCCTCACCGTACTCCACAAAATCAAGCCCACAAGTTCGGTTTTGCTTCCTCGTTCCGAATCTGGGATCGAAACAAACCCAAGCTCTCTCAATCTCGAGTAATTCCCAACCCTAGGCGACGCTTGTAAAAATGAAGGCACCCAAAATAAAACCGAGCCACTCGAAACTCATACCAGAATGTAGAAATTGGTTTACGAACACGAATATATAAGTTTGCTAATTTATAGGATTTTATTTCTTTTGTTTTTTTTTGAATTTCAAACGAGGACTTTTGGTTTTTGCTGTGAAAATTTTGTGACGGCTTAAGAGAATCATTATATAAGGGGAACGAGATTTCTTTTGTGCGGTTGGAAGAGATGGACGCGTGGCCTTGTTTAGGTCCAGCGATTAGTTAGGATATTTTTAATTTGATTATTTTATTTTATTTTATTTTTAACCAATTGATGCTCATACTCGTCCTATAAAATTCCTGTGATCACACACGATACCCAAAAATCATGAAAATTTACATGTAGCTAGAGTTCGACAATACGATCCTAATGAAACTAGTTTCGTCGTATTTTGACTCCATTTGCTCACACAGCGTATTTTTAACTATCAAAATACCGACTGTTTATCACATTAAAAATCCGTACGACCACATACTGACTTCAAAAATCATGGAAATTGAAATCTAGCAATAATTTAACATTGCGGATCCAACAAAATTAGTTTCGTCGAATTATGAGGTTGTTTGAAAAACTGGCTATTTTTAAAGCTCTAAATAACCCTTTTAAATATATAAATATATTTAAAAACAATTAAATTAAATATTTACAAATAAATATTATTATGTCTATTCATAATGGAATACCATACAGCTCTCATTGGATTTATAACTCGATATTTCAAATCCTGATTAAATCGATATTCGATTTATAATGAAATTCCTTTTTAAAATATAAATAAATCGTTATAAATTATAAAGGAATTCCACAGCAACTTTTCTAAAATTTTATTTGGACATAACTCAAAATCTACACGATGAAATCCCGATTTTTCTCTTCCGTTAGAAAAATATACTTCACCAGCCACGAACGTTTCTTGTTTCACAAAAATCCGACTTAAAACGGCTTCTGTATATTCAATTGAAGTTCGAATCGCCAAATAACGAACTACAGCGCCATTTTGAGCTGGATCATATTTATATAATAATTTATATGTTCAACTGTCGTTTAAATAATATATCCATCAATATAATTCAATATAAACTGAATTATATATTTCATATTGTCCAATTCACACCATATCATGAATTATGTTATTTCCGATATTCCAAAAATATTGTTTTTCTATTATTTATATTAATTAATTATAAATATTATTTAATTTGTAATGACCCAAAAGTTTGCGAACTTGGTTATCAGATATACAACACATATCGAACATCCAAGGATCGAAAATAACCGAATAGTTAATGAAAGAAATTAGAGGGCGATAAAAGATAAGATAGAAACTTAGAATATAAGAAGAAGAACATACAACATCAGAGTAAACACGAATCTCACAGCGGAACAAATAAATATATTTCATAACATAACTTTGAAATACAAATCTGCACTTGAATATACATATCATTTCCAAAGTACAGCACTTACAGCATAGAGGAATAATAATAGCTATAAAATTCCGAAGCCTCCTGCTCCAGTTCTTCAAGTATCTGTAAATCCCGACTACTTGACTGTCCGTACAAAATTGGGCACCCAAGAGTTTGGGGAAAACAAAACAAAATAAACTCTGGGTCAGTCATTGGACTGGTATGAGTAAAACAGTTCGAACAGGTAAACGATATCTCATAAGACCACGCCGTATAACGAAACGGGTTTTTCCATTACGAGAATCAAAATTATCTTTATATCAAAAACCTTTTGATATTATAATAATGTCTATCAACACAATATAATAATCATCAAGCAGAAATGCTTCCATCTCACGTTCTACACATATAGTATACAATCAAAACCGCAAGCATGTATTGGGTAATGGATTTCCAACTATGACAAGGTATGGAACCACCTTTTACTAGTGTACCTCTAGAGAGGAATACACTGGGTTCAACAAGAACATCTTGCAACCCGGCCACACAAGACCGACCACTCATTTCGCTTGAGTGTATCGAATGTATATCACCAATGGTTGGGATCAGCAACCGTTTCCCGAATGGGACAACATCAACAATAGATTTTTAGAAGTAAATGAAACTCTAGATCAGGTGATTATACACCCTAATAGGTGCGACCTAAATAGCCATGCTACCTGCCCGATTTCTGTCATTTACCGATTGATGAGGCTTGAGGTTACGCTTTATCATCACATCAGATTCACTTCGAATGCCACATTGTCAGATCCATCGAAAATCACTAATTGACGTCTACAACAGTACATTATGTGTTAGATAAAGAAGTTTCCTTATCCGCTTCCAGTCTTGGTACGATTGAAGAAATTAATGTACGTGGCCTTTCTAGAAATACTCTGTCAGACATTCATCCATACCAGTCATCCAGGAACAGGATGAACCGAAGGCACTATTCAATACATCCATCTTAGGCACTGTCATCTAAGACTTATACAATAGCCCTTGCACTTTACTCCGTCTTCAATTATCTTTGGCATATATGATTTGCAACGCTTATGCCAGTACAGAGTGGTTCTTTGGATAATAATCCAACCGGTCTCTCCATATTAACAACATTAAAATGGTCAAAACTTCGATAGTCTGTGATTTAACCATCAAAGAAAAATAGGTGTGCAAACAACGATATTATTTCCAGATGGAAATTCTATCAATCAATCATCAGTCATATATATATTCATATTTCCTTATTTTCTATGTTTAGAAAATATACGTTAACACTGGAAAACATTTCCATTTCTAATCCATATTTCCAATTTTAATATTTGATTACGTTTCTGATTTTATTTGGAAAACATTTCCAAATCTTCTTTACATGGATTTAAATAGATGTTTAAATCAACATTGCGACGACAACTCGAACCACTATACTTATTTACCAAAATCACTTAACCACTTTCACTCTCGAACCTTAACCATTTCTAAATTAAAAACGCAGTCAATCAAGTTGGGGTATAGCTACCTCTCAGACCTTAACTGAACAACCTTTCAAATCACGAAATAAATAAGATTCACCTTTTTAACTCTTTAACACTTCCTTATGAACCCTCAGATTCTATTTATGAAACCCCTTCTTTTACAAGTTTACGTGATTATAACAATGGTGTTATAATCACCTGCATCCAAAATATATTGTCTTTAATATGACTTTTATTTCCTAACTCGAATAATATAATGACAACTAATTTATTAATTCTTATTTGGTAAATTCTAATCTAGTAACTCTTATTCGATTAACTCTTGTTCTAATAACTTATATTCGAATAACCTATGTTTGATTTACATTACGCAAATAACTAATATTCGATATTCCTCTTCTTTGAATAAACTATATTCGATTTAACCTCTGCCAAATAACTAATTCGATCAACTCCTTCCGAATAGCTAAATTTGATTAACTCCCTCGAATATCTCTGATTCGATTAACTCACTTTGAATATCTCTGATTCAATTAACTCACTTTGAATATCTCTGATTTGTTTAACTTCTCTCTTCGAATAGACTAATAGTCGATAACTTCTTTCTTCGAATATACTAATATTCGATAACTTCTTTCTTGATTAACTCAACTTAATTGACTCGACTTATTTACCTCAACTTATTTAACTCAACTTATTAATTCTAACTGATTAACTCTAACTGATTAATTCTAACTGATTTACTCTAACTGATTAACTCTAACTGGTTAACTCTTCGCCCTTATTCAGTTTCACATATCGATGTTGAAATCGATTCTTACTTCTCTATATAAGTCCTGACTTATATATTTTATTTATCCAATGATAAATATTTTACTTAATTTATAAATCCTTATTTATAAATTCTTCTTACTTTATCTGTTAAAAATATATTTCCCTTGAATATTCACTTTATATTTGTTATTCTGATTATACTCGTGTGCGAAGCACGGGTTTAAACTTACTTAGTGTAAAATTCTCTTTTTATACCATTCTATTCATTTTCAAGTATTCCTTTATAACCTGTTCATCTTCTAAATGATATTCCTTTATAATCTATTTGTAAATGGTTTTACAAATATTCTCTTTAATAACATATTTATTTTTCTAAATCAATATCTCTTTTAATTCTATTTGTAAATGGTTTTACAAATATTTCCTTTTCTATTCTATTTGCAAATAGTTTGCAAATATTCCTCTTCTATCCTATTTGTTATATCCTATTTATAAATATTCTATTTATAAATATTTCCAATTTATAAATTTCCCATTTATAAATATTACCTATTTATAATATTCCACTTTATAAATATTCTCTATTTATAAATATTCCACTTTATAAAACCCTTTGATTTTACAAAAATCTGTTTTCAATATTCATTTTGAAAATTCCCTTTTTAACACTCCAGTATTTCTATGGTACTTAACCCATCAAAACACGATGACCAATATCGTCCAAACACATATAATCGCCAACATATTATATAGCACATCATATATTCAATTATACGATAACAATAAAATAACTGTTGAGGAATCCAGTCGGATTCCTCCAACCTGTTTCCCTGCATCGACAGATGTTACACAATATGATTATTATCACTTTCAGTTCGATATGAACTATTCGGATAAATAGAATCAATATAGAAATTCAACTAACTAACTAGCAGTTCAATCAAACAGTCAACACACAGTCAAGTAGACAATTTTTAACAGTTCTAAATATATGTTACAAAAATATAAACTGTTCAGAGTTAGTGAGATTAACTCACATTTTCAGTTCATCGTTAAAGAACGATAAACTGTTTGTTTGATTTGAATCAAACAATTTATTTCGCCCTAAATTCAAACGAGCACCAATCCACTCCCAGTCAGTTTCATTGTGTTGCTCCCGTCCATACGATCACATCGGAACTTATTTCGCTGAAAACCGATACCATATGACAAAGTTATACCGTTTCGAAGTTAATACATATTTTAATTAAATAAACATGGATTAAAATATAAAGGTGGGCCTTTACCCTTTTCACAAGCCGGCCCAAATGAATTTAAACCCGTACCAACTAGACCCCTTTCTTCCTCGTTCAAAAGTAACGAAAAATCCTGGAGCTTTTTCCCAAGCCATTAGCCGATCTTCCTTCACTCAATGCTCCTCCGTCTCTCAACCATTTCACAAACAGGAAACATCAACATTCCTCTCTTCGAATGCTCATCGCCACCATACCATTTATGGTCAACTCGCACAAACAATGAAAAATCCGACGTCCAAAGTTCTCTAGCTATGTACAGAATCGCGCATCTCCTGTAACCACCGAACTCCACCAAAGTTCCACAAAAGTTGCCAAACTCCTTCCCAATCATCAATACACAACACGTTTCATGAATCGATGCCCTAAAATCCAATAAACCCAAACCCTAGGTCCTCCGTGAACCCACGGCATCAACAGAACAGACATCGAATTACACAATATGTGTACTAGCGTGAAGAGAGTTGAATCCCGATCTCGAATATACTTATTACATGATTTATGGATTTCTGTTTCGATTGTTTTGATTTTTAAAGGCGGATGTTTTTTACTGTGAGATGGACAATGAATGTGGCGGCTTAATGAGAGCGACTTTATGATAGGACGGGGTTGTTGTGTTATGTGGTTGATAAGGATGATCGGTGGCTTTGCTTTTGACCACAAACCATATTAGGATATTTTCATTTATTTATTTTATATCCATTTTTGCACTCTAAAAATCCGTGTAATCACACACGATACCCAAAAATCATGAAACTGGACATGCAGCTTCAGTTTGACATTACGGTCCCAACGAAACTAGTTTCGTCGATTTCCGACTTCGTATGCTCACTCAACGTATTTTTAACCGTCGAAATACTGACTGTTTCTCACTCTAAAAATCCGTACGACCACACAGTGACTCTAAAAATCACGAAACTGGAAATCTAACAACTATTGGACATTGCGGATCCAAAAAAATTAGTTTTGTTGAATTCCGACTTTGTATGCAAAAGTCGTTATTTTTAAAGTCCTAAATAACCCATTTAAATATATAAATATATTTAAATATAATTAAAATAAATATTTTTAAATTTATATTATCGCATATATTCACAGTGGAATACCATACAGCTCTAGAATATTTCTATATGAATTTCTAACTTGATAATCACTTCTGGGTCAACCCGATATTCTATTTATATTGAAATTACTTTTTAAAATATAAATAATTCCTTTATAAATTATAAAGGAATTCCACAGTGACTTTTCTAAAATTTAATTTGGACATAAATAAAAATCTACACGACGAAATCCCGATTTTTCTCTTCCACTAGAATGATATACTCCACCAGCTCCACGCGTTTCCTGTTTCACAGAAATCCGACTTTAAACGGCTTCTGTATATCCAGTTGAAGTTCGAATCGCCAAATAACGAACTGCAGCGCCATTTCGAGCTTTATTATAATTATAATAATATTATACATTCGAACTTCGTTTATATAATATATTCGTCAATAAAATTCAACTCTAAATGAATTATATATTTTGAATTGCCAAAATCACACCATATCGCCATTTCAGCCAATTTTGATTATTTCAAAATTAAATATATTATTTAATTTATTATTTTAATTAAATATTCATCATTATTTAATTCAACGACCATGAAATCCTTTTAATCACCTTTTAAATAATTAAATAAATTAATTATTATACCGCTGAAAATGCGGGTCATTACATTATTCCCCACTTAAAATAATTTCGTCCTCGAAATTGCTAAGGTAGAAAACAAACCCTATTCACTGGTTAGAACTTATTCGTTCACTTCTTATCTTCAGTTTCAACTGAACCAATTTAATTTCAATTAAATATTTATTAATTCTTATCAACGAAAATTTTCAAAAATCCTGAAAATTTTCTAACGCCTTAACTTTTCGAAATTTTTTGCCAGCACCTCCTTTGTACTGGTCAATAGGTACAACTCGCCTCTCTGGGCCATCTCCAACCCAAAAGAAAATCAAACAGCCAAGCGGCTTGCAAATTCAGCTCATAAATCTTATATTCAATAGAAATATAAACTTGTACCTTTTGTCGGCATATCAACTCTGTCACTTTCACCTACTGTCAATTCAGCGGATACAAGGGTCATCCCAATCAAACTCCAATCTGTTTTTATCCACAAATCCAACCATTCGCTTATCCAAGCCAAATATCATTTCAACTCGAGTTTCTTCTCGATTCCCAACTCTTAACTTGATTATCACATTACACTTCAAATTTGAATCTCACAATCCAATTTGTCTTGATATCATTCTAATTCAATCTCAGTTACCACTTTACTGGCTTTATTTTAATTCAAATTTGCTTTCACAAATTTCTGTTAAATTTGTTTTTAATTCAAACAGTCTTTCCCTAGGAGTTTTTAAACAGTTTACTCTTTTCAAAAATCAAATTTTCCTTTTTGAAATTCAACACAACTTATCTTTCCCAAAACAAATTCAAAACAATATCTCTGGTAGTAATTCATCACTTACAACTCGAAAATGAATACTGATGATGCAGCTGTCATCATTAGAATCTATTTTCCAGCGATCGAAGTGAGTTCAATACTATAAACCATTTCTAAACATTTCCACTTTGAAATTCATTTCAAAATATAATTCACACTGCTTGTAAAACAGTTTAAAATCTCCCAGGATCTTAAATTTTCCTTATTTTTAATCCAAATCCATTTACAAACACTTATCCAATTGTTTGCTAGCTTTTTGACCAAGCTACCAAGGTCCACACACGAGGCATACATGGTGCTTCATCCCTTTGATCCGTGAAGTCTCGATCGCGATCGCTCCATCCAGATCGGTTCGCTATGTCTCCTCCAGCTCGCGATCGCCCCCTGTAGCCTCGATCCGACCCGCTCCTATCCTCACGATCCGATCCGTTCCCAAAAGCCAAGCTGAGGGTTATGACCCAGTCATTCACGATCCACAAACATCGGATCCAGTGACACCTGTCCATAACTGTCATATTGACCAATTCTCCATCAAGCCACGAACCAGTCCGAGATTCTCGAGATTTGTGCCACGTATGATCGCGATCCGCCTAAAGAAATCAGCTATAAATAGCCCAGAACTTGGCATTTTGGAGGATCTTTTGGCAGTATTGAGTATTGATTCCACCATTACTGTCATACCACTATTTCTTATCAGTTTTACTTCGAGATTACTGAGAGAGAACATAATTGTAAGAGTGAGTTTGAGAGAAATCATTGGTTGTACTAGCATTCAAAGTATAATCAATAGCAAATAAAGTGGACATAGGCTCGTTAACGCCGAAGCACTATAAACCTTGTGTGTTCTCTGCTTTTTCCTCATTTTTCAGTTATAATTCTCTACGAATCAGAAAAATTTGGGTGTTAGAGCCAAATTTTGATCTAACATTTTGGTGCTTTCACTAAGAGTTGAACTCAGATATTGGATTGTTTCTCCGTTGTTTGGATATTCAAGTCCGAAGAAAACAGTCCCGAAACCTCATTGTTCAGACTTTTGAAGATTTCAACGATACCTGATATCATGGCTGGAAAGAAGTCTAAGGAAGTACGAGCTTCACAGGCGAATGAAGCTACGAATGGAGCGATTGAAGAGAGCGTGCATGAACAGGTCAACGAAGGACCCTCGGATCGCGGAACGGAAATGGCGAACCGAACCGTGGAGGGCGACGCGAACCGAACAATTGAAGGGGTCGTCACCCGGTCCCACGATAACACCACGAACCCCCCTCCCAATGTTACCACGATCCGATCCCAGGGGGGCGTTGCGAGCCACCGACACCGATCCACCACGATCCGAAGTGATGACCGGATTACAACTCGACCTGGAAAGGAGCCTATGGCTCGCTCTTCCCATCCTGGTCCCTCTGTTCGACCTGGCTCAAGCTCTATGCGCATAAGGGAAAATGTTGATGATCGGTATGACCCCTCTGCTCCAGTTACTGAAGGAGATCTCTCTTGCTTCATTGAAATGTGGGATAGGTTGTTTGACAAAATAGCTGCTCAAAGGCAGGAAAGCTCCATGCTACGACAGAATTTGACTGCTATGGATAGACGTCTGGATGATCTGTAAGGCAAAGAACACCTCCTCCAGTCCGTCCGCTCACCCCAGAGTACTCTTCTTCATCGGAGGAATCGCCAAGACCTCCGCGGCGACCGTATGAGCGGGCTGAAAACATAGAACAACTCAGATTTGGAACCTTGCCATCACGGGAGGAAGAGACACTTGGTGAAGGACCCTCAAACCGCAACTTGAATAATCTAGCAACGACTCCCAGAGCGCGAGTTGTTGATAGTCCTGTCGAGAATAGACCACCTAAGCCCCTTCGCTGTACAAATGATCATGGTAGCAGGGGGAAACGAAGCCCTATCCGAGCTCCAGATTTCATGGCTATTCCCAGAAGAGAGGTTGGAGACCCTCGCAGAGTGGGAAGTGCTGATCCCGAGCCTATAGTAACCGCTGCAAATCTTGGGCCAATGGTTAAACAAATCCTGGCAGATAGCCGCGGACAAAGGAATGAAGACTGGGGAATTGATCGCAGCCACACCCCTTTTACCGATGACATTCTAGATGTAACATTCCCGAGGCGCTTCATCATGCCTCAAATGAACCGTTACGCGGGTAGATCTGATCCAATCCAACATCTAATGAGATATTCTTGGTCAATGATCGCTGCCGCAACTTTTGACGCTGTAAAGTGCAAAGCATACCCTATATTTCTGGAGGATGTAGCGTTATTATGGTTTACTCGCTTACCGGCAAGATCAATTTCCAGTTTCAGGGAATTGAGTGAAAAGTTCGTAGAACAGTTCTGCATTTATGCACAAAGGTCGAAAAGTGTGATTGACATGTTCCTTGTCAAACAACGACCAGGTGAGAGCTTGAGGGTGTATCTGGATCGTTTCAACCTAGCCGCCACCGAAGTCAAGGATCCCCATGAGCCGACTGTTGTGGCAGCCCTAATTGATGGGGTAGATAAAGATACTGAATTTGGGAGATACCTGGCCGGCAAACCACCTCATACTAGAGAATTTTTTTACGAGAAAGAAAACGTACGATTACGTCAGGAGGAGGTATATGCTAACCGGGAGATGAAAATGGAAAATAAGGAGGAAATCCAAAGTAATGTCGCCATCAAGCAAACCGGAGACAGCTCGGGAAAGGTTGAAGTCAACGTTGGGAACCGAAGCCAGGGCAGCGGCCGCCAGTCAAGAAACAATGGTAACAACAGTAATGGCAATAATCGAAAGAGAAATCGGGGGAACGATTCCCAGAGAAGGACCTATCCCAGGTCTTTCAAAAGTTATACGCCAATAAATGATACTTTGGAGAATATATTTGTCGACTCGTACAACGTTCTCCAACATAAAAGGCCTCCTCCAAGAGATTTGACAGAGAAAGAACGTGAGACGGGGAAGTTTTGTCTCTTCCATCAGACTCACGGCCACTCTATAAATGAATGTCGTCATCTGAGAGACGTAGTTGAAAGGTTGCTCCGAGAAGGGAAGTTGGATGAGTAGCGGGTGACTCCTAGAGACAGGGGGCAAGCTATTCAGACCCCGAACCAAAACCAGAATCAACCTACTGCCAGGCCAACTAACCAACAAAAAGGAAAGGATCTTGTTATCAATACCATAATCAGAAGGCTTCACCTAGACGGGCATAGTTTCAAGGCGATGGACCAGTACGTAAACGCAGCAAAGCATTATCTTGAGGCAGGAGAGTGTAGCAACCCTGAGGATAATGTCCCGGTAAAACAACAAAAGATGATGTCAGATGACGTCATTTTCCGCAACCAAGAGAGTATTGGAGTTCACGCTCCGACCGAAGATCCATCACAGTTCCTATTGGCCCGGCCACTGTCCATAAAGTTTTAGTGGATAACGGGAGTTCAGTCAACATTCTATTCAAAAAGACGTTCGATCTAATGAACCTTGAATTGAAAGATTTAAAGCCGTGTGAAGGATGGATCCGTGGACCTAACGGGGCTTCAACTGCTCCAATGGGATATGTAGAGCTGCCGGTAACACTTGGGGAAGGAGAACGCCAGAGAGTGAGAATTCTTCCCTTCGTAGTTTTGGATATTGAATCGCCTTATAATGCCTTCTTAGGCCGACCGGCCCTAGCAAAGTTTAGAGCTTGTATAGCCCCCTGGTGCTTGTTATTGAAGTTTCCTACAGAAGCTGGTGTTGGCATAGTCAGAGGAGATCAGGTTGTTGCACGAGCATGTTACATTGCAGAGCTAAAGCTACTCCGTAAAGGAAAATATATTGAGACTAAAGACGCTTCTTCCCCCACAAGGGAGGAGACGTCATAGCAATTAAAGAAAATGACTATAGGTGAGTCGCCCAGAGGACTGCCTGAGGATATAGATCCCAGAGAGGACGAAGAGACTAGGGGCAGAATGGCGGCTCCCAACGAAACGACTGTGGATGTACCAATCGATGATAGCGACCCAGAGAAGGTCCTGAAGATTGGATCCCAGTTGGATCCAGTTCGAGCTAAAGAACTAACGGACTTCCTAAAAGATAACTTGGATGTATTTGCTTGGACACACGCGGACATGTATGGGATATCTCCATCAATCATGAGCCATTCATTGAGCATTAACCCAAAGCACCCCCTGTAAAACAAAAAAGGCGAATGCTGGGCCCAGAGAGGTCCGCAGCCTTGAAAGAAGAAGTTGAAAAGTTAAGAAGTGACGGATTCATCAGAGACTCAACCTACCCAGATTGGATTTCAAATCCAGTTTTGGTAAAGAAGGCCAATGGGAAGTGGCGTACGTGTATTGATTTTTCGGATTTGAATAAAGCCTGCCCAAAAGAAAGCTTTCCATTACCCAGAATTGATCAGTTGGTAGATTCAACGGTAGGTCATGAGCTTCTCGATTTCATGGATGCTTATTCAGGATATAACCAGATTCCTATGCATGTTCCAGATCAAGAACACACTAGCTTCATTACTGATCTGGGATTATACTGCTGCGTGGTAATGCCTTTTGGTTTGAAGAATGCGGGCGCTACATATCAACGGTTAGTGAATAAAATGTTCTACAACCAGATTGGGAAAACGATGGAGGTGTACATTGACGACATGTTGGTTAAGTCCAGACAATCGCCCGATCACACTACAAACTTGGCAGAGATGTTTGGTATTCTTCGAAAGTATGGAATGAAACTCAACCCAATGAAATGCTCATTTGGGGTTGCATCCCGGAAGTTCTCGGGATTCATTGTCAGCTCGCGCTGGATTGAAATTAATCCAGACCGGATTGCAGCAATCAGAGACATTCAGGAGCCTAGACAAATCAAAGATGTGCAGAGCCTTGCGGGGAAAGTAGCAGCATTAAGCAGATTCATCTCTAGAGCGACAGACAAATGCATTCCGTTCTTTGAATTGATAAAGCGAGGAAAACACAATTTTAAGTGGACTCCTGATTGCATTGAAGCATTTCAGAACCTGCTGAATCATTTGGAGAGACCCTCGATACTCTCTAAGCCGGTGGATCATGAGGATTTATTCGTGTACTTAACAGTGTCGTCCCACGCGATCAGCTCAGCGTTAGTGAGAGAAGAAGACAAGGTTCAAAGGCCAGTGTACTACGTGAGTAAAAAATTGGCGGAAGCTGAACGCAATTATCCGAGGATCGAAAAGCTGGCGTACAGTTTATTGATTGCATCTAGGAAACTTCGACATTATTTCCAAGCTCATCATATCACCGTGTACACAGATCATCTACTGAAGCAAGTTCTACAGAGACCAGAAGCTTCTGGAAGGTTGCTCAAGTGGAACATTGAGCTGAGTCAATTTGATTTGAATTTTCAGCCCTGACGATCGATACGGGGGCAAGTGCTGGCAGATTTCATGGCAGAATTTACTGTCCCTGAGAATGACATGGTAAACGAAGAGGCTGACCCACCAAAGTTACTTCTCGATCCTAGTGCATGGAAATTGTATATTGATGGTGCTAGGAATGATAAACGATCCGGTGTCGGAGTGGTGCTTGAAACTCCTGAGAAAAGACTGATATCCTATGCTATCCGGTTGGAATTTCACGCCACTAACAACGACTCCGAATATGAAGCCCTGATAGCCGGGCTGAGGATCTCAAAGGAATTAGAGATCGCGAAGCTGGACATATTTTGTGACTCCAAGTTGGTTGTAAATCAGGTTACTGGAAAATTTCGAGCTAAGTGCCCAAGATTGATTTCATATTTGGAGAAAGTGAAGGAGTTGCTGACTGGCTTTGATCACTACAGTATATCCCATATTCCACGGTCAGAGAACCAACATGCGGATAAGTTAGCGAAGATGGCTAGCTCCGACGATCATGAAGAAGCTGGGCTAGCCCCAGTTGAAGTACTTCAGTTCCCTAGCATAGGTCAGATGGAAATTGATCCGATACTAGAGACTGAGCCAGAAAGGGAGTCATGGATGACCCCTCTAAAGAATTTATTGATAAATGGAACGCTTCCGACCAAGAAGAGCGAGAGGCGTAAAATAATCCATAAAGCTTCCCGATACGTTCTGCAAGGCGGAATCCTGTACAGACAGGGATTTTCAATGCCTCTTCTCTGGTGTATAGCCCATGACGACATCAAGCTTGTACTACAGGAAGTACATGAGGGTGAGTGTGGTGACCATACTGGAGGACAAACATTGGCAAAAAAGGTGTTGTGGTTTGGTTACTTTTGGCCTACCCTAAACAAAGATGCGGCAAAATACGCACGACGTTGTGATGCATGCCAAAGATTTTAAAAAATTCCCAAGGCACCTCCTGGCCTGTTAAAGACAATGGCGAGTCCATGGCCTTTTGCTATGTGGGGGATTGATATCACCGGAAGCCTCCCTATAGCAAAGGGCGGAGCAAAGTTCGTTATTGTGGCTGTAGACTACTTCACCAAATGGGTCGAGGCTGAGCCGTTAACTACAATCACAACCAAGCGAGTGATTAATTTTGTTGTTAGAAACATTATTTTCCGGTTTGGGATCCTGAAGATCGTCGGCACTGACAATGGAACCCAGTTTGATAGCAATGAGTTTAGGGATTTCTGCCAGAAGTACCACATTGAGAAACGGTACACTTCTGTGGCACATCCGCAGTCGAACGGACAGATCGAAGCAGCAAATAAAGTGATTAAGTCCATTATCAAAAGAAGATTGAAGCGGGCCAAAGCCATGTGGGTCGATGAATTACCCTTGGAATTATGGGCCTACAGGACGACATATAAATCGGCAACAGGCCATACCCCCTTCTCCCTTGCTTTTGGAGCAGAAGCAGTCATCTCGGTTGAGCTAAAAGTACCATCTCACCGAGTTACTTATTACGATCCGATGACTAATAACGAGTTGCTCCTTGAATCCCTAGATTCAATAGAAGAGAAGAGGGATGAATCAGACTTGCGTGCCTTGAGACACAAGCAACAGGTCGCTCGATACTACAACAAAAAGGTTCGAGCCCGTACCTTTGAACCCGGAGACTTGGTTCTGAAGCGTGTCTTTCCGCCCCCGACTCATATGGGTGCAAAGTGGGAAGGACCGTACTCCATTCTACGAAGGCTTGATAATGGAACCTTCAAGCTAGCTACAGTGGATGGAGAAGAAATTCCCAGAGTGTGGAATGCCCAACATTTGCGGCCTTATCTGACATAAAGATGTCGGATTTATTCTTTTGTTTCATAGGACCATGTAAAAGGCACGACTTGCCTAGAATAGTCCAATTTTTTGAGCAAACGATTATAAAGTGGAAGTAGGTTACGATTTGACTGAACCACTATAAAAATACCGTGTGTCGTTTACCTTTATTGCACTGTTATTTATCCGCTTTTCTATCTTTATGAAATTTGTTGTAAACTATGCGGCAATCACAGGAACATGTGACTCCAAGTGCCTTCCATCAGAATGGAGAGCAATCCGCAGCTAGAACTTTGAAGGAACAATAGAGTGAATCACATCATTGACAGAACTCTAACCTGGGCGACCGCCAGGAGAGTATAAAAGCGTCCATGAATGAGCGCTGAGAAAGAGCTCTTACCCCGCTGAAGGATCAGGAGGCGACTGAACAGCCGAGCTCGAACTTTAACCTTGGCGGCTGCCAGGAGAGTATAAAAGCGTCTACGATTAATAGATGAGAAAGTGCTCTTACCTCGCTGAAGGATCGAGGTGCGACTGAACAGCCGAGCTCGAACTCTAACCTTGGCGACCGCTAGGAGAGTATAAAAACATCTGTGATTAAGCGCTGACAAGGATGCTGGAGACTCAGCGTCCCCATAATTCCTAACCCGTTAAAGGATCGGTGAGCAGATCATGATATGAGTTCGAACTTTAACCCCCTGATGGATCGGGAAAGTATAGAGGCACTGGAGATTTGGCGCCTCAAAGATTATAATTCTACTAAAAAACTCCAAGTCCCCCGTATTCAAATATAGGGGGCAACATGCATAGAAATTGTTAAATTCTTTCTGTTGTTTGAATGATTTGTAATATAGTTTTAGCTTGGTTATAGCCAAATGACTTGTGACTAAATACGAAGAGTTTATTGACTGCTGGTACAAGATGACGCAAAAGAAATAAACTTTCATTCATAAACTGCAAACCTACAAGATAAAGAGGAACCTAAACAAAAGTGAGGGTCATTCTCACAATTACATTTCATGGCCAGTGGAAAGCCTAAAAATCCTAAGGACAAAATATGAACTAATATCTGCATCCTACTTATGCTGGGGGGGAGGGGCCTATGTAGGCTTCTTGCTCTTTTTCTGCTTCCCCGACTCCTCCTTATCAACATCCGAACGATCACCTTTTTTCCTCTTCCTCTTATCAACAAGAGGCTCCGGTGAAGAACTAGAGGATTGAGAGGCTAGTTGTGAAGTTATTGATTGGGAGGAAAATCTTACGACCAACCCAGTTTTGGGGTCGATCTCGGAAATAGGGGGCACATATACTGGATCCTGTCCCCCTTTCATAAGGAGCAACTGCTCCTCCTCTTCGGCCTGTAGTTCAGCCAAGGTTTCCTCATCATCGCCTCTGCTTTCTTTGGTAATGGCGACTTCCTCTTCATCGCCGTCATGGCGCCCGTCCATGTCTCTCAAATCCTCGATGGGTTCAGCATCTGGGGGGACATCAGCACCAACACTTGGCAGGATGTCAATCTTCTCTGCCTCTGCCTTCTTTTCAGCATCCTTATCAACTGGCCCGCCACCTATATCATGAGAAACAAATATTATTTTGGGAGAGAATGCGGTTTGCTCAGTTGATTGTCCGACAAGACGACGACAAGTGACAATTGCTTTGGCAAGTTGCGGAGAAAATATTGAGATACCTTCCGCCGATCCTCCATCCAAGCTAGCAGCAGAACCCCCGACAGCTGGAGGAGTTGGACCCAGAGGAATCAATGGATAGTCTGGATTGTATTCCTCAATTTCGGAGGCCTTGGGCTCTGCAGCTGAGCCCGGGCCTTTTTCCATTTTATCTTTTCCCTTCGCCTGAGTTTCTCTTTATCAATTTCTTCTTGGAGTAGGCGTCTGCCTTTCTCTAAATCCTCAGGTTCATTATCCCTAAGAATGGTCCGCATCAACGCATTCTCATCAATCTCATCAACTCCTAATCGCTGTTTCTCGCTCTGGACGATTTCATCCCATATGTTGGCTAGAGTGACATGGTAGTCTGGGATCCAAGAGATGTTACGGGTCTTGATGACCTGGCCAAGTAAGTCGAACATCATTTCTTCAAATCCTTCGATATCCTTCTCTCTCTCGAGGAGCTTTTCATTAGAAACAGTAGCCATTTCAGTGGCACTTTCCACATTATTTTTAGCAAGAATAGCGCGCTTCTCTGCACGCGTGAGTTGATCATTCAGAATCGCCCTCTCTTTTTCGGCCAAAGCTAAGCTATCTTTCAAGCTTGCCTTTTCTTTCTCCCAAGCAGCTTTTTCGGCCTCGAAATGATCCTGTGCTGTTTTCAGTTCGGTGTTAGCCATCCTGAGATCTTCCACCTCTTTCTTCAATAACGCTCGCTCTTTGCTGTTAGAATCGAGCTCATTATGAAAACGTTGTCTGGCCTCCTCCAGCTCTGTTTTGTAATTTTTAGCATCTCGTTGAGCCAAGGCAAGCAAAGATTGTGCATCTTCTAAGTCCTTCTCCATTTTTACCCTGGCCCTTTCACTATTATCTATCTTCACTTTGGACCTATGCGCTTCCATCTCAAGCGTTCGGATGATGTCTGAAAGATTGACAACATGTTTCTTCATCGCCTCATACTGCTTGGCTACATGGCGAACGTGGCCGATGACTTCAGTATCCCAATTCCTAGGGACTAGTTCCAAGGTTGGAACGAACATCATCCTTTCAAAGAAGATATCGGGGAATTGTTCTCGTAATTTTTCCAGCTTGGCCTGAGTCTCAGGACCATGGGTATAGTCTCGTGACCCGGGGGCACTCAAACTTTGTTGGCTGGAAGGGACAATGTCAATTTTCTCCCTCTCAGAATCCTTGTTTGGATCCTTGCTTTTATCCTTGGGCTCGTGGTGCTTTTTGGATGATCTACTGTGAGAGGGTGCACTCTTCGGAGGGTTTAAGTCTTTGGGAAGTTGTTTTCCCCCGTAGGCGGCACCGGATGACTGGGAGGCTTTCTAGAGGTTTGTTTTGATGGAGATCTGGACTGTGAAGAAGTAGGCTTTTGAGAATCCCGGGACCAATGACTGTCTCCCCCTCGGTTGCTGCTACGAGCATGCTCAAGATTTGGATGAAGACTTGGTGTGCCTTCACGAAGAGAGCGATAGGAATAAGATCGTTTGCGAGACATCTTTCCTGCAAAAGAAACAAGTACATATTAAAACCTTGAATACTGTTGGTATAAAAGTGTGGGGTCAGACAGTGCATGTGATTTGTGCATCCGATATAATTCCCCCTAACAGACCAGGGCCCGAAGTCAGGCTCATTTGGGTAGTCTCTCGTTCTCCAACTGGAATAGTTGTTTCCTCAGAAATAGGGAAAAATGGCTCCCCTTCGAAGTCTCCCTGTGTATATACATCATCAGGTAATGGAATCTTGCTCAGTTCTTTAAATAACTGCTCCTCTGTTAAATCATCGGGAGCAGCAGGTTCAACCGGTAGAGAGGCCCTTGAGGGGAAACCCCCCGGAGAGACTGGGATTTCCTTAGACTCGTCAGCACGGGACTCATCTCCTTTATATACATTTAGGTCTTCGTCGTCCTGGATAATTATCGGCAAAGGACTCTTACAAAATTTAGTTGTTTCTCCTGCCTGTGACGTTCCTTCTCCCTCAGTCGGGGGCACGTATTTGTAAGGTTTTCCACCCGCACCAAGTCCAAACCTTATATACAGAAGGCGGTGCTTGTGTAGATTCTCGTCAGTGATACATTTCTTGATCTTTAGGAAGTCGGATTTGCTTTGTAGAAGAAGGGACAGTCGATTATTGTACACCGAGCCTTCCGTCTTTGGAAAGGCGTGATCTGCTTAGAGAAAAGAAGCATGTTAGTGCTTCGATTTCTTAAACAAGTTATTCATTCAAAGGTTTAAAATTTACTTGATTTAAGCCATCTTCTTGAACACCTGGCCTGTCTCTTTATATAGAACCAATCGGCCTTGGGATCCCCTATGTTGTTGTACCCGTCAGACAAAACCTTCCTATTTGCTACCGATTCGAAGAAAGAAAAATTTGGGGTTGCCATGGAGCGATGCTTGAAAAGGTAAAAAAAAAATCAAATCTTTAAACGTGAGGTCAGTTTGCAGGATTTCCGCATATGCGATGTATAGGGTATATAGGGCTGCGCAGGCATTGGGATGAAGCTGCATTGGAGCAATACCCAATTGTTTTAGGGTCTCAATGACGATTGGAGGAAACGGAGGAATAGCGCCTACCCAGCACATAAGTCGGCTAACTGTCATATACCCCTCCGGAGCCAAATGAGGTCTATCTTCGCTACTGGGAGTCCTCACATCATCCCAGGGGATCCCGTGTCTCAAGCAAATTCTCTTAAGCTTTATGTCATCAAGTTTGGAAGCTAAAGAGTCAGTGAATTTCTCTATTTCTATTGCACCAGGAATCTCGTCGGGAGCTCGGTCGTCTACTTCGGACTCCTCATCAAGCGAGGTACTCTCGGACGGTTCTGATTCCGTTTCTGCCTCATATTCAGATCCGGAATCCTCACCCTCTGGATTAATTAGAAGAACCTCGGGGTTGTGGTGCTCATACACCTCGGGATCCGTCTCTGTATCAGATCTTGAAGGGGAACGGTTATCCGACATTATTGTTTAGGCGAGTAAACATGAGAAATAAGAATATAATTATCCGTCCGCCCGTGTGTGCAAGTGCTAGTGTGTGCTTGTGTGTGCATTAAAGAAAAGTACGAAGATCAACAATCATCGAAGGATTAGTCGTCATATGCGGTCAACTTATGCTGTTGTTTAGTCTAGAAAGTCCATCTTGAAGGCTCTAACATAACTGTTCAATGTATTGCAGTTACGATGTGTTGTTTAAATTCATATGTGTTTCGGATCGTCAACTAAGTCGGTTCGCTGTAATCTTGGAGATCGGCTCGAGATAAAAGGCTTTTCCATGGGGTCGGATCGTTTCGCAGAGATCGGATCGCTAGTGAGCTGAATCGGCAATGAAATATTGACTCGTGCACTGAGCACAGCGATCCATCGGCTCGTGATAAGAGCCCCCGATCCACTCCTACTCACATCCCCACGAGCCAACACTCCTCGACCCGATCTGAAGCCTCTCCCATGAACCAACCTGACACCCTCCATCTCCCTCCTTCTTCCTCCTCTTTCCTCCTCTTCGCTCATGAACTCAGACAGCAAAACCCATGGCGCCTCATCAGCCTCCAAGACCTTGAATACCACAAAACTCCACCTTTCTCTCCTTTCAAGTCCGTAAAAACTCAAAGAAGAATAAGGGTGAAAGTACATGAAAGTATTTATTATATGATTACCTTTTTTAAGTTAGGAGATGGGTGGGTTTTTGAAAACTGAGGTTAGGGTTTCAATAGGAAGGGCGGCTGCGGCGGAAAGAAGAAGAAAGGGAAATGAAGGGGGAGACCCGGCTTATATAGACCAAACCGTGACTGTTAGTATTCTAGTTTTTGTCCCATTCGGACCGTGGAGACTAGTGGGCCACCGACTTGAGCCCAACGAAGGAGAGGGAGGGCGCTCCCTCACACGGCTCGTGATTGAAGCAAACAAGCCCATCGCGTTTTGCAAGGAAAGCCCAGATAATCACCAACTCGAAACGAGTATCTCGTCCCACGGACCGTGGGGTCTCTCAGCAATCCGACTCGATGAATGATTATTGGAAATAAAAATTCAGGAATACTTGTGAAGAATCTAAAAGGTTTACCTGCCAATTTTTACAATGGAGCCCCCAAAACTCCATAGATGAGAATTATCCAAGGGATAAAAAAATGTCTGAAGATCGACTGGATATTTATACTAACTAAGAGATATGGCTCTTTTAAGTAGTACGACATTCCATATGGACATGACATTTGATTGGCACCGCTTCGTGAAAAGATAAGTCTGTAGTTTCGAAGCATGTTCCATCCTCGATAAAACATACTTCGAGGGGGCAAAATGTTGGCTAGCTTTTTGACCAAGCCACCAAGGTCCACACACGAGGCAGACATGGTGCTTCATCCCTTTGATCCGTGAAGTCTCGATCGCGATCGCTCCATCCAGATCGGTTCGCTATGTCTCCTCCAGCTCGCGATCGCCCCCTGTAGCCTCAATCCGACCCGCTCTTGTCCTCACGATCCGATCCATTCCCAGAAGCCAAGCTGAGGGTTATGACCCAGTCATTCATGATCCACAAACATCGGATCCAGTGACACATGTCCATAACTGTCATATTGACCAATTCTCCATCAAGCCACGAACCAGTCCGAGATTCTCGAGATTTTTTCCATGTATGATCACGATCCGCCTAAAGAAATCAGCTATAAATAGCCCAAAACTTGGCATTTTGGAGGATCTTTTGGCAGTATTGAGTATTGATTCCACCAGTACTGTCATACCACTATTTCTTATCGGTTTTACTTCGAGATTACTGAGAGAAAACATAATTGTAAGAGTGAGTTTGAGAGAAATCATTGGTTGTACTAGCATTCAAAGTATAATCAATAGCATATAAAGTGGACGTAGGCTCGTTAACGCCGAACCACTATAAACCTTGTGTGTTCTCTGCTTTTTCCTCATTTTTCAGTTATAATTCTCTACGAATCAGAACAATTTGGGTATTAGAGCCAAATTTTGATCTAACACTAATTTTCCAGAATTTTAATTCAATTTCTAGTTTAAATTTTAGATTTAACTCATCTGATTTCACGTATTTCACTTATATGAATTCTGATTGGTTATTTACATAACCATTTAATTTATAATCTTTACTCGATTATAATAACAACCAATATATCCACTATATTATAATTTTGATATATATATATATCTTCTCTATATCAGGATATACCTTGGGTAAACTTATTTTAATTTATCCTCTTTTCAAAACATATCGTGTCGACCCATCGTATTCGAGTGTTTAGTAACTCCTACCGATGCCGTGGATCAAACTGATCGACCAGAACTCGTAAACAACTCAACCAATAAATCACCACAATATAAAACATTTTTTATATATCAATAACAAATACATTCACTCGTATATATACACTCAACTCAATCTAGGGTACTGCTAACCCTATCTCTACTAAGTCATGCCACAGAGCCAAGTCAATCAATTAACCTTCTGCTCTGATAACAACTGTAGCGACCCAAAATTTTGCGATCTTGGTTATCCGATATACAACACATATCGAACATCCAAGGATCGAAAATAACCGAATAGTTAATGAAAGAAATTAGAGGGTGAGAAAAGATAAGATAAAAACTTAGAATAGAAGAAGAAGAAGAAGAAGAAGAAGAACATACAACATCAGAGTATACACGAATCTCACAGCGGAACGAATAAATATATTTCATAACATAACTTTGAAATACAAACCTGTACTTGAATATACATATCATTTCCAAAGTACAACACTTACAACATAGCGGAATAATAATAGCTATAAAATCCTGAAGACTCCAGCTCCAGTTCTTCAAGTATCTGTAAATCCCGACTACTTGACTTCCCGTACAAAATTGGGCACCCAAGAGTTTAGGGAAAACAAAACAAAATAAACTCCGGATTAGTCATGGGACTGGTATGAGTAAAATAGTTTAAAATTGTTCGAACAAGCAAACGATATCTCAAAAGACCAAGCCGTGTAACAGAACGGGTTTTTGCCTTATGAGAATCCAAATTATCTTTATATAAAAAACCTTTTGATATTATAATAATGTCTATCAACACAATATAATAATCATCTAGCAGAAACACTTCCATCTCACGTTCTACATATATATTATACAATCAAAACCGCAAGCACGTATTGGGTAATGGATTTCCAACTATGACAAGGTATCGAACCACTTTTCGCTAGTGTACCTCTAAAGAGGAATACACTGGGTTCAACAAGAACATCTTGCAACCCGGCCACACATGACCGACCACTCATTTCGCTTGAGTGTATCGAATGTATATCACCAACGGTTGGGATCAGCAGCTGTTACCCGAATGGGACAACATCAACAATAGATTTTTAGAAGTAAATGAAACTCTAGATCAGGTGATTATACACCCTAATAGGTGCGACCTACATAGTCATGCTGCCTGCCCGATTTCTGTCGTTTACCGGTTGATGAGGCTTGAGGTTACGCTTTATCATCACATCATATTCACTTCGAGTACCACATTGTCAAATCCATCGAAAATCACTAATTGACGTCTACAATAGTACATTATGTTTTAGCTAAAGAAGTTTCCTTCTCCGCTTCCACTCTTGGTACGATTGAAGAAATCAATGTACGTGACCTTTCTAGAAATACTCTGTCAGATATTCATCCATACCAGTCATCCAGGAACAGGATGAACCGAAGGCACTATTCAATACATCCATCTTAGGCACTGTCATCTAAGACTTATACAATAGCCCTTGCACTTTACTCCATCTTCAATTATCTTTGGCATATATGATTCGCAATGCTTATGCCAATACAGAGTGGTTCTTTGGATAATAATCCAACCGGTCTCTCCATATTAACAACGTTAAAATGGTCAAAACTTCGATAGTCTGTGATTTAACCATCAAAGAAAAACAGGTGTGCAAACAACGATATTATTTCCAGATGGAAATTCTATCAACCAATCATCAATCATATATATATATATATATATATATATATATTCATATTTCCTTATTTTCTATGTTTAGAAAATATACGTTAACACTGGAAAACATTTCCATTTCTAATCCATATTTCCAATTTCAATATTTGATTACGTTTCTGATTTTATTTGGAAAACATTTCCAAATCTTCTTTACATGGATTTAAATAGATGTTTAAATCAACATCGCGACGACAACTCGAACCACTATACTTATTTACTAAAATCACTTAACCACTTTCACTCTCGAACCTTAACCATTTCTAAATTAAAAACGCAGTCAATCAAGTTGGGGTATGGCTACCTCTCAGACCTTAACTGAACCACCTTTCAAATCTCGAAATAGATAAGATTCACCTTTTTAACTCTTTAACACTTCCTTACGAACCCTCGGATTCTATTTATGAAACCCCTTCTTTTACAAGTTTACGTGATTATAACAATGGTGTTATAATCTCCTGCATCCAAAATATATTATCTTTAATATGACTTTTACTTCCTAACTTGAATAATATAATGACAACTAATTTATTAATTCTTATTCGGTAAATTCTAATCTATAACTCTTATTCGAATAACTCTAATCTAGTGACTCTTATTCGATTAACTCTTGTTCTAATAACTTATATTCGAATAACCGGTGTTTGATTTACTTTACGCAAATAACTAATATTCGATAAACCTCTTCTTTGAATAAACTATATTCGATTTAACCTCTGTCGAATAACTAATTCGATCAACTCCTTCCGAATAGCTAAATTCAATTAACTCCCTCGAATATCTCTGATTCGATTAACTCACTTTGAATATCTCTGATTCAATTAACTCACTTTGAATATCTCTGATTCGTTTAACTTCTCTCTTCGAATAGACTAATATTCGATAACTTCTTTCTTCGAATAAACTAATATTTGATAACTTCTTTCTTGATTAACTCAACTTAATTGACTCGACTTATTTACCTCAACATATTTAACTCAACTTATTAATTCTAACTGATTAATTCTAACTGATTAATTCTAACTGATTAACTCTAACTGATTAATTCTAAATGATTTACTCTAACTGATTAACTCTAACTGGTTAACTCTTCGCCCTTATTCAGTTTCACATATCGATGTTGAAATCGATTCTTACTTCTCTATATAAGTCCTGACTTATCTATTTTATTTATCCAATGATAAATATTTTACTTAATTTATAAATCCTTATTTATAAATTAATCTTCTTACTTTATCTGGTAAAAACAAATTTCCCTTGAATATTCACTTTATATTCGTTATTCTGATTATACTCGTGTGCGAAGCACGGGTTTAAACTTACTTAGTGTAAAATTCTCTTTTTATACCATTCTATTCATTTTCAAGTATTCCTTTATAACCTGTTTATCTTCTAAATGATATTCCTTTATAATCTATTTGTAAATGGTTTTACAAATATTCTCTTTAATAACATATTTATTTTTCTAAATCAATATCTCTTTCAATTCTATTTGTAAATGGTTTTACAAATATTTCCTTTATTTTTCTATTTGCAAATAGTTTGCAAATATTCCTCTTCTATCCTATTTGTTATATCCTATATATAAATATTCTATTTATAAATATTTCCAATTTATAAGTATCCCATTTATAAATATTTCCTATTTATAATATTCCACTTTATAAATATTCTCTATTTATAAATATTCCACTTGATAAAACCCTTTGATTTTATAAAAATCTATTTCCAATATTCATTTTGAAAATTCCCTTTTTAACACTCCAGTATTTCTATGGTACTTAACCCATCAAAACACGATGACCAATATCGTCCAAACACATATAATCACCAACAGATTATATAGCACATCGTATATTCAATTATATGACAACAATAAAATAACTGTTGAGGAATCCAGTCGGATTCCTCCAACCTGTTTCCATGCATCCACAGATGTTACACAATATGATTATTATCACTTTCAGTTCGATATAAACTACTCTGATAAATAGAATCAATATAGAAATTCAACAAACTGACTAGAAGTTCAATCAAACAGTCAACACACAGTCAAGCAGACAATTTTTAACAGTTCTAAATATATGTTACAAAAATATAACTGTTCAAAGTTAATGAGATTTACTCACATTTGCAGTTCATCATTAAAGAACGATAAACTGTTTGTTTGATTTGAATCAAACAATTTATTTTGCCCTAAATTCAAACGAGCACCAATCCACTCCCAGTCAGTTTCATTGTATTGCTCCCGTCCATACGATCACATCGGATCTTGTTTCGCTGAAAACCGATACCGTATGACGAAGTTATACTGTTTCGAAGTTAACACATATTTTAATTAAATAAGCATGGATTAAAATATAAAGGTGGGCTTTACCCTTTTCACAAGTCGGCCCAAATGAATTTGAACCCGCACCAACTAGACACCTTTTTTCCTCGTTCAAAAGTAACGAAAAATCCTGGAGCATTTTCCCAATCCATTAGCCGATCTTCCTTCACTCAATGCTCCTCCGTCACTCAACCATTTCACAAACAGGAAACATCAACATTCCTCTCTTCGAATGCTCATCGCCACCATACCATTTACAGTCAACTCGCACAAACCTAGAAAAATCCGACGTCACAGTTCTCCAGCTATGTACAAAATCGCGCATCTCCTATAACCACCAAACTCCACCAAAGTTCCACAAAAGTTGCCAAACTCCTTCCCGATCATCAATACACAACTCGTTTCATGAATCGATGCCCCAAAATCCAATACCCAAACCCTAGGTCCTCCGTGAACCCACGCATCAATAGAACAGACATTGAATTACACAATATTTGTACTAGCGTGAAGAGAGTTGAATCCTGATCTCGAATATACTTATTACATGATTTATGGATTTTTGTTTCGATTGTTTTGATTTTTCAAAGGCAGATGTTTTTTACTGTGAGATGGAAAATGAATGTGGCGGCTTAATGAGAGCGACTTTATAATAGGATCGGGTTGTTGTGTTATGTGGTTGAGAAGGATGATCGGTGGCTTTGCTTTTGACCACAAACCATATTAGGATATTTTAATTTATTTATTTCATATCCATTTTTGCACTCTAAGATTCCTTGTGATCACACATACCCAAAAATCACAAAACTGGACATGCAGCTTCAGTTTGACATTACGGTCCCAACGAAACTGGTTTCGTCGAATTCCGACTTCGTATGCTCACTCAACGTATTTTTAACCGTCGAAATGCTGACTGTTTCTCACTCTAAAAATCCGTACGACCACACAGTGACTCTAAAAATCACGAAACAAGAAATCTAACAATTATTTGGCATTGCGGATCCAACAAAATTAGTTTTGTCGAATTCCGACTTCGTATGCAAAAGTGGCTATTTTTAAAGTCCTAAATAACCCATTTAAATATATAAATATATTTAAATATAATTAAAATAAATATTTATAAATTTATATTATCTTATATATTCACAGTGGAATACCATACAGCTCCAGAATGTTCCTATATGAATTTCTAACTTGATATTCACTTCTGGGTCAACACAATATTCTATTTATATTGAAATTCCTTTTTAAAATATAAATAATTCCTTTATAAATTATAAAGGAATTCCATAGCGACTTTTCTAAAATTTGATTTGGACATAAATAAAAAATCTACACGACGAAATCCCAATTTTTCTCTTCCACTAGAAAGATATACTCCACCAGCTCCACACGTTTCTTGTTTCACAGAAATCCGACTTTAAACGACTTCTGTATATCCAATTGAAGTTCGAATCGCCAAATAACGAACTGCAGCGCCATTTCGAGCTCGATTATAATTATAATAATATTATACGTTCAAACTTCGTTTATATAATATATTCGTCAATAAAATTCAACTCTAACTGAATTATATATTTTGAATTGCCAAATTCACACCATGTCGCCATTTCAGGAAATTTTGATCATTTCAGAATTAAATATATTATTTAATTTATTATTTTAATTAAATATTCATCATTATTTAATTCAACGACCATGAAATCCTTTTACACCTTTTAAATAATTAAATAAATTAATTATTATACCACTGAAAATGCGGCTCATTACATAATTTTTGTTATCGATATCGTTAAATCGATAATTAATAATTAAATAAATAATTATTCGACTGCTAAAAATGTGGGTCATTACAATCTTTCCCTCTTAAAATAATTTCATCCTTGAAATTGCTAAGCTAGAAGACGACCCTATCTACTGGGTAAATATTTATCGATTTACCCCTTAACTTCAGTTTCAATTAAACCAATTAATATCGACTAAAATATTAATTTATTCCAAATAACTAAAATTTTCATAAATTCTGAAAATTTTCTAACACCTTAAATTTTCGGAAAATTTCGCCATAACCTCCTTTGTACAGCCCTATCGGTAAAACCACAACTCGCCTCTCTTGGCCTTCTCCAACCCAATAGAAAATCAAACAGCCAAGTGGCTTACCAAATCGGCTCATAAATCCCATGCCATATGAAATATAAACTTGTACCTTTTTGTCGGGCATATCAACTCTATCACTTCCATATGCTATCAACTCAACATATACCAATGTTATCCCAATCAAATTCTGATCAATTTATCCTCAACACGGCTATTTCTTATATCCAAAGAAAATCCCATTTCAACTCAAGTTCAATTCTTGATTCCAAACTCTTAACTCGATTATCCAATCACATTTCAAATTCAAATTTCATAAATCCAATCCTATTCGATTTCAATTTCAGTTACCACTTAACTGGCTTTACTTTAATCCCAATTTTCTTTCACAAGTATTATTTAACTTGTTTTTATTTTAAACAATCTCTGCCTGGGAATTTCCAAATAGATTACCTTTTCAAAAGTCAAATATTCTTTTTCAGGATTCAAAACAATCTTGTTTCCTCAAAACAATTCAAAAACAAAATCTTTGGTTGTAATCCGTCACTTAAAACTCGAAAATGAACACTGATTATGCTACAATCATTATAAGAATTATTTTCCAGTTATCGAAGTGAATTCAATACTATATCACTTTCAAAATCGTTCTTAAATACTTTTATTTTGAAATCAGTCCAAAATATCATTCACAAATGCTTGGAATACAATTTAAAATCTCCCAGGGTCTTAAAATTCTATTATATTATACTTTATATGATTTCTAATTGGTTATTTATAACCATTTAATTTATAATCTTACTCGATTATAATCATGACACCCACATCAAATATAATAATTCCAATATGTATACTTCTTTATATCAAAATATACTTTGGGTAAAATTATTTCATTTACCTTTTTCCAAACATACCGTGTCGGTCCATCGTATTCGAGTGTTTAAAAACCCCTATCGATATTGTGGTGCCCCATCATCGACCAGAATTCGTAAGCCACTCAACCAATAAAGCTCCACAATATAAAACAATTTTTTTTATATCAAATAACAAATACGCGCTCATATATATACACTCAAACTCAATCTAGGGTATTACTAACCCCAACTCTACGGAGTCACGCCACAGAGCCAAGGTAATAACTTAACCTTAAGCTCTGATACCAACTGTAATAACCCGGAAAAAGGCGATCTTGGTTCTCCGACATACAACACATATCGAACATCCAACGATCGAAAATAACCGGAAAGTAAATGAAAGAAATTAGAGGGTAAGGAAAGATAAGATAGGAACTTAGAATAGAAGAAAAAGAAGAAAAAGAAGAACCTACAACAGTAAACACAAATCTCACAGCGGAACGAATAAAATATAACATAATTTGAAATAAAAGATTGTGCTTGAATATACATATCATTATCAAGTACAGCACTTACAACACAGCGGAATAACAATAGCTATATAAAATCCTGAAGCCTCCTGCTCTAGCTCTTCAAGAATCTGTAAATCCCGACAACTTGACTGCCCATACAAAATTGGGCACCCAAGAGTTTTGGGAAAACGAAACAAAATAAACTCCGGGTCAGTCATGAGACTGGTATGAGTAAAACAGTTTAAACAAGTAAACGATATCTCATAAGACCACGTCGTATAACGGAACGGATTTTTCCCTTATGAAAATCCAAAGTATCTTTATATCAAAAACCTTTTGATATTATAATAATGTCTATCAACCACAATATACTTAACCATCTAGCAGGAACACTTTCATCTCACGTTCTACATATATAGTATACAATCAAAACCGCAAGCATGTATTGGGTAATGGATTTCCAACTATGACAAGGTATGGAACCACCTTTCGCTAGTGTACCTCTAGAGAGGAATACACTGGGTTCAACAAGAACATCTTGCAACCCGGCCACACATGACTGACCACTCATTTCGCTTGAGTGTATCGAATGTATATCACCAACGGTTGGGATCAGCAACCATTTCCCGAATGGGACAGCATCGACAATAGATTTTTAGAAGTAAATGAAACTCTAGATCAGGTGATTATACACCCTAATAGGTGCGACCTACATAGCCATGCTGCCTGCCCGATTTTTATCATTTACCGGATGTGGGGCTAGAAGCTACGCTTATCTTTACATCCCACATCTTCATTCACTTAGAATGTCACATCGTCATACCCGCCAAATCACAAATTGATTTATCCAAAAATAACACGGGTACACATCTAAGAGAAACGAATTCCTCCACCACCAAACGTGAATATGTTTGAAGAGATCAACTTACGCGATCCTTTAGATATACTCTGTCAAACATTCTTCCATACAGGTCATCCTGGGACTGGATAAACTGAAGGCACTATTCAGTACATCCATCTTAGGCAATTGTTATCTTAGATTTATACAATAGCCCTTGCACTTTACTCTGTCTTCAATATATTCAGCATACTTGATTCGCAATGCTTATGCCAATACGGAGTGGTTCTACGGATAATAATCCAACCGGTCTCTCCATATTAACAACGTTAAAATGGTCAAAACTTTGATAGTCGGTGAGTTAACTATCAAATGAAAAATGTCCGTGTACACGCAACGATCTTATTTCCAAATGGAATTATCGATCAAATCATCAACCATATATATATATATTCACTCATTCATATTTCCTTATTTTCTATGTTTAGAAAATATATGTTATTAACACTGGAAAACGTTTCCATCTGCTTATTTACAAATCACTAGTCTTCCCTAACTATCAGTCCCTAACTGTAAACTAGTAAGAGAACAATTCCCTAAGTATCAATCCCTAAGGCCAAAACCAACATCAGATCGTCACTTAGTAAACCATTCAACTTAACTAATCTCCAGTTAGTTTCTAATTTTGCTTAACTCTATTTAATTAACTCTTATTCGAATAACTAATATTCGATTAATTTTAATTGAATAACTAATATTCAATTAACCTTACTTGATTAATTCTAGTTCGAATAACAATATTCGATTCAACTTCATTCTAAATAACTATGTCTGTTTTGACTATGTTTCGAATAACTATATACGATTCACTCTTTTTGATATTTATTTTCCAAATATCCTTTTTATAAAATCCTATTTATTTTCCCAAATATGTCTTTCTATAATACCTTATTTGTTTTACAAATATTTACTCCTTTTCTAATTCTATTTATTTACTAAATAAATATTCTTTTATAATTCTATTTATTTTTTAAGTAAATATCCTTTTTATCCTTCTATTTACTTTCTAAGTAAATATCCTTTTATAAAATTATTTTCGTTTTATAAATATTTCCTTTCAATACACAGTCTGAAATCTTCCTTCTATATAAAATCTTTCGATTTTATATAATATTTTATTTCAATATTTCTTTTGGTATTTAACAGTACTAAATAACCAGACTATTGTCATTATAATCAATCTCAGATTATACATCACATCATATAACACAATATATGAAACAAAATAGTATATTATATATATTGAGGAACCCAGTTGGGTCCCTCCAACCTGTTTCCCTGCATCACAGATGTTAAACAATATAATTAACATCGATTTCATTTCAATATGAAATATTCTGCTAAACAGAATCAATATTTGATTAACGATTCATTTATATATTGTTATCTATAATTTCAACCAATACACAAGTAATTCAACCAAACAGTTAACACACAGAAATCAACAGATGATTAACAGTTCTAAAAATATAACTGTTCAGAGTTGGTGAGTTTTACTCACATTGGCAGTTCATCGTTAAAGAACGATAAACTATTTGTTTGATTTGAATCAAACAATTTATTTCGCCATAAATTCAAAAGAGTTCCACTGCACTGCCAGTCAGTTCCATTGTGTAGTGTCCGTCCAAATGATCCCAACGGATCCGACCGTTCGAAATTCTGATCATTTGTGAGCGAGATACAACAATTATAAGTGCCTATACTTTTCAATTTAAATAAAACTTGATTTAAATAAATTTCTTTGGGCCTCACCAACATTTAAGCCCATCTCCCTCAAACCCGGTCCACCCTCAAACTATTTCTTCCCGAAGTAAACATGTCATGGCCTCTCCTTCATCACAGACATTACCGCACCTTTGGGTACCTCGAACCCCCTCTCTACTCCATGAATCCAAAAATTGGTTTCACCATTCTACTCCTCGTCGGAAACCTCTCCTACCCATAACCATTTCCTCGAACTCGCCTCCCCTCCGTCGAATGTGACAGGCTCAACTTCACTACGGGATGCGATGCCAATCCTCACCGTACTCCATAAAATCAAGCCCACAAGTTCGGTTTTACTTCCTCATTCCGAATCTAGGATCGAAACCAACCCAATCTTGCTCAATCTCGAGCAATTCCCAACCCTAGGCGACGCTTGGAAAAATGAAGGCACCAAAAACAAAACCGAGCCACTCGAAACTCATACCAGAGCGTACAGAATTGGTCTACGAATGTGAATATATAAGTTTGCTAATTTATAGGATTTTATTTCTTTTGTTTTTTTTGAATTTCAAACGAGGGCTTTTGGTTTTTGCTGTGAAAATTTTATGGCGGCTTAAGAGAATCATTATATAAGGGGAACGGTATTTCTTTTGTGCGGTTGGAAGTGGTGGACGCGTGGCCTTATTTAGGTCCAGTGATTAGTAAGGATATTTTTAATTTGATTATTTTATTTTATTTTTAATCAATTGCTACTCGTACTCGTCCTCTAAAATTCCTGTGATCACACACGATACCCAAAAATCATGAAAATTTGCATGCAGCTAGAGTTCGAATTACGGTCCCAACAAAACTGGTTTCGTCGAATTCTGACTCTGTTTGCTCATACAACATATTTTTAACCATCAAAATACCAACTGTTTATCACATTAAAAATCCATACGACCATATACTGACTTCAAAAATCATGGAAATTGAAATCTAGCAATAATTTAACATTACGGATCAAACAAAATTAGTTTCGTCCAATTCTGAGGTCGTATGCAAAACTGGCTATTTTTAAACCTCTAAATAACCCTTTTAAATATATAAACATATTTAAAAACAATTAAATAAATATTTAAAAATAAATATTATCGTATCTATTCACAGTGGAATACCATACAGCTCTCATTGGATTTATAACTCGATATTTCAAATCCCGATTAAACCGATATTCGATTTATAATGAAATTCCTTTTTAAAACATAAATAAATCGTTGTAAATTATAAAGGAATTCCATAGCGACTTTTCTAAAATTTGATTTGGATATAACTCAAAATATACACGACGAAATCCCGATTTTTCTCTTCCGTTAGAAAAATATACTTCACCAGCCCCGAACGTTTCTTATTTCACAGAAATCCCGATTTGGATATAACTACAGCGCCATTTTGAGCTCGATTATACTTATATTATAATTTATACATTCAACTGTCGTTTAAATAATATATTAGTCAATATAATTCAATATAAACTGAATTATATATTTCATATCGTCCAATTCACACCATATCATGAATTCTGTTATTTCCGATTTTTCTGAAAATATTTTTTTTCTATTATTTATATTAATTAAATATAAATATTATTTAATTTCAGTTATCGATATCGTTAATTGATAATTAATTATTAAATAAATAATTATTCGATTGCTAAAAATGCGGGTCATTACAATAGTGTTGTTATTGACTACTTCATTGGGATGAGGCTAATCTCACTTAGATTTTTGGATCTGTTTTTGTTTATTATTTTTCATTTTTTTATAGTAGAAGACTTTGAGATGAACTTTGCTGCTTCAGTTAGGAGATCTTCATCACTTCTAGTTAGGGTAAAAAAATGTTTGTTTGCTTTGAATTGTTGTTACCTCTTCTGTTATTTTCTCATTGTCTTCAACATCCATTTCTTCGCTAGCAAACGATATATTATCGTATATAGGAATGGTTTTTCAATTGCTTTTTTGAGAGCTTCCTCATCAATATTGGTAAACAAATCTATTTTAGGAAATTGGATTGATACATTTATTGATCTTGTTGAGACATTGTTTGGTCCTCAATATATGTTTTGACAACAGTAGTTTTCATGTTTTTTTCCTTTATCTTTGGTATATTTATCTGAAATACCTATTGAATTTGAACTATCTACTGGAATTGTTGAATCTCGCTTTATAGAATTTTGATTATGACAACTATGCAAGTGCATATGTATTATTATCGACTAATTCTGTTTTGTAGGAAGAATTCAAAACAAATTCAAGAGCTCAAACCGAAGATTATATGTATTAGAGTCTGTTGATATTAGTATTTCATTGTTCAAATCTTCCTTGATGATGCACATACACATACACGATTTCAAAGTATATAATTTTCTATGAAAATGAACAAGAAATGGTTCTGCATCATAAAACATATGTCTGACCACTTTAACTCAGATATCTGTTTTGCTGAATCAAGTATCATCCCAGCACAATATTCAGACATCTGAGTTATAAAAGTCAAACGTTTGCTTTATGCCTGAAATGAACTAATTCTTTGTTGTCCGAATTATAAATCAAAAACAGAATCTAAATTTCTTATTCAAACATCTGAATATGAAAGGGTGCAACCTTACAATGAAGAGTAACAATATTTTATTCATATATTTTAAACAAATCTCTTCATAGAAAGTTGCAACCTTTTGTATATTATAAATAGAGGCCATATCAAATGTTTTCCTCACCGAAACTTACTTTAATTCTTTAAATCTTATCTATAGCATTCAAATTACTAAGAGCACTCTATTTTTATATTTCAAGATTACAAACCATTTCAAATATTCCATATTCTTTCACATATTACACGATTATCATCAAAGAAAGATTATAGGAAGGGCATACATTAATTTGACATATCCATGTTACCAAGAACAAAGTTGTAACACCCCGCATTTTAAATGCAAATAAAAATAAAAATATGCATATATGTATATATATTATATGCATAGATATATTTAAAGGAAAAATTATATAATAATATAACTTCATGTAATAAGTCCATGCATTGAGATGAAGAAGAAGATTAATAAAAGAAATTACATACAATGTATAAAATGAGAAGAAATGCGTGAATTGAAATTGCATGCGAACATTTAAAAGAAAAAGGAAAATTTGAAGAGCTTCCAGAATTTGGTCACAGGATTAGCGTCATGGCATTCATGATAATTTTTTGGTCAATTTAGACATATGGGATGTAGAAAACTGATTTAAAATGAAAGAGATATCTTTAAATTAAATATTTTAACAAAACATCAAAAAGAGGATTGAGAAAAGAATAATGTCTAGCACTGTTCTATGCCTTGTTAACAATAGCCTAAGTAGCTCAGTTGGTTAGAGCATGTGACTTGCATACAAGAGATACAAAGTTCAATCCTCGCCAGTGCCATAATCTTGTTTTAAGGGAATGGCTAAAAAGTTGCTTAGTATGAAATCAGTTTAATTAAAAAGTGGCTTAGTGTGAAAAGGGTTAATAAGAGGTCTAGTGCTTTTAAAAATATATATATGTATGTATGTATGTATGTATATATAACAAGATTAAACGGGAACAAAATAAATAATTGTTCGCGTACAAAAGCTTAGCATACGCATAAGAGTTGAATATAAATGAACATAATTCAAATGGGGGGTTGCGCGCGAACAAAAGGGATGTTTAAAATTTGATTTATGTGAAAGAATTATATGTATTATAAATAAATCAAATTTCAAAAAAAAAACGGCGGGTTTGTCGACACACCATAGGGGTGTCGACCCTTGCGCATCATTCAGCACACGTGGCGTGTTTGGATTGATGAACATCTGTTTTCATTGCGATGTGGCCATTTCTTATTGGTCGTATGACGTAGTTAGCTCTGATGGAGTTTTATTTAAATCTAAAGTACCAAATTCATTTAGCATGCCTATAAATAAGATGGTTAGGTTTACTCCATCCTCATAATTTCTGAGGCGACTTTAAAACTCTGCCATGGCTCTCTCTCTCTCTCTCTCTCCTCAAATCTATTCTGAAATTAAAATGTTAGCCTTGGAAGATTATGAATCCATATCTGGAGGAGAGAGTCAATGTTAATAAAAGATTATTGAAAGCATGGTAAACTTCTAAGACCAATCTATTTAAATTATTTTTCTTTCCCTTCTTTTTTCGTGAAAATAATAAATCCATGGTCGATAGGTTGTAAATCCGATTAAAAGGGAAACCAAGGATGACAGAGCGGATCAGATCCAAAATTTGGGGAAAGCATGAAGATGAGTGGGTTTAAAATATACCTTTTGGATATTAGTACATCGATTGTTTGGCATTCCCCATAATGAACATATTAGAAAGTTTGGTTTGATGAAGTACATTATTGCGCTAAAATGGATAATATGTTCAATTAATCAATATGTTAAGATGCCTAAACATATGCTAATAATGATTAAAGTGGTGTAAATGACATGTGGAAATGATTAGCATGATATAACTTCAAATTGTTAATATGAATAATTCATATATTGAATCATTTAAATGTTTGAATGTTTACATGTTATAATTTATATATTGGATTTGTTGGAGTGCTAAAATGTTTACATGTAAATTTGTCCCAATTATATATAGGAAATAATTGGAGTAAGTATATGATTATATAGATTCATGTTAACATAGAATTGAAAAAATTAATATGGGTTTTGGGGCATCGACCAAACTATGTTAAAATATCTTAAATTGGATCATAAGTACAGAAAAATGATTTGTGTGCAAATGGGATCATATGTAAAATATGAATTGGCATAATTTGAATAAATGAATTTAGACGTATAATCCATCATGAACATAATTGGGTAAATGGGCATTAACACTTATAAAGGCATAAGTTTAAATAATTGATTAATAATGAATGCCTAGGACTGTAATTAAAAATTGTAATTGCACTTATGACACGAGGTTAGGTTGCATTAGTGGTGGAAGTCTTCCCGGATCCGGCCGGCATGTCCAGCAACCACTAATGTTGAACCTAATATGAGAGGTCTAAGTGCGCAAATACAAGACGGGCTAAGACACGAGGTTAGGCCCAACTTGTGGAAGAAGTCTGCCCGGACCCGACCGACATATCCAGCATCCATAAGTTGCAAGCCTAATGTGGGAGGCCCAACCCATTATAAACCATAAATGGACATGGTAATGAATTGGACTACTTAACCTAATCTAATCCATAGGGATTGTATGAATATGAACTAAAGTTAGGGTTAAGTAAAATTGGTTGCACAGTGGGTAGGCTAAGAAAATTTGATGGGGTTGGTAATATTTACATATAGGCCCGCAAACTTAGCCGATAAGGTTATGTAATTAAAGACACCTAGTGGTATACATAACAGGTAGAATAAAGTTATGTAATTAAAGACACCTTTAGGTAAGCATAACTTGTAGAAATAATAATCACCTATAATAAATAAGTAACATTAATGAAAATTTTGTTTAATAGGTAAACTTGTCCTAAGGACAAGTGGGGATTATAACTTAGGTTATAATAAGTTAATAAGAAAAATGGATAACTGGCGAACTGAGTTAAAGGACACTTAATTGTAATTTAAGTAATCATTAAAGGGGAAAACCTGAAACCAGTTAAGAAAAAGGGGAAAATATATTGTACTTAATTATAAATTAAGTAATTGAAAGCTTGGAAGTCTGAAACTCGTTGATAAGAATGTTTAGGTTTGTCCTAGGGACAAAGGAAAATTATGACATAGGTTATACTAAATGGGTAGGTAAATTTATTAATGGGCCTTAGTTAGTGGAACTAAGTTAATAAGTAAAAACGATAAGTTGTATTGACGACGTAAAATGGAATTATAATTGAGAAGATATGAGGAAAACTTGTGAAATAAAATAAGTTATATTTAATCATAAATGGTAAGTGACATGCTAATTAGAAAACATGTGAATTAGGATATACTTAATTACATATTAAGTAAAAAAATTTATTTTAATGATGAAACCAAACAATAATATAAGGGGATTGTGGATCACAGACCTTGGACCACAATCTAGATAATAACATGTTGTGGGCTTGTTAATAGACTTAAACGGGTTAAGTTATATGACTTAAATTAATAAGCAAGAGAAACTTGGTAATTTGAATAAGAATTCAATATGAATTAGAATAACCAAGTTAACTAGAAACGTGATAAGGTGAGGCAAGCGCATAAAAGAATGTTTAGACATAGGGTCTAACAACATATTAAAGTGAGGTGCTTGGACCAGTCCGCCCATTTCAGGGTGAATAACCCAACATGATAGATCATCGTGGTGTTATAAGGCATGAGGGGGAGCACACATTCATCTGATTGTTCTGACGGCTCCGAAGGACTGGAAGGGGAAGAACACGGCTTCCTGAGGTATGTAAGGTGCTCTTAGTAGTCCTCTGTGCGGCGGCAGATGTCTTAGGCTTTGTCCGCGTAGGTTGGATCTACGCGTAACTACTAGGTGGGTGGGTCTTGACTGCAGATGTAGTCAGAATGTTGTGACGAGGTGACACCAGGGTGGTTTAGTTGTTGCCTCGCGAGGAGGCAGAGGGTCAAGATTAACAAGGATTGTAGACCGTCGGACACCAGTCATCGACAGCCAGTGGGATGCAGAAAGACTTGAGCTAAACCCGAGATACCATTTCACCCTTCACTATCGGGGTAAAAGGTTGAGGGGAGACGCCACATGGATGTTTATATTGTTTGTATAAGGACAATCGCTTAGCTCTAGTAGTCTTTATTAGTTGAGGGAGGGGCCGAGGTGGGGCCATAGCCACCAAGAAAACAGACCCTAGGTATTTCTGTATATAGAGGATCTTTAAAGACGAGTCGGAACAAATATGGAAAAGCTCCCGACCAAGTTCTGTGCTTCTTGCATCGCCCTGACACAGAACTCGGTGCACATTAGGGGACATGCGATTGAGGCATCGAGCTCCAAATGAAGATACGTATGGTGGACAGTCAAGATACATGCATATTGGCTCTGGGTGGTGTATCATAGACTTGAGGGCATTACTCCGTTACGGAGTCTGATTTGAACAAAGGTGGCACTCCGTACATTTGCATAGCATAGTAATGATAGATATGCCGAACATTATATTGTTGTCCGTATGTCACTACGGCGTAAGATGATAGACTGCGTATATTGCGATAGTTTTACAGTGGAGACCGTGCGAGTGTGGTTCCATGGGGTATACCTCGATGTTGGGGGTTGCTACATATATACTGTATTATGTTAATCCACTGGGAAGTAAATGGGTACGACGTGTGTGTAAGCCTTCAGTACTGTTAACCCGAGTAACGTAATAAATAAGGAAATATGATTGAATGGTATATGTAGGATTATCCATAGTGTATAGATTAAATCTAGTCCCCAGAACTAGTGTTCAGACCCCCTCCTCTTAACATACTCACAGGTTAGATTTGTGGCAGGGACATGAGACATTATAGCTTTGGATATTGGTTAGGCAATATTATTAGTATAGTAAGGCTATACTTTAATTTGTATTATATTTTATCCATTCCGCTGTGAGATATTTTTTGAGCTCTGACATATTTTATGTCTCCATCTTTTCTGCAGGATACCAAAGCAAATCAATCCGAATTTTGATAGATTGGAATTAAAAAAAAAATCAGTGTATTGGAATTGGGTTTGTCACATCGGGTATCAGAGCTTAGGTTTAGGATTCCTGTATAAATATTGAGTGAACATATTTGTATTTTTAAAAAATATAAATATATTATATATATATATATATACCTAGATCCATAGAGGAACACACTAAATAAAAAGAGTGTAATATAATAAGAAATGGGATGTTGTTTTGTAAACTAAAGGAATGAATATGGAGACCCTTAGGTAAATTGGTAGAGAGTGTACAATATACTTTGTATGGAAGGAAAGTGAATCCCATATGATTAGTATTTTGGTTAGTGGGATTGAAAACCTAATTAATTGGAAAAGGTTGAAAAGAGTAAAATGGATTAGTAATATATATAGTTGAGAGAATTGATATTAGGGAGTGTGTAGGAAAGTCTATAAATTTGGAAACCCGCTTTGAGTCTAACCCCATTATTAATTTTTAAGAACTCGAAATTATAAAACTCTTGGGAAAATGGTTTATGGTGTTTTCAAGGTCTAATCTTAAAAGTTATAGTTTAAAAATATGTAAAGAAGTACATATTGAGTTTTAAAGTAAAATTCTCTTGGTAAAAAGGTGCATATTATAGAGCATGTATAGCTCGCTAGTTTTCTTGTTACATTTCGTACAAAAAAATTTAATAAAGAAAGATTTGAAATCTCTATTCTTATGACAACCCTTTTTGATAAATTAATTTAAGATAATTCTATGGGTGGACAAAATAAGTTGTAGAAAATAAGAATAGAGTGGATGTTGGCACCTTATAGTAGGAGACCGGACTGACCTTATAGGTAAGAACAAGTCATAAACCTGATTGAGAAAATAGTTGTCCGTATCTACTCCAGTTTCATGATTTGAAAAAAAATGATGATTTAATTTTTTTTAAAGATGATATGTTTTTATGGTTTGGCAAAAGAAAGGTTTCAAGAGGAAAATTAAGTTTTGACACTTTTATTTTTTGGAAGGAAATTTAACTGAAAAAGGGCCAAACCATGTTTTTTTTAAAAAAAAAGTATGAAGTAGGTAATTAGAGCGTAGGGAAGACGGGAGAATTTTTTAGGCTATGAAGTAAATAGCAATAATTATCTTGGAAAAAAAATTCCAAGATAAGATGAAAAAGAAAAGCTACAACAAATAAAATTTTCGTATGTGGACTTGTAACACCCCGAAATTTTATAACATTAAAAATTCACAAATTAAAGTATAATTAATTTTTAGAAGAAGAATTAAGTGAAATGGGTTGCGCTATTATGTTCATCTCAAAATTTTTGGTCATAATAGACAGTTGGTTTGCATAAAATAGATAACTTATGAAGAAGTTATTAAGCCTTGAAGTTTGTATGCATAAGAGAGAAATATATATATATATATATATATATATATATATATATAAAATCCTGTTCAACTTGATTTTCACTAGATATATACAGATATATATAAAAATTTAATATAACAAGCAAGATTATGCACTAGAAAAAACCTTTTTTCACTTGATTTTCACTTGAAAATGGCAGACAAACGGATTCCCGTACCGCCAAATCTCAATTCCACATCAAATTCAAATCGGAATCCTGTTCAATCTGGATCTGAATCAAAATCAGCTGACTCGTCAGCTACAGCCAATCAAGGAATAGATCTGAAGACTTTGAAGTATGTTAAACCAGGATAAATCGTAATTTCATCTCGGAAGAGGTTTTCAATGAATCAAAGGAAGTTTGGCATGATACAATTGTGTTGCATCCAATTGAATTTCGTCTATCTGTAGTTAAATTGAAGGATTACATTCTTAAAGTTTGGAGACCCAACGGTAGTTTCATAGTTCGCATACGAGATGGTTTTCACTTCATTGTTCAATTTATGGATTCCTCGGATTTCTTATCAGTAATTCAATCAACCACTTATTCCTACTTTGGTAATCTACTGATGATTAATGATTGGCATCCTAGGTATGATTTTGATAATTTTAACTTTGATAAGTTTCAGATCTGGGTCAAATTGTTTAATGTAGATATGTAACTCTGGTCTACTAATGCTCTGTCTTTGATTGCTAGTTATTTTGGAGAACCCAAGTGTATAGATTATAATACCTTGTTTAAAAGGATTACAAGATTTGTTAGAGTTCTAGTATCAGTTGGGTTTGAAGATGAGTTACATGAGAAAATTCCTTTTCAACTTCATAATGGGTCGGAGAGGATTATAAGAGTTGAATATGAATTTATTCCTCCTCGGTGTGGAGTTTGTAAAACTTTTAGCCATGACACTTTGGTGCGTGAACTTGATAAAGCTCCTTCATGGGTTCAAAAGGAAACTATGGACTCTGATTTAGGGGAGAAGAATGAAGGGACTCAAAGTTGTTCTAATTTGAATGATGAAGCTTCTACATCCAACGTAGTCAAGGAGAAAGGGGATCTGGATTTTCTAGATGGAAGTTTACCAGAAAATATCTTGCTAGATAATTTGAATCATATTGCTGAGAATCTTGAAGAGAGTATTATTGATGAAGAAGATAATGATTTAGCTCAAAATGTCAGCAAGAATGAAGATTATATGGCTCACATGAAAGGAAAGGAAAAAGTGGACTCAAAAGCTCCTCCTAAAAGACAAACTAGGAGCTCTGCTCCTGTTAAATGACAACAATGTGCTGGAACGTCAGGGGGATGTCTTCTCCATTTCGTATGCGAGAAATTACATCACTTCTGATAAAATTTAGACCAACTTTTGTTGGTCTGGTTGAAAGTAAAATTAATTCAGATAAGTTGAAGTATTTTAAAAGACTTTTGCCAGCTAATTGGGATGTTTTACCTCAACAAGAAGAAGCTTATTCTGGTAGAATTGTGCTAACTTGGAACTCTGAAGTCTGGTCTATCAATATCATCTCTTCATCAAAACAACATATCACCGTGGAAGCTATTAATTCAAGAGGTATGGTTATTTTTTATACAGTGGTCTATGCAAGTAATAATTATCATGAAAGACAGATCTTGTGGAAATATATTGTTAATGAAGTGGGCTCTTTAAATGGTGATTGGGTTTTGATAGGAGACTTTAATAACTCTGCATCTCCATTAGACAAAAGATGTGGTTTACTAGTACCTTTCCAACAACTTCGAGCTTTCAATAACTGTTTGTCTCAGTCAGGCTTAATTGAAATAAAATTGATGGGTTTCAATTATACTTGGAGGAGGAAGGGAGTTGCTAATCACATTGATAAAAAATTTGTAAATCTACCTTGTATTCAGAAATACAATGACATGAAAGCTCTGTCTTTGAATTAGTTATCAAGTGATCACAATCCTTTATTTCTTGATCTTATCCCAACTGTTAAGAAAAAAGGATTTCCTTTCAGATATTGTAATGATTGGTGCTTGAAATCAGGATATTGGGATTACATTGAAAAAGGACTTCAGATTAATATTGAAGGTTATCACAATTACAGGTTCATGCAGAAATTCAAGGCTTGTAAAATAGAATTGAAAACATGGAATAAAACAAGGTCTAAATATGATGCCCTCCTTAATATAGCTGAAGAGAAATTTAATAATTTAGAAACAGCTATGGACTTAGAACCGAAAACTTGGATCTGTATGAAGAAATGTTGGAAGCCAAGCATCAATACATGATTCAAAAGCAAGTTAAATTTTGGAATTTCAGGCAGAAAGCTGAAGTCTCTTGGTTACAAGAGGAAGACACAAATTCCAAATTTTTCATTCTAAAATGTCTAATAGTAAACATTGTAATAATTTGAAATCTCTAATTAATTCTGCAGGTGAATTATTGTACAAACAGGAGGAAATTGCTACAGTTGCTATGGAATATTTTACAGGAATGTTCAATGGAGATAGCATCGATGAATTTCCTTTATTCCAATCAGAATATACAATAAATCAGCACGGTCAAAGGGATTTACTCAAGCCTATTTCTATGGAAGAGGTCAAGAAAGATGTTTTTTCAACTCATGATGATAGTAGTCCTGGTCCAGATGGCTTCAACTCAAAATTCTATAAGATACACTGGGAAGTACTTAAGCAAGATTTGACTGCAGTAGTTCAAGATATGTTCAATTCAGCTATCATTCCAAAAGGTGCTAATCATACCCTTATCACTCTCATTCCTAAAGTTGATAGACCTTATGAGATTTCACAATTTCGGCCCATTTCATGTTGCAATTTATTTTACAAGATATTTAGTAAAATACTTTGCAATAGGCTCAAATGGTTGCTCCCTCATTTGATATCCTCCAACCAGTGTGCTTTTATTCCAAAGAGAAATATTGGTGATAATGTTTTATTGGAGCATGAGTTGATTAGGGACTTTAAAAAACCTGGAGTTAATAAATTATGTGTCAAGGTGGACCTTCAAAAGGCATATGATAAAATAAATAGAAAATTTATTTATCATATAATGAAATTGATGGGTTTTCCTATTCATTTTATCAATGTCATTTTTGCCTGCATCTCAACACCTACCTACTCTATAATGATCCAAGGGGTTCCTTCGGGTTTTATTGAATCTAATAGGGGGGGTTAAGGCAAGGAGATCCTCTTTCACCTTACCTCTTCACTATTGCCATGGAGTAATTTTCTTTTTGTATGAATGAAGTAGTGCTAAGGAAATTATTTACTCCAGTGCATAAGTTTGAACCTATAGCCTCGCATTTAATCTATGCTGATGACTTAATGGTTTTTGGGAGGTGTACATTTGAAGGTGCTAAGGCTTTAAAATCTGTGTTTGAGAAATTGGAATTCTACAGTGGTTTATCAGTGAATTTTATGAAGACTAAGATCTACTTTAGTTTTTTGCCTCGAGAACTCAGGATATGGTGAATATTCTTAGATATAATGTTGGGACTTTACCAACAAAATATCTAGGGGTTCCTTTAAATAAAATTATATTCATTATCAAGACTGCCAGGAACTAATCTATAGAATCAACAAAAACTAAAATCCTGGGATTCAAAGTTTTTAAGCTTTGTAGGTAGGGCAGAAATGATTCACTCGGTTATAAATCCCATTGTGCTTTATTGGTTTATGGTTTATTAGATTCCTGAACATACTATAGGGAAGTTAAATATGCTACGTGCAGATTTTTTTCTGGGGCAATTCTAAACATAAAATGAAGCGGGAGATGGTGTGTACTCCCAAAGAGGAAGGTGGTGTAGGTTTAAAATCCTTTAAAGATCTGAAAAAGGCAGTTTGTTTGAAGCTTATGTGGAAGTTTCTCACCAATAGTTCATTGTGTAGTAGCTGGATGGAGGATAAATACAGTCATAACAAGTGGTTTTGGAGTATGAATGAGGACAACAATGCTTTAGGAACTTGGAAAGCCATTTTGAGATTGAGAACTTCTAGAGAATGATATTTTAAGAAGATGATTGTTGATGGTTCATCAACATCCATGTGGTTTGACCCATGGTTAAATGGCAAATGCTTGGTTAATATCCTTGGCTATTCTAGACTTCAGGCATTGGGACATCAAAGTGATAAAGTTGAATTGATCTTAAGAAATGGTAAATTTCACAGTCAAGTTCATCTGGCTATTAGAGAAGTCCAGCATTTAGTTGATAATGTGGAAGTGGTGAACAACAGACAAAGCTATTATTATGCATAGAATGATGGAGGTGAGTTCACGTGAATAAAGCTTGGAATAATGTAAGACATAGAGCACCAGTATTGCCATGGATTAAACTGTTTGGCATTCAAAGAATGCTAAGAAAATGTCTTTTATTTCTTTACTTGCAATGAAGAATAGATTGAGCACAAAAGACAGACTTTTCAGACACGGAATTATTGAGGAAAATAGATGTGTTTTATGCAATATGATGGAGAATAGTTCAGATCATTTGTTTTTTCAATGCCCCTATTCTAAGTTCATCTGGATTCATATTAAAGGTAAACTCGGTTTAAATCCTGGCTGTATTGGTACTATTGATCAAGAGGCTATCAAATTGCAGAGGTTTTTAAGGTGAAGGACCAAATTAAGGATATGGCATGTGGTGCATTTACAAATACAATTTATCGTTTATGGGAAGAGAGGAATTCGAGAAAATTCAGAAACAAGTTCACTACAAAGGAAACCAAGCTTCTATTGATTGAAAAAGAAATCAGATTTTTGGTGAAAGAGAACGGGAGCAAATCAGTTCGATCACATGCTAATGAAGATTTTCCGAGGAGATGGGGTATTGATCTTTTTTATACTGGTTGATATTTGAGTTGTGTAGTTTGACAGTATAGATTTTTCATGTTAGCATTTTGTATGTTGTTTTTATATGTTTTCTTTCACGTTTATTACTTGTAAATGCTCAGTTTATATGGAATACAAAGGAACCAAATTTCAAAAAAATAAAAAATTCAAAATTCAGAAAAAGTTCAAAACAGCGATTCGGGAGGGGGAATAGCCGAACCGCACCATTTTTGGAGTCGACCCGAGCTTAGCTGGGTCGACTATGGGTCGATCCAGGGTGTTTGGCTGCCAATCCGTGGCCCGATTTGCCCTAAGGGCTGATGTGGCATCTGAGTGGTCCTTATGGTTCTGGTTATCCCTAGGTTAATCTGACGGCTCTTATTAAATTAAACTTCTATAAAAACACTCCTAAACCCCTAACCCTAATCACATTAATTCATAATAAGATTCGCCATGTCGTCAATGGAGAACCTAGAGTAGACGCCATACACTTTCAACCCTAAAGCAAGATAGAAGCTTGAATCAAAATCAAATCAAATCTAAATAACGATTAGTCTACATCATAGGCGAGCAAATCAGTTTCAGAATACAGATCCCAAATAGACAAGACTATTCTTTTTAATTATGAGTATGATAGCTTTCACAAATTAATTAATTAATTTAATTATGATAACATATAATTGGGATTATGAGAATATGATTTTGAATCATGTGATGTAAATTATATTATGTTTGTGGTGTTGAATCATATGTTAGTCTTATGCAAGTTGGATCATATGTTAGTTCTTATGTGAATCTTATGCAAGTTGAATCATATATCTTATGCAAGTTTGTGATGATTGGATCATATATTCATGTATGAATCTTATGCAAGTTTGGGTTGTTAAAATATATGTGAGACATATGCTAGTTTATATGACATTAATCTTTATGTCTAGATCCATATGCAAGTTTACATCTTTATGTTTAGACCCATATGCAAGTTTACATCTATATGTTTAGATCCATATGCAAGTTTACATCTTTATGTTTAGATCTATAAGCAAGTTTACATCTTTATATTTAGATCCATATGCAAGTTCACACCATTATGTTTGGATCTATAGCAGTACATAAATTATGCAAGTTTATGCCCATTACCTATGCTAGTTTTGGATCATATGCTAGTTTGAATGAAATTCATATGCAAGTTATTGTCTATGTAATCATATGTCATGATCCTTAGATCTGTTTTATGTGATGTTGCATTTCTTTTTATAAGTTAGACTATTTTCGAGTCTAACATATGTCATATGAAAACGTACGAATAGCGTAGGGGTGATGGGATAATATTGAATATACATAAATTGTGAATTGGCACAAAATGGCCTTAAAAGGCATATAATTAATTTGAGACATTAATTGGCATAATTGGTATTTATGGACATAATTTTAAGAGACAATTATGGACATACATAAATTTGGAATTTATTGACAAATTTGAATTGGGATATTAATCCAATTTGGGGTTAAATAAAGATGCGTAATAATTAACCTCATAAGACACGAGGTTAGACTCATTTGTGGTGTAAGACTGCCCGGACCCGCCCGGCAAATCCAGCAGCTACAAATGTTAGTCTAATGTGAGAGGTCAAAGGCACGAATTAAATGCGTAACAATTGTAAAGACACGAGGTTAGGCTCATTTGCGGTATAAGACTGCCCAGACCCGCCCGACAAATCCAGCAACCACAAATGTCAGCCAAATGTGGGAGGTCTTTACAAGGTTACGGTTCTAATGAATTAAGTAACACTTAACTAGATAAACATGTTGTGGGACATGGGGGGTTAAGTGGGTGCCTTGGGTGGCATGTGAAATACGATTAAATGCGCTTAACAAAGATTGAAACATGTAAGAAGACATGAATAAGAATAGGGTTAAGTGGGGAAACTTTAGTGGGGACCAAGCATAGGTGGAAGGCTTGTGTCAAGCATGGGGGCCCTTTTCAAACCAGTAACCCATTAAGTATCTTTGTGAGCTCGAATCAAGTTGAGGATGGGACACGCTTACTGGATTTGATTGTAAGAGGTCAAAACGGGTTAGCAGTGGCAACACAAGTCCAACGGGGTCATGTGCGTGCGTGGGCCCGGGCTGGTAGGTAAGACGTTATTGCATCGTGTAGATATAAGCCGTGCATCTTTGGTGGTATCAGGTTGCCACTTTGGGGAGTGATACACCCCACTGTGGGACCAGCACAGGTATCTACGAGTTAGGGAGCCGATCGAATGGGGGTAGTGGGTACAAATAGTGGAGATAGGGGCAGACGACACCTATGTAGGCAGCTAGGAGTACATGAAACTACCATTATCATTATTAAGTACTGTAGGCGGGATTAACTTTTAGGGTGACTAGTGGTGGTGCAGTATAGTAATTATCCTATAGTGATTAGGAATGAGATTAACGCCAGAATATTCCTCTTATTTGCTTTGTCATGCCCGCTTGTTTCATGGTCATATCTTATCTTACCAGTTTATGCCTTATCTTAGTTGCTTTAATAATTATATTGTTAAAGTTATTATACTCGCCAGACTTTATGTCTGACCCCCTTGTTTTCGCCTCTTTTCTTCCTTCCTCCCCCCAAGGTTCTCAGGGTGGGACTAGTACTAGTGGAGCTTGATCGTGGATCTCTTTCTCCCTTTTCGAAGTGCTGGGATAGCTGAAAGTAAAGTTCAACTCATCTCTTTTATGGCTACATGTGTTGGGGTTTATGCTTTTTATTTATGTACTCTGAAATAATTTATCAAGATGGATATTAAGTGTACTTGGTTTATGAAGTTGTTGTAATCAAACTATTTCTCCGTTGCAATAAAAGTTGTTTTAAAATTTTCAAGTACCATTATCTGTATCTGTCTTGTTATGTTCTATTATATACACTAGATACGCTCCATGGAAGTTAATGCATTCCCTTTGTGAGTGACATTAATGGACGTGGGGTGTTATACGAGGTATCAGAGCTGAAGGTTACCAGACCAGATATGAATTTTGAAAAACTATTTTTCAAAAAGCATTTTATAAAGAAATACTTTCAAAATTATGTTTTAAGGGGAATATTTTCAAGAGAAAAGTTTGTTTTAAAAACATAACCCCTAAGAGCCATATATCATTCTTTCGAATTCTTCATTTTGAATCTCTTCATTTTCTTTTCAGCATGTCTGGAATTCCCGTGATACCCGAGGGGATACTGATACCAGGATGGTTTAGAAGGTATCTGGAAGCTAGGGCCAAAGTCGCAGGCCCAGCAAATGCTCCTCCTCCTCCTCCCCGTATTGATACTTTTGCAGAGATATGCAAAGATTTTAGAGCAATGGGCAAGAAATCTTTTCATGGATCAGAGACGTTTGTTGAATCTCAAAATTGGCTTAAGGAGGTGGAAGATCTATTTGGTATTTTCGAAGTAGAAGATGGAAGGAAGGTTCAATTGGCTGCTTGGTTAATGAAAGACAAAGCCTCGTTTTGGTGGGAGGTCACGAACGGAGAGCGTCTGGTGGGGACATGGATGGATTTCAAGCGTAGGTTCGAAATGAAGTTTCTCTCACGAGCAGAAGAGAATTTATATATGGAAAGATTCTTGGCGTTGAAGCAAGGGGATTTATCAGTAAAGGAGTATGTCAACAAGTTCAATCAGTTGGCGAGATTTGCCTTGGGATTGGTAAACACACCTGAGAAGAAGGCCCTAAGGTTCGTTAAGGGTTTGAATGAGCCACTACATGGGTTAGCTATGGCACACATTCCTATGGGGCTACGTTTGAGAAATTGGTTGACATGGCGCTTATGCACGAGGAAGAGAAAGGTGCTAATGTTAATAAGGCAATAGAGAAGAAAGGGGACCAAAATTAACCACAACAACAAAAAAAAAAAGGCGGGAAGAACAATAATGGCAAAGGAAAGAAGAAGTGCTTTAATTGTGGGATACCAGGCCATCTGAGTAAAGACTGTTGGTAAAAGAAGAAGACTGGTTGTTTCCATTGTGGAGAGGCAGGTCATCTAGTTAACGAATGCCCAAGGAAACAAGGGAAAGTGCAAAGAACTTCTGGAGGGCAGCTTCGGGCTCTCATGGCACCAGGGCAGGCGAGAGGGAAGATTCAGGCTCTCAAGGCACTAGGACAGGAGAGAGGTAGAAACATTTACGTTGAAAGTTTATTTTTTCTGCTTGATCGTCATGTTCGTACTTTGTTTGACTCTAGCGCTTCACACTCGTTTGTATCTGCTTCGTTAGTTGAAACATTGCACCTAAATACTAGTCTAGTTACAGATCTCACAGTAGTCTCAAATCCTATTGGTAATTCGGCTCATCTTTCTATGATTTGTCGGGATTTGAGAGTGTCTATCTTGGGTGTTGGGTTTGAATGCAACGCCTTTGTTCTTGGCTTCATGGGCTACGACTTGATTCTAGGTATGGATTGGCTAATAGATACGGTGCCATCCTAGATTGTGAAAGAAGAGTAGTTAGATTGTTGACTCGTTGTGGAAAGACCCTTGATATTTTTTGTGACCCTAGAGTTCCGGTAATTCTTAGCTACCTAGAATCCCTAGACGCATCTAATGATGATTTGAAATCTGTTCGTGTGGTCCATGAATATAGTGACCTCTTCGATGAAGTTCTAGGTTTACCCCCGAGGCGCGAGATAGACTTTCGAATATATCTAGTAGATGATGCAAAGCCATTTGCAATACCAGTACGCCACATGGCTCCGAGAGAGAGAAGAGAACTCAGTAAGCAAGTGCAAGAATTGCTTGAGAAGGGGTTCATAAGAAGAAGTATTTCAGAGTGGGGTGCTCCAGTCGTTTTTGCTACAAAAGCTGATGGTTCACTTAGATTGTGCGTGGACTATAGAGAGCTGAATAAGCTAACAAAAAAGAACATGCACCCATTGCCGAGGATAGACGATTTATTCGATCAGTTGGTGGGTGCTTCAGTTTCCTCGCAACTGGATTTAGCAACAGGGTTTCATCAGCTAAGGGTGGCTGAAGATAGCATCGATAAGACTGCCTTTAGAACTTCTGACGGTTTCTTTGAGTGGCTCGTCATGCCTTTTGGTTTGATGAATGCACCCGCATACGTTGTTGACTTAATGAGTAGGGTGTTTAGGGAGTTTCTAAATAGGTTTGTGGTAGTCTTTGTAGACGATATTCTGGTTTTCTCTAAAAATGAAGAAGAGCATGCCCTACATCTTAGGGAAGTTTTAGAGACCCTACGAGCGCATTAGCTTAAAGCTAAGTTCTCCAAGTGCCAATTTTGGAGAAAAGAAGTGAGGTTCTTATGACACGTGGTCTCTAAGGAAGGGATAGCTGTGGATCCTGCCAAGGTGGTGGCAATCCAAGATTGGAAAACTCCTAGGAACACAACAGAAGTAAGAAGCTTTTTAGGGCTGGCTGGCTATTATAGGAAGTTCATTAAGGACTTCGTGAAGATATCAGCCCTTCTCACTCGATTAACGAAGAAGAATTTGACTTTTACTTGGGACGTTGACTGTGACAATGCTTTCTAATGTCTGAAGAGGGCTTTGACGACCGCTCCAGTTTTAGTTTTTCCAGACGGGAGTAAGACATTCGCTATATATACCGATGCTTGCGGGACAGGGCTTGGCGCAGTTTTAATGCAAGAGGGAAGGTGATATGCTATGGTGGAAGGAAGTTGAAAGCCCATGAGAAAAATTACCCTACCCACGATTTAGAGTTAGCGGCCATAGTTCTTGCGCTTAAGTCATGGCGTCATTATTTGCTTGGCGAGAGGTTTGAATTATATACAGACCATAAGTCGCTAAAGTACTTATTCTCTCAGAAGGACCTAAACTTGAGGCAACAGAGATGGATGGAGTTTTTGGCATCCTACGATTTTGAGATCGCATATACCCCTGGCAAGGGTAACATTGTAACTGATGCCTTAAGTAGAAAGAAGTTAACTTTAAGTCCTTTATTCGTAGAGCGGCAGAGTTTGGAGTATATATCTTCCTTTGACTTCAGACCACCTATCAATTATGTACCCGGATTATTGGCATTGTTAGAGGTGAAACCTACACTTTTGGGTTGAGTTGGAGAGGCACAGCGAAACGACCCACAATAGGTTGAGATAGTAGGCAAGCTTATAGGAGGGGAGTCCTCGAGTCATCTGAATAGATATGTTATAGATGAGAGAGGTTCGTTATGTAGAGATGGAAGACTTTGCGTACCACAAGACGAGATTTTGAAAAAGGCAATTCTTGAAGACTCACATCGCTCTAAGATGACCAAACATCCCAGTGGTGATAAGATGTATAGGGATATGAAGTGAGTTTTCTTTTGGGCTGGAATGAAGAAGGATGTGGCCGAGTTCGTTGCTAGATGCTTAGTGTGCCAGCAAGTCAAGGCGGAGCAAAAGAAGCCCGGAGGTTTGCTCCATCCTTTAGAGATTCCTCTTTGGAAATGGGAAAGCGTTTCCATGGATTTTGTAGATGGGTTACCAAGATCGAGGAAGGGTAATACGGGGATTTGGGTAATTGTAGATCGACTTACTAAAAGTGCCCATTTTATTCCCGTTAAAAGTAGAAGGGCCGCCGCATGTTTAGCATCCATTTACCTTCGAGAGATAGTCTGTTTGGCATACCCTCTAGCAATGTGAGCGATAGAGATCCCATTTTCACGAGCGAATTTTGGAAAAGCTTACAAGAGGCGGTTGGAATGCAATTATGCTTAAGTACCGCTTATCATCCTCAGACAGACGGCCAAACCAAGAGTAAATCAGATTCTAGAAGACCTTCTAAGGCTATGCATTCTAGACTTTGGAGGAACATTGGAAGAACATCGTCCACTAGTGGAGTTCGCCTATAATAATAGTTTTCAGGCTAGCATTGGCATGACACCTTTTGAGGCTCTTTATGGACGACCATGCCGAACACCTACTTGTTGGTGGGAATCCACGGACAAGGTTTTGCTTGGACACGACATGATTAGGGAGACCACGGAGAAGATAGACTTGATTCGATGGCGAATGAAGACGACACAGGACCGACAAAAGTCATATGATGATAGGAGACGAACCGATCTTGAGTTCGATGTTGGGGACATGGTTTTTGTTAAGGTGTCACCATTGAGAAACGTAGTCCGCTTTGGATCAGTAGGGAAGTTGGAACCAAGTTCGTAGGACCCTTTCCAATTACAGAGAGGATTGGGCAGATGGCGTATAGAGTAAAGTTACCAGAGAAGCTCAGCGGAGTTCATGACGTGTTTCACGTTTCGCATTTGCGTAAGTGTTTGCACGATACGGCAGAAGCGGTAGAGCCGAGCACGCTCGAAGAAGTGGAAATAGAGCGCAATGCCACCATCAGACGAGCTCCTACATGCATTCTCGGATCGGAGGTCAAAAAGCTTCGGAACAAAGAGGTCAAGTTGGTCAAAGTGCAATGGGGAGATGATCAAAGAGACGTGACTTGGGAGATGGAAGATAAGATGCGTACGATGTACCCTGTAATAACCCGAAAATCTGGGCCAGTTTGAAATTTTTATTTCGGCAATTTTAATGAATTTTGAACATTTAAAATAGATTATTTTAAATAAAATCGATGAGAAATTTATTTTGAATAGAATTCGACGTATATATTATATACGCCGTCGTTAGAATATAAATATTTATATATAATTATAAAAGGAATTGAAAATGGCGCGGTAGTTCGAAAATTCGATTTCTAATTTCAAATGAATATACAGAATTCAATATAAGTCGGAATTGAACGAAACAAGAAATATTTGAATCTGTATAACTATATCTTTGTAACGAAGTTAACAAACTGAGATTTCATCTTAGAAATGATAAGATATGTCCAGTTTAAAATTAGAAATAGTCGCTATGGAATTCAGGCCCTTAAAAATAGCAATTTTGCAAACGACCTCGGATTTCGACGAAACCAGTTTTGTTGGGTCCGTGATGTTAAGTTATTGCTAGATTCCAAATTTAATAATTTTTCGAATCAATATGTGAGCGTGGCAAAGGAAAACGCGTTTGACCAGTTTCAGTTGATTTTAATCGACTGGAAAATGGTCATTTTTCAAACGGTCTTAGAATTCGACGAAACTAGTTTTGTTAGGACCGTATCGTCAATACGAAGCTAGGAAATATTTTTCTGTAATTTATAGAGTTAGTGTGTGACCCCGGTAATTTGAAATGTACGTTTAAAATTCAATATAGTGATTTAAATGTAAATTTAACGGAAACTGATTGTAACAGCCGAATCAGCTGACGATACATATCCCATTGTGTTCGGAATGGGGGTTAAACGCTAGGGACGACAGGCGGTGGACCTCGTTTAGAGGTCGATTGAAAAAGTTGACTTTTTGAATTAAAATAAATAAATAATTAAATTAATAATAAAAAAAAATTCTATCTCCCCCTTTAACCGTTCTGACCCCCCCCCCCCCCCCCCGATTAAAATTATTTCAGGAAAAAAAAAGAAAAAAGAAAAAAAAAAGCCGCTCGATCTCGAACCCTAGCGCCCGACCTCCGCCCGCCGCCGTTCACCCACCACCGCACCTGTCCCCCTACCCGCGCCGAACCTCCTTCCTCCTCAACGCAGCAGTTGCCCACCCTCACCAGTTCGATCCAAGACGAAGCCTCCCCCCCCCCCCTTGAATCGACCCCCTCCGCCGTAAGATCCACCCCCGCCTGGCCCTCGGCGTCGCAACCCCCTCCCCTCGACGCCCGCGAGTTCGAACCCCCCCCCCCCTCTCTGTAAGTCCATTTTCTTTTTCTTTTTATTTATTTACTTATTTATTATTTTATTTCTGTTTTTATTTTAACAGATTTAAAATTGATGTTTGAAGAAAATAAAAATTGATTTTTGAAGAAAATAAAAATTGATTTTTGAAGAAAATAAAAACTGATTTTTTTAGATTTATAAAACTGATTTTTTTTAGATTTATAAAACTGTATTTTTTTAAGATTTATAAAAACAGATTTGATTAAGATTTAAAAACTGTTTTTTTTTTAGAATGTAAAAACAGAATTTTTGAAAAGAATTTTAAAAACTGATTTTTAAAGAAAATAGAAAAAGGTTTTAATCTTTTAAAAGAAAAAGATTTGAACTTGCTAAAATAAAGATCATATCTTTAAAATAGGAAAGACGGGATTTTTATTGAGTAGAAGAAGTAAAAATATGATTTTTATATTTTTAAAGTATTAAAAATATAATCTTTACTATATAGGAATATTAAAAATATGATTTTTATATTTTTAAAGTATTAAAAATATAATCTTTATAGGATAGAGAATATAAAGATATCATCTTTGTACATGTAGCGAAATAAAAATCTGATTTTTATTTTATATACGTTAAAGTAAAGTGATGATTTTATAATGATGAAATCTATATTTTTGAAAAGGCGAAATCTTTATATAGAGAATAGCATTATAAAAATAGAATTTTTATCTATATATTAGCGGTAAGGAAATATGATTTTTATATATTGAATAGCATAGTAAAAATTTGATTTTTAAATATATGAAGTGATTATAGAAATATGATTTTTAAATTGAAAGTGAACAAATAAAAATGTGATTTTTATTTTAAAAACATCGAAATATAAAAATGTGTGATTTTTATATATATAGTGACTACGAGCACAAGAAGATGATAAAAAGGCGAGAAGAAGAGTCAAGGTGATTGGATAGCTTTCGGTGAGAACTTCTCACTCTAAATTCTCTTTTTCTAGTTATATATATATACTAGGATGCAGACGGTGCTTAGTAGCACCCGACACAATCGTCCACAGACCATGGACTTGTTTGTTTGGTTGCATAGATTAGTTTGATGATTTGATTTGAATTTGGTTGTTTGGTGAATATGATTGATGTGTGAATGGCGTGGGCCTTCACTAGACCGGGGATAAGGCTAGGCCTCGTCCCGTTTCTAGTATCGTGCCGTTATGCCGCCGAAATTTTCTAAAATGTGTTAGAAAAATAAAAATATCATTTTATTTAAAGAATGAACTTAATAGAAATTCATATGTTGGAATAAAATGTTTTATCGTTAAAAATATAATTTTTAACGTGAATGTGAATAAAATAAAATATTCATTTACAAACCGGACGGTTTGTTTATGTACACTGATTTGACTGATATTGATTGGGTCGATAAATTTTACACATCGCCCAACTGCACGAATAAAAATCTGTGTTTGATTGTTTGAAACCCCACACGGGTGTTGGGATGAAATTTGAAGTTCACTCATCCTGATTGATTAAATATGTCAATTGATTGATTGACAGGCTGTTATAAGCATTAGATATCTATATTTGATGCTTATACAGTGTAGTGCCCTTTGGTTGATGGTTGATTATTTGTCGTTGCTATTATATACATGTGTTGTATGAAAATCCATATAATTAACTTTATATGGTAATTGATTGGGCCTCATTCCAATCGTGAAAATAAAGAATATTTTGATAATAAAGAATATTTTGATAATAGGAAATATTTGAAATAGAATATTTGAAAATAGAAATTTATGAAGCCGTGTTGATTAGATTGACGCCATTTTGACGTGAACGATATTTATATCGATTTTATTCATTTTAAAATGAATATTGAAAAGTGATTTCGAAATCGAATATTTCGAAATGAATTGAATTGAAAACGATTTCGAAATGAATTGAATTGGAAACGATTTCGAAATGAGATGAATTGAAAACGATTTCGAAATGAATTGAATTGAAAACGATTTCGAAATGAATTGAATTGAAAACGATTTCAAAATGAATTGAATTGAAAACGATTTCGAAATGAATTGAATTGGAAACGATTTCGAAATGAAATGAATTGAAAACGATTTCGAAATGAATTGAATTGAAAACGATTTCGAAATGAATTGAATTGAAAACGATTTCGAAATGAATTGAATTGAAAACGATTTCGAAATGAATTGAATTGGAAACGATTTCGAAATGAAATGAATTGAAAACGATTTCGAAATGAATTGAATTGAAAACGATTTCGAAATGAATTGAATTGAAAACGATTTCGAAATGAATTGAATTGAAAACGATTTCGAAATGAATTGAATTGAAAACGATTTCGAAATGAATTGAATTGAAAACGATTTCGAAATGAATTGAATTGAATTGAAAACGATTTCGAAATGAATTGAAAACGAATTCAAATTGAATTGGAAGCAAATTGAAATGAATTCAAATTGAATTGAAATTTGAATTGAATAGAAGTGAATTTTAAAACGAATTTATAAAGAAGAATTCAATTTTGATTTGAATTGAAATGGAAGTTGAAATTGCTTTTGAAACGAATTTAAAACGATTTATATAATTCGTTTTAAATAGAAATCGACGAAATATATATTATATATATTATATATATAGTATAATGGCCTGAATAGAACGCGCCGCGCCGCGGCAGTTCGTGAATTTCGACCATTTATTTCAAACGGACATTACGGGAGATCCGACTGTCGGATTCTCCTAAAACCGGAACTGTTGGGTTCATATCGAAAAGAGCTTTCTAGCGAATGTTAGAAATTTGAAATCTAACGGTTGGATTTGGAATTATGTCCAAATCAAATTTGAAAAAGGTCGCTGTAAGTGCAGTTCGATGGCCGTTGATGGAAATCGACTGTACGGGCCTGGATAAAATTATTAAAAATAGTAATAATTTGTGTAAAATCATAAGAAATGATTTGTGAAGATTTGGGATGAAAAACTTCATGTTTGAAAAGATAAAAATAGATTTTTATCGAAATGAACTAGTTTTGAACTAGAATGATAATTCTATTTATTTTTAAATAAATAAATTGAATTTGAAAGGGGTTTTAAAAATAACCAAAATTTCCAATGATTACATTGGAGTGGATTTGAATCGAAATTGTCTTCGGAATATTTCGATGTTGGGATTCGTGATTATACAGGTGTTGTTACGGAAATTTGAAAGATATATATTTATATCGTTATTTCCAATACGACATTTGTTAGTCGTAGAATTTGATATTGAATATAAGCCGATATATTTTCTATTCAGAGCCTTGTATTGAATATCGAATGTGATTTGGGTTTGTCGTGAATGGTGTCTTCACTAACACTGTTCTTGAACCCAGTTGAGAAAAGATTAAATCTTTTTATTTAGACTTAATGAAGTGTACCAATTAAATGATATTTAATTGGAATTGAATTGGTATTGATTTTTGGGTTTATCGTGAACAGTGTTTTAAACAACACTCGTTCTTTAACCCGATAATTAATGAATGTGATTTTGGGTTTATCGTGAACTGTGTTTTAAATGACACTGATTCTTTAACCTAGTTAACGATTAAAACTAAGTGGAGTTTTAATGAATCTTTAATTAGATTGAAAAGATCGAAAATGGAGTATCACCAGTTTTACTCCAGGCGATAGTTAAATCTTTAATTAGATTTGAACGTGAAATGGTAATTGAATTTACCGATAACACCGTGGTGTTAGATATGAAGTATAACCAGTTTTACTTCATGGGATGAATAGGTTGGGATTGGGAAAATAAAATAAATGATTACTTCGGTGTGGTTCGCTAATCCCGACTAGTTTGAATTGATATTCAAAGGAGATTAAAGAATAAATTTAAGGAATTTATCTTTGATAAAATTAATGGGAATCTTTCCCTATGAATGTGAAATTTAGAAACTAACTGTCGGTTAGCCAAGCAGAATGGTTTTCTGGATATTGATCTGATGTTGGTTTCGGCCTTCGGGGTTAATATTTGGGAAATTATTCTCTTGATTAATTTACGGTTAGTGACTAATGAATTGGAATGAGGCGTATGTTGTGTTTGTGTAACACTTATTTAAAATATACGCGAGTTATTCGGAAAGACCGGGTTTATCCCATTCTGGATAACTGATACGACGATAAGTCGAAGATGAAGACGATGGTCGAAGACCGGAGGTCTTCACGTCGTTTGGGTAATTACTGATGATCTTGATTGGGTTGTACACCCAAGAAGATGGAAACAGTTAGTGATCGTCCAGACGTACTTGGAGATCGATGGATATGCGGGGTACTAGGTGCCTCCGGTTTCGTTCAGACCCAGAACGGACTTGTAAATGGACTGTGTGTCTGACATAGGATGGTTTGCCTGTGTGGCATGCCTAAGTGGCAATTGATCGAGGCTTCTGTTGAAAAGCAAAGTCTTGTGGTGATGATCAAAGCACGGCCTTTGTGGCGTAGCTTTGTGTAACGTTTACTTCGCGAGTTTCACACCCGGTATGAACCAAAAACGGGAGACGGACCTCAGGGAGGGCCTGCGTTTCCTCCTAGCTAGAAGTGGCGTCAGTGGTTTTACACGCCCTGACGAGTTTGACTTATGTGGTTGTTGCTGTTGCGAGGCGCCTCGGTTAGATCGGAAGATCCGAGTCCGATGGAGTCATTCGTTGGCTCACTTACGCCCCAAAGGGCGGCGAAACGCAGTGTCCAGGGTTTAAGTTTAATCCACATCGGTGGACCGGCCCTGACGATCCAAGGGTCGATGCGTTCTGATCCTGAGACTCGGGCTAGGCAGTCTCGAATCGGTTGAGGACTATCTTTTGCCTCGGTTCATGACGGAAATCCAATTTCCAAATACGTGCCATTTGCGGTTTTATTTGTAATCCTATATATGGCGACATAGTGGGATGGGGCGCTCATGCCGCCTATGATTGATACTTATGATTTGAAGTTGTTTTATACACTATGCACTTATAGTAGTATCAAATGATTTGTTTTAAACGTATCAAGCATTCTTTGGCTGTTATAAGGGAAAACCCTATCCCCCGGCTTGCGTTGCATTGTGTGATAGGACCTGGGTCTTATAACAGCTTCATTTTTCTTTATTTAGCATTGCGCTGTTTGTTTTATGCACTGTTATTCTTGGGAGAAAACCCGTTCCGTGTTATACGGCGTGGTCCCTTGATTTACCTAATGATTTAAAATAAAGATTAACTGTTTTAGTTCTCACACCAGTCACATGACTGACCTGGAGTTTATTGTTTTAACCTAAACTCTGGGTGCCCCTATTTTGACACGGGCAGCTAGTAGTTTTGGTTTTGCAGATTTATATTCACAGGATCCTGGTTTACAGCTGGAATGATATCCGGAAAGCTTTGTATCCGTATATCTCTTCTAGTTGTGTATTATATTATTTTTTGCTGCTATGTATTTAAATGTAATTTAAATCTCTGATATTTCTGTGTAATATTCATTTATACTCTGTATATTCTTGTAATCTGATGCATTGTTGTAATATACAATGAAATGTTCTTCTGTATGCGTTCTGTTTTGTCGTGTTCTCAAACGATAGGGCGTTTCGAACGGCTTGGGCCGGTTTAGCGACTGGTTCGGACCGAGCGAAATTCCTTGCCGTCACAGTTGGTATCAGAGCTTTGGTTTACAAAGCAGAGAACAAGGCACACTAGAACCCTACGAAAGAATTCATCAGATATTGGATTAGTAATATCCAATGGGAATGACTCGTTAGAGATAGGATCAGTAGTATCCTAGAACGAGTGTGAAGAGTATATTTTTGAAAATGAAAACAAAATTTTGTTTTGAAAATTTAAATCAACTATTCGTATTTGATTATTTATTTTATATTGATTTTGGACAGTCCAGTATATAAAGAATTTGCATATACGCCTTGCAAACGTATATTCAAAGTTTTAATATATTGGGTAGATATAGAATCACATTCTAGTCGCCCGAAGATGATATTGATGATGGTGCATCATCATCAGCATTTATATTCGAGTGTCGAAGGTGTGATATCTATATATTTCCTATTGACTGGTGTGAGAACCAAAAACTATATAGGATCTATTGTTGTGATTTGGCACCAAAAATCTGATTTTTGTATATATATCAAAATTATGAATTTGAAACTCTAATTCACTAATTGATTGATGTTTGTGTTGTTTGTTCATTTGTTTGCTAATTTTGAACCATTATGCCTAATTTGATCAAACATTGAATTATATTGAAAATTGGTCGCATCTGCTTGCATATACATGTATATCATTGAACAGGTCATAGCAAGGAGGCTAGAGCAGAGAATAAAATTTGTTTGCCCAACAAATAGGTACATGGTTATTACATAATTTCCTGTTTTGTTTGGGTGATGATGATTTTGTGAGCCTATTGGCTAGCCGCTTGGCTTTTTCTTTTTCTTTTTGAGATCTGAAGGACCGGGGAAGCTATTTGAAATTCCCCGATGCTCCCGGTGCAGGGGAGGTTATGGCGAAATTTTTCAAAAATTTAGGGTGTTAGCCAAATTTTTGAAATTTTGAAAATTCTCAGAAACTAAAGAGTTGGAGAATGGAAGCCAGATCGAACGTAGAGTTGATTAATCAAACCACTTTCGACTTTGTTCCTTTTCGGGGACGAAAAGTTTTAAATGGGGGAGATTGTAATAACCCGAAAATCTGGGCCAGTTTGAAATTTTTATTTCGGCAATTTTAATGAATTTTGAACATTTAAAATAGATTATTTTAAATAAAATCGATGAGAAATTTATTTTGAATAGAATTCGACGTATATATTATATACGCCGTCGTTAGAATATAAATATTTATATATAATTATAAAAGGAATTGAAAATGGCGCGGTAGTTCGAAAATTCGATTTCTAATTTCAAATGAATATACAGAATTCAATATAAGTCGGAATTGAACGAAACAAGAAATATTTGAATCTGTATAACTATATCTTTGTAACAAAGTTAACAAACTGAGATTTCATCTTAGAAATGATAAGATATGTCCAGTTTAAAATTAGAAATAGTCGCTATGGAATTCAGGCCCTTAAAAATATCAATTTTGCAAACGACCTCAGATTTCGACGAAACCAGTTTTGTTGGGTCCGTGATGTTAAGTTATTGCTAGATTCCAAATTTCATAATTTTTCGAATCAATATGTGAGCGTGGCAAAGGAAAACGCGTTTGACCAGTTTCAGTTGATTTTAATCGACTGGAAAATGGTCATTTTTCAAACGGTCTCAGAATTCGACGAAACTAGTTTTGTTAGGACCGTATCGTCAATACGAAGCTAGGAAATATTTTTCTGCAATTTATAGAGTTAGTGTGTGACCCCGGTAATTTGAAATGTACGTTTAAAATTCAATATAGTGATTTAAATGTAAATTTAACGGAAACTGATTGTAACAGCCGAATCAGCTGACGATACATATCCCATTGTGTTCGGAATGGGGGTTAAACGCTAGGGACGACAGGCGGTGGACCTCGTTTAGAGGTCGATTGAAAAAGTTGAATTTTTGAATTAAAATAAATAAATAATTAAATTAATAAAAAAAAATTTCTATCTCCCCCTTTAACCGTTCTGACCCCCCCCCCCCCCCCCCCGATTAAAATTATTTCAGGAAAAAAAAAAAAAAAGCCGCTCGATCTCGAACCCTAGCGCCCGACCTCCGCCCGCCGCCGTTCACCCACCACCGCACCTGTCCCCCTACCCGCGCCGAACCTCCTTCCTCCTCAACGCAGCAGTTACCCACCCTCACCAGTTCGATCCAAGACGAAGCCTCCCCCCCCCCCCCCGAATCGACCCCCTCCGCCGTAAGATCCACCCCCGCCTGGCCCTCGGCGTCGCAACCCCCTCCCCTCGACGCCCGCGAGTTCGAACCCCCCCCCCTCTCTGTAAGTCCATTTTCTTTTTCTTTTTATTTATTTATTTATTTATTATTTTATTTCTGTTTTTATTTTAACAGATTTAAAATTGATGTTTGAAGAAAATAAAAATTGATTTTTGAAGAAAATAAAAATTGATTTTTGAAGAAAATAAAAACTGATTTTTTTAGATTTATAAAACTGATTTTTTTTAGATTTATAAAACTGTATTTTTTTAAGATTTATAAAAACAGATTTGATTAAAATTTAAAAACTGTTTTTTTTTTAAGAATGTAAAAACAGAATTTTTGAAAAGAATTTTAAAAACTGATTTTTAAAGAAAATAGAAAAAGGTTTTAATCTTTTAAAAGAAAAAGATTTGAACTTGCTAAAATAAAGATCATATCTTTAAAATAGGAAAGACGGGATTTTTATTGAGTAGAAGAAGTAAAAATATGATTTTTATATTTTTAAAGTATTAAAAATATAATCTTTACTATATAGGATTATTAAAAATATGATTTTTATATTTTTAAAGTATTAAAAATATAATCTTTATAGGATAGAGAATATAAAGATATCATCTTTGTACATGTAGCGAAATAAAAATCTGATTTTTATTTTATATACGTTAAAGTAAAGTGATGATTTTTATAATGATGAAATCTATATTTTTGAAAAGGCAAAATCTTTATATAGAGAATAGCGTTATAAAAATAGAATTTTTATCTATATATTAGCGGTAAGGAAATATGATTTTTATATATTGAATAGCATAGTAAAAATTCGATTTTTAAATATATGAAGTGATTATAGAAATATGATTTTTAAATTGAAAGTGAACAAATAAAAATGTGATTTTTATTTTAAAAACATCGAAATATAAAAATGTGTGATTTTTATATATATAGTGACTACGAGCACAAGAAGATGATAAAAAGGCGAGAAGAAGAGTCAAGGTGATTGGATAGCTTTCGGTGAGAACTTCTCACTCTAAATTCTCTTTTTCTAGTTATATATATACTAGGATGCAGACGGTGCTTAGTAGCACCCGACACAATCGTCCACAGACCATGGACTTGTTTGTTTGGTTGCATAGATTAGTTTGATGATTTGATTTGAATTTGGTTGTTTGGTGAATATGATTGATGTGTGAATGGCGTGGGCCTTCACTAGACCGGGGATAAGGCTAGGCCTCGTCCCGTTTCTAGTATCGTGCCGTTATGCCGCCGAAATTTTCTAAAATGTGTTAGAAAAATAAAAATATCATTTTATTTAAAGAATGAACTTAATAGAAATTCATATGTTGGAATAAAATGTTTTATCGTTAAAAATATAATTTTTAACGTGAATGTGAATAAAATAAAATATTCATTTACAAACCGGACGGTTTGTTTATGTACACTGATTTGACTGATATTGATTGGGTCGATAAATTTTACACATCGCCCAACTGCACGAATAAAAATATGTGTTTGATTGTTTGAAACCCCACACGGGTGTTGGGATGAAATTTGAAGTTCACTCATCCTGATTGATTAAATATGTCAATCGATTGATTGACAGGCTGTTATAAGCATTATATATCTATATTTGATGCTTATACAGTGTAGTGCCCTTTGGTTGATGGTTGATTATTTGTCGTTGCTATTATATACATGTGTTGTATGAAAATCCATATAATTAACTTTATATGGTAATTGATTGGGCCTCATTCCAATCGTGAAAATAAAGAATATTTTGATAATAAAGAATATTTTGATAATAGGAAATATTTGAAATAGAATATTTGAAAATAGAAATTTATGAAGCCGTGTTGATTAGATTGACGCCATTTTGACGTGAACGATATTTATATCGATTTTATTCATTTTAAAATGAATATTGAAAAGTGATTTCGAAATCGAATATTTCGAAATGAATTGAATTGAAAACGATTTCGAAATGAATTGAATTGGAAACGATTTCGAAATGAAATGAATTGAAAACGATTTCGAAATGAAATGAATTGAAAACGATTTCGAAATGAATTGAATTGAAAACGATTTTGAAATGAATTGAATTGAAAACGATTTCGAAATGAATTGAATTGGAAACGATTTCGAAATGAAATGAATTGAAAACGATTTCGAAATGAAATGAATTGAAAACGATTTCGAAATGAATTGAATTGAAAACGATTTCGAAATGAATTGAATTGAAAACGATTTCGAAATGAATTGAATTGGAAACGATTTCGAAATGAAATGAATTGAAAACGATTTCGAAATGAATTGAATTGAAAACGATTTCGAAATGAATTGAATTGAAAACGATTTCGAAATGAATTGAATTGAAAACGATTTCGAAATGAATTGAATTGAAAACGATTTCGAAATGAATTGAATTGAAAACGATTTCGAAATGAATTGAATTGAAAACGATTTCGAAATGAATTGAATTGAATTGAAAACGATTTCGAAATGAATTGAAAACGAATTCAAATTGAATTGGAAGCAAATTGAAATGAATTCAAATTGAATTGAAATTTGAATTGAATAGAAGTGAATTTTAAAACGAATTTATAAAGAAGAATTCAATTTTGATTTGAATTGAAATGGAAGTTGAAATTGCTTTTGAAACGAATTTAAAACGATTTATATAATTCGTTTTAAATAGAAATCGACGAAATATATATTATATATATTATATATATAATATAATGGCCTGAATAGAACGCGCCGCGTCGCGGCAGTTCGTGAATTTCGACCATTTATTTCAAACGGACATTACGGGAGATCCGACCGTCGAATTCTCCTAAAACCGGAACCGTTGGGTTCGTATCGAAAAGAGCTTTCTAGCGAATGTTAGAAATTTGAAATCTAACGGTTGGATTTGGAATTATGTCCAAATCAAATTTGAAAAAGGTCGCTGTAAGTGCAGTTCGATGGCCGTTGATGGAAATCGACTGTACGGGCCTGGATAAAATTATTAAAAATAGTAATAATTTGTGTAAAATCATAAGAAATGATTTGTGAAGATTTGGGATGAAAAACTTCATGTTTGAAAAGATAAAAATAGATTTTTATCGAAATGAACTAGTTTTGAACTAGAATGATAATTCTATTTATTTTTAAATAAATAAATTGAATTTGAAAGGGGTTTTAAAAATAACCAAAATTTCCAATGATTGCATTGGAGTGGATTTGAATCGAAATTGTCTTCGGAATATTTCGATGTTGGGATTCGTGATTATACAGGTGTTGTTATGGAAATTTGAAAGATATATATATTTATATCGTTATTTCCAATACGACATTTGTTAGTCGTAGAATTTGATATTGAATATAAGCCGATATATTTTCTATTCAGAGCCTTGTATTGAATATCGAATGTGATTTGGGTTTGTCGTGAATGGTGTCTTCACTAACACTGTTCTTGAACCCAGTTGAGAAAAGATTAAATCTTTTTATTTAGATTTAATGAAGTGTACCAATTAAATGATATTTAATTGGAATTGAATTGGTATTGATTTTTGGGTTTATCGTGAACAGTGTTTTAAACAACACTCGTTCTTTAACCCGATAATTAATGAATGTGATTTTGGGTTTATCGTGAACTGTGTTTTAAATGACACTGATTCTTTAACCCAGTTAACGATTAAAACTAAGTGGAGTTTTAATGAATCTTTAATTAGATTGAAAAGATCGAAAATGGAGTATCACCAGTTTTACTCCAGGCGATAGTTAAATCTTTAATTAGATTTGAACGTGAAATGGTAATTGAATTTACCGATAAAACGGTGGTGTTAGATATGAAGTATAACCAGTTTTACTTCATGGGATGAATAGGTTGGGATTGGGAAAATAAAATAAATGATTACTTCGGTGTGGTTCGCTAATCCCGACTAGTTTGAATTGATATTCAAAGGAGATTAAAGAATAAATTTAAGGAATTTATCTTTGATAAAATTAATGGGAATCTTTCCCTATGAATGTGAAATTTAGAAACTAACTGTCGGTTAGCCAAGCAGAATGGTTTTCTGGATATTGATCTGATGTTGGTTTCGGCCTTCGGGGTTAATATTTGGGAAATTATTCTCTTGATTAATTTACGGTTAGTGACTAATGAATTGGAATGAGGCGTATGTTGTGTTTGTGTAACACTTATTTAAAATATACGCGAGTTATTCGGAAAGACCGGGTTTATCCCATTCTGGATAACTGATACGACGATAAGTCGAAGATGAAGACGATGGTCGAAGACCGGAGGTCTTCACGTCGTTTGGGTAATTACTGATGATCTTGATTGGGCTGTACACCCAAGAAGATGGAAACAGTTAGTGATCGTCCAGACGTACTTGGAGATCGATGGATATGCGGGGTACTATGTGCCTCCGGTTTCGTTCAGACCCAGAACTGACTTGTAAATGGACTGTGTGTCTGACATAGGATGGTTTGCCTGTGTGGCATGCCTAAGTGGCAATTGATCGAGGCTTCTGTTGAAAAGCAAAGTCTTGTGGTGATGATCAAAGCACGGCCTTTGTGGCGTAGCTTTGTGTAACGTTTACTTCGCGAGTTTCACACCCGGTGTGAACCAAAAACGGGAGACGGACCTCAGGGAGGGTCTGCGTTTCCTCCTAGCTAGAAGTGGCGTCAGTGGTTTTACACGCCCTGACGAGTTTGACTTATGTGGTTGTTGCTGTTGCGAGGCGCCTCGGTTAGATCGGACGATCCGGGTCCGATGGAGTCATTCGTTGGCTCGCTTACGCCCCAAAGGGCGGCGAAACGCAGTGTCCAGGGTTTAAGTTTAATCCACATCGGTGGACCGGCCCTGACGATCCAAGGGTCGATGCGTTCTGATCCTGAGACTCGGGCTAGGCAGTCTCGAATCGGTTGAGGACTATCTTTTGCCTCGGTTCATGACGGAAATCCAATTTCCAAATACGTGCCATTTGCGGTTTTATTTGTAATCCTATATATGGCGACATAGTGGGATGGGGCGCTCATGCCGCCTATGATTGATACTTATGATTTGAAGTTGTTTTATACACTATGCACTTATAGTAGTATCAAATGATTTGTTTTAAACGTATCAAGCATTCTTTGGCTGTTATAAGGGAAAACCCTATCCCCCGGCTTGCGTTGCATTGTGTGATAGGACCTGGGTCTTATAACAGCTTCATTTTTCTTTATTTAGCATTGCGCTGTTTGTTTTATGCACTGGTATTCTTGGGAGGAAACCCGTTCCGTGTTATACGGCGTGGTCCCTTGATTTACCTAATGATTTAAAATAAAGATTAACTGTTTTAGTTCTCACACCAGTCACATGACTGACCTGGAGTTTATTGTTTTAACCTAAACTCTGGGTGCCCCTATTTTGACACGGGCAGCTAGTAGTTTTGGTTTTGCAGATTTATATTCACAGGATCCTGGTTTACAGCTGGAATGATATCCGGAAAGCTTTGTATCTGTATATCTCTTCTAGTTGTGTATTGTATTATTTTCCGCTGCTATGTATTTAAATGTAATTTAAATCTCTGATATTTCTGTGTAATATTCATTTATACTCTGTATATTCTTGTAATCTGATGCATTGTTGTAATATACAATGAAATGTTCTTCTGTATGCGTTCTGTTTTGTCGTGTTCTCAAACGATAGGGAGTTTCGAACGGCTTGGGCCGGTTTAGCGACTGGTTCGGACCGAGCGAAATTCCTTGCCGTCACATACCCTTTCCTTTTTGAGTGTATGTTTTAGTTTCTCCTTTTTCTACCGCTTTGTTGACACTTGTCCTATCTTTTAGTATTATCTTTGCGATGAAATCTTCGATCTTTAGTTAGAAGAACCCTATGGTTGCAAACATGTGTTTGAGATATGTTATGTTTGGTGGATGCAAATGGATGCAAGTGGTTGCTAGTGGTTGCTCGTGGATGCATGTACACACACATTAGGCACTAGATCGGCTCAATCACCTTCATGTTGCATATAAATGCGTGTGCATATCTAAATTAATGGATGTATAATGGTTGTGTTATCATATGGATGCTGCATTTTGATGAATGGTTGTGCACACATGTAGAAATAATATGTATCGATGAGATTCTTTGGTATACATAATGGACGCATGGCACTAGCATGATTTGCATTAAGGAGGTCAACTGAATCAGTGGACCGCCTGATCTTTGCATTAGATAAGGAACATATACACACATTTTTGCATAAGTTCATATAGCATTAGAAATTTCTTTAAGGACAGTGGATGCTTGTGGATGATGGTTGAGTAGATGGATGATTGGTTGGTAGGATACATTCTTCTTAACTTAGAGATTTCGGGGACGAAATTTGTAACAACCCGCATTCTATGCATCGCAGGATCGTAGAACATTTATTTCTTTCATATACGAAGTCGTATGGTCATGTAACTTTGGGAGACGACTATTGGGGTCATTTCCCATGTTCATGATTTTTCCCGATTTTTAAATGACCACTTTGCCCCTAGCTGGTACTGTTTTGGCCATAACTTTTGATTGGAAAGGAATTTTAACCTGAAACCACTTCCATTGGCTTCGGATGATGGTTTACCTTTCCGTAGAGTGGTCAAATTAGCCAAACGGACTCACCGTTTGGGAGATATGGCTGAAACAAGGTTCAAAATGTGAAAAACAGCTTAACCGGGCCCAATTAGGGTGATTAGCAAGAGGGCCCATGACCCATTTCGGGATTAGAGATGTATAGGGGCTGATTAGGGTTAAAACACATTTCTTTCATCCGCCACTTCCATTCTTGAAACCCTAACAATGGCCTTCATCATCTAAAAACACCCAAATCAACTTCTAATCACTTTCTAATCAAGTTTTGGCTTAATCAATATCAAATCAAGGAAGATCTTCACCAAATCAGTAGTAGAGCTGCTGTGTTGCATTGGTATTCGCGCCCAAACAGTAGAATTTCAGTTCTAAAGGTTTTATTTGTGGTCAAGGTGAGTGATTTGCATAGTTTTGCACTAATTACGGTTAATTAAGGGTAATTAGTGAAGATTAACGAATTTATACATTAATAACTTTTGGAAAAATATTTATAAATTCTTAAATAATGTTTTAGACATCTGTAAGAAGTTTGGGGTAATTTGGCTAAGTTTTGTTAATCCTATGCTTAGTTGCTCTTAAACATGCTTAAGGGGAAAAAAAATGAGTTTTTGGGTATATTTGATCCGTTTTGATATGTTAATTAGTTGTTTTGGTGTTTTTAGTTAGTTTGATATGTTGCTATGACTGTTTGGAATGATTTGTGGTTGCTTAGAAAAGTTAGGTTTGTCGAAAACGTCATCGAATGGCGTAAACAAGTCGCTGGAAAAAGTTGCAGAAAGTTGTGCAGGGTTTCGGATCGGATCGAGTTAGGGGCTCGGATCGGATAGGAGAGCTGGGCAAGGAACCCAAACCGAACTGAAGTCTGGCACAAAGAAAATTTGGCAAGAAGGAATGCCATTGCTTAGAGTTGGAGTTGGACAGAGGATCGGATCGGAGCTAGGGAGCGGGATCAGATCGGAGCTAGAGAGCAGGATCAGATCGTAGCAGGGAAGCGAGTGGGATCGGATCGGAGCAGGTAATCTGGAGCAGGAGGGACGAACCGAACCGAATGGAGCATGGCACCCGAACTGAATCGAATGGAGCGCGGCACTCGAACCGAACCGCATGGGAAGCTTGGAGATGATTTATCCGAACCGAACCGACTGAAGCAGATTGGAGCAAACTGAATTGAACTTCCATCTCTTCCACGCAACGACTCTTTTGAAGACCAACTCCAATTCGACCAAAACCCGAGATGCAAAGGAAGTCCAAATGAGGATCTTTGACTCAGGATCCAGTTGGGAACCAATGAGTGGGCTTCATGAGTCGGGCTTTGTTGCGGACGTGTGCTAAGGGTTGTCGATGTCCGTAACTTTGGATCACTATGTGTAGGAAGTACGTGAACGGTTTCAGTGCCACGATGGCCTAGGTACGACTAAAGAGCTATAGACCAATGAAGTGGGGTATTTGTAAAGATTTGGTCATAACTCCATGTGGTAAGCTTGGCAGTAGCAGTAGATGTACAAGTCGAACTCCGTCACTACTTCGATGGTTCTAGTGATTGACAGTGGTGGACATCGTATGCTTTACGCACTGAGTGAGAGATGTGAGGATGGTTGTTATGGTTGATTTGTTGCCTTCATTATGACATACACACCCCTCCCCCGTTATCTTTACATCATCTGTTCAGTGGCACCTTAGAGTAATGTACGGTATGTAATGCTAACTCTTTGGTTGCAGGTCCAGGTTCAGGTATGGTTTAGTATACCTGTTATTGTTCTATTTAGCTGCTTATCGCTCATACCAGACTTTTTGTCTGACCCATAGTTTTATGTCTCTTCTTATTACTCTGGGTGCTCTCACGAGCAGACTAGAGACAGGTTAGCTGGGTGTGCACTGGTAGCTGATCCGGAGACGAGCAGGAGGCTTTCACGTATGATATATATAGTATTCTCCCTGTGTTGTTGAAGATCATTGCTTGGGCATTAGTAGTGCATCTTCTATTTTAGCTTTCTTTTGTTTTGGAGACAGTAATTTGGAAAGTTGTAATAAGCTGTATCTGGATTTCCACTACTATGATAGTTTTGTTTTCAGCTTATGCACTGTCTCACCTATTTTATGTCAAGTATATGTTATAATTATATTTTATTCCATGTGTTGTGAGACATTCTACAGGTTCCTTGTTGATTCTTCGTTTCCTTCCTTTCCCTTTGACGACCGTCCTGTGCTAACTGGACATGTGTACAGCGCACTTTTAGAGTAAATGTCGGTTGGTGCGGGGCGGGTCGTCACAGTTGGTATCAGAGCTCTAGGTCGCGTAGTTAACCTAGGGAAGTCATCAGGGAGAGATAGTATACGTATATGAGAGCGCGTATTTTTAATTATTTTGGTTTTCAAAGCTATATATATGTATATTATTAGTATAGCTAAGGATGAAGTCGCAGTGCACTAGCACCACCATGGAGATGGTTAATCGTTTTCTCTTTACAGATTGAATGATGAGCCGATACGCAAGAGGTGCCGGTAGGGGAGCCAATAATGGGAATGCTGCTGACATGAGGAGGATGTTTACTGACCTTATGAGATAGATGCTTAGGGATGTGCAGAGGGCAGCTCCCAATGGTGGTAATGGTGGTGGTCCAATAGTGCAGGCGCCTAGGGCTGATTTCGCCAAGCTGAACAAGTATTATACTAGTCTTGGTGGGAAGCCGTTCCACGGAACGGAGTCGGCCACGGATGTTCAGGATTGGTTGGACAGTTGTGAGCGTATCTTCGAAGATTTGGGTATCGAGGATGCGATGAACAGAAGGCTAGCATCCCATCAGCTGCAAGGATGGGCAATGAATTGGTGGAATGCTATAAAGGTAGCTACTCCCGAGGATCAAATTACTTGGGAGCAGTTTAAGGCTCGCTTTAGTGAGAAGTTCATTCCAGCTGCTTAGAAATCAGTGTTGTTTAAGAAATTTTTGGAGCTCAAGAAGAATGGCAGAGCTGTCTCGGAGTATATTGCTGAATTCGACACTTTGTCGAAGTATGGGTTATCTCTTATTGATACTGCCGAGAAGAAGAACGAGAAGTTCATAACTGGCTTGGATCAGTACTTGGGGGAAAGGCTAATTAACCACATCGATGAGACGTTTGAATCGATTGTGGGGAAAGCATTGAGGTTAGAAAGTCTTTACCCTAAGTCAAAGACTGAGGTTGCATCTGCAGAGGAGCCAAAACCACAAGCAAGTGGTGGAGTCAAGAGTGGTCCTCAGAATAAGAGGAAGCAGAACCAGAATAAGGATGGCTAGAAAAAGAATAAGAAAGAGGTTGAGTGCTTCAGCTGTGGTAAGAAGGGCCATTATGCTAGTAATTGTCGGGCCAAGCCAACGGACAGGAAGTGCTTCAACCGTGGCCAAGTGGTACATCACAAGGACAAGTGTCTGCAACCCCCTAAAGAAAAGCAGATGGTGAAAGCATATTCCCTTAGTGCTATTCCTTCTTCGTCGAATGCCCCAACCGCGGCGAAGAAGGGAAGGAATGTCATCATTCAAGGTATGCTTTCTGTTTATGATGTTCCTTTTATGGTTTTGTTTGATACCGGGGCTTCCAGTTCTTCATATCTAGTGACCTGGTAGATAGGTTGGGATTGGAGCCCGAGATTGTCGATAGACCTTTAGTAGTGACGAACCCGATTGGTGGTTCAACTAACCTTAGCATGATTTGTCAAAATGTGGTCTTATCGAGTCATGGATGCATGTTTGTTTGTGATTGCTTTGTTTTGGGCTTTACTGGGTTTGGCATTATTTTGGGAGTCGATTGGCTCCAAAGATACAGGGTGGTGGTAGACTGTGAGGGCTTTTTGGTGACAGCTAGAGCGGATGATGGGCGGAGGGTAGTGTTTGGTGGTCTACCCGGTGATGGGGTAATGGCTAGTTTTGTAAATTCCCTCGACATCCCGCATAGTGAGTTGTCAGGTTTGCCCGTGGTTGGCCAGTATCCGGACGTTTTCGAGGAAGTGACCTGGCTTCCACCACACCGAGAGATTGAGTTCCGTATTGATTTAGTGAAAGATGCCAGACCTATCAGGAGGAGTGTTTCTAAATGGGGAGCACCAGTTGTGTTTGCTACCAAGGCGTATGGTCCCCTTCGTTTGTGTGTAGACTACCGCGAGTTGAATAAAGTGACGAGGAAGAATAAGTATCCTCTACCGCGGATAGATGATTAGTTTGATCAGTTAAGTGGTGCGAGAGTATTCTCTCAGTTGGATCTCGCGACAGGTTTTCATCATCTTAGAGTGGAAGCTGAGAGTATAGCTAAAACGGCATTCCGGACGCCGTCTGGGTTTTATGAGTGCTTGGTCATGCCATTCGGGCTGACCAATGCCCCAGCATATTTTGTGGATCTTATGAATAGGGTATTTAGAGATCAGTTGAATAAGTTTGTCCTTGTGTACGTGGATGATATTTTGTTCTACTCGAGGAAAGAGAAAGAACACAAGGAACATTTGAGGATAGTGATGGAGGTGTTGAGAAAACACCAATTGAAAGCAAATTTTCTAAGTGTCACTTTTGGAGGAGGGAAGTGAGATTCTTGGGCCATGTTGTTTCAGAGAATGGTATTGTCGTGGATCCTGCGAAGGTGGCTACGGTGCAAGGTTGGCCTACGCCCAAGAATGCAACGGACATAAGAAGTTTCTTGGGGTTAGCTGGATATTATCGTAAGTTTATCTAAGACTTCTCCAAGATAGCAGCAACGTTGACTTCAGTTGACCAAGAAGAATCAAGCTTTTGTCTGGGACGAAAAGTGCGAAAATGCATTCAAGAGTTTGAAGGACAAATTGACATGTGCACCAGTGTTAGTCATTCCCAAGGGGAATGAAGAGATGACGGTATACACAGATGCATGTGGTACCGGACTGGGTGTTGTATTGATGCAAGGAGGTAGGTTCATGACTTATGCAAGTTGGCAATTGAAACCGCACGAGAGAGGATACCCTACCCATGATTTGGAATTAGCAGCAATCGTATTCGCGTTGAAGATGTAGAGACATTATCTCTTGGGAGAAAGATTCGAGTTGTTTACTGATCATAAATCATTAAAGTATCTCTTCTCCAAGAAGGATCTAAATCTCCGACAGCAAAGATGGTTAAAATTCTTGGCTTCCTATGATTTCGACATCGCATATACACCTGGAAAGGGGAATGCGGTAGCTAATACATTAAGTAGAAGACATGCCAGTTTAGGGGCTATGTTTCTTGAATGGAAGCAACTGGAGTACATCGCTGGGTATGATTTCAGACCAAAGTGCGAATTGGATCCAGAAATGTTAGCAAGTTTGACGATCAGACCCACCTTGATTGGGCGGATTGGTTCCAGTCAGAGGAGCGATCCTAACCTATTGGAAATCATCTCAAAGTTAGAGACGGGAATCAACGAAGAGATAAACAAGTATGGGCTTGATCGAGATCGATGGCTTAGAAAGAATGGAAGGCTAGTTGTACCCAATGTCAATGGATTGAGAGATGAAGTGCTTAGAGAATGTCATCACTCAAAACTGACTATACACCCCGGTGGTAACAAGATGTATCGAGACATGAAGCAGACCTACTACTGGGAAGGGATGAAAAGAGACACTGGGAAGTTTATATCCAAATGCATGAATTGCCAGCTAGGTAAAGCTGAGCAAAAGAAGCCTAGTGGTTTGTTACAACCATTAGAAATTCCAGAATGGAAATGGGAACAAGTGTCAATGGATTTCATTGATGGGTTGCCAAGGACTAGATCGGGCCATGATAGCATTTGAGTGATTGTGGACCGATTGACTAAGAGTGCAAGGTTTATACCCATCAAGTCGAACAGGACTTCAACTAAGTTAGCGGAACTATATATAAAGTGGGTAGTGAGATTTCATGGAATACCCAAAGGCATTGTGAGTAACCGAGATCCGTTGTTCACTAGTGGATTTTGGAAGAGCTTACAAGAGGCGTTAGGATCAGAATTACATCTCGGTACCGCATATCATCCTCAAACCGACGGACAGACAGAGAGGGTGAATCATATATTGGAAGATCTCTTGAGAGCTTGTATATTGGATTTTGGTGGATCATGGGATGACCATTTGCATCTAGTAGAGTTTGCATACAATAATAGCTACCAATCCAGTATCGGTATGGCTCCATATGAAGCTTTGTACGGGAGACCGTGCAATTCATCGTCATGTTGGGTAGAAACTGGTGAGAAGTTTGTGCTTGGACCCGATGTGATAAGAGAAACTTCAGCTAAGGTTAAGATTATCCAACATCGAATGAAGGCTGCCCAAGATAAGCAGAAGAGTTATGCTGATAAGAGGAGAAGAGAATTAAAGTTCTCCATTGGCGACTTGGTGTTTGTCAAGATTTCTCCATTGAAGAGCGTGATATGATTAGGCAGGAGAGGCAAGTTAGCACCAAGATTTGTTGTTCCATTCCCAGTTCTTGAGCAAATTGGGAATTTGGCATACAAGGTTGAATTACCAGAGAAGATGGCAGGATTTCACAACGTATTTCATGTTTCCCAATTAAGGAAATTCGTGCATGACCCAGATGTGACTATTTCACCTGATCAGTTGGATGAAATCGAAGTTGAACCCGAGGCGGTTGGGAGCCGCAATCCTATGCGTATTGTTGGGAACGATATGAAGCAACTTCGAAGGAAAGCGGTGAATCTATCAAGATCCAGTGCGGCGAGAATGAGGATGACTGTACTCGGGAGACAGAGGAGAGCATTAGGAAAATGTATCCAGAACTCTTCGCCTGGTAAGATTTTAACTTCGATTTAGACTTTCCGCATGCTAGGATAGGCTTGTTTGTTTGTTTTGCATGTTTGGTTGTTGTATATGATTGGTAGGCATGTGGGATCCTTTGTATGTTTTGGATTAAGGAATTTCCGGGACGAAATTTCCTAAGAGGGGGAGGGGGATGTAACAACCCGCATTCTACGCATCGCAGGATCGTAGAACATTTATTTCTTTCACATACGAAATCGTATGGTCATGTAACTTTGGGAGACGACTATTGGGGTCATTTCCCATGTTCATGATTTTCCCGATTTTCAAATGACCACTTTGCCCCTAGCTGATATTTTTTTGGCCATAACTTTTGATTGGAAAGGAATTTTGACCTGAAACCACTTCCATTGGCTCCGAATAATGGTTTACCTCTCCGTAGAGTGGTCACTTTAGCCAAACGGACTAACCATTTGGGAGATATGGCTAAAACAAGGTTTAGAAGGTGAAAAACGACTTAACCGGGCCTAATTAGGGTGATTAGAAAGAGGGCCCATGACCCATTTCAGGATTAGAGATGTATAGGGGCTGATTAGGGTTAGAAAACATTTCTTTCAGCCACCACTTCCATTCTTGAAACCCTAACAATGGCCTCCATCATCTAAAAACACCCAAATTAACTTCTAATCACTTTCTAATAAAGTTTTGGCTTAATCAACATCAAATCAAGGAAGATCTTCACCAAATCAGTAGTAGAGCTGCTGTGTTGCATTGTTATTCGTGCCCAAACAGTAGAATTTCAGTTCTAAAGGTTTTATTTGTGGCCAAGGTGAGTGATTTGCATAGTTTTGCACTAATTACGGTTAATTAAGGGTAATTAGTGAAGATTAACGAATTTATACATTAATAAATTCTGGAAAAATATTTATAAATTCTTAAATAATATTTTAGACCTCTGTAAGAAGTTTGGGGTAATTTGGTTAACTTTTGTTAATCCTATGCTTAGTTCCTCTTAAACATGCTTAAGGGGAAAATGGGTTTTGGGTATATTTGATCCGTTTTGACATCTTAATTAGTTGTTTTGGTGTTTGTGCTTAGTTTGATATGTTGCTATGACTATTTGGAATGATTTGTGGTTTCTTAGAAAAGTTAGATTGGTCGAAAACGTCGTCAAATGGCATAAACAAGTCGCTGGAAAATGTTGCAGAAAGTTGTGCAGGGTTTCGGATCGGATCGGGTTAGGGGCTCGGATCGGATAGGAGAGCTGGGCAAGCAACCCGAACCGAATTGAAGTCTGGCACAAAGGAAGTTTGGCAAGAAGGAAGGCCATTGCTTAGAGTTGGAGTTGGGCAGAGGATCGGAGCTAGGGAGCGGGATCGGATCGGAGCTAGAGAGCGGGATCGGATCGAAGCAGGCAAGCGAGTGGGATCGGATCGGAGCAGGTAAGCTGGAGCAGGAGGGACGAACTGAACCGAGTGGATCATGGCACCCGAACCGAACCAAATGGAGCGTGGCACCCGAACCGAACCGCATGGGATGCTTGGAGATGATTTATCCGAACCGAACCGACTGAAGCAGATTAGACCAAACCGAATTGAACTTCCATCTCTTCCACGCAGCGACTCTTTTGAAGACTAACTCCAATTCGACCAAAACCCGAGATGCAAAGAAATACCAAATGAGGAGCTTTGACTCAGGATCCAGTTGGGAACCAATGAGTGGGCTTCATTAGTTGGGCTTTGCTGCGGGACGTGTGCTAAGGGGTTGTCGATGTCCGTAACTTTGGATCACTATGTGTAGGAAGTACGTGAACGGACTCAGGGCCACGGTGGCCTAGGTATGACTAAAGAGCTATAGACCAATGAAGTGGGGTCATTTGTAAAGATTTGGTCATGACTCCATGTGGTAAGCTTGGTAGTAGCAGTAGTTGTACAAGTCGAACTCCGTCACTACTTCGATGGGTCTAGTGATTGACAGTGGTGGACATTGTATGCTTTACGCACTGATTGAGAGATGTGAGGATGGTTGTTATGGTTTATTTGTTGCCTTCATTATAACATACACCCCCCCACCACCGTTATCCTTACACCATCTGTTCAGTGGCACCTTAGAGTATTGTACGGTATGTAATGCTAACTCTTTGGTTGCAGGTCCAGGTCCAAGTATGGTTAAGTATACTTGTTATTGTTCTGTTTAGCTGCTTATCGCTCATATCAAACTTTTTGTTTGACCCAGAGTTTTATGTCTCTTCTTATTACTCTGGGTGCTCTCACGAGCAGACTAGAGACAGGTTAGCTGGGTGTGCACTGGTAGCTGATCCGGAGACGAGCAGGAGGCTTTCACGTATGATATATATAGTATTCTCCCTGTGTTGTTGAAGATCACTGCTTGGGCATTGGTAGTGCATCTTCTATTTTAGCTTTCTTTTGTTTTGGAGACAATAATTTGGAAAGTTGTAATAAGTTGTATCTGGATTTCCGCTGCTATGATAGTTTTTTTTACAGCTTATGCACTGTCTCACCTGTTTTATGTCAAGTATATGTTATGATTATATTTTATTCCATGCGATGTAAGACATTCTACAGGTTCCTTGTTGATTCTTCGTTTCCTTCCTTTCCCTCTGACGACCGTCCCGTGCTAACTGGACATGTGTACAACGACCTTTTGGAGTAAATGTCGGTTGGTGCGGGGCGGGTCGTCACAAAATCTTTTAAGGAGGGGAGAATGTAACACCTCATAATTTTATAACATTAAAAATTCACAAATTAAAGTATACTTAATTTTTAGAAGAAGAATTAAGTGAAATGGGTTGCGCTATTATGTTCGTCTCAAAATTTTGGGTCAAGATAGACATTCGGTTTGTATAAAACGGATAACTTATGAAGAAGTTATTAAGCCTTGAAGTTTGTATACATATGAGAGAAGTATATATATATAATATTCAAAAAAGTTCAAAACAACGAATCGGGTGGGGGAATAGCCGAACCACACCATTTTTGGAGTCGATCCGAGCTCAGCTGGGTCGACTAGGGGTCGATCCAGGGTGTTTAGCTGTCAACTCGTGGCCCGATTTGCCCTAAGGCTGAAGTGGCATTTGAGTGGTCCTGATGGTTCTGGTTATCCCTAGGTTAATCTGATGGCTCTTATTAAGTTAAACTTCTATAAAGACACTCCTAAACTCCTAACCTTAATCACATTAATTCATAACAAGAGCTGCCATGCCGTCAATGGAGAACCTAGAATAGCCGCCATACACTTTCAACCCTAAAGCAAGACAGACGCTTGAATCAAAAATCAAATCAAATTTAAATAACGATTAGTCTACATCAAAGGCGAGCAAATCAGTTTCAGAATACAGATCCCAGAAAGACAAGACTATTCTATTTAATTGTGAGTACGATAGCTTTCACAAAATAATTAATTAATTTAATTATGATAAGATATAATTAGGATTATGAGAATATGATTTTGAATCATGTGATGTAAATTATATTATGTTTGTGGTGTTGAATCATATGTTAGTCGTATGCAAGTTGGATCATATGTTAGTTCTTATGTGAATCTTATGCAAGTTGATTCATATATCTTATGCAAGTTTGTGATGATTGGATCATATATTCATGTATGAATCTTATGCAAGTTTGTGATGATTGGATCATATATTCATGTATGAATCTTATGCAAGTTTGGGTTGTTAAAATATATGTGAGACATGTATATGCATATGCTAGTTTATGTGACATTAACCGTTATGTCTAGATCCATATGAAAGTTTACATCTTTATGTTTAGACCCATATGCATGTTTACATCTTTATGTTTAGATCTATATGCAAGTTTACATCTTTATGTTTGGATCTATAGTAGTACATAAGTTATGCAAGTTTATGCCCATTACCTATGCTAGTTTTGTATCATATGCTAGTTTGAATGAAAATCATATGCAAGTTATTGGCTATTTAATCTTATGTCATGATCCTTACATATTTTATGTGTTATGTGATGTTGTTTTTCTTTTTATAAGTTAGACTATTTGCGAGTCTAACATATGTCATATGAAAACGTACGAATAGCGTGGGGATGATGGGATAATATTGAATATACATAAATTGTGAATTGGCAGAAAATGGCCTTAAAAGGCATATAATTAATTTCAGACATTAATTGGCATAATTGGTATTTATGGACATAATTTTAAGAGACAATTATGGACATAAATAAATTTGGAATTTATTGACAAATTTGAATAGGGATATTAATCCAATTTGGGGTTAAATAAAATGTGTAATAATTAACCACCTAAGACACGAAGTTAGACTCATTTGTGATGTAAGACTGCCCGGACCCGCCCGGCAAATCCAGCAGCCACAAATGTCAGTCTAATGTGAGAGGTCAAAGGCATGAATTAAATGTGTAACAATTATAAAGATATGAGGTTAGGCTCATTTGCGGTATAAGACTGTCAGGACCCGCCCGAAAAATCCGACAACCGCAAATGTCAGCCTAATGTGGGAGGTCTTTACAAGGTTACAGTTCTAATGAATTAAGTAACACATAACCAGATAAACATGCGGTGGGACATGTGGGGTTAAGTGGGTGCCTTGGGTGGCATGTGAAATTAAGTGGGTGCCTTGAGTGGCATGTGAAATATGATTAGATGCACTTAACCAAGATTGAAACATGTAAGAAGACATGAATATGAATGGGATTAAGTGGGGAAACCTTAGTAGGGACCAAGCATAGGTGGAAGGCTTGTGTCAAGCATGGGGGCCATTTTCAAACCAGTAACCCATTAAGTATCTTTGTGAGCTCGACCCAAGTCGAGGATGGGACACGCTTATTAGATTTGATTATAAGAGGTCAAAACGGGTTAGTGGTGGCAACGCAAGTCCAACAGGGTCATGTGCATGTGTGGGCCCAGGCTGGTAGGTAAGACGTTGTTACATCGTGTAGATATAAGCCGTGCATCTTTGGTGGTATCGGGTTGCCATTGGGGAGTGATACACCCCACTGTGGGACCTGCATGGGTATCTACGAGTTAGTGAGCCGATTGAATGGGGGTAGTGGGTATAACTAGTGGAGATAGGGGTAGACGACACCTATGAAGGCAGCTAGGGTACACGAAACTACCATTATCATTATTAAGTTCTGTAGGCTGGATCAACTTTTAGGGTGACTATTGGTGGTGCAGTATAGTAATTATCCTATAGTGATTAAGAACGAAATTAACTCCAGAATATTCCTCTTATTTTTTTTGTTATGCCCACTTGTTTCATGGTCATATCTTATCTTACAAGTTTATGTCTTATCCTAGTTACTTTAATAATTATATTGTTAAAGTTATTATACTCGCCAGACTTTATGTCTGACCCCCTTGTTTTCGCCTCTTTTCTTCCTTCCCCCCTGGTTCCCAGGGTGGGACTAGTAAGTACTAGTGGAGCTTGATCTTGGATCTCTTTCTCCCTTTTGGAAGTGCTGGGATTGCTGAAGTAAAGTTCAGCTCATCTCTTTTATGGCTACTTGTGTTGGGGTTTATGCTTTTTTACTTTATGTAATCTGAAATAATTTATCAAGAGGATATTAAGTGTACTTGATTTATGAAGTTGTTGTAATCAAACTATTTCTCTACTGTAATAAAAGTTGTTTTAAAATTTCAAGTACCATTATTTGTATTTGTCTTGTTATGTTCTGTTCTATACACTAAATACGCTCCATGGAAGTTAATGCATTCCCTTTGTGAGTGGCATTAACGGACGTGGGGTGTTATAGACTGTGCTTAGATTGGAAAATAGGGAATCTTTATAAATAGTTACACAAAAACCCAAGTGCGATTAGAAAAAGGTTGGAAAAGAAAAACGGAGGATGCAGAGTTTTTCGTTTTCCACCTTTTTGTAACATAAGAAATCGAATTTATAAAATTGGATTTTTCTGAAATTCGAAAAATAAACTTGGTTGGAAGGATTATGGATGCAACAATTGGATGAACTATTCTCTTACTCAGTAAAAGTGTGGGAAATTTTGGATGAAAAAGCTTTTTGATTTTCAAAATATTGCATTCATGTAGAACTGACAGTATATTTAATATGTGAGCATCATATTTTAAAAGGATTTTTGAAAAACTTGCATACACAGGAGGTACCGCTTAGGCATACATGCATTACTATGATGTATTTCACTTTGCACATGTGCACACTACATTCTAAAATGCAAATAAGAATAAAAATAAAAATATGCATACATGTATATATTATATTCAGGGATATATTTAAAGGAAAAGATAAATAATAATATAATTGCATGTAATAAGTCCATGCATTGAGATGAAGAAGAAGATTAATAAAAGAAATTACATGCAATGTATAAAATTAGAATAAATGCATGCAATGTAACTGAAATTGCATGCGAACATTTAGAAAGAAAAAGGAAATTTTGAAGAGCTTCCAGAATTTGGTCATGGGATTAGGGTCACGGCGTTTGTGGAAATTTTCTGGTCAATTTAGACCTATGGGTTGTAGAAGACTAATTTAAAATGAAAGAGATATCTTTAAATTAAATATTGTAACAAAACATGAAAAAGTGGATTGAGAAAAGAATAATGTATAGCACTATTTTAAGCCTTGTTAACAATAAGTAGCTCAGTTGGTTAGAGCATGTGACTTGCATACAAGAGATACAGAGGTCTAGTGCTTATATATATACATATATATATATATGTGTGTGTGTGTGTGTGTGTGTGTGTGTGTGTGTGTAACAAGATAAAACGGGAACAAAATAAATAATTTTTCATGTACAAAAGCTTTGCATACACATAAGAGCTGAATATTAATGAACATAATTCAAATGGAGGGTTGTGCGCGAACAAAAGGGATGTTTGAAAATTGATTTATGTGCAAGAATTATATGTACTATAAATAAATCAAATTTCAAGTCAAAAGAAAAAAAATACGGCGGGGGTGCCGACCCCACCATAGGGGTGTCGACCCCTGCGCATCATTTAACACACATGGCATGTTTGGATTGGTAAACATTTGTTTTTGTTGTGACGTGACCATTTCTTATTGGTTGTATGACATAGTTAGCTCTGATGGAGTTTTATTTAAATCTAAAGGACCAAATTCATTTAGCACACCTATAAATAAGATGGTTAGATTTACTCCATCCTCATAATTTCTGAGGCGACGCCAAAACTCTGTCATGGCTCTCTCTCTCTCTTCTCAAATCTATTCTTAAATTAAAATGTTAGCCTAGGAAGATTATGAATCTGTATCAGAAGGAGAGAGTCAATGTTAATAAAAGTTTATTGAAGGCAAGGTAAACTTCTAAGACCAATCTATTTAAATTATTTCTCTTTCCCTTCTCTTTTCATGAAAATAATAAATCCATGGTCGATAGGTTGTAAATCCGATTAAAAGGGAAACTATGGATGATAGAGTGGACCAGATCCAAAATTTGGGGAAAGCATGAAGGAGAGTGCGTTTAAAATATACCTTTTTGGATAGTAGTACATCGATCGTTTGGCATTCCCCATAATGAACATATTGGAAGGTTTAGTTTGATGAACTACATTATTGCGCAAAAATGGATAATATGTTCAATTAGTCAATATGTTAAGATGCCTAAACATATGTAATGATAAAGTGGTGTAAATGACATGTGGGAATGATTAGCATGATATAACTTCAAATTGTTAATATGAATAATTCATATATTGAATCAGTTGAAATGTTGGAATGTTTACATGTTATAATTCATATATTTGATTTGTTGGAGTGTTAAAAAGTTTACATGTAAACTTGCCCCAATTATATACAGGAAATAATTAGAGTAAGTATACGATTATATGGATTCATGTTAACATAGAATTGAATAAATAAATATGGGTTTTGGGGCATCGACCAAATTACGTTAAATGAAACACCCCACCTCCGTTAAGGTCACTCACAAAGGGAATGCCTTAATTTTGGTGGAGGTTTATAAGTAAAAGCCACAGATAAACTCAAGACAGATATAAATACACATATTTTAAATAGCGGAAACCAAACAGACTTTTATTTCGTCAATACGTGTTCAAAACATAACATTCCATAATTGTCTCAAAATACTTCCATCATTACAACCTCATAACTGTCTTGATTATTAAAGAAGCATAAAACATAAATAAAGTGACAAAAATCCCAAAAGTGATATCCAAAGCCATAATCCGAGCAAAAGAGATCAAAATCATACATCTACGTTCTTGGAGCTTGTAAAGAGCCTGACTAAGTTGAGATGTTTCCTCCCTGTGGACCTGGGGGGAAAGAAAGAAAAGAAGACAAAAAGAAAATAGGGTCAGACATAAAGCCTGAGTAAATCTAGTAACTCTTCAGTATGTGAATAAGAAAAGGGCATGATAGGTATATACTGAAAATAGGGAAGTGTCACAAGCTAAGGAAGTGTCAAATGTACTATCGCACCCACACTATATCTCTGCATCTACTTGAGTTTATTCCAACCGGCACCCCATGGTGAGGGTGAAGTGATCCCCATTTCTATTTAACGATCGGCTCCTACTCGCGTTAACATGTGTCATACGGCCCCCAAGAATTGTAGATACCTATGCTGGTCCCACCATGGGGTATATCAAGACCCATGGTGGAGGCCCCGACACAAATTCTAGAAGGCATAGGTTATACGACTGGTGTCCCCAGTGCCCTGGTTGTCTGCTCCGGAGTGTGTGCACGCCCGCACCCCGTTAGACCTGCACTGTGCACCCACCGCCGTCGTTTGACCGCTTACAATCAGCCCAGTAATCGTGCCCCACCCTACCTAGTTTCAGGGTACCGTTGATACCTAACTTGGGTTACTGCTAAAACGGGTCCCTCGTTACCAGGATTTTCTAGTCAAACATGTTAAGTGGTTAAGTGTTTGTATTTACCTAACCCCACCCATTAATTCTTGTTAACATGTTGAATTTGGTTAAGTGTGATAGTTGACTTAACCCTACCATATGTCCTTAGCCTCTTAGGAGCACCTGACCACTCACATTAGACAGGTATTGCTACGGTTACTGGATATGCCGGTCGGTTCTAGGCAGGTTTACACCGTAGCTCAGTTTAACCTCGGGTCATTATTGGGCTCAATGCTTAACCACCCACATTGGATAGGTATTGTTGTGACTACTGGACAGCCGGGCGGTTCCAGGCAGGTTTACATCACAACTCAATCCAACCTCGGGTTAAGCATATCGTGTTTTCTAAATTTACATATTTTATTACTTCTCAATTATATATGTAAATGTCATATCTTTTATGCTTGGGTATATCAATTCATACCGCTTAAATGTCATTGTCATTGGCATGTGACAACATGCCAACATATATTTTCATGTTTTACACTCAACGTTATTACCCCCGTTTATACGTTCGCAACGTTATAACAAATGTTGGGCTCGACACAATTTAGCCCAACTTTATAAGCGTAAGAAAAGGGGAAATCAAGAACATGTAATATTTTACAACATATAAGGGTGTGTAGCGCATGAACTTGCAATTTAGCGATACTAGCATAAATGATGGGTCATGTGAACTTGCATTCAAATCAAAGTATAACTAAGTAGGTGACATATGAAATGGCATAGTTTAGGCTAATACAAACTTGTGTTTAAACATGTTTAACTTGGCATAATGTCAAACACAAAACTAGCATGTTGTGTATTCACCAAAATGTCCAATTAAAGCATCTAATCACATAGCCTATTTCAACATGAACTTGCATAGTTTATGAAACCCAAACGATACTTAACACAGATCCAATTATACTTGCAAATAAACATGAACTTGCATAGTTTATGAAACCCAAACGATACTTGACATATATCCAATTATACTTGCAAATAAACATGAAAATGATATCATAGGTTTTGGGTCATGTAGGCATAAAATGTTTCAAATCTAGAACATGCTTACATAAATTCTAATTTAGACTAAGGGAATATACATAGTCCATGCCATCGACATATACATAAAGGGATCAATTTCTAATTTTTGCCACAAACTTGCAAGTGTCATTGTTTTCATATACAATTGTTCAATAGGCTTGCATCAATCAATTTATGCCACAAACGTCAATACACAAGTCATGATAGAACCATCACAATACATAGAATTTTATACAATACAATAACACAATTCTATTTTCATTCACATCGAATCACATCACAATTTTTATTCATATTTTGAAAGGTCACTATACTTACAACGAATGCAGAATCTTGAATTCTGAATTCTGAAATTGAGATGCGCTCCTTTGGGTAGACTAATGTTGCGTTGATTAGTTTGATTAAACTTTAATCTTCTTCTTAATTTGATTCGTCTCTAGGCTTTTCTCTTGACGGCTATGTTCAATTCCTCCCTAGCGGCATGACGACTCCTTTCTCATTTTTTGTGTGTGAATTTTCAGTTGAGACTTAGGGTATATTTATAGATTTTAAAGTTGTTTTGAGCCGTCAGATGAAGAAAGGAGGAATCTAGACCATTCAAAGTTCAAAGAGACAATCAAGAGGTGACACGTCAGCCCTAGTGACACACAGAGCCACAGAAATTCGAGCCAGAGCCAGACTTGGCCAGCCAGGTCGACCAGGAAGGTCGACACCCAGGTCGACACTATGGTCGACCTGGGGGAGGGGGGCAGGTCGACACTATGGTCGACCTGGGGAGGCCAGGTCGACACCATGGTCGACCCTATGGTTGACCTGATCTCTGGGCGGGAATTTTCCCGCCCAGCCCAGTTTGAACCTGAAATTAGAATTTTGAATTTTAAACTGAGCTGTTTGAATTTAAATTTGATTCTGAAACTTCCGAAGGCCATAACTTCTTCATACGGAGTCCGATTCACGCAAACTTAGACTTTATCTCAAGCAAAATTCCGAGACGAACGCCATGAAGCAACCCATTTCCCTTAATTCTTTCATTTAGAATTAATTACACTTTAATTTGTGACTCTTAATGTTATAGAATTCATGGGGTGTTACATTCTCCCCTCCCCCCCCCCCTCTTAAAAGGATTTCGTCCTCGAAATCTTCAAGTTAGGAAGAATGTATATCCTATCATCCAACAGTCCATCTACTCAACCAACAAACAAAGGCATCAACTGTCCTTAAAAGACTTCTAATGCTTCGTGATCATATGCATAGTGTGTGTATATGTCCCTACCTAATGCAGAAATCAGGTGGTCTACTGATTCAGTTGACCTCCTTAATGTGAATCATGTAAGTGTCATGAATCCATTATGTATGCAAAATTTTCCTACTCATAATTCTACATGAGTGCACAACTTATTCATACAAATGCGACGACCATATGATAGCATATCAAGTTGCAACCATATACAAATGAGAATACATATATGCATATGCAATATGAAGTGACTGAGCCAACCTATAACATAGGGTGTGTGTGTATATGCATCCACAAGCAACCACTAGCAACCATTTGCAACCATCATCCATAACATGTTTTCAAATACATGTTTGCATCCATTTGTTTTCTACCTAAGGAGTTAGGAAAAGGACAGAGGAGATATACCTAAAAAGATAGATAAAGCATAACTTAAGGAAAAAGAGAGATCAAATATGTACCCTCTAAAAGAAGAGGGTAGGCAACACGTATTCTATCCTCAGTTTCCCAAGTCGCGTCTTCCTCGGCGTCGCTCCACTGAACTTTAACGAGTTTGACTTCGCGGTTGTGTAGCTTTTTCACTTTAGTACCTAAGATGCGGGTTGGAACTCTCCTCACAGTTGCTTCACGTTCCACTTCGGCTTCTTCTAGAATGCTAGGTTCCACCACTTCCGCAGACTCATGCAAACACTTCCGGAGGTGAGAAACATGAAAGATGTTGTGAACTCCGGCCAGTCTCTCATGTAGCTCTAATCTATAGGCCATCTTTCCAACCTTCTCGATGATAGGAAACAGTCCTACAAATCTTGGTGCTAGCTTTCGTGCGGATCCAAAATGAACGACGTTCCTTAAAGGTGATACCTTAAGGAAAACCCTGTCCCCAACCTCAAACTCAAGGTCGGTCCTTCTTTTATCGGCGTAGGATTTTTGTCTGTCTTGGGCAGTCTTCATCCTCCTACGTATCTTGTCCACTTTCTCCGAAGTCTCTCGAATCATATATGGCCCATGTATAAGCTTATCTGTAGACTCCCACCAACAAGTTGGTGATTTGCACGGTCTTCCGTACAAGGCTTCGAAGGGCGCCATACCGATGGTAGCTTGGTAGCTGTTGTTGTAGGCAAATTCCACTAAAGGAAGGTGATCCTCCCAAGTCCCTCCAAAGTTAAGAACGCAAAGTCTTAAAAGATCCTCTAAAATTCTATTCACCCTTTCCGTCTGGCCATCGGTTTGGGGGTGATAGGCCATGCTCAAACACAACTGTGTGCCTACAGCTTCTTGCAGACTCCGCCAAAACTCGCTTGTGAAGATAGGGTCTCGGTCACTAAAAATGCTGGAGGGTATCCCATGGAGTCGAACTATTTCCTTGAGATAAAGAGATGCTAGAGATGCGGCAGTCCTTCTACTCTAGATAGGTATAAAGTGGGCGCTTTTAGTAAGCCTATCCACTATTACCCAAATGCTAGTGTTGCCTCTTCTCGACCTAGGTAGTCCATCAATGAAGTCCATTGAAATGTATCCCACTTCCACTGTGGGACCTCTAAAGGGTGAAGTAGTCCTCCAGGTTTCTTCTGTTCTGCCTTGACCCGTTGGCAGGTCATGCACTTAGAGATGAAATCTGCCACGTCTTGCTTCTTGCTGCTCCAAAAGAAAGTCCTTTCTATATCCTTGTACATCTTATCACCGCCAGGGTGTATAGTCATCTTGGAATGATGCGCTTCCTTGAGAACCTTCTTTGTCAACTCCCTTGCTTGTGGGACGCATAATCTTCCATCTCGCCTTAGCCAACCCTTATCGTCGATGGCGTATCTACTGAGGTGACTAGAAGTCTCACCCCTAATAAGTCTATCAGTCACATCAACAAGCTGAGGGTCTTCACGTTGTGCAGCCCCTATTAAGTCTAAGAGATTAGGGCGTATTTCGAGAGATGTTAACAAACCCGGTGCAAAATCTGAGGAGGGCCTAAAGTTAAAACTGGCTTTATACTCCAAGCTTTGCCTCTCTACGAAGAGTGGGCTTAAGGTCGGTTTCTTTCGGCTCAACGCGTCTGCTACTGCGTTGCCTTTGCTGGGAGTATAGGAAATTTCAAAGTCATACAAGGCAAGAAACTCCATCCATCTTTGCTGCCTCAAGTTAAGATCCTTTTGCGAGAAGAGATATTTCAACGATTTATGGTCAGTGTATAATTCAAACTTCTCACCTAGGAGATAATGGCGCCAGGACTTAAGCGCAAAGATGATGGCGGCTAACTCAAGGTCGTGGGTTGGGTAGTTCTTTTCATGAACTTTCAATTGTCTTCCACCATAAGCTACTACCCTTCCTTCCTGCATTAGAATAGCGCCTAGTCCCGTTCCACATGCATCCGTGTATACTGTGAACATTTTGCTTCCATCTGGCAAAGTCAGAACTGGGGCTATTGTGAGAGCCCTTTTTAATCGTTGGAAAGCAAACTTGCAGTCTAAATCCCAACTGAATGCCAGAATCTTCTTTGTTAGCCTTGTGAGTGGGGATGAGATTTTCGCGAAATCCCTAATAAACTTTCGGTAAAAACCGGCTAGCCCAAGAAAGCTTCGAACTTCGGTTACATTTCTTGGTGTCTTCCAATCTTGCACCGCCACCACTTTCGCGGGGTCCACGGCTGTAACGTCTCGCATTTTTGTCGGTTTGTATTTGAATATTTAAATCAGTTTAAATATTGAATTTGTAATATAAGTGGATGTATATTTTAAATTAAAACGAAGCTGAACATATAAAGATATATATTAATTATAATCGAGCCCATAACGACGCTGCAGTTCGTAATTTAACGTTCTGAACTTCAACTGAGTATACAGGACTCGTTTTAAATCGGATTTCGTCGAAAGCAGAAACGTTGGAATCTGTGAACTGTATTTCTCTAACAGAAGTGAAAAACCAAGATTTCCGCGTATAGATTACAAGATATGTCCAAATCAAATATTCAAAAAGTCGCTGTAAAATCGTATATCGACCGTAACGGTTTATTCGATATAACTAGATATCGGTTGCAAATCTGGATAAGGTTCTTTTGAGGCGCAGCGATAATTTAATTTTTAGAATTTTACTGTAATTTTTAATTAATTAAATATGCAACTTTTTATTTGAAGTATTTTGCACCCTGTATCGATATTTCGGGGTTTCAAAATATGAGTCAATCTACCGGTATTATTATATATTTGGGATCGTGACACCTCACTGGACACGAATGTATTCTTATATCTGTCCGTAACGACTCATACGTAGATGGAATTTTATGAGTATCCCGAAATCTATTTAATAGGAGACATGTACATGCTCATTTTTCTTGTACACGCATTAGTATAGAAGCGTGACTTCCTTTGAATACCAATACTCAACTGGCAATATGAATTCTTTCTACCTTATTCCCTACATAAAAGCTAAAACACAAAGAACTTAAATTCAAGTACGTGAATATTAAAATGTATAACTTAGTCGGTAAGTTTTGCATCTAATATCTCAGCACCTAAGGTCAAGAGCTATCAATGAACCATACTCAAAACCTACCTCCTAAGCAAACGTGGGTGCCCATTCCTCTATTACGTAAGAGCCAAGGGATGGATTCTATAATTATGGAAGCTTCAAAATTTCGTGTAGCCATTCCAAAAATCACGCATGTCTACAGGGAGAAAAATAAATACTGCCCATACATGATATCTGTGACCATGCCTAAGATCAAGCCTCCATCCAAATGTTTCTTTTCGTATGTAGTATCGCACATGCCTAAGTTTGCAAACCACACAAGCTACCACCCTATTGCACATGACAGGAGACCTACATCTATTAAAAACTTAGGGATGAAGTAATACTACACAGTGCCTACTTACCTTAATGTGTAAGTCTTCCCAACTATAAGAAAGGAAGCTAGCCTCACATTGTTGCCGACTGAAAATAATTAAAAACAAATAATATATTATTGTATTCCTTTTCACCTAAGTTTTCCAATGCACATGCCAAATCGTACATACAGGCACTTTGGAAATATAAGCTAAGCTATATACGAGTATTATATCACATACAGCATGGTGAGGTGAAAACTCATACACCTTTCCTAGACTTTACATCCTATACTTTGGGAATGGAAACAACCCTATTTTCTAATACGTACGAGCCAAGAAATCCATGAAGTATAAATACCCGGCACTACTCGTCCTCCTCGGAAGACAAAAAAAAAACGCAGAAATACTTCATGATTTCGGGTGATTCATTGGAATCAAATGAACATGATCAGCTGCACCCTCATCAAGTTTCCGTGAGACGCAGTATATATCTGAAGCACGAAACCTTGTACAGCATAGGGACATGGCGAGCTAGGAGAAGCTGGGGTCAAATCGTGGGTGCTGCGGAAGATCGTAGGATGTGTGCGAGTGGGAAAAACCCGTAGAGGAGAAGCACTACACGGGGAGGGTTGTATTTGTTAAATGGAGGAGGAAGTGGGCCGAAGAAAGCACGTCAGTTTGTCACAGTATGGATCTTTGACATGTATGTGCTTGAGGGGGAGGTCACACATGTATTTCTGGTGCAAGGGAAGAGCCACTAGGGAGGATGCTGGTGCGTGCTTCCATGTTGCCTGTGGCAATGTGGGTTTGACGCATGAAAAGAGAAGTGTTGTTTTCTGGCATGCTCAAGCGAACAGAGAAGGAGAGGAGGCACTCGATGGAGTTGGAGTAGTTGTTGAATGGGAGGGCGTTACTATTGTTGTGCGTGGATTGTTATGGGGATTTGCTGTCATTTTGTGGGGGTTCATGCGTAAGAAGATACTGGAGGGAGGATTTGAAATACTGTGAAGGAATAAAGGGTGAGAACGTTGGCGAATGGCTCGTGGTGGAAGGACTATAGTGTGGTCGACAGTGTTCCATGTTGCCTGTGTCGGTGATGATAGGGAAGAGCCGGCGAGGAAAAGGAGTTTGATGAAGGCAGGTTGATAAATACATGGTGTGGTGGATGAACGTGATAAATGAAAGGTGTTGGAGCTGAGAATGGGGCGTGAAGGATTTACCATGCGCGTATATACTATGTAGTTGAGGTATATAAGCGAAGTCAGTGAGGCGCCGGGCTTGAAGCGAGCATTTCGAGTTAGACTACGCGGAGTGGAGGAATGAGGATGGGAAGTATAGGCACATTTGTGAATGGGCGTAGGAACTACAGTTGTGATGGTAAATTGAAGAACCACCGAGAGTTGACAAATATTCGAACGGGAATATAATATTGGAGAACGACATTTTCTTCTAGAAAGAAGAAGACGGCACTATTCAAAACAAACCGACGGTTTTGAATAGGAGATGGGCAGATAGTAAAGGATCGTATGAACACAAGCTATACAACCAGTTTGGAGCGAATTGAACGCCTGATCAGATATACCGACGCAAATCGTTATCTAACGGTTAACGCGCAAAGGTGAGTAAAATCACTAACTCTGATCTATTTTAAAATATTTTAATTATATTTTAATGTTGTTTGAATGCTGTGTGATGGTCGATTAGGTAGATTACAATTTATTTGGTTGAATATTATATACCGATACATATGTACACATCACCGGTTGGACACTGATTTCATCGATTAGAATATCCCCTAGTATAGAGTTAGTGAAAATTGTGTTGACTGACATCTGTGGATGCGGAAACCGGTTGGAGGAATCCGACCGGATTCCTCGATATTTATATGTACTGTTTGTTTTGTATGCACTGTTTGAACCCGAATTATATTTAAAACCCGGTGTGAATATTGATGTTGAACGGAAATTCAACATTTGTTTAGATTAAATAAATAAACGATATCGATTTAGAAAGTGTTAACAGTCGACCGTAAAACCATCGTTTTGTTAAGAAACTGATTTACCGCCAGGCAAATCAATGAAGTTAATTATAGAAATTATATTTTTATAATTAAAGTGAAGTTTTAAATTATAATAGAAGTTCTATTATAAACCAGTATTTTAGAGTTCGTTTTTATAAAGCAAATAAAAGCGATTGTTGACATTTAAACAAGTTTATAAAGTAAAAACTATCCGACGATTAAATATTTGGATAACTATATTTAAGGTAAATAATTTAGAGATATCATTGGATTAGTTAGATTAATCTAATGTTAAGAAGTAATTAAAATCAGTTAATGAATTTACTGATGGAAATAAGTTGATTTGATCAACTGTTATTTGGGAACATGATTTTTAGATTAATTGGTCTTTAATTAATCTAATGGAAACAGGTTAGAAATAAGTTTATCGAAATTAATGAGACTTAATTACCCTTTAACGAGTTATAGATAAGAACTGGGGAATGGAGAAAGCAAAGAGTTAATGTTTAAATTAAATATGCATAAACCACAGAGATTCCAAAGTAAGAATATGGTGTTGTAAAACCATATTCCAAAATACAACAAGGAAATACGATGTAATAAATATATTAAGTAATAAGGAATTTGAATACCAGACTTGTATCGGTTCTAAGGTAAGAACGTTGTCGATCAAGGTCTGAGAGGTAAATAAAATACCCCAACTTGAACGGCTTCGCTATTACCGAGGAACGATATCAGTTTGTAACAGAAAGAGATGTCAAGATTTTTGTAACGGAAAGAGATGTCAAGATTTTTGTAACGGAAAGAGATGTCAAGATTTTTGTAACAGAAAGAGATGTCAAGATTTTTGTGACGGAAAGAGATGTCAAGATGTGTATAAAAGGAATACGGCAGCGTATTTCCAGTCTTAGAATTATAGCGATAAAATAACGCTGTTGGTAAGATAAGTGTGACTGTAATGTTAAGATTAGTTATAACAAAGAATATTACAGCGTATGACAAGTTGAACTATAGCAATAAAATAACGCTGTTGATAAGGTAAGTGTGACTGTAATTAGTTATAAGGAGAATATTACAGCGTATGACAAGTTTAGAACTATAGCGAAAAATTAACTGCTGTTGATTTGACTTAAGCATGACTTTTATATATAGCAGCACTTCCTAGGAAATGTAACAGTTTGGTTTGAAATCCAATTATTCTAGAGTAATAAGTAACGACGTTTGTTCAAAGAAATATAAGAAAGAGTTTAGAAAAAGAATTGGGGAATCGTATTAGAAACTGATGACAGCATTTCGATGTTCGAAATGTGATTAGAATTAAACCATTAGGATTTGTAACTAGAATTCGACGAGGTCGAATGAATTAAAAGTAAACTATTTTTAGGGATTATAATCTGATATAATAATTAACATTTAGTTGTAAACAAATAAACGGTAAAGAGGATAGGAGTCAGTACTTAGTTTAAACTTGATATCGATTTGATAAGAAGTTGACTTAGAAACAAAGTTTACAAAGTGGAATAGAAATATATAAAGTATGAAAGAGATTTCGATAAATGGGATCATGGTATTGATTTATTTGATAAAGATGTTCAGATTTCTATAATAGAAATAATATTCACATTTCAAAGTGAATAATGTTTTAAAAGTGAACGTTGGGCCGATTAAAAGGTTAAAATGAAATTGGAAGTATTTTCCAATGCAAATAGGGTAAGATTGTCCAAGGGTAGAAAATAAAGAATGTGAAATTAATGAAAATAGTTTGAACGTTAATAACGTATGTTTTCTGGAACATGAAAGAATAAGAGTTTATAATAACTGGAATGTTTTCCAAGAAGTATGGAAAGGCTAAAACGGGATTTGAGAAATATCTGGTAAGATATGAGAATTCGAATAATAAAGTCGAATGTTAAAATTAAAAATACCCGTGGTTGTGTGATGTTAATTATACATTAGAATGAATGTTGTTTTTACTTCGATAGTTAAATAACCGACTATCAAAGTGTTTGACCATCGTTGTCGATATGGAGAGACCGGTTGGATACGTTATCCGAAACCACTCCGTATAGGCATAACCGCTACGAATTAGATATGCTGAAGATGATTGAAGACGGAGTTAAATGCAAGGATCGTCCAGTTCTACAATGATGTTTTTGTTTGTCCAGTCCCAGGACAACTTGTATGGACGAGTGTCTGACAGAGTATTTCTAACGGTCATGCCGTTGATTGTACGGATATACCAAGTTGGTGGGGAGAAGGTAAATTCTCTTTATTTTACACCCAGTGTGCATTTGTGTAATCAATATGTGATTACGGATCTGACGATGTGGCATTCAAAGTGAATGGTGATCAGATGTTCTGAATATAGACGTAGTCTCTAGCCTCACAACCAGGAAGTGACAGAAGTTGGGCTAGGCAGCATGGCTAGTTGGGTCATCCCCAAGCAGGGTGTATTGTCATCGATCTAGAGAAAATTCATATTTATACTTCTTTTCGATTCTGTATCTTCGGATGACGGTTGGATGGCCTACAACCGTGGTGGCAATATATTCGCGACACTCAAGCTAAATGAGTGAGCGGTCATGTGTGGCCGGGTTGCAAGACGTTCTTGTTGAACCCTGAGTGTATCCCCTCTAGAGTACACTATTCAGAAGGTGCTCCCATACCTTGTTTGTTGGAATCCATTCTCCGATAAGCGCCCTGCGGTTTATGATTTTATACTATATATATGTGGAACGTGAGATGCAAGCGTTCTGCTACTTGGATAATTATTTGTTTAGACATTATCATAATATCACTGTTTTGATATCAAAGTAATTTGGGTTATAGTAAGGTAAAAGCCGTCCATGTTTATGTGTGGGCTGGTCTTACTATTATCCTTTTGTTTCAAAAGGATTTTCTTCAAAGTAAAACCGTATAGTTGGAATTTACTCACACCAGTCCCATGACTGACCTAGAGTTTATTTTGTTTGTTTTCCCTAAACTCTTGGGTGCCCAAATTTGTACGGGCAGTCAAGTGTTTCAGGCTTTGCAGATTCACTTGGAGGAGCTCAAAAGCAGGAAGCTTCACCATTAGTTATGTAGAGTTATTTCCGCTGTGATATGATGTATTGTACTCTGATAATGGTATGTATATATAATACAGTTTTGTATTCAAAGTTATGTTATATAATACATCTTATTTTGTTCCGCTGCGAGTTTCGTGTTACTCTGATTCTGTTCAGTTGTGATCTTCTTCTTCTTCTATTCTATTAGTTCTATCTTTTCTTCCTCGCCCTCTAAATTCTTCTACTAATGTCCTGGTATTTTCGATGCTTGAAAAATTGACAGTGAATTTATGTTGATTTTCTGGGTCGAAAATCCCCGCCGTTACAGATGGTATCAGAGCATAAGGTTAAGTGATTACCTTGGCTCTGTGGCGTAACTCAATAGAGATGGAGTTAGTAATACTCTAGATTGAGTATGAGTGTATAAATATATGAGCGCGTATTTGTAAATCAATATAAAAACCGTTTTATATTGTGTTGATTGATCTGGTGAGTGGTATATAAATTTCAGGTCGACCCATTTAGCTGACGAGGTCAATGGGAATTTATAAACGCTTGGATAGAGAAATTCGACATAGTATTGTTTTGAAATCTGGGGAAATGAAATAATTTTACCCAAGATATATTTTGATATAAAGAAAGCATATATATTGGCCAATATATTGAATATGTTGGTTGAAACTATGATCGGAAAAGATTTATAATTGAGTTGGTTATATAAATAACAAATCGAAATATTATATAAGTATAATACGAAAAATTAGATGAATTGAATATGAATTTAAAAACCAGAATTGAGTTAAAACTCTGGAAACTTGGAAAAGAATTGAAGTTGGATTTGAATTAAAAATATGGAATTTTAAGATCCTGGGTGAATTCAAAAATGTTTTTCCAAGCATTTTGAAAAGAATATTTTGATGAAATTTCAAAATAAAGTGTTTAAAAATGAGTCTTGAAGATAATACAGTATTGAACTCACTTCGATGGCTGGAAAATAAATTCCGATGGTGATCCGGACATTATCGGTGTTCATTTTCGAGGTTCTAAGTGACAGATTACTACTGAAGATTTTGTTTTGAAATAAGTTGTTCGAAAATTTAAATGTTTTGAATTGCTATGTTATGGATATATATGTATATGATTTCAAACTGATTTGAAATGAAACCCAGGAATTTGAATCCCGAAATTTAAAATTTAACTTATGAAGTTAAATAAAAAAAATTGAAATAGTTAAAGTAAATAAATAAATTGGTTGGAAATGATATAGGAATAATATTAGAAGTGAGTTATTAGATAAGGATAACCGATTTGAGACTGGGGAAATGGAATTTAACCTGGTTATAGAATTGGAGTATCGAGCAAGAATTTGGAATTGAGTTTGGAATTTGAATTTGAATTGGAGTTTAAAGTGGAATTGGGCTTGGATACTAGAAAATGATTGGATGTGGACCAGTGGATTGGAGATGGCCTAGAAGGGCGAGTTGTAGCAGTACCAAATGAGCCGTGCAGAGGAGATGCTGGCAAGATTCTCCAAAAATTAAAGCTGTTAAGAATTTTTCAGAATTTTGAAAATATTCGAAAACAAGAAGGAATTAATAGCCAATTGGAATTAATCAGTTTAGTTGAAAATGAAATAAACCAAAAGGATTTTGTTAACCTGTTTATAACAGAGATTGTAGCATTTTCCCTATCTTAGCAATTTCGAGGACGAAATTATTTTAAGGGGGAAGGTCTGTAACGTCTCGCATTTTTGTCGGTTTGTATTTGAATATTTAAATCAGTTTAAATATTGAATTTGTAATATAAGTGGATGTATATTTTAAATTAAAACGAAGCTGAACATATAAAGATATATATTAATTATAATCGAGCCCATAACGACGCTGCAGTTCGTAATTTAACGTTCTGAACTTCAACTGAGTATACAGGACTCGTTTTAAATCGGATTTCGTCGAAAGCAGAAACGTTGGAATCTGTGAACTGTATTTCTCTAACAGAAGTGAAAAACCAAGATTTCCGCGTATAGATTACAAGATATGTCCAAATCAAATATTCAAAAAGTCGTTGTAAAATCGTATATCGACCGTAACGGTTTATTCGATATAACTAGATATCGGTTGCAAATCTGGATAAGGTTCTTTTGAGGCGCAGCGATAATTTAATTTTTAGAATTTTACTGTAATTTTTAATTAATTAAATATGCAACTTTTTATTTGAAGTATTTTGCACCCTGTATCGATATTTCGGGGTTTCAAAATATGAGTCAATCTACCGGTATTATTATATATTTGGGATCGTGACACCTCACTGGACACGAACGTATTCTTATATCTGTCCGTAACGACTCATACGTAGATGGAATTTTATGAGTATCCTGAAATCTAATTAATAGGAGACATGTACATGCTCATTTTTCTTGTACACGCATTAGTATAGAAGCGTGACTTCCTTTGAATACCAATACTCCACTGGCAATATGAATTCTTTCTACCTTATTCCCTACATAAAAGCTAAAACACAAAGAACTTAAATTCAAGTACGTGAATATTAAAATGTATAACTTAGTCGGTAAGTTTTGCATCTAATATCTCAGCACCTAAGGTCAAGAGCTATCAATGAACCATACTCAAAACCTACCTCCTAAGCAAACGTGGGTGCCCATTCCTCTATTACGTAAGAGCCAAGGGATGGATTCTATAATTATGGAAGCTTCAAAATTTCGTGTAGCCATTCCAAAAATCACGCATGTCTACAGGGAGAAAAATAAATACTGCCCATACATGATATCTGTGACCATGCCTAAGATCAAGCCTCCATCCAAATGTTTCTTTTCGTATGTAGTATCGCACATGCCTAAGTTTGCAAACCATACAAGCTACCACCCTATTGCACATGACAGGAGACCTACATCTATTAAAAACTTAGGGATGAAGTAATACTACACAGTGCCTACTTACCTTAATGTGTAAGTCTTCCCAACTATAAGAAAGGAAGCTAGCCTCACATTGTTGCCGACTGAAAATAATTAAAAACAAATAATATATTATTGTATTCCTTTTCACCTAAGTTTTCCAATGCACATGCCAAATCGTACATACAGGCACTTTGGAAATATAAGCTAAGCTATATACGAGTATTATATCACATACAGCATGGTGAGGTGAAAACTCATACACCTTTCCTAGACTTTACATCCTATACTTTGGGAATGGAAACAACCCTATTTTCTAATACGTACGAGCCAAGAAATCCATGAAGTATAAATACCCGGCACTACTCGTCCTCCTCGGAAGACAAAAACAAAACGCAGAAATACTTCATGATTTCGGGTGATTCATTGGAATCAAATGAACATGATCAGCTGCACCCTCATCAAGTTTCCGTGAGACGCAGTATATATCTGAAGTACGAAACCTTGTACAGCATAGGGACATGGCGAGCTAGGAGAAGCTGGGGTCAAATCGTGGGTGCTGCGGAAGATCGTAGGATGTGTGCGAGTGGGAAAAACCCGTAGAGGAGAAGCACTACACGGGGAGGGTTGTATTTGTTAAATGGAGGAGGAAGTGGGCCGAAGAAAGCACGTCAGTTTGTCACAGTATGGATCTTTGACATGTATGTGCTTGAGGGGGAGGTCACACATGTATTTCTGGTGCAAGGGAAGAGCCACTGGGGAGGATGCTGGTGCGTGCTTCCATGTTGCTTGTGGCAATGTGGGTTTGACGCATGAAAAGAGAAGTGTTGTTTTCTGGCATGCTCAAGCGAACAGAGAAGGAGAGGAGGCACTCGATGGAGTTGGAGTAGTTGTTGAATGGGAGGGCGTTACTATTGTTGTGCGTGGATTGTTATGGGGATTTGCTGTCATTTTGTGGGGGTTCATGCATAAGAAGATACTGGAGGGAGGATTTGAAATACTGTGAAGGAATAAAGGGTGAGAACGTTGGCGAATGGCTCATGGTGGAAGGACTATAGTGTGGTCGACAGTGTTCCATGTTGCCTGTGTCGGTGATGATAGGGAAGAGCCGGCGAGGAAAAGGAGTTTGATGAAGGCAGGTTGGTAAATACATGGTGTGGTGGATGAACGTGATAAATGAAAGGTGTTGGAGCTGAGAATGGGGCGTGAAGGATTTACCATGCGCGTATATACTATGTAGTTGAGGTATATAAGCGAAGTCAGTGAGGCGCCGGGCTTGAAGCGAGCATTTCGAGTTAGACTACGCGGAGTGGAGGAATGAGGATGGGAAGTATAGGCACATTTGTGAATGGGCGTAGGAACTACAGTTGTGATGGTAAATTGAAGAACCACCGAGAGTTGACAAATATTCGAACGGGAATATAATATTGGAGAACAACATTTTCTTCTAGAAAGAAGAAGACGACACTATTCAAAACAAACCGACGGTTTTGAATAGGAGATGGGCAGATAGTAAAGGATCGTATGAACACAAGCTATACAACCAGTTTGGAGCGTATTGAACGCCTGATCAGATATACCGACGCAAATCGTTATCTAACGGTTAACGCGCAAAGGTGAGTAAAATCACTAACTCTGATCTATTTTAAAATATTTTAATTATATTTTAATGTTGTTTGAATGTTGTGTGATGGTCGATTAGGTAGATTACAATTTATTTGGTTGAATATTATATACCGATACATATGTACACATCACCGGTTGGACACTGATTTCATCGATTAGAATATCCCCTAGTATAGAGTTAGTGAAAATTGTGTTGACTGACATCTGTGGATGCGGAAACCGGTTGGAGGAATCCGACCGGATTCCTCGATATTTATATGTACTGTTTGTTTTGTATGCACTGTTTGAACCCGAATTATATTTAAAACCCGGTGTGAATATTGATGTTGAACGGAAATTCAACATTTGTTTAGATTAAATAAATAAACGATATCGATTTAGAAAGTGTTAACAGTCGACCGTAAAACCATCGTTTTGTTAAGAAACTGATTTACCGCCAGGCAAATCAATGAAGTTAATTATAGAAATTATATTTTTATAATTAAAGTGAAGTTTTAAATTATAATAGAAGTTCTATTATAAACCAGTATTTTAGAGTTCGTTTTTATAAAGCAAATAAAAGCGATTGTTGACATTTAAACAAGTTTATAAAGTAAAAACTATCCGACGATTAAATATTTGGATAACTATATTTAAGGTAAATAATTTAGAGATATCATTGGATTAATTAGATTAATCTAATGTTAAGAAGTAATTAAAATCAGTTAATGAATTTACTGATGGAAATAAGTTGATTTGATCAACTGTTATTTGGGAACATGATTTTTAGATTAATTGGTCTTTAATTAATCTACTGGAAACAGGTTAGAAATAAGTTTATCGAAATTAATGAGACTTAATTACCCTTTAACGAGTTATAGATAAGAACTGGGGAATGGAGAAAGCAAAGAGTTAATGTTTAAATTAAATATGCATAAACCACAGAGATTCCAAAGTAAGAATATGGTGTTGTAAAACCATATTCCAAAATACAACAAGGAAATACGATGTAATAAATATATTAAGTAATAAGGAATTTGAATACCAGACTTGTATCGGTTCTAAGGTAAGAACGTTGTCGATCAAGGTCTGAGAGGTAAATAAAATACCCCAACTTGAACGGCTTCGCTATTACCGAGGAACGATATCAGTTTGTAACAGAAAGAGATGTCAAGATTTTTGTAACGGAAAGAGATGTCAAGATTTTTGTAACGGAAAGAGATGTCAAGATTTTTGTAACGGAAAGAGATGTCAAGATTTTTGTGACGGAAAGAGATGTCAAGATGTGTATAAAAGGAATACGGCAGCGTATTTCCAGTCTTAGAATTATAGCGATAAAATAACGCTGTTGGTAAGATAAGTGTGACTGTAATGTTAAGATTAGTTATAACAAAGAATATTACAGCGTATGACAAGTTGAACTATAGCAATAAAATAACGCTGTTGATAAGGTAAGTGTGACTGTAATTAGTTATAAGGAGAATATTACAGCGTATGACAAGTTTAGAACTATAGCGAAAAATTAATTGCTGTTGATTTGACTTAAGCATGACTTTTATATATAGCAGCACTTCCTAGGAAATGTAACAGTTTGGTTTGAAATCCAATTATTCTAGAGTAATAAGTAACGACGTTTGTTCAAAGAAATATAAGAAAGAGTTTAGAAAAAGAATTGGGGAATCGTATTAGAAACTGATGACAGCATTTCGATGTTCGAAATGTGATTAGAATTAAACCATTAGGATTTGTAACTAGAATTCGACGAGGTCGAATGAATTAAAAGTAAACTATTTTTAGGGATTATAATCTGATATAATAATTAACATTTAGTTGTAAACAAATAAACGGTAAAGAGGATAGGAGTCAGTACTTAGTTTAAACTTGATATCGATTTGATAAGAAGTTGACTTAGAAACAAAGTTTACAAAGTGGAATAGAAATATATAAAGTATGAAAGAGATTTCGATAAATGGGATCATGGTATTGATTTATTTGATAAAGATGTTCAGATTTCTATAATAGAAATAATATTCACATTTCAAAGTGAATAATGTTTTAAAAGTGAACGTTGGGCCGATTAAAAGGTTAAAATGAAATTGGAAGTATTTTCCAATGCAAATAGGGTAGATTGTCCAAGGGTAGAAAATAAAGAATGTGAAGTTAATGAAAATAGTTTGAACGTTAATAACGTATGTTTTCTGGAACATGAAAGAATAAGAGTTTATAATAACTGGAATGTTTTCCAAGAAGTATGGAAAGGCTAAAACGGGATTTGAGAAATATCTGGTAAGATATGAGAATTCGAATAATAAAGTCGAATGTTAAAATTAAAAATACCCGTGGTTGTGTGATGTTAATTATACATTAGAATGAATGTTGTTTTTACTTCGATAGTTAAATAACCGACTATCAAAGTGTTTGACCATCGTTGTCGATATGGAGAGACCGGTTGGATACGTTATCCGAAACCACTCCGTATAGGCATAACCGCTACGAATTAGATATGCTGAAGATGATTGAAGACGGAGTTAAATGCAAGGATCGTCCAGTTCTACAATGATGTTTTTGTTTGTCCAGTCCCAGGACAACTTGTATGGACGAGTGTCTGACAGAGTATTTCTAACGGTCATGCCGTTGATTGTACGGATATACCAAGTTGGTGGGGAGAAGGTAACTTCTCTTTATTTTACACCCAGTGTGCATTTGTGTAATCAATATGTGATTACGGATCTGACGATGTGGCATTCAAAGTGAATGGTGATCAGATGTTCTGAATATAGACGTAGTCTCTAGCCTCACAACCAGGAAGTGACAGAAGTTGGGCTAGGCAGCATGGCTAGTTGGGTCATCCCCAAGCAGGGTGTATTGTCATCGATCTAGAGAAAATTCATATTTATACTTCTTTTCGATTCTGTATCTTCGGATGAAGGTTGGATGGCCTACAACCGTGGTGGCAATATATTCGCGACACTCAAGCTAAATGAGTGAGCGGTCATGTGTGGCCGGGTTGCAAGACGTTCTTGTTGAACCCTGAGTGTATCCCCTCTAGAGTACACTATTCAGAAGGTGCTCCCATACCTTGTTTGTTGGAATCCATTCTCCAATAAGCGCCCTGCGGTTTATGATTTTATACTATATATATGTGGAACGTGAGATGCAAGCGTTCTGCTACTTGGATAATTATTTGTTTAGACATTATCATAATATCACTGTTTTGATATCAAAGTAATTTGGGTTATAGTAAGGTAAAAGCCGTCCATGTTTATGTGTGGGCTGGTCTTACTATTATCCTTTTGTTTCAAAAGGATTTTCTTCAAAGTAAAACCGTATAGTTGGAATTTACTCACACCAGTCCCATGACTGACCCAGAGTTTATTTTGTTTGTTTTCCCTAAACTCTTGGGTGCCCAAATTTGTACGGGCAGTCAAGTGTTTCAGGCTTTGCAGATTCACTTGGAGGAGCTCAAAAGCAGGAAGCTTCACCATAAGTTATGTAGAGTTATTTCCGCTGTGATATGATGTATTGTACTCTGATAATGGTATGTATATATAATACAGTTTTGTATTCAAAGTTATGTTATATAATACATCTTATTTTGTTCCGCTGCGAGTTTCGTGTTACTCTGATTCTGTTCAGTTGTGATCTTCTTCTTCTTCTATTCTATTAGTTCTATCTTTTCTTCCTCACCCTCTAAATTCTTCTACTAATGTCCTGGTATTTTCGATGCTTGAAAAATTGACAGTGAATTTATGTTGATTTTCTGGGTCGAAAATCCCCGCCGTTACAACGGCCAACCCATCTTTGGACACTATATGCCCCAGAAATCTTACTTCTTTTCTCCAGAAGTGACACTTGGAGAATTTGGCTTTTAGTTGATGGGCTCGGAGAGTTTCCATGATTATTTTCAGATGCTGAGCATGCTCTTCCTCACTCTTTGAGAATATTAAGATATCATCTACAAAGACAACCACAAATTTGTTGAGGAATTCTCTGAACACTCTGCTCATTAGGTCTACGAAATAAGCGGGTGCGTTTGTCAAGCCGAAAGGCATGACAGGCCATTCGAAGAAACCGTCTAGGGTTCTGAACGCTGTCTTATCAATACTATCTTCAGCTACTCTTAGCTGATGGAATCCAGTTGCCAGATCAAGTTGGGAGAAGACCGTCGCACCAACAAGCTGATCAAACAAATCGTCGATTCGGGGGAAGAGGTTGCCTATTTTTCTTGGTCAATTTGTTTAACTCTCTATAGTCGACGCAAAGGCGAAGCGAACCGTCCGCTTTGGTTGCGAACACCACTAGAGCACCCCATTCCGAAATGCTCCGTCTAATGAACCCTTTTTCGAGGAGTTCTTTAACTTGCATACTGAGCTACTTTCTCTCCCTTGGAGCCATGTGTCTGATAGGTAAAGCTATAGGCTTTGCGTTATCCACAAGATATATGCGGAAGTCTATTTCCCGCCTCGGAGGTAAGCCTTTCACCTCCTCAAAGACATCCGGATATTCCCGGACTACTCTTAATGATTGCAAATTCTCATCAGAAGCATCAAGCGACTCTAGATAACTAAGCATAACAGCATTCAAGGGATTACAAGAAATTTCTAGAGTGTTACCAAGCCGAGTCAAGAGTCTAACTACTCTTTTCTCACAATCAAGAATGGCACTATTACTGGATAACCAGTCCATGCCTAAGATCAAACCATATCCCGAGAAGCCCAAGACAAAGGCATTACAACTAAACTCAACGCTGAGAATAGAGATTTACAAACCCAAACAAACCATTGACAAGTAAGCGGAGCCCCAAATTGAATTTGAAACTACTAAGGGATCTTCTACCATACTAGCGTCTAGATGCAGAGATTCTACTAAGGCAGATGAAATAAAAGAGTTTGATGTGCCAGATTCAAATAGTGTACGAACTGGATGATTATAAAGATAGACTACACTTTCTACAGAAACATTACTACCTAAAGTTATCATGATAGGATTGAGAAGATAAGCAGGATAAAACAAAGTATCTAGGAGAAGAGGTTAAAGATGTACCCCCAGAAGGTCCTGCTTGCGGGCCTCGCCCTTGCTTCTTAGGGCAGTCCCTAGCCATGTGTCCAGCCTCACCGCAATAGAAGAAAGTAGCACTAATCTTCCTCTTCTTCTTTCTACAGTCGTTCACCACATGTCCAACAATGCCACAGAAATAACATTTCCTTTACCCACGTGTCTTATTATTATTGTTGTGGTCCTTTCCTCCTTAATTATTATCCGTCTTCTTGTTCGGCGATTCTCCCGTTTGCTAGTTCACGTAGAGGAGGAGGAGGAGTAAAAGCATCTGTAGCTGGGAAGTAAGGTCCCCAGACATGCTGAAACAGAAAGGAAAAATTCAAAACGAAGGATAGAGAGAGATAGATAGGGCACATGGCTTTGGTGGATTTTGTCTTTTTATAAACATAACACTTTTTCTTGAAAAATACTTCTTTAAACTTTCTTTTTGAAAACAATTTCAAAAACTTTTATCTTGTCTGGTAAACTTATGCTCTGATACCAAGTGAAACACCCCACCTCCGTTAAGGTCACTCAAAAAGGGAATGCCTTAATTTTGGTGGAGGTTTATAAGTAAAAGCCACAAATAAACTCAAGACAGATATAAATACACATATTTTAAACAGTGGAAACCAAACATACTTTTATTTCATCAATATGTGTTCAAAACATAACATTCCATAATTGTCTCAAAATACTTCCATCATTACAACCTCATACTGTCTTGATTATTAAAGAAGCATAAAACATAAATAAAGTGACAAAAATCCCCAAAGTGATATCCAAAGCCATAATCTAAGCAAAAGAGATCCAAATCATACATCTACGTTCTTGGAGCTTGTAAAGAGCCTGACTGAGTTGAGTTGTTTCCTCCCTGTGGACCTTGGGGGGGGAGGGGGATGAAAGAAAAGAAGACGAAAAGAAAATAGGGTCAGACATAAAGCCTGAGTAAATCTAGTAACTCTTCAGTATGTGAATAAGAAATGGGCATGATAGATATATACTGAAAATAGGAAAGTGTCACAAGCTAAGGAAGTGTCGAATGTACAATCGCACCCATACTATATCTTTGCATCTACTTGAGTTTATTCCAACTGGCACTCCATGGTGAGGGTGAAGTGATCCCCATTTCTATTTAAAGATCGGCTGCTACTCACGTTAACATGTGTCATACGGCCCCCAAGAATTGTAGATACCTATGCTGGTCCTACCATGGGGGGTATCAAGACCCATGGTGGCGGCCCCGACACAAATTCTAGAAGGCATAGGTTATACTACTGGTGTCCCCAGTGCCCTGGTTGTCTGCTCCGGAGTGTGTGCACGCCCACACCCCGTTAGACCTGCACTGTGCACCCACCGCCGTCGTTTGACCGCTTACAATCAGCCCAGTAATCGTGCCCCACCCTGCCTAGTTTCAGGGTACCGTTGATACCTAACTTGGGTTACTGCTGAAACGGGTCCCTCGTTACCAGAATTTTCTAGTCAAACATGTTAAGTGGTTAAGTGTCTGTATTTAGCTAACCTCACCCATCAATTCTTGTTAACATGTTGAATTTGGTTAAGTGTGATAGTTGACTTAACCCTACCATCTGTCCTTAGCCTCTTAGGAGCACCTGACCACTCACATTAGACAGGTATTGCTACGGTTACTGGATATGCCGGTCGGTTCCAGGCGGGTTTATACCGTAGCTCAGTCTAACCTCGGGTCATTATTGGGCTCAATGCTTAACCACCCACATTGGATAGGTATTGTTGTGACTACTGGACAGCCGGGCGGTTCCGGGCAGGTTTACATCACAACTCAATCCAACCTCGGGTTAAGCATATCGTGTTTTCTAAATTTACATATTTTATTACTTCTCAATTATATATGTAAATGTCATATCTTTTATGCTTGGGTATATCATTTCATACCGCTTAAATGTCATTGTCATTGGCATGTTCCAAACATGCCAACATATATTTTCATGTTTTACACCCAACGTTATTACCCCCGTTTATACATTCGCAACGTTATAACAAATGTTGGGCTCAACACAATTTAGCCCAACTTTATAAGCGTAAGAAGAGGGGAAATCAAGAACATGTAATATTTTACAACATATAAGGGTGTGTGGCGCATGAACTTGCAATTTAGCGATACTAGCATAAATGATGGGTCATGTGAACTTGCATTCAAATCAAAGTATAACTAAGTAGGTGACATATGAAATGGCATAGTTTAGGCTAATACAAATTTGTGTTTAAACATGTTTAACTTGGCATAATGTCAAACACAAAACTAGCATGTTGTATATTCACCAAAATGTCCAATTAAAGCATCAAATCACATAGCCTATTTCAACATGAACTTGCATAGTTTATGAAACCCAAACGATATTTAACACAGATCCAATTATACTTGCAAATAAACATGAACTTGCATAGTTTATGAAACCCAAACGATACTTGACATAGATCCAATTATACTTGAAAATAAACATGAAAATGATATCATAGGTTTTGGGTCATGTAGGCATAAAAGGTTTCAAATCTAGAACATGTTTACATAAATTCTAATTTAGACTAAGGGAATATACATAGTCCATGCCATCGACATATACATAAAGGGATCAATTTCTAATTTATGCCACAAACTTGCAAGTGTCATTGTTTTCATATACAATTGTTCAATAGGCTTGCATCAATCAATTTATGCCACAAACGTCAATACACAAGTCATGATAGAACCATCACAATACATAGAATTTTATACAATACAATAACACAATTCTATTTTCATTCACATCGAATCACATCACAATTTTTATTCATATTTTGAAAGGTCACTATACTTACAACAAATGCAGAATCTTGAATTCTGGATTCTGAATTCTATAATTGAGATGCGCTCCTTTGGGCAGACTTACGTTGCGTTGATTAGTTTTATTAAACTTTAATCTTCTTCTTAATTTGATTCGTCTCTAGGCTTTTCTCTTGACGCTATGTTCAATTCCTCCCTAGCGGCATGACGAGTCCTTTCTCATTTTTTTTTTTTTGTGAATTTTCAGTTGAGACTTAGGGTATATTTATAGATTTTTAAGTTGTTTTGAGCCGTCAGATGAAGAAAGGAGGAATCTAGACCATTCAAAGTTCAAAGAGCCAATCAAGAGGTGACACGTCAGCCCAAGAGACACACAGAGCCACTGAAATTCGAGCCAGAGCCAGACCTGGCCAGCCAGGTCGACCAGGAAGGTCGACACCCAGGTCGACACTATGGTCGACAAGGGGGGGCCAGGTCGACACCATGGTCGACCTGGGGAGGCCAGGTCGACACCATGGTCAACCCTATGGTCGACTTGGTCTCTGGGCGGGAATTTTCCCTCCCAGCCCAGTTTGAACTTGAAATTCGAATTTTGAATTTTAAACTGAGCTGTTTGAATTTAAATTTGATTCTGAAACTTCCGAAGGCCATAACTTCTTCATACGGAGTCCGGTTCACGCAAACTTGGACTCTGTCTCAAGCAGAATTCCGAGACGAAGGCAATGGCGCAATCCATTTCCCTTAATTCTTTCATTTGGAATTAATTACACTTTAATTTGTGACTCTTAACGTTATAGAATTCACGGGGTGTTACATTAAAAGATCTTAAATTGGATCATAAGTATAGAAAAATGATTTGGGCGCAAATGGGATCATATGTAAAACATGAATTGGCATAATTTGAATAATATGAATTTAGACGTATAATCTATCATGAATATAATGTTAGCAGTTTATAGTTTAGATAGCTATATAGTTTGTTCACAAAACCAATTGGTTGATGTGAACTATAGCCTCTTAGTATTTATTCAGGATCTTAGTTGAATATTTCCTGATGTGGGACTTATATTTTCAACACTCCCCCTTCACATGTGACGTATTTGAGTCATCTACGTGATCATCATCATAGTTTTTTTTGGATGGAGTGGCGGACATATGGCGGTTAAGCGCATATGTACTGGTTGAATTAGTTCAAATCCTGGGCTCTAATACCACTGTTAGAGAACCTCGGATTATCACAAAACCAAATTGCAATGTGAAGGGTGAACTCATTATAGATATATAGGATTCATTTTACAAATTCCCCAATATGGGACTTGTCTCAACACACCCCCGCACGTGTGGCATATCATGAGCCTAACACGTGGACCTTTATATTGGGTGACGTGGATAAGTGTGGCATTGTGCGCACGAATTAAACCCGCTCTGATTCCACTGTTAGCAGTTTATAGTTTAGAGAGCTATATAGTTTGTTCACAAAACCAATTGGTTGATGTGAACTATAGCCTCTTAGTATTTATTTAGGATCTTAGTTGAATATTTCCTGATGTGGGACTTATATTTTCACCACTCCCCCTTCACATGTGACATATTTGAGTCGTCTACGTGATCATCATAGATATTTTTTTTTTGGATGGAGTGGCAGACATATGGCGGTTAAGCGCATACGTACTGGTTGAATTAGTTCAAATCCTGGGCTCTGATACCACTGTTAGAGAACTTTGGATTATCTCAAAACCAATTGGCAATGTGAAGGGTGAACTCATTATAGATATACAGGATTCATTTTACAAATTCCCCAATGTGGGACTTGTCTCAACATATAATTGGGTAAATGGACATTAACACCTATAAAGGCATAGGTTTAAGTAATTGATTAATAATGAATGCCTAGGACTACAATTAAAAATTGTAATTGCACTTATGACACGAGGTTATGTTGCATTAGTGGTGGAAGTCTGTTCGGACCCGACCGACATATCTAGCAGCCACTAATGTTGAACCTAATGTAAGAGGTCTAAGTGCGCAAATACGAGACGGACTATGACACGAGGTTAGGCCCAACTTGTGGAAGAAGTCTGCCTGGACCCGACCGGCATATCCAGCATCCACAAGTTGTAAGCCTAATGTGGGAGGTCTAGCCCATTATAAACCATAAATGGACATGGTAATGAATTGGACTACTTAACCTAATCTAATCCATATGGATTGTATGAATATGAACTAAAGTTATGGTTAAGTAAAATTGGTTGCGCAGTGGGTGGGCTAAGAAAATCTGAGGGGATGGGTAATATTTACATATAGGCCCGCAAACATAGCCGATAAGGTTATGTAATTAAAGATACCTAGTGGAATACATAACCAGTAGAAATAATAAAGTTATGTATTTAAAGACAACTTTAGGGTAAGCATAACTTGTAGAAATGGTAATCACCTATTATAAATAAGTAACATTAATGAAAATGTTGTATAATAGGTAAACTTGTCCTAGGGACACGTGGGGATTATAACTTAGGTTATAATAAGTTAGTAAGAGAATGGGATAACCGGTGAACTGAGTTAAGGAACACTCACTTGTAAATTAAGTAATCAGTAATGGGGAAAACCTGAAACTAGTTAAGAAAAGGGGGAAAATATATTGTACTTAATTATATATTAAGTAATCTGGAAGCTTGGAAGTCTGAAACCTGTTGATAAGAATGTTTAGGTTTGTCCTAGGGACAAGGGAAAATTATAACATAGGTTATAATAAATGGGTAGAGAAACTTATTAATGGGCCTTAGTTAGTGGAACTAAGTTAATAAGTAAACAACGACAAGTTGTATTGACATTGTAAAATGGAATTATGATTAAATAAGAAGAGATGAGGAAAACTTGCAAAATAAAATAAGTTATATTTAATCATAAATGGTAAGCTACATGTTAATTAGAAAACATGTGAATTAGGATAACTTAATTACACATTAAGTAAAACATGTTATTTTAATGATGAAACCAAACAAGAATATAAGGGGATTGTGGATCACAAACCTTGGACCACAATCTAGAGAATAACATGTTGTGGGCTTATTAATAAACTTAAATGGGTTAAGCTATATGATTGAAATTAATACGCAAGAGAAACTTGGTAATTTGAATAAGAATTCAATATGAATTGGAATAACCAAGTTAACTAGAAACCTAATGAGGTGAGGCAAGAGCATAAAAGAATGTTTAGACATAGGGTCTAACAATGTATTAAAGTGAGGCGCTTGGACCAGTCCGCACATTTTAGGGTGAATAACCTAACAGGGTAGATCATCGCGGTCTCTTAGCTCTGGTAGTCTTTATTAGTTGAGGAAGGGGCCGAGGTGGGGACATAGCCACCACGAAAACAGACCCTAGTGATATCTGTATATAGAGGCTCTTTAAAGACGAGCCTGTACAGATATGGAAAAGCTCCCGACCAAGTTCTGTGCTTCTTGTATCGCCCTGCCATGGAACTTGGTGCACATTAGGGGAGTGCAATTGAGGCATCGAGCTACAAATAAAGATACATATGGTGGACAGTCTAGATACATGCATATCGGCTCTGGATGGTGTATCGTAGACTTGAGGGCATTACTCCGTTATGGAGTCTAATTTGAACAAAGGTGGTAGTCCGTACGTTTGCATAGCATAGTAATGATAGATATGCGGAACGTAATATTGTTGTTTGTACGTCACTACGGCATAGGATGAGAGACTGCGTATATTGCGATAGTGTTATGGTGGAGACCGTGCGAGTGGGGTTCCATGGGGTATACCTCGATGTTCGGGGTAGCTACATATATACCGTATTAGGTTAATCCACTAGGAAGTAAATGGGTATGACGTGTGTGTAAGCCTTGAGTGCTGTTAACCCAAGTAACCTAATAAATAAGAAAATATGATTGAACGGTATATGTAGGATTATCCAAAGTGTATAGTTTAAATTCAGTCACCAGAACTTGTGTTCTGACCCCCTCCTTATAACATATTCGCAGGTTAGATTTGTGGCAGGGACATGAGACATTATAGCTTTGGATACTGGTTATGCGGTATTATTAATACGGTAAGGCTATACTTTGATTTATATTATATTTTATCCATTCCGCTGTGAGATATTTTCTGAGCTTTGACATATTTTATGTCTCTGTCTTTTCTGTAGGATAACGGAACCAACCAATCTGAGTTACGATAGATTGGAATTTAAAAAAAAAAAACCGGTCTATTGAAATTAGGGTTGTCACAAAAGTAGTCATCTAATTCTTTGTATTATAGAAGTCCTCTTTAGCAGTTGAGGTAAGAAATCCTGTTCGGGTAGTTGTAAACCTGTTCCTCCGGGTGAAGTGAGGGTTGTTTTGTTTAGTGAAATACTAGAAGGGAGTCTGGGACTGGACATAGGAAAGTGGTCCGAACTAGTATAAAATCGACTGACATTTTACTTAGTGCTGCTGTCTTACTATTTAGATTTCCTTGCTTATACTCCATACTATACGATCCTACAGCTGCATAGACTCTTTCAATTGGTATAAGAGCAAGGACATCCTATAACCGTAAAACTGTTACTCGATATTTTGTTAATATGGAGAATAACCCAAGTACCAGCACTACCCCTACATTTGTCGAAGGACAATCTACACAAAGACCACCACTTTTCAATGGATTACATTACAATTACTGGGCTACAAAAATGAGAATATATATGCAAGCAAACAACGATGAAGCATATAATGCAACTCAAACCCAATATACTGCACCCACCACTGAATACTATGCATGGACGATAGCTCAGAAAAATGAAGCAAGTGCAAATGCTAAAGCTATAAATACATTATTCTATGGTTTGGATAGAAATGAATTTAATCAAGTTAGGATCTTCACTACTGCACATTAGATATGGGAAACACTCAAAACATTACATAAGGGTACAAATAAGGTCAAACAAACAAAGATCTCAATACTCAAAAACCAATTTCAAAATTTCAAGATGAGAGAAAATAAAACCATCAATGACATGTACTCAAGATTTCAAGACATACTACATGCCTTGTTAGGGTTAGGAGAAAATTATAGTGATTTTAATATCATATCAAAGATTCTAAACTCCTTAACCGACGAATGAGAGAGAAAGGTGTTAGCCTTGAAGAAGCAAACGACTTATCAACATTGAAACCTGAAGAACTAATAGGCAATCTCATGTCTTATGAAGTGAATCTCCGAGCCAAAAAGGGCCAGGCACAAGAGAAAAAGAATGTAGCTTTTCATGTGGAAAAAGAACAATCGGAATCATAAGATGAAGATCTTGCATTCGTTGCCAAAAAAATTAAGAAATTTGTAAAGTATAGAAAGAGTAAGAATTCCTCGAATAAACCTTCAGCCGCAAAGTTTAGAACTAAAGAAGGAGAATTAGAAAAAGTTCAGTAACAAAAATAAGAAAGATAAATTCAAAAAGAAGGTTTTTCTATCACATGGGACAATTCCAATTCAAATTCATCAGATAGTGATAGTGATAGCGACAATGAACAAGCAAATGTGTGCTTCTTGACTCAAGAATCCGAGGTTAGTGATTTATCTTATAATGATTCAGTAGAAGTAAGCGCTGAATTTTTAAATACTATAAAAGTTCTTAAAAAGAAACTTAAGGAAACTCATGAAAATCAGAATAAAGATGAATTTGAAAGAGATTTGCCAAAAGATGAAAAGAAAATATTGGAGGAAGAACTTGAAAAAGTTTAAGAATCCTTGTCAAATTCATATAGTCAACTTTCAGTTTTAGGTCAAGAAATTAAAACTCAAAAGGCAAAGAATGATGAAATTGTTCTCGAAATCACAATTTAAAGGCTAAAATAAAAGAGATAGAATTAGAAAATACTAGTCTTCAAACCAAATTAGATATCATTACTAAAAAATATATCCACTTTTAATAAAGGAAGAGAGAATTCATCTAGAATTATAGAAAATTAACAATCATCTAAAATAAACATGTTTTAGGTTTCAAAAAGGAATCAAAATTTTCTCTTAAGAAAATACATATTTTAAAAAGAAAAATAATTCAGAACAAAATATTGTTTTCAATAAGGTTGCACATAGTATACCAAAATACACTAAAAAGGAAAATAAAATTGAGATATGAGCTCCAAAAACAAATAATAGTTTGGTATGGAACAAACATATCAATTTGTTCATGGTAACTGTTCATAATAATAAAAATTATGTTTATAAGAAGGATACTAAACCCACTTGGGTTTGGCTTCCTAAGATCTAACTCTTAGGACCCTATTAAATGGTGGGTACCAATGTGTTTATTAATTTTTTATGTAGGTCTCACTCTAGAAGAGAAAATGGATTTTAGATAGTGATTGCTTAAAACAAATGACCGAAGAAAGGATATACTTTCAAATATTTCATACTTTGATGGTGGCTCTGTTACCTTCAGAATAACTCAAAAGGTATTATCACTGGCAAAGGAGATGTGTGCAACTACGGTATATCAAATCTACCTCTTATTACAAATGTTCCCTTAATTAAAAATTTAAAACATAATTTACTAAGTATTAATCAATTATATGAAAAAGGTTTTTAAATAACTATTTTGAAAATAAATGTAGTATTTTTGATGAAAATCAAAATCTTCTTTTTGAAGGAAATAGAGATAGAAATATCTATGTTTTAAGCAGGAAAGTTAATAATAACAAAAATATGTGTTTAATAGCCAAAAATAATGATCCTTGGTTATGGAACAAATGATTTTGTCATATAAATTTTAAATCTATACGAAGACTTATGTAAAATGAATTAGTAAAAGGTTTACCTAAAATAAATTTTAAAATAAATAATCTTTGCGAAAATTTTCAAATAAGAAAATTGACAAAATCAACATTTAAATCTAAGAAAGTCATTTCAACTTTACAACCATTAGAATTATTTCATATGGATTTATTCGGACCAACTCAGGTTCAATCCATTAATCATAATTGATATATTTTTTAATAGTTGATGACTTCTCAAGATATACATGGATAGTTGATTTGAAAAAAAGTGATACTTTTGAACATTTCAAAAAATTTGTTAAAAGAATTCAGAATATTAAAAACTTAAAAGTTAAAAACATTCGAAGTGAACTTGAAGGCGAATTTGAAAATGAATTGTTTGAACTTTTTTGTAAAAAGAAAGGAATAAACCATAATTTTTCATTTCCTAGAACTCCAAAAAAAAATGGAGTTGTAGAAAGAAAAAATAGAACACTACAAGAGTGTGCAAGAACTTTATTAAATGGAAGTACTTTACCTAAACATTTTTGGGCAGAAGCTGTAGCAACTGCATGCTATGTATTAAATCATATTTCCATACGATCCTTAACTAAAAATACTTCTTATGAACTTTTTAATGGAAGAAAACCTGATATTTCTTACTTTAAGGTGTTTGGGTCAAAATGTTTTATCTTAAAACAAAAGACCAACTCGGAAAATTTGATCCAAAAGCTGATCATGGAATTTTTGTAGGATATTCAGAATGTAGTAAGGCATATCGTGTTTTCAATAAACGAACAAATATTATAGAAGAGACTATACATGTATCTTTTGATGAAAACATTGGTAAAAATATAACTATTAAAGATGATGATGAAATTATAGAAAACACTAGTTTTGACAATAACGAAAATAACTCCATGAATCAAATTAGATCACCTCCTAGAATTCTAAGAGATCATCCTAAGCAAAATATAATTGGACAAATTGGTTTACAAGTTCGAATAAGAAGTCAACTATATCAAATGGGTCATGTAGCCATTCTTTCAACTATCGAGCATAAAAATCCATAAGAAGATTCTATAGATGACTATTGGATTGTTGCTATGCAAGAAGAACTAAACTAGTTCGAACAAAATGATGTTTGGGAGTTAGTTCCTCGTCCTAATGACCAATCTGTTATCATAACTTAATGGGTCTATAAAAATAAAGCGGACGAGGTAGAAAATATTACGAGAAATAAGCAAGATTAGTATTTCAAGGTTACAATCAAGGAGAAGGAATCGATTACGAAGAAATGTTTGCTCTAGTTTCAAGACTAGAAGCAATACGTATTCTATTAGCATATGCATGCTTTCATAATTTCAAATTTGATCAAATGGATGTTAAATGTGCTTTCTTAAATGGTTTTATTAAAGAAAATGTATATGTTGAACAACCACCTTTATTCATTCATGAAAAATATCCAAATTATGTATATAAACTAAAGAAAGCTTTATATGGTCTAAAACAAGCGCCTTGAGCTTGGTATGACAGACTTAAGGTTTATTTCATTAACTTAGGATTTCGAGTCGGAAAAGCTGGTCAAACCTTGTTTATTAAAAATACAAGGATATTTTAGTTATACAAATCTACGTAGATGATATCATTTTTGGTTCAACTAACGAAGAATTATGTAAAGAATTTTCTACCATAATGACAAAAGAATTTGAAATGTCACATATGGGAGAGTTATCATACTTTCTCAGTCTTCAAATAAACAATTTTCAAATGGTATCTTTATTAATCAAGAAAAATATTGTGATAGTCTAATTAACCGTTTTGGAATGGACAACACTTCCAGAAAACCAACTCCTATGATGCTGCAGCTCATATAGACCGAGATGAGAAAGGAAAAAGTGTTGACCAAAAATTATATAGAAGTATGATAGGATCACTACTATATTTAACTACAAGACGTCCAGACACTATGATGAGTGTATGTTTATGCGCTAGTGATTAACATCTAAAAGTATTTATTTTTATGCTCATATCATATCTCTATTATACATAAATAAATATTTCTTGGGTATTTTTGTGCATTTTCATTGATTGTCAATAAATATCTCTTCTATCTCAATCAAACACCAATGGCATAGAAAATTGCTATTTTTCGAAAGCAAAAAGTTTCTAACCGCAAAGGAAGCTGTATCACACTGGTAATGGCCTGGAAATTTGGTAGAATGTTCCGAGTTCAATCCCTATTAAGTCCAATTTTTATGAAGAAAGGAACATGAATGCTTCACACCCCACCTCCTGTGTTTTGAAGAATATAAATACTTTGGCATATTTATCTCAAAGACTTCAATCATATCAAATATGTTTAATCGCCATGCAAAAGGAAAGCTTTGAATATGAATCTCCAATCAAACATATGCTAATGTCCCACTAACAGTGTCATATGTAAAAAGGAAAGCATTAATCAAAAATCGTCAATCAAGCACAATAAAGGAATATTCCTCTATCTTTGGAAAGAGAACATTTTTTAGATTTTTGTCTAGGCCCAATATTCACATAGAGAGGAGCCTAAGACACATGATATCCATTATAGATGATATTCATTATTTTGTATTCTGTTCTTCTTCATTAATAAAGTTTTTTTATTTTTCTGCAATTTTATTTTTCTTAGAAATTAATGTTGTCTACGCAATTAGATTTGGTAAAGCACTATTTATTTTTTCATTTATTTTCCATTAGTGATTGACCGTCTAAACGGCATTCCTATTTTTAGTTTCTTTTGTTATTTTACTTCTGCAATTTTAATTTTTGCTTTTTATTTAATTGCTTTCCTAGGTCATATTGGATTGAATATAGATTTGATTAGATTCAGATCTGATTCAATTCAATAATAATTTTATTTGCAGTTTCAATTTTTTTTGTTTCAAAATCAATCTCCACGTTTTATCTATTTCGCCCCCGAAATATATAAATAATAAAATTTTGATTTACCTCCCTGTGTTCAACCAGCATACTACGCAATCTGTGCGCTTGCAGTTTATAATAAATATGCACTTTTCTGATTCATAGGAAAGTGCCGATCAAGTTTTCTTTCGTAACAATACGTGTTTTCTACTTAATTAGTTTTGTTAGAACACAAATAATTATTGTTAATTTTATTGCATAATAGTGATTGACCGTTCGATTAGATTCAATAGCAATTCTAATTTTAATTTTCTACTGTTGTTTTGTTTGTTGTTTCTTTTCTAATAATTTGTTCTTTTGTCGTAATTGTTGAATTTAGTATAAATCTGATTAGATTCAAATCTATAATAAATTCAATAGAATCAATTCAAATCTCTAAATATTGTCTAACTCACGCAAGAAATATAATTAAAAAAAATTCCTTTTTGTGTTCGACCTGCATATTACACGATCTGTGCGCTTACAATTTATTAAAAATTTGCACTTTTTTAATTCATATTTTTTTTGAAAATACATCTCATTTTAGCTTGATAGCACAGAATAAATCAAAATTGTTAGTCAGTTGATTGTATTTTTTTCACTCAACAAGGATCAAATAAGAAATATAATGAAAAGTTGAATTACAAGCAATAATAGTGTAACCGGTACATTTGGAGATTCTTAGGTGATGGCCATGAAGTCTATTCTAAATTAAAGTCCTTGTTTAATTAGTGGAGGACTTAAAATACTTATATTGGCTTTTCGGATCTTTAAAATTAAGTTATGTTAAGCTGAATTCGCATAACTCTTTCTTCTTCTTATATTCAATAATAATAATATCCAAGCAGATCTTAAACAATCACATCTAAGAATAGTGAAACGAATCCTACAATATCTTAATAATACTAAGGACTTCAATCTTTTATACCCGAAGGAATGTCCATTTGAATTAGTATCCTATAGTGATGTTGATTTTGGTGGATCTCAGATGGATAGAAAAAGTACAAGTGGTACGTGCCATTTCATTGGAATGTCACTTGTCTCTTAGTTTAGTAAGAAGCAGAATTGTGTATCACTCTCAACATATAAAGCAAAGTATATATCTATAGCTTTAGTCTGTGCTCAGGTGATTTATCACTCAGAGATTTCGGAATAAACTTAACAAAGTCAGCAATTTTCAACAACAATACAAGCGCGATAAATTTGTCCAAAATCACTCATGAATAAAACATATTGATATTCGTCATCATTTCTTATGAGATAATATAGAAAAAGAAATTATAAATTTAGAACACATTTCTACCGATAATCAAATAGACGATATATTTACAAAACAACTTTTAGAAAGTTCTTTTGTTAAATTACGTAGATAATTAGGGATAATGTCTATAAAAAATATTTAAAAATTTTAAGAACGAAAGAATAAACTTTTTTTTTGTGTCTAAAGCAAGATTTGAACTTGAGTCTTTGGACATTGACTTTTGAAAGCTTAGACTATGAACTATTTGTGTATGTTGTCTACATAACATTATACAAAATTAACACTTCTCTAAATTATTCTTAACCATTCATTTAGAAAATTTTGTTAACTAGTAAATTATTCTATGGCTATAATTTCCTCTTAATTCTGTGCCATAAATTTTCACAATTCGTTCAACCTATATACACCTAACAAAAATTAAATCCACATACCATCATCTTTCAGACAAAAGGCTCAAAACAAAAATGTCATCAAACAATTAAAAACTCTTCAATTAATATAACCTTCTGAATGGATAGTTCGACGGAAACTCTTCGTCTTCCTTCACCAACACCAAGAAACGAACTGGTATATAAGTGGGGAAATTATCATACTGGATTTACACCAAATTCAAAGAAAGCAAAACGTGCTCTCTTTACTTCTCCAGATACAAAAATGTAGATCGACGAAATACGTCATTATCAAAGACGCCAAATAGAACTTTAACGTGAGCTGTATTTTGAGAAAAAAGTCACATCTAAACGGTTAGGTTTTCTGAAACAAATCAGTGCAAAATTTTGTAGTACAAAGATGAAAGATGTAACTGAACCGCTAACAATACCACTAAACCCTCTTGATCCATCTACATCATATCGTACTGCAAACGACCATGTAAATCCTTGGACTTCTTCTCATAGACCTTCATATAGTCCAAGTACTTAGGACAGAAGCTATATGGCAAATGAGGGAAGATAAGTTTCAACATCTAAAAGACGTCGTCTCCTAAACATTAATAATATTTTTAAGTCTATTTGATTATTTTATATTTTTATCAACTATGTTGCTTTGATTTCTTTAAAATATATATAAAATCTATAATATATGTTTGTATTTTAATATTCACAAAATAGAAGGATGAAATAAAGATTATACAGAAACCAGACGTTTGTCTGAAACAAAACAAACGTCTGAATGCTGAGACAACAATATTGTTCCGTACAGATTTAAACGTCTTCCCTGTTTGAAACAGATGTCTAAAATTGAAGAAAAATGAATTGTTTCTCCTCGGGTCTGAAAAACTCAAAATTCAGACATCTAAGTTTATAAAATAGACATTTGAATCGCATTAGGATTTTTTTTTAAACCGATATGTGTTTTTTATTTACCACCTCTTCATCACATCCATTCATTTCTTACCTTCCCCATTTACCTCCGACAAAAACCCTAGACTCCATTTACCATTTCACATGAAAATCAAAACTTTTCTCTCTACAAATATAATGGCAAATTGTCCTAAAAGAACAAGAATTCAAGAATAAGATCCTCCATCTAATGATCTAATTCAAAGATGGATCTGGGATGATACAGCAAAAGAGAGATACAAAGCTATGAAAACTTCAAAGTTTTTCGAAGGTTCCTTTGTTAAATTTGACACATTTTCAAATTATTGTCTTCCTCATTATGAACGATACTTTAATTTTGAATCTCTAGTGGATTATAATACCAATTGTTAATCCCTAAAAAATCCATATGCACATTGGGTAAAGGTTACAAGGCGGGTCTTACCAGGGTCGGTCGTACATAACTCAACCGCGCTCAGCGGGATCCAAACATCAAACCCAAGGTAGGTCAATTCTACTAGTGCGACAAGGTCATGAGAAGCGCGGTTCGGCAAATATGAAGGCCGCATACCCTGAGAACCACTCAAGCACTAAAATAAGACAGGTCTCCCATTCTGCACGAGCAAGAGAAACCTCGTAGTATAACTATAAAGCCAAGTGGCACCATGCAAAGGCAACAAGAGGACGAGCATCCTTGGTTCATGAAGGGCGATCGCGCAAGGAACAAAGGAGGATCGATCTCAGCTCCACACTCCGTTCTTACGAAATCTCTCAAAGCTTCCGCGCCCGCACTTAAGGACCCGCTCAGCTATTCGAGACACTCAGCAAGTCGTCCGCACATAACACCGAATGAGACCACAGACAACTGGCTACAATTATCTGGTGGCATGGTCGTAATTAGCAGAATGAACGACCCAAAGCCTGGATAAATAGATCCCAGATCATTCACTAAGAGGAATTCACCTATAAATACACCATGATTACCCACATTTAGAGGGGGCTTTTTGGAAAAACCACGAAGTGCTGCTAAACTTCAAACTCAACCACAGATCTGGCCATGGAGTCAAGTACCATTTTAGAGTGAAGGCATCTGCTCTCACAATCATTCATCCATTCTTCTTCTGCTCAAACTCTATTATTCTCCTGTATGATTCTCTAGATCAAAACATATAAACGAGGATATATTGAGTAGATATAGAGATGTATGAGGTTAGAGAATTGATGTACTTTGTAATTCTTATCATAAGACAGGAAATGTAACAACCTGTATTTTCAATAACCTGTTATAACATAAAGCGAGGCAGAATTTAATTCAAAATCTGAATCAAGGGAAACGGGCTATGCCATTGCGTTCGACTCGGAAAAATACGCGAAATAGAGTCCGAGTTTTCGAAAATCGGAGTCCGTATGACCCAGTTAAGGCCCATTGAAGTTTTCAGAAATTTCCATAGTAAAAACAGATTTAAATTTTAAATTAAAAACAAGGATTAGGGCTAACTGGCGTCAGGCGGGAAAAATCCCGCCAGGACCCCCATGTCGACAGGCATGTCGACAAGGGTCTAAGGGTGTTGACTTCCCTGTCGACAGCCCTGTCGACACGGGGTGGCCGGGCACTTTTGCCTGGCGCACCATTTTGATTTGGGCTTAGTCTTGTGGCTTGGTTCTAGAGAATTCCGAAATCTGACGGACCTAAACTAACCTAGGGTTAATCCTAGGGCTAAAAACACTCTAATCTTCTATAAATAAGCCCCTAATCCTACCCTAAAACCTCATTATTCATTCTAGCAACCAAACTATGTCAAATTGAATTCTCAAATGGCCTCCACCTAAAAACCCTAGCCTCCATCCTCTTCAAAAATCATTCCTATGAAGATTTTGATGTTCATACAAGCATTTCTAAGTTGTATGAATGATCATTAGCTTGCATACATCATCAAGTTGCAAGCTTTATTTGCTAAGCTAGAGTTTTTGGGATTTTTGTTAATTGGAGCTTTGTTTTGGGTTTTTATATGCTTGCATAAAAGGGCTTCTCAATCCTTATTAGTAGATTTGTGTCTTCATAATATTTGTAAGCCCTCTTACCTTCATTTTAGAAACTCTAAAGTTAATATGTGATGAAAGTTGGGATTTATGCATGTTTAATAAGTTATGCATGCTTATGCGAGTTCACTATGCTATGTTATGCATGTTTAATGAGTTATGCATGCTTATGTGAGTTCACTATGCTATGTTACACATGTTTGATAAGTTATGCATGTTTATGCAAGTTCACTAAGCCATGATTTGCAAGTTTAACAAGTTATGCATGTTTATGCAAGTTCACTAAGCCATGATTTGCAAGTTTAACAAGTTATGCATGTTTATGCAAGTTCACTATGCCATGATTTGTAAGTTTAACAAGTTATGCATGTTTATGCAAGTTCACTATGCTAAGTTATGCAAGTCCAACATATTATGCATGTTTATTATGATATGTAAGATTCATCATGTATGTTGTGCCAAGTTCCCTCTTTCTATCCTTTATGCGTTATAACGAATATGTAAGCGATAGAATGACGTTGAGAGGGTTTGGGTAAAACTTAAAATACATGAAAATATAAGATTGGGAATTTACCTATTAAGTTAGGTCTACCCCTTGGGAATTTACCTATTAAGTTAGGTCTACCCAAGTATTTGTTAAACTTGTAATTATGTTTTAAAGTGGACATGACACTTAGAAAACATAAGTGTGGCCAACTCGAGGTTGGGTTGAGTTTGTAGCGTAAACCTACCCGGAACCGACCGGCTTAACTAGTTGCTACAAACAATAGGACCCAATGTGAGAAGTTGGTCATGTGTACCTTGGACCCGAGGTTAGACCAAGTTGTGGTGTAAAGCTACCCGGACCCGCCCGGCATAACTAGTAACCGCAACAAAGTCTAATGTGAGAGGTTAAGGCACAATTAAATTAATTAATGCCTCATGATTAGGGTTAAGTCATGGCCCACTAATACTTAACCAATTTTGGGGATACGAGGGATTAAATGGGGTTAAGTGGTGAACTGTTGGTTACACATAACTAATTTAATCCATGATTAGTGAGCGGTTAAACCACACTTAACCCTCTTAGAAAACCCTAGCAACGTGGTCTGTTCCAGCAGTAATCCCAGTTTGGTATCATTCACAACCCTAGAGGCTAGGCTAGGGCGGGGCACGATTACTGGACTGATGTAAGCGACCAAAGCGACGGCTGAGTGGTACAGCGGTGCGGGTCCAGGCGGGCTACGGGCGTGCACGTGGTCCGGTGTTGGACAAACTCGAGGCACGAGTACCAGTAGGTTTAGACTGTGCATTATTGCTTAGGTGTCTGGGGTTGACACCCGAGGGCTTGATACACCCGAAGGTGGACCCAGCACAGTCTGACTACAACCATATGTAGGCCGTATGGACACCAACACTTGACGTGTTAGGTTTATAGGGAGCCGATCGACTAGACCGTTGGGCTGGACCTTGTATTAAGGTCACCTCATGCTATTGGGCCAAAGTTTGGGCTGAGGGATCAATACCTGTTATGTTAGTTTGCTAGTACACTGTGGTGCAAAGCCTAATCTTCCTTATGTGATGACACCTTTATCTATTGTCAGTATGTTCATCTCAGTTTCCATCATGATGTTAACTTTATTAGTTTATAGACTGATCGTAGTAGGGCTTACCAGTCTTCTTGACTGACCTGTTTTCTTTCGCTTCTTTTCTTCCGTTTCCCCCCCCCCCCAAGGTTCTCAGGGAGGGAACAGTGGTGCTTAGCTTGGATCGCTTGCTTGTTTGCTGGATAGCTCATGTATGTCTGGACATTGAGCTCGCTATGGTTTATCATCTTTATTTTGGGGATAGCACTATGTATTTCAGTATTTCTGTTTATGATGTACTAGACATGTTTATTTTGGCAGTTGACTTTATGATGTACTAGACTTGTTTTGAGATGGTTTGAGATATTCCGCTGTTTTATTCTCACTTACTCTGTTTTACATATATATTTATGTTCTTGTTCTGCCTTGATATATCATTATGCATGCTTACCCAGTTCTAACGCCCCCCAGAAGCTAGTGCCCCCAAAAGAGTGACCCTAGTGGAGGTGGGGTGTTACAAATTTGGTATCAGAGCATATGGTTTACGAGAAAGAACAAAAAGTTTTTAAAATACTTTTGAAAAACTATTTCCAAAACAAGTATAAAGTATTTTCCAAAGAAAAGTCTAGTATTTTAAAAGGGCTATTCCCCAAAAAGCCATTAGCGTTATCCTTCGTTCCCTTGACCTAATCTTATCTTATCCTTCGTTTCAGTATGGCTGAGGATCTTGCCATCCCGGATGGAGTAAACGTACCACTCTGGTATAGGAGGCTTCTAGAAGCTAGGGCGGCAGCCGGCCCCGCAAACCCTACTCCCACTCCTCCTCCTGTAGTTGAGAATCCTCCCCCTAATGTCCCTCCTCCGGTGGTCCCTGCTCCTCCTCCTCCAGTGGTTAATATTCCTCCTCCCGTTGCTAATGTTCCTCCCCCTCCCGTTGCTGAGGCTCCTCTTCCTCCTCCTCCCCCTCAGCATCCTCAGGTTGAGTTCACGAAGGTTTGTAAAGACTTCAAGGCGATGGGAGGCAAGAATTTCCTAGGCACAGAATCTTTTGTTGAAGCTAGGAATTGGCTGAAAGACACTGAGGACTTGTTTGCTATCTTTGGGATTGATGACGAGAGGAAGATCTTATTGACAGTGTGGCTTTTGAAGGATGAAGCAGCCTATTGGTGGGAGGTCACCAACGGGACGAGGCCTGTCGAGACTTGGGCCGATTTGAGGGCTAGATTTGTGGCCAAGTTTCTATCTTCTGCTGAGGCAAATTTGCAGATGGAGAAGTTCATTGCATTAAAGCAAGGTGATATGTCTGTCAAGGAGTATGTGAACAAGTTTAATCAGCTGGCCCGTTTTGGTTTGGATATGGTAAACACTCCTGAGAAGAAGGCTCTTCGATTTGCTAGAGGGTTGAATGAGCCGCTGCAGGGTTTGGCGATGTCACATATTCCGCATGGGGCTACTTTTGAGAGTTTGGTCAATATGGCTCTACTTCAGGGAGATGGAAAGAAAGAGATCAAGTCGAGTGATAATCAAGCAAAGAAGACTGATTCTTAGGGTAAAGGCAATCAAGGTGGTCAAAGCAGTCAGGGGAATCAGAGCAAGAACAAGAAGGGGAACAACAACAAAGGCAAGGGAAAGTGCAATTACTGTAGTGTGCCTGGACACTTTGCTAAGGATTGTAGGAAGAAGAAAAGGAAGCTTAGTGGTGGATGTTTTTCCTGTGGTGAGACTGGACACTTCAGCAAGGAATGCCCAAAGAAGAAAGGACAGGCTGGACCTTCAGGAGGGCAGGTTCATGCTCTCAATACCGCTCCAGTTCCCGATAGAGGTAGTGTTTCTGTTGAGAACCTTGTTTATGTTTCCGATCTTCCAGTTCGTACCTTGTTTGATTCTGGTGCATCACATAGCTTTATTTCATCTGATCTTGTTGATAGCTTGCACCTTAGTACTAGCTTAGTGAATGATCCCGTTTGTGTTTCGAATCCCATTGGGGGTTCTGCTCATCTATCTATGATATGTGAGGATCTGAGGATCTCTATTCTCAGTGTAGAGTTCTTGTGTAGTGCGTATGTTCTTGGTTTCAGGGGATACGGATTGATATTGGGCATGGATTGGCTGTCCCGATATGGAGCCATTCTTGATTGTGAGCATAGGGTTGTGAGGCTTGTGGCTCGCCTTGGCAACACCTTAGAGATTTCATGCAATCCGAAGGATCCCGTCATGTTGTGCTATCTTGAATCTCTCGACTCGTCAGAGGAAACCCTTCAGTCTGTAAGGGTGGTCCGAGATTATCCAGATGTTTATGAAGAAGTTAAGGGGTTGCCCCCTAAACGAGAGATTGACTTTCGCATTTATCTGGTGGATAATGCCAAGCCTGTTTCTTTTCCCGTTCGGCACATGGCTCCGCGTGAGATACGGGAGCTCAGCAAGCAAGTAAAGGAGTTGCTTGAGAAGAACTTCATCAGACGAAGTATATCCGAATGGGGAGCGCCTGTGGTGTTTGCTACTAAGGCAGATGGTTCTCTTCGACTCTGTGTAGACTACAGAGAATTGAATAAGCTGACTAAGAAGAACAGACACCCGTTACCGAGGATCGATGATCTCTTTGACCAGCTTGTTGGTGCTTCTGTTTTCTCTCAGCTTGATCTTGCTACTGGATTTCATCAGCTCAGAGTGGCTGAAGATAGTATAGACAAGACTGCATTCAGAACTCCAGACGGATTCTTTGAATGGCTTGTTATGCCGTTCGGTTTGACGAATGCACCCGCGTATTTCGTGGACTTGAGGAGTAGGGTGTTTCGAGAGTTCTTGAACAAGTTTGTCGTGGTCTTTGTGGATGATATTCTGATCTTCTCCAAGGATGAAGAAGAGCACGCGAGGCATCTTGTAGAGGTGATGGATACGCTTAGAGCGCATCAGTTAAAGGCCAAGTTCTCCAAGTGTCACTTTTGGAGAAGGGAAGTTAGATTCCTTGGGCATATCGTATCCAAGCAAGGCTTAGCGGTGGATCCCGCTAAGGTGGTTGCAGTTCAGGATTGGAAGACTCTAAGGAATGCAACCGAGGTGAGAAGTTTTCTAGGTCTTGCGGGTTTTTACCGGAAGTTCATCAAGGACTTCGCGAAGATATCCGCTCCTCTTACTAAGTTGACGAAGAAGAACTTAGTTTTTGCTTGGGATATGGACTGTGAGCTTGCTTTTCAGAGACTCAAGAGAGCCCTTACCTCAGCACCAGTTCTAGCTTTACCCGATGGTGGTAAGATGTTTACCGTGTACACTGATGCTTGTGGCACGGGATTGGGCGCCGTTCTGATGCAAGAGGGCAGAGTTATATGTTTTGGTGGGAGGCAACTTAAGGTGCATGAGAAGAATTATCCCACTCATGATCTAGAGCTGGCAGCGATAGTATATGCACTAAAGGCTTGGCGTCATTATCTTCTGGGAGAGAGATTTGAGCTGTATACTGATCATAAGTCTTTGAAGTATCTCTTTTCGCAGAAGGATCTGAACTTGAGGCAGCAAAGATGGATGGAATTCTTGGCGTCCTATGATTTTGATATAGCCTATACCCCTGGCAAGGGGAATGTTGTAGCGGATGCGTTGAGTAGGAAAAGGTTGACACTAAGTCCTCTATTTGTTGAGATGAAGAATTTAGAGTTCTTGGCAACCTTTGATTTCTCTTTGGCGGTTGAGTCGATGACCGGTTCTTTAGCATGTCTTGAGCTCAGACCTACCCTTCTGGATCAGTTTGGGGCTTCGCAGAAGGAAGACCCTCAGATAATTGAGATCATGGATAAGTTGATTCGAGGGGAGACATCTAGTCACCTTGCTCGATATTCTATAGATGATAAGGGTTGGCTGAGGAGAGACGGAAGGCTTTGTGTTCCGATGGTAGAAGACTTGGTGAGGAAAGTTCTTGATGAAGCACATCGCTCCAAGTTGACTATACATCCGGGTGGAGATAAGATGTATAAGGATATGAAGCGCATTTTCTTCTGGCTTGGAATGAAGAAGGATGTGGCAGAGTTCGTCTCTAGATGTGTTGTTTGTCAGAGAGTAAAAGCCGAGTCGAAGAAGCCCGTTGGGCTATTGCATCCTCTAGACGTTCCACTTTGGAAGTGGGAGAGTATCTCCATGGATTTTATTGATGGGCTTCCAAGGTCAAGAAAAGGGAATACGAGCATTTGGGTTATTGTAGATAGACTTACGAAGAGTGCTCATTTCATTCCGGTGAAGAGCAAAAGGACCGCATCTGGACTAGCATCAGTATATCTTCGTGAGATAGTACGACTACATGGAGTCCCTTCCAGCATAGTCAGTGACCGAGACCCCATCTTTACTAGTCAGTTATGGAACAGTTTGCAGGAAGCTATGGGCACGAGGTTGAACCTGAGTACGGCCTATCACCCACAGACGGACGGTCAGACAGAAAGGGTGAATAGGGTACTTGAGGACTTGTTGAGGCTTGGCATTCTGGATTTTGGTGGTACTTGGGAAGACCATCTTCCTCTTGTCGAGTTTGCATATAATAACAGTTATCAGGCAAGCATAGGGATGGCACCATTTGAAGCTTTATATGGGAGGCCGTGCAAGTCGCCTACATGTTGGTGGGAGACTACAGAGAAGCTCATACTTGGGCCTGATATGATCAGAGATACGTCCGAGAAGATCGAGTTGATTCGGAGACGAATGAAAGCGGCCCAAGACCGACAGAAATCCTATACTGATAAGCGAAGGTCCGATTTGGAGTTTGATGTTGGGGACATGGTTTTCGTAAAGGTTTCTCCTTTGCGGAATGTGGTCCGATTTGGAGCCGTTGGGAAATTAGCACCGAGATTTGTTGGACCCTTCCCTATCATAGAGAGAATTGGGAAGATGGCTTATAAAGTGCAATTGCCTGAGAAGCTGTCCGGAGTGCATAATGTCTTTCACGTCTCGCATCTCCGAAAGTGCCTACATGAGTCCGCTGAGGTGGTTGAACCTAGCATTCTTGAAGACGTGGAAGTAGAGAAAGAGGCAACTTTGAGGAAAGCTCTGATCTGTATCTTGGGGACGGAGACCAAGAAGCTAAGGAATCGAGAGGTCAAGTTGGTGAAGGTTCAATGGGGTGAAGCCGAAGAAGACGCAACTTGGGAAACCGAGGAGAAGATGCGTGGGCTTTATCCATTCCTTTTTGAGGGTACACTCTCAATCTCTTTCCTTTGTTAGCATATCTTTCTCTTTGCTATCCATGTTTATTTAGTTATCGTGCTAATCTTGTCGTGAGAACCTTAGGTAGAAACCCTTTGGATGAAACATGTGTTTGAGACATGTTATGTTTGATGGTTGCAAGTGGTTGCAAGTGTTTGCAAGTGGTTACTCGTGGATGCATGATACACATTAGGCACCAGATCGGCTCACACACTCCTCATATTGCATGTGCATGAGTGTTTATGCTTATTCTTGGATGAAATTTGTATGCAATCACATGGATGTTACATATGGATGTATGATTGAGCACGCATGTAGATATTATACATTATGTTAGGGATTTGCATACATATGGATACATTTCACTAACATATTTTGCATTGATCTTTGCATTAGATAAGTACATATACACACACTTTTGCATATGTTCATATAGCATTTAGAATTTTTAAGGACAATGATTGCTCGTGGATGATGCTTTGAGTAGATGGATGATTGGATGGTAGGATACGTTCTTCCTAACTTGAAGATTTCGGGGACGAAATCCTTTAAGGAGGGGAGAATGTAACAACCCATATTTTCAATAACCTGTTATAACATAAAGCGAGGCAGAATTTAATTCAAAAATCTGAATCAAGGGAAACGGGCTATGCCATTGCGTTCGTCTCGGAAAAATACGCGAAATAGAGTCCGAGTTTTCGAAAATCGGAGTCCGTATGACCCAGTTAAGGCCCATTGAAGTTTTCAGAAATTTCCATAGTAAAAACAGATTTAAATTTTAAATTAAAAACAAGGATTAGGGCTAACTGGCGTCAGGCGAGAAAAATCCCGCCAGGACCCCCATGTCGACAGGCATGTCGACAGGGGTCTAAGGGTGTCGACTGCCCTGTCGACACGGGGTGGCCGGGCACTTTTGCCTGGCGCACCATTTTGATTTGGGCTTGGTCTTGTGGCTTGGTTCTAGAGAATTCCGAAATCTGACGGACCTAAACTAACCTAGGGTTAATCCTAGGGCTAAAAACACTCTAATCTTCTATAAATAAGCCCCTAATCCTACCCTAAAACCTCATTATTCATTCTAGCAACCAAACTATGTCAAATTGAATTCTCAAATGGCCTCCACCTAAAAACCCTAGCCTCCATCCTCTTCAAAAATCATTCCTATGAAGATTTTGATGTTCATACAAGCATTTCTAAGTTGTATGAATGATCATTAGCTTGCATACATCATCAAGTTGCAAGCTTTATTTGCTAAGCTAGAGTTTTTGGGATTTTTGTTAATTGGGGCTTTGTTTTGGGTTTTTATATGCTTGCATAAAAGGGCTTCTCAATCTTTATTAGTAGATTTGTGTCTTCATAATATTTGTAAGCCCTCTTACCTTCATTTTAGAAACTCTAAAGTTAATATGTGATGAAAGTTGGGATTTATGCATGTTTAATAAGTTATGCATGCTTATGCGAGTTCACTATGCTATGTTATGCATGTTTAATGAGTTATGCATGCTTATGTGAGTTCACTATGCTATGTTACACATGTTTGATAAGTTATGCATGTTTATGCAAGTTCACTAAGCCATGATTTGCAAGTTTAACAAGTTATGCATGTTTATGCAAGTTCACTAAGCCATGATTTGCAAGTTTAACAAGTTATGCATGTTTATGCAAGTTCACTATGTCATGATTTGTAAGTTTAACAAGTTATGCATGTTTATGCAAGTTCACTATGCTAAGCTATGCAAGTCCAACATATTATGCATGTTTATTATGATATGTAAGATTCATCATGTATGTTGTGCCAAGTTCCCTCTTTCTATCCTTTATGCGTTATAACGAATATGTAAGCGATAGAATGACGTTGGGAGGGTTTGGGTAAAACTTAAAATACATGAAAATATAAGATTGGGAATTTACCTATTAAGTTAGGTCTACCCCTTGGGAATTTACCTATTAAGTTAGGTCCACCCAAGTATTTGCTAAACTTGTAATTATGTTTTAAAGTGGACATGACACTTAGAAAACATAAGTGTGGCCAACTCGAGGTTGGGTTGAGTTTGTAGCGTAAACCTACCCGGAACCGACCGGCTTAACTAGTTGCTACAAACAATAGGACCCAATGTGAGAAGTTGGTCATGTGTACCTTGGACCCGAGGTTAGACCAAGTTGTGGTGTAAAGCTACCCGGACCCGCCCGGCTTAACTAGTAACCGCAACAAAGTCTAATGTGAGAGGTTAAGGCACAATTAAATTAATTAATGCCTCATGATTAGGGTTAAGTCATGGCCCACTAATACTTAACCAATTTTGGGGATACGAGGGATTAAATGGGGTTAAGTGGTGAACTGTTGGTTACACTTAACTAATTTAATCCATGATTAGTGAGGGGTTAAACCACACTTAACCCTCTTAGAAAACCCTAGCAACGTGGTCTGTTCCAGCAGTAATCCCAGTTTGGTATCATTCACAACCCTAGAGGCTAGGCTAGGGCGGGGCACGATTACTGGACTGATGTAAGCGACCAAAGCGACGGCTGAGTGGTACAGCGGTGCGGGTCCAGGCGGGCTACGGACGTGCACGTGGTCCGGTGTTGGACAAACTCGAGGCACGGGTACCAGTAGGTTTAGACTGTGCATTATTGCTTAGGTGTCTGGGGTTGACACCCGAGGGCTTGATACACCCGAATGTGGACCCAGCACAGTCTGACTACAACCATATGTGGGCCGTATGGACACCAACACTTGACGTTTTAGGTTTATAGGGAGCCGATCGACTAGACCGTTGGGCTGGACCTTATATTAAGATCACCTCATGCTATTGGGCCAAAGTTTGGACTGAGGGATCAATACCTGTTATGTTAGTTTGCTAGTACACTGTGGTGCAAAGCCTAATCTTCCTTATGTGATGACACCTTTATCTATTGTCAGTATGTTCATCTCAGTTTCCATCATGATGTTAACTTTATTAGTTTATAGACTGATCATAGTAGGGCTTACCAGTCTTCTTGACTGACCTGTTTTCTTTCGCTTCTTTTCTTCCGTTTCCCCCCCCCCCCCAAGGTTCTCAGGGAGGGAACAGTGGTGCTTAGCTTGGATCGCTTGCTTGTTTGCTGGATAGCTCATGTATGTCTGGACATTGAGCTCGCTATGGTTTATCATCTTTATTTTGGGGATAGCACTATGTATTTCAGTATTTCTGTTTATGATGTACTAGACATGTTTATTTTGGCAGTTGACTTTATGATGTACTAGACTTGTTTTGAGATGGTTTGAGATATTCCGCTGTTTTATTCTCACTTACTCTGTTTTACATATATATTTATGTTCTTGTTCTGCCTTGATATATCATTATGCATGCTTACCCAGTTCTAACGCCCCCCAGAAGCTAGTGCCCCCAAAAGAGTGACCCTAGTGGAGGTGGGGTGTTACAGGAAACCGCCTTCATAGTGGACGCATGCCTCGTTAATGGCTGAATCACTCTAAATCTCGTCTCTACTTTACTTTTTCATGCATTTTTTACTTTTTATTGCTAATTAGACATGGTTCCATTTATTCTTATCGAATTGGTGAAGTACAGTTTAGCACCTTGGGTGTTTAGACCATTTTTGGTATAAACACCAATAATGTCCAATTTTACCCATTGCTTGTGAAACTCTTTCTGGCTAACCTAAATTTAGACCACCAAGTGTCTAGAAGTACAACGGATTGTGTATGCTCTATAGTTTGTGGTAGACGTATTTTTCTTCCAATTCAACGCTTAGGGAAGATCTTGCATTATGCTTGGCAAGGAGTTGATATTGACACTATTGAAGTGGATATGAGTGAGGAAGATGAGATATCTCATAAGTATATATCCGATGATTTGATAAACATAAAAGAACTGACATCTAATCATCTATGTCCACAAGCACATCTTCTTAACCGAATTTTGGTCTGCACTATAGAACCCTATAAAGGAAGCTATGAAAAAGTATATCAACGATATTTCCAAGCCTTGTATGTTTTATATTTAAGTAAGTAAATAAATTAGGCTAAAATCATTATTGATGAGTGGTTGGATATAACCCGAAAACGCAAATGCAAAACACTTCACTCTGGAGCTGATATTACTAGGATTCTTCTTAAATGTGAAGTGCGAATTCCCAAAACTCCATCATTAAAAATCAAATAAATATGAACAAAAACTCTTGCTCTAATGGATATTGAACCAAATACATCGACACTTGAGTATATGTCCTTTGAAAGTTGGAAAGAACATGTTGCTTCATAAACTGAAATACCTATAGCCAAAACATCTCATCGTCACCGTCGGTTGATAGAAGAAGAAGAGCAAGAAGGAATCTAAATTATTTTTTTCAGTCTACCTCCTAAGAAAGACATGGTTATACTCTCACGTAATCAATCCAAACTTCACTCGGACTTTAAACGTTTTGAGCATAGCAAAAACAAAAGGTTCAACTCCCTGAAGGGCTTCTTGAATAAAATTTAGGACAAAATCTCTTACATTGGAGCCCAATCCTCTTAAGCACATGATTCGGCACCATTTAATTGGTCTTCTAGCTCCGTTGAAGAAGTTCTGGATTCTAGTTCCGATCATGGTGATCCTAAGGGAAGGGATACTAATGTGGGTCCAAGCGTGACGACTTCAGAAAGTTGGTAAGCATTATATAGTGGTATGTTCTTATGGAAATAATTTTCTTTAAAGTTTTATATTACTATAGTTTGTAATATTTTTTGGCACTTTGGTCCATCTTAGGCACAAAACTCTATTATGTGCTAATGGTGATGATAGTATGCCTATGGTATGTTTGAATATTGCAAGTGTTATGCCTTGTCTTTGCATAAGCTTATGTATATTATTGTGTGTTGTGCATATTATTGTTTACACTTATGTATAAGTATCTCCTTTTTGTCAATGATAAAGGGGGTGAAACATATGATAATATATGCATATTGACAGGGGGAGCTACATACATAGTTGTGATTATCAAAAAGGGGGAGAATGTTGAATCTCGCTTTCTAGCATTTTGATTATGACAACTATGCATGTGCATATGTATTATTATCGACTAACTCTGTTTTCCAGAAAGAAATTCAAACAACAAATTCAAGAGCTCAAACTGAAGTTTATATGTATTAGAGTTTGTTAGTATTAGCATTTCATTGTTAAAATCTTCCTCGATGATGAAAATATACATACATGATTTCAAAGTATAATTTTTTTATGAAAATGCACAAGGAATAGTTTAGTATCAGAAACAGACGTCTGACCACTTTAAATTAGACGTCTGTTTACTGAAACAATATCATCTTAACAAAATATTCAGATGTCTAGGTTATAAAAGTTAGACGTCTGTTTTATGCCTCAAATGAACTAATTCCTTGTTGTCCGAATTTTAAATCAAAAACAGACATATGAATTCCTAGTCAGACATCTGAATACGAAAGGGTGCAACCTTGCAATGAAGAGTTACAACTTTTTATTCATATCCTTTAAACAAATCTCTTCATAGAAACTTTCAACCTTTTGTATATTATAAATAGAGGCTTTATCAAATGTTTTCCTCACCGAAACTTACTTTGATTCTTTAAATCTTATCTATAGCATTCAAATTTCTATGAGCATTCTATTTCATATTTCAGATATTACAAACCATTTCAAATATTCTATATTCTTTCACAAATTACATGATTATCATCAAGGAAAGATTATAGGAAGGGCGTACATCAATTTAACATATCCGAGTTATCAAGAACACAAGTAGTCGTCTAATTCTTTGTATTGTAGAAGTCCTCCTTAGTAGTTGAGGCAAGAAATCCCTTTTTGTTGTTCGGGTAGTTGTAAACTTGTTCCTCCGGTTGAAGTGATGGTTGTTGTGTTTAGTGAAATACCAAAAGGGAGTTTGGGACTAGACGTAGGAAAGTAGTCCGAACCAGTATAAAATTGACTGTCTTTTTACTTACTGCTGCTACCTTACTATCTACATTACCTTGCTTATACTCCATAATATATGATCCTACTGCTGCATAGACTCTTTCAGGAAGCTCTTTTGAAAAATTTCCTACTATATTTTCCATTGACTTTACAAAATCTATATTATTTTCTACTGCTTTTTACTTGCTTTACTTATTCTATTTCATGTCTGAAACATCTACAAAACTTTCATCTTTGTGTAACCCACTCATATTTAATAGAATGAGTAATATTTTCCCATTTTTCATTAAAATTATTGTTTCACTAGGTAGATCAATTTTAGCATTTATTCAACTAGGATTCTAGCAAAACTTAATCTAGTTTCTCTGGTATTATGTTCACCAAGTTTTAAAGGTTTTCCAAAAATGCTAGCAATTTCACTAAAAGCTTCCCTATCTCATAATTTAAGATTTAGGTCCAGGAGCCTTACCCAACAAGCATTGAAGAAAGTAAATCTTTATCAAATTTGATGTCCCTATTCCTTTTTTTCAGAATAATTAACTTTGCATTAATAAAATAAGGACCTCCATTTGAAACTTTCTGCAATCTTCTTTTTTAGAAAATTTGATAATGAAAAAGTCATTAGTTCTAGCAAAAATATCAAAAGCACCTGTTAGGTTCCACATTCTTAATATGTAAGCCTTGAAATGATGATATACCTATTGCTTAATACATAGAAAATAATGGTCTAATACCATTTATTCAATGTTTGTCTACTTAATGCCTCCTTCATAGAAACGATCTTTTTCCCATTAATGAAAATTGAGGCTACATACTCCAAGTCAAAATTAGATCTGATTCCCTCCATTTTAATCATGTCAACCAGTATAAGACTTTTCAGATAAAACACCAGGATTTTGATTTTGAATTTGCTTAGTTCTTTGTCAAGAATTGATTTTTTGACCCATTTTGCTTGAGTAGATCCATTGATCTTTATTGAATTAGGATGATTATTTTGATCCAGTGATGACCTTGATTTCTATCTTGTATTTGTGCCCTTTACTTGATTTTTAACAGCTGCATTTGCAAGAAAATTTAGGTTAAATTAGTTCGAAAAGAAATAGGAGAGTATTTCTTTTCTTGTTTTTGACTTGGATGAAGCCATCTTGTGACACCCCATGTCCGTTAATGTCACTCTTTAACAGAATGCATTAAGTTCCGTGAAGCGTTATAGGTAAACAGAAACATCACAAGAAAGATATAAAATAACAACAGAATTTAAAACTTTATTTTCCAAATACAAAACATCACGGTCCAAAATCCAGTTACAACATAAGTCTGTAGTAAAGAAAATCCATTACATCAAATTAAAATATCTGCTTGTACTAAAATCATCAAAGTACAGAAATATAAAATCATAGTTCCCAAAAATAGCCATAGCAGGTAGACAGGAAATCAAAGCAGTATGTATAACCAGCTCCAAGCAGAAACAGAAGAGAAAATCCTAATTAAGCCTGAGTATTCCCACTCTAAGAATCTTGGGGGGAAGGAAGAGAGAGAAAAGGACACAAAATGGGTCAGACATAAAGTCTGGTGAGTCCAGTGACTTTTAGCATATAAATAAATAAAAGAATCCTGATAGACATATAAACTGGATGAGAGAAATAACAATATCATAAGACAGGTATAACAGACTGAGCACGATAAGCAAAACGAACATAACATAATAGATTACGCTTCCCAAATACTTTTCTCTGCACCAATACTAGTATAATGGAAACAGAATGATCCCAACAGCAACATAATGGTAGACTTAGTGTACTTCTAGTGACAGGTTTTACCCCCAACGATAATAACGAGCAGCCTAGAAGAAATAACAGGTGTTACCCCAAATGATAATAACGGGCTCCAAAACAAGCAGAATTAGATGTATCCTAATCACTACCCCAATCGATCGGCTCCCTATATCGTAAATACCCTGTGTCGGCCCCACAGTAGGGTGTATTACTTCCTCAAGTGGCAACCCCCATATAGACACAGCCATATCTACTGGTGTTATAGCGTCTTATTTTCCCGAGCAAGCGGATCCATGCACGCATATGACTCTGTGGAACGCGCCATCAGACACCTCCACCCATATGAACCTCTTATAATCCGCTCAGTAAGCGTGCTCTGACCCCTACCTGATCCAGGGTCCCCCTTTGGATACCAGTATGGGTTACTGACTGATACGGGTCCCATACAACAGATGATACAAGCCATCACCAAGACCTGCATCCCCACTACTAGGATTTTGATAGGTTATGCCTAACAGATTAACAAGCCCGCATAACCCCGACATATAAAACATGTTAAGTTTGTCGGGTTCATGCAACCCCCCACAGATTTACTTAAACCCCATTGATTCAAGCAAGTTTACTCAACCCTTTACCTTTAGATTGTAATTACCGAAAGTAATCTATAATCTTTTACTCCTAGATTGTAATTAACGAAAGTAATCTACAATCTCTCACCCTAATTCACATATTCATATTTTCCCAAGTTACAGTCTAACGGTTTATATAACCCCCGCGGATTAAATGGGTTAAGTATTACAGGTTAACAGGTTATTATCATTCCCCATTCATGCATGTTAATGCACCAGACCTCTCTCATTAAGTTGACCACTTATGGATGTTGGATATGCCGGGCAATTCCGGGCAGACTTCTACCACAAGTTGGACTTAACCTCATGTCCTTGCGCCTTTACGTTATATATTACGCACAAGACCCCTCACATTAGATTAACCACTCGTGGATGCTGGATTTGCTGGGCGATTCCAGGCAGACTTCTACCACAAGTGTAATCTAACCTTGTGTTTAAGTGCGATTACAATTTCTATTTACTGTAAATTTAGGCATGTTCATTCTTAAACAATTATTCATATTCATCATAGGTTTTTCGTGCCTCTATCTTCAAGTCATAATCCATCATATAAGACATGTCCCGAATTAAAGTCTTAGATCACATTATAGGTTATGCCCTCAAATCCTAGTCATGTTTTACATTACAAATTATGCCCCAATATATCATTCCGAATCATTCCCAATTTCGTTTGTTTGCATATTTCAGCGATAGTCCTAGGCTCGAAGGTAGCCTGGCTGTAAAAATGAAAAGGGAAGGAAGGAGAGAAGAGAACAAAAATAGGCATAATAACAAAATAGGCATATATTAATAGGAATGGGCATAATAGAGGTATGCATGTTAGGACTAAACAGTTGATCAGGTGTACAAGTAACGACAGATCTGTTTAGTTATGATTTAGGTTATTAACAGGCATAGGTTTAGATCCAAAATTATAAACATGTCTGGATTACTTATTAAATGTTTATATCTAAAAGTAACATGAAATCACAGAGATTGGATCTAAAGAAAAGAGAACAATAGGCTGAAGCTGTAGAAGAAATTCTTGTATGCGTATAAGCTGTTGTTAGAGAAAATAGGCTAATTCAATCCAAGCTGGCGTAGCATCTCGTTGTCTCTATTGTTTTTAATGGATAAAACAATAGAAATAAGATCCTATATATAGCCTCAAGCCAACGAATCAGGTCAAGAAACAAGTCCAGGTTCAAGAAGTGAACCTAACCGGATCCTCGGGTGGGTCGACCCCTAGCGGGTCGAATTCCCGCGTGTCTTCCCGCTCTCCGATTTTGATTTATTTTGAATTCTGGACTAGTTTTGTATATATATGTATTTCTCTTATATGTATACAAACTTCAAACCTTAATATCTTCTTCATACGATGTCCAATATTTATATGTATTTTTTAGTTTATTAATATATGTCTTTTAAAATTATAGGGTGTTACATTCTCTCCTAAAAGGATTTTATCCATGGAATCTCCAAGTCAAGAAGAATGTATATCCTAATATCCATCAACCATCTACTCATCCATCAATCATAGACACCCATTGTCCTTAAAATATTTCTAATGCTTTTATGAACATATGCAATAGTATGTGTATATTTCCTTAGACTAATGCGAAAAATCAGGCGGTCGACTGATTTAGTTGACCTCCTTAATGCAATTTATGGTGTGGCATGTAAACAAAATGTATGCAAATAATCCTAGTATAACATGTAAGTTCTATATGCATGCACACTTATTCATCCAAATGCAGCATCCATATAATTATACACCTATTTTCATCCATAATATTTAAAATGCACACACATCCATATGTATTGATTGAGCCGATCCAGTGCCTAGTATGCGTGTATATGCATCCACGGAAACCACTAGCAAACACTTGCATCCATCAAACATAACATGTCTCAAACACATGTCTACACCCATTGGTTTTCTACCTAAAGATCGAAGATTCGATCGATAGGATATAGACGAATGATAGAAACAAGTACAGATAAAAGTTTGGAAAAAGAATCTTAGAACTTACCCTTGAAAAAAGAAAGGCGAGCATGAATCTTGTCTTCAGTCTCCTAAGTTACATTTTTGTTATCTTCTCCCCCATTGAACTTTCAGTAATTTAACCTCTCAATTGTTGAGCTTCCTAACCTCTGATCCAAGTACACGGGTAGAAACTCGTCTAAATGTTGCCTCCTTTTCTACCTCTACCTCCGCAGGCATGCTTGGCTCAACTACTTTTGTCTTATCGTGCATACACTTCCGCAAATGAGAAATGTGGAAAACATCATGAATACCTGTCAATCTCTCTGGTAGCTTTAGTCTGTAGGCCATTTGACCCATCCTTTCCGTTATGGGAAACAATCCTATAAACCTTTGCTCCAATTCCCTACGGATCCAAAGCGAACCACATTCCTCAAAGGTGATATCTTGATGAATACCATGTCTCCCACCTAAAACTCAATATCAGCCCGTCTCTTATTTGCATAGGACTTCTGCTTGTCCTGAGCTATCTTCATGCATTTGCGAATAAGGTCCATCTTTTCTGAAGTCTCTCTAATCATCTCAGGTCCAAATAGAAGTCTATCCACTAACAAGTCGGTGATTAACAGGATCGTCTATACAATGCCTCGAATGGTGCTATGCTAATACTAGCCTGATAACCGTTGTTGAAGGCGAACTCCACCAATGAAAGATGCTCTTTGTAACACCCCATATTTCTGTTAACACTAATGTTCACAAATTAAAGAATAACTAATCTCAGACATGAGAATTAAGGGAAACGCGTTGCGCCATGTTCGTCTCAGAATTCTGGTTGAGATAGAGTCCGAGTTTGCGTGAATTGGACTTCATATGAAGAAGTTATGGCCATTGGAAGTTTCAGAAAATTCAAAACAGATTTCAGAAAATTCAAATTTCAGAGTCAGACAGGCTAGGCTGGAAAATTCTCGCCAGGGCCAGGTCGACCATAGAGTAGACCTGTCGACCTACCATAACCAGGTCGACCATAGGGTCGACCTGGGGGTCGACCTGCCCCTCCCCCCTTCCCTGGGCAGATTTGTTTTATGACCTGTTGATGACTAAATGCTGACTCATTAGGGTTTCTGATATGCTCTGATTGGCTAGGATTAATTCTGGGTTGATCGGATGGCTTAAACTAATCGTAAACTCTATAAAAACACCTCTAGACTCAAACCCAAAAATCAAAACAAAATTAGATTCATGGCCTCCATGTTGTCACCTAGCAACTCAGCATAGCCGCCACCAATTAGAGAGGAAGAAAGCTAATCTAATTCAATTCTTTTCAACTTAAACAACGAATCTTCTTCAAGGGAAAGCTATTACAACTTCAAAAATCAGAAATCAGAATTCAGAACTCAAGACCTTTTTTGAGTTGTGAGTTCGATAATTTTAATAAAATAATTAGCAAATTAATTGGATTGAGTTATGATGTGGACTATTTGGATATGATGTGAATTATTGACCGCATGTTATTATTCATGTAGTAAAATTGTGATGTTTATGTTGTAAATTCTATGATGTTATCTTGTAAAGTTGTGATCATCTATGTTGTAATTTTATGATTGGCTTATGTATAATCGAATCACCATGTTGTTCATATGCTAGTTTGGTTATGTTGATTCATATGATAAATCATATGTATGCAAGTTTAGATTTTTATCAAGACATGAATCATATGCAAATTGGGTAAAATTATATGTGACCTTACATGTTCATGACACCTAGTTTATGTGAAAGTTTGATCCAAAGTTAGGCTATGACATGTGTGAGTTTTATGATAAATTCTACATGCTAGTTTACATGTTTAGATGTAAGTTTATACCATTGTTATGTTGCATAAATCACATATGCAAGTTTATATGAATACATATGTTTGAATATGAACCATGTTATGCAAGTTTGTGGTTATCGCCTATGCAAGTTTACACCTTTAGATGTAGATCTATGACATACATGATTTATGCAAGTTTGTGACCAATATCTAAACAAGTTCACACCTTTAGATTTGGATTTATGACATATGTAATTTTATGCAACTTGTACTTTGGTCTGTGCAAGTTTTAGATGTAGAACATCATTCACACATGCAAGTTCATCCCTTATGTTTAGATTTAGTTTTAATTATATGTATGTTGTGATGTTTTCTCTTTATTCCATGAGTTAGACTATTCAAGTCTAACGTACATTTTACGTTAAACGAACGAACGTACAATATGGGGTAATGGGATAATATTAAAAAGATTTAATATTAAGAATTGGCATAAATGCCTTAAATGGCATAAAATAAATTTGTGATGAAAATTGGTATGATTTTACATACCATAAATAGATGGACATAATTGAGTCAATTATGGCCATAGTAAAATTTGGAATAAATTGATAATTTGAATAGGGAAAGTAATTCAAATTAGGGAATGATTAATTAGGAGTAATCAATCGTCTAAGACACGAAGTTAGGCTCTTTTGTGGTGTAAGACTGTCCGGACCCGCCCGGCAAATCCAGCTGCCACAAATGCCAGTCTAATGTGGGAGGTCTTAGGCATAAACTAAATGCTTAGCAGTTGTAAAGACACGAGGTTAGACTCGTTTGTGGTGTAAGACTGCCCGGACCCACCCGGAAAATCCAGCTGCCACAAATGCCCGTCTAATGTGAGAGGTCTTTACGAGGTTACGGTCTTAATGAATTAAGAAACACTTAACCAGATAAACATGTAGTGGGACATGATGGGGTTAAGTGGGTGCCTTGGGTGGCATGTGGAATCTAATGGGTGCCTTGGGTGGCATTTGAAATACGATTAGAAACAGTTAACCAAAATTTGAAACATATAAGTGAACGTGAATAAGAAGAGGGTTAAGTGGGATGTACTAGTGGGGACCAAGCTTAGGTGGATAGCTTGTGTCAAGTAATGGGGGACCGTTTCAACCAGTAACCCATACGTATCTTTGTGGGCCCGACCCAAGTCGAGGACGGGACACGCATACTGGGCTTGACTGTAAGAGGCCAAACCGGGTCAGCGGTGGCAACGCAAGTCCAACAGGTTCATATGCGTGTGTGGACCCGGGCTGGTAGGTAAGACGTTGTTGCATTGTGTAGGTATAAGCCGTGCATCATTGGTGGTATCAGATTACCACTTTGGGAAGTGATACACCGGACTATGGTGCTAGCATGGGTATCTACGAGTTAGGGACCCGATCGCTTGGGGGTAGTGGGTACACCTAGTGGAGATAGGGGCAGGCGGCATTTATGAAGGCAGTTAGGGGTGCGCGAAACTACCATTATCATTATTTAATTCTGTAGGCGGGATCAACCTTAGGGTGACTAGCGGTGGTGCAGTATAGCAATTATCTTATAGTGTTGGTGTAGTTTAATAATTATCTTATAGTGGTTTAGGTGCGCTTTAACGATATCGTTGTTGATCTTGTTTCCTTGTTTACTCTGCCATACTCAATGGTTTATGGCCATTTCCCGATTTTCCAACTTATGCCTTAGCCTAGTTACTTTGGTAATTATATTGTTAAAGTTATCGCACTCGCCAGACTTTATGTCAAACCCCCTTTGTTTCCTCCTCTTTTCTTCCTCCCCCCCCCCCCCCCCCGGTGCTCAAGTTGGAACTAGCACCAGTGGAGCTTGATTTTGGACAGCTGCGCTTCATGCTTTTAGAAGATTGCTTGGATCGCTGTAGTAAAGTTCAGCCTCTCTTTTATTTATGGCTATTTTGTATTGGGGATTATGTCTTTCAATTTATGTACTTTGATTTAGTCAAGATGGATATTATGTACTTGGCTCTGGTTTTGATGATGTAATCAAACATATGTATTTTCCGCTGCTATGAAATAAAGTTTTTAATTTTTCAAGTACTGTTTTTATCTTTCTTGTTGTTAAGTTTCTGTTCTATACTCACTTAAAACGCTCCATAGAAGTTAATGCTTTCCCTTTGTGAGTAACATTAATGGACGTGGGGTTTTACACGTGGTATTAGAGCTGAAGGTTACCAGAACAGATATGAATTTTGAAAAGCTGTTTTTCAAAACAATTTTTATAAAGAAGTACCTTCAAAAGTATGTTTTAAGGAAAGTATTTCAAGAGAAAATCTTATTTTAGAAAGCATAACTTCAAGGGCCATATATCTTTCCTTCGGTTCTTTTGTATTGAATCTTTCCTTTTTCGTTTTAGCATGTCTGAAGCATATGAGATACCAGAGGGTGTTCATGTACCCGGTTGGTTTCATCAATATCTCGAGGCTAGGGCCGCCACCGCAGGTCCAGTAAATGCTCCTTCTCCTCCTCCTCCTCGCGTCAAAACTTTTGCAAAGATATGTAAGGACTTTAGGGCAATGGGTGGAAAACCTTTTCATGGGACGGAGACATTTGTTGAAGCTCGAAACTAGCTAAAGGAGGTGGAAGAATTGTTTGGAATCTTTGAAGTGGAACATGGAAGGAAGGTCCAGTTGGCTTCCTGGCTAATGAAGGATGAGGCCTCATTTTGGTGGGAGGTCACTAATGGAGAACGTCCAATCGATACATGGCCATATTTTAGGTGGAGGTTTGAAGCGAAGTTTCTCTCACGGGCTGAAGAGAATCTATACATGGAAAGGTTTCTAGCATTGAAGCAAGGGAATCTATTGGTGAAAAAGTACGTCAAAAAATTCAATCAATTGGCAAGATTTGGCTTGGACTTGATGAATACTCCTGAAAAGAAGGCCCTGAGATTTGTTAAGGGTCTAAACGAGCCGCTTCATGGGTTAGCTATGACCCACATCCCCATGGGGGCTACCTTTGAAAGGCTAGTTGACATAGCACTTATGCATGAAGAGGAGAAGGGTGCCAATGCTAATAAAGCACCCGAGAAGAAAGGGGATCAAACGAAACCGCAATAGCAACAACAGAACAAGAAAGGTGGCAAAGACAACAATGGTAAGGGAAAGAAAAGATGCTTTAACTGTGGGACACCAGGCCATCTAAGCAAAGATTGTAGGAAGAAAAAGAAGACTGGTTGTTTCCACTGTGGCGAAGCGGGACATCTTATTAAGGACTGCCCAAAGAAAGGGCAGAGGGCAGGGTCTACCTCGGGAGGACAGGTGCAGGCTCTTATGGCACCAGGGTAGGCAAGGGGACAAGTTCAGGCTCTCATGGTCCCACCGCTGCAAGAACGAGGTAGAGCAATTTCCGTTGAAAGTTTAGTTTTTCTATTTGATCATCCTGTCCATACTTTATTCGATTCTGGCGCATCACATTCATTTATCTCTACATCATTAGTTGAAACACTGCACCAAGATACTAGTTACGGATCCCTTAGTAGTATCAAATCCTATTGGTGGTTCGGCTCACATTTCTATGATTTGTCGGGATTTGAGAGTGTTTATCTTGGGCGTTGATTTTGAATGCAACACCTTTGTTCTTGGCTTCATGGGCTATGGGTTAATTCTAGGTATGGATTGGCTAACTAGATATGGGGCCATCTTAGATTGTGAAAGAAGGGTAGTTAGATTGTTGACTCGTTTTGGAAAGACCCTTGATATTTCTTGTGACCTTAGAGATCCAGTAATGCTTAGCTACCTAGAATCCCTTGACGCATCCGATGATGATTTACATTATGTTCCTATAGTCCATGAATATGTTGATGTCTTAGATGAGGTGAGGGGTTTACCCCCAAAACGTGAGATAGACTTTCGAATATATCTAGTAGATAATGCAAAACCAGTTGCATTGCCAGTGTGTTGCATGGCTCCAAGAGAGAGAAGAGAACTCAATAAGCAAGTGAAAAATTGCTTGAGAAGGGGTTAATCAGACTAGTATATCGGAGTGGGGTGCTCCAGTAGTATTTTCCACAAAGGCAAATGCATCCCTTAGACTATGTGTGGACTATAGAGAACTTAATAAGCTTACTAAGAAGAATAGACACCCACTACCGAGGATTGACGATCTCTTCGATCAGTTAGTTGGCGCCTCAGTGTTTTCGCAGTTGGACTTAGCCATAGGTTTCCATCAGTTGAGTGTGGCTGATGATAGCATAGACAAGACTGCCTTTAGGACTCCAGACGGTTACTTCGAGTGGCTTGTGATGCCCGTCAGTTTGACAAACGCCCCCGCATACTTTGTTGACTTGATGAGTAGGGTGTTTAGGGAGTACCTTAATAAATTCGTGGTAGTCTTTGTGGACGACATCTTGATCTTTTCTAAGAACGAGGAAGAGCATGCCCTACATCTTAGGAAAGTGTTGGAGACTCTTCGAGCGCATAGCCTTAAAGCTAAATTTTCTAAATGTCACTTTTGCAGGAAGGAAGTGCGATTCTTAGGGCACGTGGTTTCCAAAGAAGGGATAGCTGTGGACCCCGCGAAGGTAGTGGCCATCCAAGATTGGAAGGTCCCTAAAAATGCTACCGAGGTGAGGAGTTTCTTAGGGTTGGCTAGCTACTATAGGAAGTTTATCAAAGACTTCACAAAAGTATCAGCCCCATTAACACGCTTGACGAAGAAGAACCTATTTTTCACATGGGACATAGATTTTGATGATGCGTTCCAACATTTAAAGAGAGCTTTGACCACAGCCCCAGTCTTAGTGTTGCCAGATGGGAGTAAGCCATTTACCGTTTAAACCGATGCTTGTGGGACATGACTAGGCGCAGTCTTAATGCAAGAGGGAAGGTTAATAGCCTATGGTGGAAGGCAGTTTAGAGTGCATGAGAGGAATTACCCTACACTTGACCTAGAGTTGGCCGCTATTGTTTTTGCACTTAAGTTTTGGCGCCATTATCTTCTTGGCGAGAAATTCGAATTATTCACTGACCACAAATCGCTAAAATACTTATTCTCTCAGAAGGACTTGAACTTAAGACAGCAAAGGTGGATGTAATTCTTAGCATCCTACGACTTCGAGATAGCATAAACCCCTGGCAAGGGTAACGTGGTGGCGGACGCCTTAAGTAGAAAAAGGTTGTCCTTGAGTCTGTTGTTTGTTGAGCGGTGAAGCTTAGAGTTCATCTCTACGTTTGACTTTAGACGTTTCGTTGACTTTGTACCTGGTTTGCTAGCATCCTTGGAGGTCAGACCTACACTTTAGGGCGGATTGGCGAGGCACAATGAGATGACCCACAGTTGGTTGAGTAAGTAGAGAAGCTCAAAAGGGGGGAGTCATCGAGCCATCTCCGTAGGTATACCCTAGATGATAAGGGTTGGTTACGTAGGGATGGTAGACTTTGTGTACCAAAAGACGAGGACCTAAGGAAGACCATTCTTGATGATGCACATCGTTCGAAGATGACCATTCATCCCGGCGGGGACAAGATGTACATGGACATGAGACGAGTTTACTTTTGGGCCGGTATGAAGAAGGACATGGCCGAGTATGTCGCTAGATGCTTGGTGTGCCAACAAGTAAAATCAGAGCAAAAGAAGCCCGGTGGTTTGCTTCACCCATTGGAGGTTCCACAATGGAAGTGGGAAAGTGTCTCGATGGACTTTGTTGATGGGTTACCGAGATCGAGGAAGGGTAATACGGGAATTTGGGTCGTGGTAGACAGACTTACTAAGAGCGCCCATTTCATTCCCGTAAAGAGTAAGAGGACTGCTCCATGGTTAGTCTCCATATATACATTCGAGAAATAGTTCGTTTGCATGGTGTTCCTTCTAGCATAGTGAGCGACCGCGATCCTATCTTTACTAGCGAATTTTGGAAGAGCTTGCAAGAGGCGATAGGGACTCAGTTATGTTTGAGCATCGCATATCATCCTCAGACGGACGGCCAGACCGAGAGGGTGAATCGTATTCTAGAGGACCAATTGAGGTTGTGTGTCTTAGACTTCGGAGGTACATGGGAGGAACATCTTCCGTTGGTGGAGTTCGCATATAATAACAGCTTTCAGTCTAGCATTGGCGTGGCACCGTTCGAGTCTTTTTATGGACGGCCATGTTGTTCGCCTACATGTTGGTGGGAGTCTACAGATAAGATCTTAGTTGGGCCCGATTTGATTAGAGAGACTTCGGAAAAGATCGATTTGATTCGAAGACGGATGAAGACGGCTCAAGATAGGCAGAAATCTTATGCGGACCAGAGAAGGTGTGATCTTGAGTTTGATATTGGGGACATGGTCTTTGTCAAGTTGTCTCCATTACGGAACGTCGTTCTCTTTGGGTCCATTGGGAAGTTAACACCAAGGTTCGTAAGGCCGTTTCCTATTAAGGAGAGAATTGGACAAATGGAGTATAGAGTGGAGTTGCCCGAGAGACTTAGTGGTGTACACGATGTATTCCATGTATCACATTTGAGGAAGTGCTTGCACGAGACCGCGGAAGTGGTAGAGTCGAGCTTGCTTATAGAGGTGGAGATAGAACGTGATGCGATGATTCGACGAGCTCCTACGTGCATTCTTGGGTCGGCGGTTAAGAACTTTAGGAATCGAGAGGTCAAGCTAGTCAAAGTGCAATGGGGAGATGATGAGAGCAACGCTACTTGGGAGACGAAAGAGAAGATGCGTTCATTATACCTTTTTCTTTTCGAGGGTATGTCTTTTAATTTCTCCTTTATCGCTTACCTTGTACTTATCTTATCTTTAGTATGTCCTCTCGCTAGTACCTTTGACCTTTAGATAGGGTAGTCCTATGGTTGAAACATGTGTTTGAGACTTGTTATGTATGATGGATGCATGTGGATGCAAGTGTTTACTAGTGGTTGCTCGTGGATGCATTTACACACACTTTAGGCACTAGATCGGCTCAGTCACTTCATATTGCATATTGCATATAAATGTGTGTGCATATTTAAGCTAATGGATGTATAATGGTTGTGCTATCATATGGATGAGGCATTTTGGTGAATGGATGGACACATATATAGAAATAATATGTATTGATAGGATTCTTTCGCATACATAATGGACGCATGGCACTACCATGGTTTGCATTAAGGAGGTCAACTGAATCAGTAGACCGCCTGATTTTGCATTAGATAAGGAACATACACACACACTTCTTGCATATGTTCATACAGCATTAGGAATTTTATAAGGACAATGGATGCCGGTGTTTGGTGGTTAAGTAGATGGTTGTTTGGATGTTAGGATATGCATTTTCCTTAACTTGGAGATTTCGGGGGCGAAATCCTTTAAGGAGGGGAGAATGTAACACCCCGTATTTCTATTAACACTAATGTTCAAAAATTAAAGAATAACTAATCTCAGTCATGAGAATTAAGGGAAATGGGTTACGCCATTATGTTCGTCTCGGAATTCTGGTTGAGATAGAGTCCGAGTTTGCATGAATTGGACTTTGTATGAAGAAGTTATGGCCATTGGAAGATTCAGAAAATTCAAAACATATTTCAGAAAATTCAAATTTCGGAGTCAGACAGGCTGGGCGGGTAAATTCCCGCCAGGGCCAGGTCGACCATAGGGTCGACCTACCCTAACCAGGTCGACCATAGGGTCGACCTGCCCCCCCCCCCCCGGGGCAGATTTGTTTTATGACCTGTTGATGACTAGATGCTGACTCATTAGGGTTTCTGATATGCTCTGATTGGCTGGGATTAATTCTGGGTTGATCGGACGGCTTAAAATAATCGTAAACTCTATAAAAACACCTCTAGACTCAAACCCTAAAATCAAAACAAAATTAGATTCACGGCCTCCATGCCGTCACCTAGCAACTCAGCATAGCCGCCACCAATTAGAGAGGAAGAAAGCTAATCTAATTCAATTCTTTTCAACTTAAACAATGAATCTTCTTCAAGGGAAAGCTATTACAACTTCAAAACTCAGAATTCAGAACTCAAGACCTTCTTTGAGTTGTGAGTTCGATAATTTTAATAAAATAATTAGCAAATTAATTGGATTGAGTTATGATGTGGACTATTTGGATATGTTGTGAATTATTAACCGTATGTTATTATTCATGTAGTAAAATTGTGATGTTTATGTTGTAAATTCTATGATGCTATCTTGTAAAGTTGTGATCATCTTTGTTGTAATTTTATGATTGGCTTATGTATAACCGAATCACCATGTTGTTCACATGCTAGTTTGGTTATGTTGATTCATATGATAAATCATATGTATGCAAGTTTAGATTTTTATCGAGACATGAATCATATGCAAGTTGGGTAAAATTATATGTGACCTTACATGTTCATGACACCTAGTTTATGTGAAAGTTTGATCCAAAGTTAGGTTATGACATGTGTGAGTTTTATGATAAATTCTTCATGCTAGTTTACATGTTTAGATGTGAGTTTATACCATTGTTATTTTGCATAAATCACATATGCAAGTTTATATGAATACATGTGTTTGAGTATGAATCATGTTATGCAAGTTTGTGGTTATTGCCTATGCAAGTTTACACCTTTAGATGTAGATCTATGACATACATGATTTATGAAAGTTTGTGACCATTATCTAAACAAGTTCACACCTTTAGATTTGGATTTATGACATATGTAATTTTATGCAAGTTGTAACTTTGGCCTATGCAAGTTTTAGATGTAGAACATCACTCACACATGCAAGTTCATGTTCAGATTTAGTTTTAATTATATGTATGTTGTGATGTTTTCTTTTTATTTCATGAGTTAGACTATTCGAGTCTAACGTATATTTTATGTTAAACGAACGAACGTACAACATGGGGTAATGGGATAATATTAAAAAGATTTAATATTAAGAATTGGCATAAATGCCTTAAATGGCATAAAATAAATTTGTGATGAAAATTGGTATGATTTTACATACCATAAATAGATGGACATAATTGAGTCAATTATGGCCATAGTTAAATTTGGAATTAATTGACAATTCGAATAGGGAAAGTAATTCAAATTGGGGAATGATTAAATAGGAGTAATTAATCGTCTAAGACACGAGGTTAGGCTCTTTTGTGTTGTAAGACTGGCCGGACCCACCCGGCAAATCCAGCTGCCACAAATGCCAGTCTAATGTGGGAGGTCTTAGGCATAAACTAAATGCGTAACAGTTGTAAAGACACGAGGTTTGACTCGTTTGTGGTGTAAGACTGCCCGGACCTGCCCGATAAATTCAGCTGCCACAAATGCCAGTCTAATGTGAGAGGTCTTTACGAGGTTACGGTCTTAATGAATTAAGAAACACTTAACCAGATAAATATGTAGTGGGACATGAGGGGGTTAAGTGGGTGCCTTGGGTGGCATGTGGAATCTAATGGGTGCCTTGGGTGGCATTTGAAATACGATTAGAAACACTTAACCAAAATTTGAAACATATAAGTGAACATGAATAAGAAGAGGGTTAAGTGGGATGTACTAGAGGGACCAAGCTTAGGTGGATAGCTTGTGTCAAGTAATGGGGGCCTGTTTCAACCAGAAACTCATACGTATCTTTGTGGGCTCGACCCAAGTTGAGGACAGGACACGCATACTGGGCTTGATTGTAAGAGGCTAAACCGGGTTAGCGGTGGCAACACAAGTCCAACGGGTTCATATGCGTGTGTGGACCCGGGCTGGTAGGTAAGACGTTGTTGCATCATGTAGGTATAAGCTGTGCATCATTGGTGGTATCGGGTTGCCACTTTGGGAAGTGATACACCCCACTATGGGGCCAGCACGGGTATCTACGAGTTAAGGAACCGATCGCTTGGGGGTAGTGGGTACACCTAGTGGAGATAGGGGCAGGCGAAACCTATGAAGGCAGCCAGGGGTGCGCGAAACTACCATTATCATTATTTAAGTCTGTAGGCGGGATCAACCTTAGGGTGACTAGTGGTGGTGTAGTATAGCAATTATCTTATAGTGTTGGTGTAGTTTAGTAATTATCTTATAGTGGTTTGGGCGCGCTTTAAAGATATCGTTGTTCATCTTGTTTCCTTTTACTCTGCCATACTCAATGGTTCATGGTCATTTCCTGATTTTCCAACTTATGCCTTAGCCTAGTTACTTTGGTAATTATATTGTTAAAGTTATCGCACTCGCCATACTTTATGTCTGACCCCCTTTTTTTCCTCCTCTTTCCTTCCTTTCCCCCACCCAGGTGCTCAGGTTGGAACTAGCACCAGTGGAACTTGATTTTGGACAGCTGTGCTTCTTGCTTTTAGAACATTGCTTGGATCGCTAAAGTAAAGTTCAGCCTCTCTTTTATTTATGGCTATTTTGTATTGGGGATTATGTCTTTCAATTTATGTACTTCGATTTAGTCAAGATGGATATTATGTACTTGGCTCTGGTTTTGATGATGTAATCAAACATATGTATTTTCCGCTGCAATGAAATAAAGTTTTTAATTTTTCAAGTACTGTTTATATTTGTCTTGTTGTTAAGTTTCTGTTCTATACTCATTTAAAACGCTCCATAGACGTTAATGCATTCCCTTTGTGAGTGACATTAATGGACGTGGGGTGTTACACTATTCCCAAGTCCCTTCGAAGTCTAGGATACATAGCCTCAAAAGATCCTCAAGAACTCTATTCACCCTCTCAGTCTGCCCATCGGTCTGAGGGTGATATGTGGTGCTCAAACATAACAACGTACCAGCTGTCTCTTGCAAGCTTCCCTAAAACTCACTGGAAAAGATTGGATCACGATCACTTACTATGTTGTATGGTACTCCATGTAGACAGACTATCTCACGAAGATAAATTGATGCCAACCATGTTGTCGTTCTCTTGCTCTTAACAGGAATGAAATAAGTGCTCTTAGTGAGCATGTCTACTATAACCCAGATGCTGGCATTGCCCTTCCTCGATCTTGGAAAACCATCAATGAAATCCATAGAGATGCTCTCCCACTTCCACTACGGGACTTCCAAAGGTTGCAGCAACCCGCCAGGGTTTTACTGTTCAGCTTTAACTCGGTAGAGGGCCTAAAAACTCGGTAGATGGCCTAAAACCAAAGGTCGGTATATACTCCAAGCTATGCCTCTCTACAAATAGAGGACTCAAGGTCATCCTCTGCCTACTCAATGCGTCCGCCACCACATTACTCTTGCTAGGGGTATAAGCAATCTCAAAGTCATAGGACGCTAGGAACTCCATCCATCTCTGTTGTTTCTAATTGAGATCCTTTTGCGAGAACAGATACTTGAGAGATTTATGGTCGGTGTTTAACTCAAACTTCTCTCTAAGTAGATAATGACGCCAAGTCTTAAGCGCGAATACTATGGAAGTCAACTCCAAATCATGGGTAGGGTAGTTCTTCTCATGAACTCTCAACTGTCTACCACCGTAACATACTACTCTTCCCTCTTGCATCAAAACGACACCAAGTCCTATGCTACATGCATCAGTGTATATTGTGAACACCTTGTTCCCATCAGGAAAATTAAAGACTGGGGCTGTTGTCAGAGCCCTCTTCAATCACTAAAAAGCATCCTCAAAGTCTATATCCCAAGAGAATGTCATATTTTTGTTCGTCGGTCTGGGGGGTGGGGATGATATCTTTGCGAAGTCTTTAATGAACTTCCTATAATTACCCGCCAAACCGAGAGTATTCCTCACCTATGTTGCATTCTTTGGAATCTTCTAATCTTAATCTGCAACTACTTTCGCGGGATCCACTGTTATCCTATTCTTAGAGACCACATGCCCTAGAAATCTCACTTCCTTTCTCCAAAAATGACATTTGGATAAATTTGCCTTAAGCTAAGTGCGCTCAGAGAGTCTTTAAAACCTCCCTTAAATGCAGGGCATGCTCTTCTTCATTCTTTGAGAAAATCAAGATGTCATCAACAAATACCACAACGAACTTATTTAGAAACTCCTAAAATACCCTACTCATTAGATCCACAAAATAGGCGGGTGCATTCGTCAACCCAAAAGGCATGACGAGCCACTCGAAGAAACCATCTAGAGTTCTAAAAGTGGTCTTGTCTATACTATTCTCGGCCACTCTCAGTTGATGAAACCTCGTCACCAAGTCTAACTGGGAGAAAACAGATGCACCAATAAGTTGGTCAAACAGATCATCTATCCTCGGAAGTGGGTGCCTATTCTTCTAAGTGTGCTTATTCAACTCCCTGTAATCCACACATAAGCTAAGCGAGCCATCTGCCTTAGTTTCAAATACGACTGGAGCACCCCATTCAGATATGCTTCACCTAATAAACCCTTTCAAAAGTAGCTCCCTTACTTGCTTGCTGAGCTCCCTCCTTTCTCTAGAAGCCATGTAGCTCATAGGCAATACAACTGGCATTGCATTGTTCACCAAGTATATCTAGAAATCAATCTCATGCCTTGGAGGTAAGCCCTTAACCTCCTCAAAAACATCTGAATACTCATAGACTACTGGTATAGAACGTAAATCTTCGACAGAAGCATCAAGCGATTCTAGGAAACTAAGCATGACATACTCCTTAGGATCACAAGAAATCTCGAGAGTCCTACCATGTCAAGTCAAAATCCTAACAACCCTCCTCTCATAGTCTAGAATGGCACCATACATAGCTAGCCAATCCATCCCTAGAATCAAACCATAGCCCATGAAACCAAATACATAAGTGTCACACTCAAACTCGATGCCCAACACAAATATTCTCAAAACCCGACAAATCATAGACAGATGAGTCGTGCCCCCAATGGGGTTTGAGATAAAAACCGGATCCAAAACCATACTAGTGCTAAGGTGTAGAGACTCAATCACATAATCAGATATCAAAGAATGCAAAGCGCCAGAATCAAAAAGAGTTTTAACAGGATGATCAAAAAGAGAAATAAAACCTTCAACTGAAACTTTCTTACCTTTATCTGGTACATGGGCCACGAGAGCATGCACCTGCCATTCAGAAGATCCTACCCTTTGGCTCTGTCCATGCTTCTTCGAGAACTCCTTAGAAACTGTCCGACCTCCCCACAGCGGAAACAGGAATTCTTCATTTTTCTGCAATCTTTGCTCAAATGACCCACGCGTCCACAACTATGACATTTCCTCTTATCTTAAGCTTTGTCGTTCTTTCTGCCCTTCTTTTGCTGTTGTTGTTCTTTCTTGAGCCACACTTTCTTGTTTTGTGTCTCACCAATCTTAGCCTCTTTCTTTTCGCCTTTATCTTCTTTGTGCATCAATGCCATATCAACAAGTTTCTCGTATGTTACACCCATCGGAATATGAGATATAGCCAACCCACGGAGGGGTTCATTCAATCCACTTGAAAACCTCGAAGCTTTCTTGTGCGGTGGTATTCACTGGCTCTAAACGAAATCTCTCCAATTTATTGACTTATTCACATACTCTTTGACAGACATGCCCCTTTCTTAAGTGCTAGAAACCTTTCCATTTGCATACTCTCTTCGACTTGAGAAAGAAAACTCATCTCGAAGCTTTGTCGGAAATCATCTTAAGTCTCAACCGGAATCCTACTTGCGTCACTTCCCACCAGAATGAAGCCTCATCTTTCAGCTGCCAAACGGCCAACTGAACCTTCCTACAGTCGTCAACCTCAAAAATCCCAAATAAATTATCCGTCTCTTTAAGCTAATTCCTTACTTCTACAAAGGTCTCAGTTCCTCGGAAAGAATTTCCTCCCATAGCACACAAATCCTTGCATATCTTGGAGAAATTATCTGCTCATAGAGGAGAAGGAGAAACAGCGGCTGCAGGTGGGGGAGGGGCGTTTTCTTAGCCTTCGGTAGGTGTCGTAGCCTCAAGATACCTACGGAACAAAGCCGATATCTGAACGCCCTCTGGAATATTCGGTTCCCCAGACATGATGAAAAGAAAAGGAAAAAGGGATTCAAATAGAGAATCGAAAGATATTTCATATGGCTTTGGGGAATATGTTTTTCAAAAAAAACTTTTTTCTTTGAAAATACTTTCTTTTTAAAACCTTTTGAAAAAAAATTCAAAAACTTTTATCCGATATGGTAACCATCAGCTTAAGTACCAAATGTGACACCCGACGTCCGTTAATGTCACTCTTTAACGGAATGCATTAAGTCCCATGAAGCGTTATAGGTATATAGAAATAGAAACATTACAAGATAAATATAAATAACAATGGAATTAAAAACTTTATTTTCCAAACATAAAATATCATGGTCCAAAATCCAGTTGCAACATAAGTCTGATGTAAAGACCCGCATTCTAAGTGTCAGAGGATCGTAGAATATTTATCTCTTTTTCATATGAAGTTGTATGGTTGTGCAACTTTGGGAAACGACTATTGGGGTCATTTCCCATATTCACGATTTTTGCCAAATTTTAAATGATTATTTTTCCCTTGGAGAACCTTGTTCCGCCTATAACTTTGATTGGTAAGGAGTTTTGTCCTGAAACCACTTCCATTGGATTTGGATGATGGTTTAACTTTCCGTAGAGTGGTCACATTAATCAAATGGACTTACCGTTTGGGAGATATGGATGAAATAAAGTTTGGAAGGTGAAAAACAGCTTAACCGGGCTTAATTAGGTGATTATTGGTTAGGCTCATAACCCATTTCGGGATTAGGGTAATGGGAGAACTGAAAGGGTTTGAGAAAACATTTCATTTCAGTTTTCTACCCTCCACAAACATTCCTCTAACCCTAGTAATGGCCTCCACCTTATAAATTCATCCCTAATCACTTTCTCATCACATATTAGCCAAATCAACAACAAATTAAGGCGGATTAGCATAGAAATCGAGATAGAGCTGTTGGAATACATTGGGAACTGTGCCAAATCAGTTAAAGTTTCAGATCTGAAATTTATCTGTGGCTAAGGTGAGTGATTTGCACTTTTATTCACTAATTACGACTAATTAGGGGCGATTAGTGATAATTAACGAAATTATGACTCGGAACAGTATGGGAAAATATGCATAAATTATAAAATATTATTTTATGCCTCTGATATAAATTTGGCTTAATTTGGATTAAGTTTGCTAACCATATGGTTAAACAAGCTTAAGGGGATTAAGTGGAAAATCATGGTTTTGGGTATGTTTGATCCATATTCACATATTAAATTGTTGTTTGGTGTTTATGGTTGATCCTATATGTTATTACTAGTATTTGGAATGTTTTATGGATGCTTATTAAAGTTAGAATGGTCAAAAACGCTATCCTATGGCGTAAATAGCTTAAAGTTGCAGAAAATAGTGCAGGACCCCGTTCGTGACATGGACCCCCGAACCGAACCGGTTCGCCACCCCGAACCGCGAACCACTTAGTGTATCACGAGCCGACCTGGTGCTTAGAGAAGACCATGACCCGAACTTCCATAAAGCATCATGAACCGAGCAGGAACCATTCATGAATCGGTGGAGCACCACGAACCGGACCAGGACAAGGACTGCGAACCGCCTGCTTGAGCGCGAACCGGTGGACCGCTCATGAACCGCTCTCACGAGCTGCCAGGGGAGCATCGTCACAAGCCGCAACGGTGAGGACCACAACCCCGGTTGAAGTCACGAACCACGAGACGATGACCAGGGGAGGACCACGAGTCGGACTTCGAGTCTCCGGCACTATGCACATACGAACCAAACCAGATGGAGACTGAACCACAATGATGACCAAAAACCGAGATGCAAAGGTAGTCCAAATAAAAAGTTAGAACTCAGGATTCATATGGAAACCAACGGGTTAACTTCATGAGTTGGGCTTTGATGCGGGACGTGTGCAAAGGGGTTATCAATATTCATAATTTTGTTTCACCACTGAGAGACGAATTATGAGCTATGGATCAGTGCAATGGGGTCATTGTGACTCCCAAGGGCAAGGTGATCGTAGCAAAGGATTGGGTGATCGAAGTGGTGGATATCGTACGCACTGAGTGAGAGATGTGAGGATGATTGCTATGTTTGATGTTTGCTATCACCATGACATGTGCACTTCTGCTTTACACTTTATGTTAGTGTTACCTTAGAGTATTGTACATCTTGTTGTGCTCACTCTTTGGTTGCAGGTCTAGGTTCAGGTATGATTATTTATACCTGTTATTGTTCTGTTTTGTTGCTATCGCTTATACCAGATTTTTGTATGACCCAGAGTTTTATGTCTCTTCTTATTACTCTGGGTTCTCCTAAACGAGCAGACTAAAGACAGGTTAGGTGGTATGCACGAGTAGTTGTCCGGAGACGAGCAGGAGGCTTCCACATACTATTCACATATATTCCCATGTGTTGTTACTGATCACTGCTTTGGGAATTAGTAGTGCACGTTTTCTATTTTGCTTTAGAGATAGTATTTTGAAATTGTAATAATGGATTAGATCATAAACTGTATCTTCGATTCCGCTGCTATGATGGTTTAGTTTTTAGCTTATGCACTATCTCGCCTGTTTTATGTCAAGTTATGTTATCATTATATTTTATTCCATGCGCTGTGAGATATACTACAACTTCTTTGATGGTTTATAGTTTCAAAACCTTTTTCCTTTGATGACCGTCCCGTGCTAGTCGGGCATTAATACAGCTCATTTATAGGGAAATGTCGGCAGGTGCGGGGTGGGCCATCACATCTGAAGTACAGAAAACCCATTACATCAAATTAAAATATCCGCCTTATAGTAAAATAATCAGAGTACAGTAATATAAAATCATAGTTCCTAAAAATAACCATAGCTGGGTTGATTGGAAATCGAAGCGGTACATCTAAGCAGCTCCATGCAGAAACAAAAGAGAGAATCCAAATCAGTCCTGAGTATTCCCACCTTGAGAACCTGAGGGGAAAGGAAGAGAGAGAGAGAAAGGGAAACAAAACGGGTTGTACATAAAGTCTGGCAAGTCCAGTGACTTTTAGCATACAAATAAGTAAAAGCATCATGACAGACATATAAACTGGATGAGAGAAATAACAGTATCATAAGACAAGTATAACAGACTGAGCAGGATAAGCAGAATGAACAGAAGAGAATAGACTACGCTTCCCAAATACTTTTTTCTGCACCAATACTAGTATAACAAAAACAGATTGATGCCAACAGTAACATAATGGTAGACTTAGGTATACTTCTAGTGACGGGTTTTACCCCAACGATAATAACAGGCAACCCAATAGAAATAACGGGCGTTACTCCAAATGATAATAACGGGCTCTTAAACAGACAGGACTAGATGTACCCTAATTACTACCCCAATCGATTGACTCCATATTCCGTAAATACCTTGTGCCAACCCCACAGTAGGATGTATCACTTCCTAAAGTGACAACCCCCAAATAGACACAACCATATCTACTGGTGCTATAGCGTCTTATTTTCCCGAGCAAGCGGATCCATGCACACACATGACTCTGTGGAATGCGCCATCAGACACCTCCACCCATATGAACCTCTTATAATTAGCTCAGTAAGCATTCCCTGATCACTACCTAGTTCGAGGTCCCCCTTTGGATACCAGTATGGGTTACTGACTGATATGGGTCTCACACAACAGATGATACAAGCCACCCCGTATGCTTGTATCCCCACTAGTAGGATTTTGACAGGTTATGTCTAATAGATTAACAAGCCCGCATAACCCCAACATATAAAACATGTTAAGTTTGTTGGGTTCGTACAACCCCCCATAGATTTACTTAACCCCTCATTGATTCAAGCAAGTTTACTTAACCCTTTACCTTTAGATTGTAATTAAAAAAAGTAATCTATAATTTCTTACTCCTAGATTGTAATTAATGAAAGTAATCTACAATCTCTCACCTTAATTCACGTGTTCGTTCCCAAGTTACAGTTTAATGGTTTATATAACCCCCACAGATTAATTGGGTTAAGTATTACAGGTTAACAGGTTATTATCATTCCCCGTTCATGTATGTTAATGCACCAAACCTCTCACATTAAGTTGACCATTTGTGGATGTTGGATATGTTGGGCGATTCCGGGAATACTTCTACCACAAGTAGGACTTAACCTCGGTCTTAGCGTCATTTCGTGTACATTTACGCACTAGACCCGTCACATTAAATTTACCACTCGTGGATGCTGGATTTCCTGAGCAGTTCCGGGCAAACTTCTGTCATAAGTGTAATCTAGCCTTGCGTCAAATTGCAGTTATAGTTTCTATTATTGTAAATTTAGGCATATTCATTCTTAAACAATTATTCATATTCATCATAGGTTTTTCATGCTCCTACCCTGAAATTATAAACCATCATATAAGATATGCCCCCAAATTAAAGTCTTAGATCACGGTATAGGTTACGCCCCAAAATCCCAGTCATGTTATACAATACAAGTTATGCCCTAATTTATCATTCTCAACCATTCCCAATTTCGTTCGTTCACATATTTCAGCAATAGTCCTAGGCTCGAAGGTAGTCTGGCTATAAAAATAAAAGGGAAGGAGAGAGAGAAGAGAACAGAAATAGGCATAATAACATAATAGGCATATGATAATAGGAATGAGCATAATAGAGATATGCATGTAAGGACTAAACAGTTGATCAGGTGTACAAGTAATGGCAGATCTATTTAGTTATGATTCAGGATATTAACATGCATAGGTTTAGATCCAAACTTATAAGCATGTCAGGATTACTTATTAAATGTTTATATCTAAAAGTAACATGAACTCACAGAGACTAGATCTAAAGAGTAGAGAACAATAGGCTGAAGTTGTAGAAGAAGTTCTTATATGCGTATAAGTTGTTGGTGAAAAAAGGCTAATTTAAGCCAAGCTGGGGAAACATCTCATTGTCTTCATTGTTTTCTATGAATAAAACAACAGAAATGAGGTCCTATATATAGCCTCAATCCAACGGCACAATGACATCCCCTTGTGTGGATCGACCCTAGGGTCGACCCCCAACGGGTCGAATTCCCGCATGTCTTCCCGCTGTTCGATTTTGATTTATTTTGAATTCTGGATTGGTTTTGTATGTATGTGTGTGTGTGTGTGTATATATATATCTTATACGTATACAAACTTCAAACTTAATATCTTCTTCATACAATGTCCATGTTACGTAAACACGGAGTCTATCTTAAGCAAAATTCCGAGACGAACGCAATGGTACAGTTTGTTTCCCTTAATTCCCAATATTTAATTAAGTATTCTTTAGTTTATTGATATAATGTCCTTTAAAATTACTGGGTGTTACACATCTTCATCTAAATCCGGAGATTTGTCTTTATGAGCGTGAGAAAGATCATTGCTAGGAGAAGACGAAGAAGAAAAATGTGGAAAAGAGCACGACTGATCAAGATGTAAAGCTTAAAATTTGTTAGTTTTTGAGGAGAATCTTGTGAGAAAAGAGAGTTCTTGTAATTTTAAAGCTATTAAATTGTCAAGCATACTCGTTTGATTATTTCAGTAATTGGAAGCCATTGAATTCCTATAAGAAGCTTTCGGGAAGAACTTTTTTGAATGATACATTCGTTTCTTATAATTAGAATGATGCTAAATATAACATTTGTATCTCATAATATTTGGTTAATTTTTCTGATTTAATCGGTTTATACTCACGACGGTTGGGATAAATGTTAGTACACACGATCTATCACCTATCTCATTGTGAAGTTATTATTTCGTTCTTTGTAATATATAATCTTTTTATAAATTCTATTATACATAGTAACATATTGATAGAACTATACATTACTGCGAGTCTCCCATGCCGACAAAAAACAGTTCTTTCGGGCAATTGTAAACCCTAGTCCCTTTCCCTCCTTCCAACCCCCGTTTTCTCCTCTGTTTATGCCACCGCTGCTCACCTCCAGAAACACCTGATATTACTTCGTTGTCTTCAGGCCAATATACTGATCTACTTGTTTTCCAACTGGTTTTGCCTAGATGAAACCAAAAATCAACATCGCCCAATTTAAGCCATCGAGCCATGTCTGATTGCAGCCCCACTTTTAACCGAGGACAACCAATTGAATCTTCTATTCAGGGTGTCTTCAACTGGGAGGATTTTCCTCCATCAGAAATTGTGAGCATGACAGCTTCAACAAGGTCAACAAGGATCTCTACCCCGTCAAATCCTACTTCTTGCGATCCTCCTCTTCCTCTTCTTTGGGCCACTATTCCAGATTTTAAGGCTTCTAATCTGAATATCAAATTCCCTCTAGAAGCTTCTAGAGCATAAAAGGACGTTGTTTCGGGTAACAAAGCACCAATTTATATTCTGCTTAGATTTTATCAT